>CM034308.1:58804864-59438862 GCA_019925795.1 Dendrobium chrysotoxum | reverse complement strand
ATGGAAAAAATTAAATCATTGAGTTTGAAATTAAAATGTGAATAATTTCTCAAGGAAAGTTTAGGTAAGAGTTATATATGTTAATTGAGAATTTTATTTGAAGTTAGTGAAAATATGATTTTAAGATAACCGTGCATATTCATATAATTATGCATGTAATCTTAGGTGCTACATAAAAGAAGACCACTTAAAAACTAAATGAATTTGGAAAGATTTCATCACGAAAAATAGTAAAGTGAGTGATTGCATTTATTTTATAGTAGTTGTATTTTTTCTATCTTGTTTCAATGCAAATATGTGACTAAAGAAATCACCATACATTAAAATAAAGAAAATTAAAGAATCATAGTTGTAATTAAAAGATCATTTTATGGTTGTTAAACCACTTAAACTACAACGACATATAAAGAGGGGGTGAATTGATGTTTGAAAATTTTTTTCTTTTTCTTTTCAAATTTTTATTTATTTTTCTTTTCCAACAAAAGCTAGAACCAAAATAATCACAAATTTTTTGTATCACAAAAAAATCAAAACTAAACACAGATTTGCAAGAAGGTAAACATGCAAGAAAATAAAATGCTGAAATTAAAGTGTGAAAATAAAAGAAACGAGCACACCATAATTTTTATAGTGGTTCGGTCAACTTAATCTACGTCCACTCTCTGGAGTTCTCCTCTCTGGGTATTACACTAAAACTCTTTAGTATCTCTCATTTTGCTCCCATAGCAACGCAGAGAAGTCCACACAAGAATCACTTTCATCTTTCCTGGTGCATCGAAGTAGTTGAATCCCTTTCACCTTCCCGAGTGTAGTGAAATAGCCGAAATCCCTTTCACCTTCTACAGTGTAGTGGAATAGCTGGTGGCCCTTTGACACAAAAAGGTTCTTCCCAGAGTTTCTCTCAAGAAAAAGTTTGCCTCGTGGAGGAAGAAGATGGATGTTGGCTAGAGCAACCGTGTGTATACTCTCTCTCACACTCCCTTGATCCCCATAAGGCTATTCTCCCTCTCACAACTTCACCTCTCTCTCTCTCCCTTACTCTAAACCCTCTCTTTAAACCCTTGCTTATAGAAGGCACACCCCATTGCTGCCAAAGACTCTCTCTCTCATGAAATAATAGATGATTAAATAGTACATTTCAAGAAAATCCTAATTTTTAATTTAGTCGTCTCTATTCATATTATACGATCTAAAAATTATACAGAATGATTAGTTCAATTTTCCCTTTCAATATTGTATGATGAATATTGGTCTGTATAATAAGTTCAAAAATTTTCACTAATAGTTCAGTACGATCTTAGGGTTGTACAATACGATTAGTTCAATCAAATCACATTTTGCCCAGGACAAACTTTTGGATGACCAATAATCATCTCTGTGGATTGTCTAGTATAATCTGAATTGTAATGTATGATTTAATGATTAATTACCATTGATTGCTTAATTATGGGGATTACATTAAGCAAGATTTTAATGAACTCATATAGTATGATTAGAATTGTACTGGACAATTAACAAAAATTCAAAATATTACCAAATATTAAATGGCGATGAGGATTTTTTTATTATAATTGATCATCATATATGATTTGAATTGTACAATATAATCAGTTCACATTTATTTCAATTTTCATTTTCTTAATTTAATTATTTTAATTATATTTTAATTGGACATATCGTATAGTACGATCTTCAGAATAATTAAAACTTTAAGTTTTACGCCCTCCATGTGTATATGCATGATTGCTAAGCTGACATATATATTTTTACATTGATTGACTCAAGAATATAAAATGTACATACTCTTGTATAAATCAAACCTATTCAATCTTGAGTCCTCATTCTCTATCGGTATTGGTGTACATTGAACCTGAAATGCTAATACACATTGAAACTATATGCAATAATAAAATATAAGAGAAATAGAATACAATCCAATAATATTTGTTATCATCAAAATACAAATTATGGCTCCAGGATTATATTAAGCTCCTTTTTTATGATGGAAAACATTGATGATTAGATTTATAGATTAATTTTCATTTTCTCCTAAGCTCTTCGCCTTACTAAATTATTTCTTTTAAAAATTAGGGAGATGCTCCAATAAATATATATATATATATATATATATCATAACACAATCACAAAAATTAATAACAACACAGTAAGCAAGAGGAAAATACTAAGCAATAAAAATAACCAGTACACACTAACAAAATTGTACTCCCACGTTTGATATCACCAAAAAGAAGAACTATGTAATGAATAATGAAAGTTTAAAAATGGGTTGTTAAACCTACTTGAACTATAACAGCATACCAAGAGGGGGGGGGTGAATTGATGTTCTAAAAATTTTCTTCAAAAATTATCCCTTTTCAAAGATTATAATATTTTGGAAAAATAATATGGACTAGCAAAGAAAAATATTTTTGCTTTGATTTTTACAAAAAATAAACTTGCAATGAGAAATATTTTTTCCCTTTTATTTTTAAATTTTTTTAATTTTTTTGGAGCAAAATCAAGATATACTTCTAATGCAAACCAAAGCTTACAAATCACAAATTTTATAGTAAATAAATTGCAAGAAACAAAATGCAAACAAGTAAAAATAAAAGAACAAAGAATGAACACACTATAATTTTTATAGTGGTTCGGTCAACCTTGATCTACATCCACTCTCCAAAGTCCTCCTCTCCAGGCATTGCACTAAAACTTAGTGACTCTCCTTTTTTTCTGCAGCAAGGCAGATAAGCCCTTACAAACCTCTTCAACCTCTTCGGTGCAACGGAGTAGCCAAATCGCTTTCACCTCCTCAGTTTGGTGGAGTAGCCAAATCCCTTTCACCTCCTCGGTGTGATAGAGTAGTTAAATCCTTCCCACAAGGAGACTATTGTCGAATTTTCCCTTAAGCAAAGACACTGACCTTGGAGGAAGAAGGTGCACGATCATCCAGCAACCATATGTAGAAACCCCTCTCACACACTCTCTTATTCCCACAAGAATTTTCTCCCTCAAGACCTCACCTCCCTCTCTCCCAAAGCAATGCTCCATCTTCAAACCATTCTTATAGAAGCTCTCTCTCAAAACAATGTCAAAAGACTCTCTTAATCACGTTACAAAATGTTTAAATACAAAGGGCTCCAAAAATCCTAATTTTTCATGTGAGTCGCCATTATTCGTACAGTACGATCTAAGGATCTGATAGTACGATTAGTTCAAAATCTCATTTGGTTCAGTATGAAGAACAAAGTCTTAGTACGATCTATTCAAAACTTGTATATTGATCGCATATTACAATTCCTGGATCATATGATATGATTAGTTCATTCTTCTTAAGATCGTACAAAACAATCTCTGGAAGATCAAAAATCATCTCTATGAATCATGCAGTATAAATGGCATCATACTGGATAATTAGTTCAATAAATTAAGGTTTGTCTAGGATGATCCCTGGGATGATCGAATTTCATCTTTACCACTCATTTAATATGATCAACATCATACTGTACGATAAACCTTAATTTGATTGACTAATCATAGGGATTAATTTAGATAATATTTTAAATATTACAGTATGAGCATATTTGTACAATCCAATCAGTTCAAAATTAAAATACTTACATAAATTTGATTGGTGGTTAGGATTTTGATTTAAACTGATCATCCTGTATGATCAGGCTCATACAATATGATTAGTTCAAAGAATATTAATTACTCAATTAGTCATTATAATTAAATTTTTATTAATAGATCGTATAGTATGATGTGGATCGTACAGCTTGATCTGCACAAATTTAGACATTTTAGTTTTCACTTCCTAGTGTGTATGTACATGGTTGCTAAGCTAGCATACACCTCTACAGGACTTTTGACTCAAGAATAAAAATACTAACTCTTGCAAAAATATGAAACCTATTATACCCATTCTTGAGTCTTGATCCTTTGTGCCATGGTGTATGTTGTACTTAAAATGTCAATTAGTGTGTACAAGGCAAACACCTAATAATAATATTTGGAGAAATAGAGTAAAAATCCAATAATATTTATTTTCATCAAAATCACATGCTCGAACTCCCGGATTGAATTAATCTCCCCTTTTTTATAAAGGTAAACATTTTTGGTTGAATTTTCAAATTTATTTTATTATCTCCTAATCTCTCCCTTAATAATTCTTTAAGATATTGAAAGAATTTTAGGTTTACAAGTTTCAAAGATTATCATGAATATGATTTAAAAAGTAAATATGAATATGATTTAAAAAGTAAATTTGCAAAAATGTCCTCAAATTGCTACCTCAATGAGAATGGGCTAACTTTATTCTAAGTTTTTGATATAGAAAAAATTAATAGATCGAGAAAGATAAAGAATTAGCAAGTGAGGAATATAGGTAAGTGGGAGAATTAGGAGAGATAGAAAGGAAGAAAGAAAGATGATGCAATCGAACGGGAATAAGAAGCCAAGTGAGTAAGCTAGAGAGAGAGACAAAGAACATCATTCAATGTAGCTAACATTGATGCAAAATGTCAATAACCATAAACTGCTACCTCTTCTTCCATCTCTCATCCTTTATTATTTACATTTTATTACCCGCCTTCATCTTGAAAGAGTAATCAAGGGGCATTTAATATCATTACAAGGGTCATTTCAAAATTTATTTTATAGTACCAATTGCATATAATTTACATTTTACTTGGGGGGTGTATGCTTAGGGTTTATGTTATGCATGAATTGAATAGAGTTGTACTTGGGTTGGGATTTAAGATTGTGTTAATTACAATTTCCTATAGTGATAATTTATTTTTGGATTAATTTAGAATGAATGCGCTAATTTTTTTATGGTTATAACTATGTAATAGAACTCTTAGCATGTTAGTAGGGATTTTCATATGATGACCAGGATTAATATCTTATTCAAAATATTAAGTAATTAAGACCTAACAATATTAGTTTTAAACATATAAAGGTTTTTAATCATGTTACATTATAACAAGTGAATACATTAAAAATTGTGATCAACATTACTTTAACAAAGATTCTTGCTTACTGTATGTTTAGGCTAAAACATTCTAAACTTACATATTCATAAGATTAAAACCTAAAATGATCTCTTGACGACTCATCTACAGCTTAGTTAGTCTTAGAGTATCACATTTCTCCATTTTAGTCTCTTGAAAATAAAAAAATTGATCCAAAATAGTCCCATGACGACTAAATTGGGATAAATTATATATCACATTTTCTACGTAGGAGACCATTTTCCATGACTGTGACTTGAGTAACAAAGACAGTAGATGTTTAACCTACTGTTGGTGTTAAAAATCGGGTTTTGAAAAATTTTAATCTTCTTTCGGGAATTCAAAATTGACATTAAAATTTAATTCTAAAATCAAACATCCCATCAAAATTATTACACCATCTCGAGAGGTAGAAATAAAATTTCAGGATAGGGTTCAGAATTAGAATTATAAATTCCACCTTGAATATCGTAACCAGATTTAAGAGAGAACTTCGTATGGCCCCTAAAGGGTCAAAATAAAGTTCAGTCAAATATCGAGCTAGGATAATCAAGAGGAGTGATCGTTAGTTTCATATTCGAATTCATTTTAATAAAAGGTATATCTCCCTAAAGGAAGAAGATATCATTTATCAATAATCGTTTGAACATAACGATAACGATCATTAATAATTTAACTTCCCCAAAGAGTACTAATTGAGTTTTGAAAATCAATTTTAAAAAAAAAATTAGATGTGGGTTCTAAATCTCCTACGAGCGCAAGCCCTCGTAATTAATTACATCGTGGGAGACCGGAGTCTCCTACGAAAACTTTCGATTAAAATAATGGCAGAAATTTTGTTTAGAGATTTTTAGGAGTGATACCAAAGAGGTGAGTTTGGAACTCAAATAGGGAGTGGATCAAGTTTGAAAAGTTATTTTAGAGTCAAAAGAGGAATGATATGAGACACTTTAGGATTCTGAAATAGTTCAGAAGCGTCTCGACCTAAGCTAAATATTGGGCTTTAAATTTTAGATTGAGAGATGTTTTAATTTGAGTTGAACATTTTATTAGAAATTTAGGATTACATTCCCGGAGGTTGGGGTCTTATAACTTAAAGTCTGCCCGGATCCTAAATCTAAATTTGGACACTGGACCACAATGATCCGAACCTAACTAATGCAGTGCAAAATCTGGGCTTATCCCGGCCTGGATTGGGGAGCCAGCTAAACCACCTAAACGCTTCAAAATTATGAGTCGATCTTTTGATGCAGAGTGATCAGGGATGTTATTTAAGATTGGTTTAAGAAGTTGGGGTCGACATCTAGAGCGGATTCCTAATTGACCCCTTGACTTATGTTGGGTGAAATGCTTAGACTAAAATGCAATTTAAATTTTAATTTAATTAGTTTCTAATGCGATGCATGCTGGTTAAAATCTCTAAATCAGGTATGCATGAGATTTTAAAAAAAGGCTTATAAAATAAATTTTTTTGAAAAGACTAGACTTCCCCAGATCCAGCACCTCATCCTCATAGGTCGGATTATCTGGACTCTACTCGCAGGCGGGGAAGTGTCTTATAGCAAGGGAGAGAGATGCAGTAATATGCATGCGACCCCGGATGATTCCGGCTATTCACTAGGTCGTTAAGTTTTTATGTTATTTAAATCTTAAAATTTTAAATATTAGTTATGAGTAAAAATACTTTTGATCCTTAAAGAGCTTAACGAAGTCCAGGCTAAAACAAAAATGACATGCAAGCGCCAAAGAACTAGGAAAAATAGGCAATCCTATACGCAATCAAATTAAATCACAACACATTAAATAATCAAATTAATTAAGTAAATGTCCATAGGTAAATTGCCTTGCTTATTACAACTCAGATTTACATAAATTAAAAGTGACCGGGCACCACTAACAACAACCCGGATTCTAATTCTAATACAGACACAAGTGACTTTGAGTGGGATACTCTCTATCTTCAACTCCTCGGTCTTCTCCTCCTTGAGCTCATTGGATTCTTCGTGGCTGGATACCCAAATGGAAAAGAGAACTCTTCCCTTGAGGGGGAGGTTACTCTTTCCACTTTGGGTAGTAAAGTGATCCAAATTTGAAATTCTAAATGGATAAGGACTATCCCCCAAATGGGTATCCTTTCCTCTTTGGAATCCAGCCTTTGGATCTATGTATCCCAAACTCAAAGTGCCACTTTCACAACTCAATACTCAAATGAATTACATAAACATGAAAATAAAAATTCTAGACTCTCCTGCAAGGTTATCCTAAGTATTTAAATATTAAAATACATCCCAAGCAGTTATATATATGTACATATAAAAATAAACACACTTAGCCATGCTCTTTTTTATTTGGGGGCTAAGCAGCTGAAGCACCTGTAGCATTTATATTTATTATTTATTTAGCCCTCTTTATTGCCCTGCACAAGCGTGGCCACCTGCAGAAAATTCAATGAGCATCCAGATTGTTCCTAACCTAAGGGTAATCTAGTCGCCCATCACATCAATCCACAGAGTGCAGTAAAAAGTAAATAAATACATCAATTAATTTCAATCATAATATGCAATGAAAACTCAGAAAACCTGGCACACAACAGAAAAATAAACACCGGCCTAGCCTAAATCTAGAGTTGGTTATCCTAGCAAACCATCTAAAGTGTGTGTAGAAGGTCGTGTGGCTGGGGTAGATCCTAGGATGGGTAATTTGTTCAAATTATCTAATATTTAAATTTGTGGAAGGCTCAAAGAGAGTTTAATTAAAGTTTAAATATTAGTATATTAAAGTTTAAATTAAACCCATTTTAATAGTTAAATGATTACTATCTTTGTTGCTCACCGAGGCTATGAAGTTTGTTTCATCTTCATTGGGGCTAAGTTAATAGCCTCGTAGGCCTGGGTTACCCAATAGTAATTAGGGTTGATTAAGTTGATTTAGTTTGTTGAAAATTAAGAATCAATTAATATTAATTAAGTTAGTTAATAAATAATTTTAAAAGTTAAATTATTTTATATTTTCCATTAACATGTTCGTGGAGTTGTGCCACCAGGCTCAAGGAACCAAGCCTCCTTAGGACACTTAGCCCCGCAGCCCGGAGTAGTCCATCCTAAAAACCTTACTGATGTAGTTGAATTAAAGATTTTAACTTAGTTAAGTAATTAAAAGTAACTTAATTTTGATGTTTAACACTCCATTACTCATTCGTGGCATTGTACCATCAGGCTGAGGAACCAAGCCTCCTTAGGACACTTTGACCCGCAGCCCGGAGTAGTCCATCCAATAAACTTTATCTTTGGAGTGTTTGTTGTGTATTTGAGTGTTGGTTGAGTGTTTCATTAATCAAATTAAAATTTTTTTGGAATTTTAATGAATTATTAGATTTTTAGAAATTATTGGAATTATTTAATTATGTTAATTAAAGGGTCCAAAAGTTGACTTTTTAATTTAAAGCTCATTTTGTATGTTTCAAATTTTTAATAAATATTAGACCATATGATGAGTTGTTAGACAGTTAGCACACTCAATTTAGAGTTTTCTATGAAAAGTTATGATTTTTTGAAGTTTGGGCCTAGATTCGAACTACGGTTGACCAAAAAGTTGACTTTTTAACTTTGACCAGATTTTGTAGGTTTGACATTTTTAGAAAATAGGAGTTGATTGACACTAAGTTTGCTCAATTTGGATTTTTCTGTAATTAGTTATGCATTTTCAAAGTTTTCTTAATTATTGAATTTTTAAAATTGCCTAATTAGGAAGGTTTTGATCATTTTGATCCAAACTCATCCCAAACTGCATGGAATCAATCCCAAAGGTTAGGAATGACCCATGAGAGTGTTTCCAAGTGTTTGGAAATTATTTTGGATTTTTAATAATTTTTAATTAATTAATATAATTAATTATAGATTTTCATTAAAAGTCAAATTAAAATTAAATTAGGAGTCCAGTCAAGGGGCTTTTCTTTTTCCTAGGTATAGGACTAAGTTCTAGTCAATTTGAGATATTATTTATAATTTTTAGACTTAATTTAGATTTATTACATTTTTTTGAATTTTTTGGGTTCTTAAAAGGGCTGAAATTTTGGGTAATTAATTTTCTAACCTAATGACCTCCAAATTCAATAAAATTTAAACCTAAGGTACATCATGCCACTAAGTTTTCTATGTTCAAGTTTCACCCCGATTGGGTGTGTGTACAATCCCCTAGTAATTTTCTAAGTTTTCTAGACTTTTTCTTAATTATTCTCCCTAGGTGTCTCTACTGTTCAAATAGGATTGAAATTTGGTGTGTCTAACCCTTATACATATTCAATCACACACAAAAGTTATGCAGCCTAATTCTATAGAAAAATGGAGTTATGAATTTTCAAAGTTTTGGGTCCAAAATGGACCCATTACCTTAAAAATTCACATCATAGCAATTCAATGGGTATCTGAATCTAAGAAAATTATAGTGCATGCCTAAGATACCCAAATACCTTCCACCAAAATTTGGGGCTCAATTGACCACTGGATTGTGAGAAAATCACAAAATACTGATTTCAAAGAAATAGAAATATCTCACAATACAGTAATCAAATCAACTCAAATTTAATTTTAATAAATACTAGGCTAAACTATCTTTCCAACTAGCCCAAAAATACTTAATTTGATGGAGAAATGAATTTACTATGAATTTTGAAAGATATGACTATTTTTTTTAAAATTTTTAAGTCCATTAATAAGCGGCACCAATCATTGGCAATAATCGGCGCCAAAAAGGCGGCGGCGTGTGGCATTTTGACATGCAAAGTGCTGTTTATCAACCACCTATCCACGCCATCACTAACCCCGAGCCGTCCGATCGAGAAAGATAGAAAATCGGACGGCCGAGATCGATCAAGGCCGTTTTAGTTCAAAATGAACTAGAAAATTGAAATACTCATAACTTTCAAAATACTCTTCAAAATTTAACGAAATTTGAAACATAGGCTCAAGGGAACATGAACTTTCATTGCCTAGAGTTTGGAGACCCCAAGCAATAAAATTTTTGAGTAGTTTCAAATTAAAATTTAAACTTAAAATGAGCATAACATATAATCCAACAGTTAGATTTTTGAGATCTTAGGCTCATTGGAAAGCTGCAATGATCCTCTACAACTTTGAGGAAGACACCAAGAGCTAGATCTTTTTGGATCGAAAGTTGTGTTGGAAAATCCTATTTCTCTCTCTATAATGCTCTCTCCTCACTAAAATAGTGATTTAAGGCTTGGAAATGATGGGAAGAAGCTTGTGAAAGCTTTGGAGATGGATGGAGAGGATGGGGAAAGCTCCTAAAAGGTTGGAGGCTGCTGGAGTGGGAGCTTAGGTGAAAAATGAGCAAAGAAGATGCCTTAGGTCAAGTTTCCCCTCCCTAAATCTCTTGATTTTGAATGGATGGTTTAGATTCAATTATGGAGGGCATATATGAGTGCCAAGTGTCCCATAAGCAGCCCCAAGCTAGGGAATAGGGTTGGTGGTGAGTGTGACTTGTCTTGGTCCATGGGAAAGGGGACCACAAGCCTTTTCCCCCATTTGGATGAACCAAAGCTTGGCTTGGTTTAGGGTGTTGGATTAAGACTTCTTAAGAGAGGAAATGGGTCAATTTCTATCAGGTTTGAGCAGGTTTTTGATTAAGCCATGGATTGCCAAGGTGGCTTGATGATGTGACCATGATTTGGCCTCTTTCCATAGGCTTAAAGGGGTTTGGAGAGGGTTTTGACTCCTCCAAATGGGTTGACCAAGTCAATCCAAGGGGGAGCTTGACTTGGAAAGCTTTGGACATGTCAAGGGTATCCAATTGAATGATTTTGAGGGATTGATTTGATTTAAAATAGGTTCAAGCATTAAAATTGACCTTAATGTGGGTTAAGGGTTGATTTGGTCAACCAAGTCAAATCAAAGAGTGGGTTTGGTTTCAATGAGTCTCAAATATCATGGGAAATTCATTAAGAAAGGTTTCAATGGTTAAAGATGTTGAACCATGTTGAGTTTTGGTCAAAAGTCCAAAAACCCCTTTAAAGGGCCTTTTGGTCATTTTGACCTCTGGTCAATCCTGGGTCAAGGTGAGTCCAAAAGATGCAGATTAATATTGAATATATCAATATCAAGGGTTTGGAAGTGATCAGAGGGTTTGGAGGAAACTCCAAGGTCAATTCCACTAGATGACGAGTCTAGTGGCACAGGCCCGTAAATATCTGAAAGTTTAGCAGCCTTTGGGAAAAGATGCAGTTTCTAAGTTAAAAGTGTCGGATCAAGCTCAAATTTAGAGGGTTGGTCCTAGAGATATATCTAGATGATATGTAGTTGACGGATCATGATTTGGAGGTCATTTGACTGGGTTTCTAGGTGACAGAAAGTTCATCCATAAAGGGTTTCAGGACCTAGGTCCTTGGCCTTGAATGTTGGATTTGGAAGAAACTCAACTCTAAAATACCCACACTAATTTGAAACTATTTAGGTGCTTAGAAAGTGATTTTCGAACAACAACACAACCAATTTGAGAACACAAAGAGATGGTTCCTCTATCTTCCAAGGAAACACACAATTTTATTCTAAATGGAAAGACCATTAAAGAATAAAATGTTTTTTCTAGTGATTGCACAAGGAAATACTCCTTTAAAAACTCCCTAATCCATCCATCCTTCCCATCATAGAAATGAGTGAATGTCGTTTCACAGCCAAAAACATCAATTTAAAAAAGGCAAGAATGTTTACAAGAAATCCATTCATCTCTTAGAAGTTATGAAATATTAGGCTATTAAATAGTCCATTTGTTTTGAAGGAAGTTATTTTTCTCAAAATTATTACCACTGTTGACCTTTATTTTCATTCGAGTGCCTTCGATGGCCTTTAATTAATTTAATCAAGCCCCGTCGAGTCCAATTGAGCTCGAATTAGCTTGAATTGAGTCAAAGTAGACTTGACCGTGTACCGATTGAGCCTGATTAGTATGCCTTAGCCCTGTCGAGGTTAATTTGATTCGAGTCTTCATTTTATTTAAATTTAACTGGGTTAATTTGAGTAAATCAAATTGAATCCCAAATTGACCCGAATCGGATCTAATTGTAAGCTTGATTTTAATCTAATATGCTTAATTTAATTTACTTATTTATTTATTTATTTTCATTCCTCATGAGCTTAAATTTATTCCTAAATCAAGCAATCAAACGGACGGCTAATTAAATCACCTCAATTCCCTCCTAATTAATCTTAGGATGAATCCTAGCCGTGGATCTAAGGCCTTAATCATTTAAATACTCTTTTAGGGCTTCATGAAGGGGGCTTGCTTTTTTTTCTTCTTTTTCCTAGCCGCTCTCAACCCTAATTTTTTTTAGTGTGAGAGCTCTTCCAACATCTCCCCATCTTCCTCCACTCAAATTCATTGCTAAAATCTTGTCGGCCGCGACATTTCCGGCGACCCGAGTCATTCCCCTTCCAAAGCTTCTACCTTCCGATCCAAGGTGAATTGGAGTTCGACTTCAACTAGAGGAATATACGAGGACAATCTACAAGCTCAGATGTTTCAAAATCTAGAAGATCTAACGGTAAGATTTTATCAAAATTTTAGATCTAGGTCACCACACTTAGATCCGTACATCTTTCTAATAAGTGCTTCTCAGAGCTTTCAAATACCTCCCCATGACTTTTATTCATGTTCTTAATCTACATTTAAAATTTCATCAAAATCAATAAAGTCATTCTTGAGAAAGAAACCCTTTTTTTTTTAATTTTAGGGTTATAGAATTCGACGTACATGAATAGCATGAGTCGTTGATTTTCTCTTTCTTTTTTTTATAAATATTTTATTAAAATTAAATACATTTTTTTATAAAATATGTTTAAATAATTTAATAATTATTTTAAATACATTAATTTAAATTAAATCTATTTTATGACGTATTTATTTATATTTAAAAATAGTTTTAATTACTTAAATCTAAATACTTAGTTAATGCTAATAATTATTAAATACTTTTAAAATGATAATATTAAATATTTCTTTATCTATTTTATTTTAAAATAAATAAATAAATAAATAAAATAAGAAAAATTTTATTATTACTTTTCAATAATATAATTTTTTAAATTGTGTTAAATATATTATTTTAAGTAATTCTTAATTAGTTAATTGTTTAAATATCTTAATATTTAATAAAAATTAATTATTTACTTTCTAAAATTTAAAAAAAATTTCATTAATTATTTTGAAATATCAGAGAAATTATTTTTTTATTATTTAATATTGAATTAATAATTACTTTCCTTTTTTAAATTATTCTAATTGATTAATTACCTATATTACTTAATTAGTCATTAATTAATTCAAATTTAAATACTTTCTAAATTTATAAAAATTATTTTCTTATTAAATTATTTTGAAATCAGAAAAGTATTATTATTTTTATTATTTAATTCGAATTAATAATTACTTTCTTTTTTAATTATTCTAATTGATTAATTACATATATTACTTAATTAGTAATTAATTAATTTAAACTTTAAATACTTTCTAAATTTATAAAAATTATTTTCTTATTAAATTATTTTGAAATCAGAAAAATTATTATTATTTTTATTATTTAATTCGAATTAATAATTACTTTCTTTTTTAAATTATTCTAATTGATTAATTACCTATATTACTTAATTAGTAATTAATTAATTTAAACTTTAAATACTTTCTAAATTTATAAAAATTACTTTCTTATTGAATTATTTTGAAATCAGAAAAATTATTATTATTTTTATTATTTAATTCAAATTAATAATTACTTTTCTTTTTTTAAAGTATTATAATTGATTAATTACCTAAATTACTTAATTAGTCATTAATTAATTTAAACTTTAAATATTTTCTAAATTTATAAAAATTATTTTTTTATTGAATTATTTTAAAATAAGAATATTATTATTATTATTTTATTTTATTATTATTTAATTTGAATTATTAATGATTTTTCCTATTTTATTAAATTATTTTAGTTTATTAATTACTTAAATTACTTAGTTAATAATTAATTGATTTAAAATTTAATTATTTCTAAATTTATAAATAATAATTTTACTAAATTATTTTCAAAATCAGATAAATTTTATTTTTTATAAATTTATTTACATTTTTTTTAATAAATATTTTCTATTTCAAATACTTTCCTTAATTATTAATTACTTCATTAACTTAATTAATAATTAATTGATTTAAAATTTAATTATTTTCCAAATTTGTTAAGAATCTCTTATTCCAATTATGTTAACATATCAGGTATTTTATTTATTTATATGTTTATTTACTCTTTTAAATTTAATAAATATACCTTATTTTAAATACTTTTCTTAATTACTTAAATTATTTAATTAATAATTAAATAATTTAAAATTTAAATATTTTTCAAATTTATAATAAATAATTTTATTAAATTGTTTTCAAAATTAGGTAATAATTTTTGTTATTTATTTTTTTTTTAATAAATATTTTTTCCATTTTAGATTATTATATTAATTAAATACTTAGATTATTTAATTAATAATTAATTAATTCAAAATTCTTTTATTTTTTAAACTTATGAAAATTATTTTTATCAAAGTACTTTAAATTCCAGAAACTTTAATACTTAATTTAATTTAATTTAATAATTGTTTTTAAATATTAATTATTTTGAAATTATTTAAAAATCCTTTTTTTTAATACGTTAAACTTCAAAAATTCATAACTTTCTCGTTTTAATTCGGATTTCGACGTATAATACCTCGTTCTTTTCAGAAAAATGTGAATTTTTAATTTAAAATACTTTCTGTATCTGATTATGTCATTTCTAGATGTCCCCTATATTACTGTGTTATTTACCTATTTAAATATTATTTGATTAATTAATTAATTATTTTTTAAAATAAAAATTATTTTAAAACCCCTTGGTGGCTGGTAGACCCCCTGTGCTTATGAACTGAAGTATTTTCAATTATCTTATTTTTAAATTTATATTACTATATATTTATGATATTTATGTATTTTAAAATGATTTTAAATTATATATTATTTAAACCCTTAATTTTGGGAGATCTACCTCTTGAAATTTTAAACCTAGGTTATGCATATGAAGAGCAATTCATGTGGGAGAAGGATTAGTGAATGATTGTGTCCCAATCATTCACTAATCACTTCATAGGTTTCTTTATTTAGCATTTTCGTAGTCCTTGCATGTGTAGGTTGCCCCAAGCACATAACCAAGGCTCTCCCTAGATCTAAGGACTGATCAGTGTGTTTATATTTACTGCATTTACCCTCTATATTATGCCTAAGGGTTAGTTACTTCATTTTATTCCTATATAACGTAGTGAAACCTTAAGGATAACAATTAAGGACCGTTTAGCGAACTTAGAATATTTTTAGGAACTAGGATAGATCCCTGATCGCTGTGAAAATTTAAACATTAACATTTAGTCATATCTGGAGACCCCTAGAATTTTCTAAGAATTTTCTGGCTCTTTAAAACACTTAATTAGCAAACCCTAATTTATCCGTTAATTAAGCCTTGAAAACTTCAGAAAAAATATAATAAATCCATTTTAAATCAGAAAAATACCTATAATACCTCAAACTCTCCAGAATTCAGTCCCCAACCTTAGATAACTAGGGCCCCTTAATTCGATATTAATCTGGACTTTAATTCAACCTAATCAAAAATCACCTTTTTGCCTTTAACAATTCATTAAAAATTATTAAAAATCCCAAATTTTCCCCAAACACTTGGGAATACCTTCTTAGGTCATTTCTGACCTTTGGGGGTGATTCCAATCAGTTTGGAGCTGATTTGGGTTAAAACACCCCAAGTACCCCTAATTAGATATTTCGATAATTCATTTAATTGCCCCAACTTCTAAAAATCATAATTAATTACAAAAAACTCCAAAATGGACAAACTAAAAGACACACAACTCTAATTAAAGCCTAATATTTATTAAAAATATTAGGTATCCAGAAATCAGCTTAAATTAAAAAGTCAACTTTCCGGTCAACCGTAGCCTATAGTATAGGGCCCGAAACTTCTAAAATTCATAACTTTGCGTAGGAAACTCCAAATCCAGCAAACTCAAAGGCATTCAATTCATATTAGGGTCTAGTATTTATTAAAAATATTAAGATTCCAGAAATCAACTAAAATAAAAAAGTCAACAATCCGGTCAAACTTAGTTCAAAACAAGACCAAAACTTCAGAAATTCATAACTTTGGACAGAAGAATCCAAATTGGGCATGCTAACTGTCTAACTGATCGGGTTAAGGCCTAGTATTTTATAAAAATATTATCCATCCCATAAATCGCCTTTAATCAAAAAATCAATTTTGGACCCCCCTTTGCCTAATGTATAGGTGGACCCTGAACCTCCTAAAACTCACTAATGTAATTTAAACTTTAAATATTATTACCCTAAGCATTAAAACTGACCTACACATTAAATTAATTAAAATGGATCTTAATTCACTAATATTTATACTTTAATTAAAACTCTCTTTTTAGACTTACAACAAACATGGACAGTAGGCAATTGTAACTAACTACCCAGCTTAGGATCTACTTCAGCCACACAGGCTTCTGCACACACTGTAGAATTATTTGCTAGGACACCACTTCTAGACTTAGGTTAGGCCGGTGTTTATTTTTACTGCTGTGTGCCGAGCTTTTCCCGATTTCATTGCATGTTGTGATTGAACTATTGATGTGTTTGCTTACTTTTACTGTACTCTGGGATTGATGTGATTGCACGATAGACTACCCATAGGTTAGGATCGATGTTGATACTAATGATGTCTTCTATAGGTGGCCATGCTCATGCAGCGCTAAATAAAAAGGGGGGGCAATAATCATGATTTAAAAATACTAATGATGTTTTATGCAGATGCTTCAGAGATTGCTCAGCCCCCCTAAATAAATGAGGGCTAATTAAAAAAAATCATTATAAATTGCTACAGGTGCTCCAGAATTGCTTAGCCCTCAAATAATTAAGAGCATGGCCAAGTGTGGCTGTGATGAGCATTTCATCTTCTTATAACTGCTTGTGATGTATTAAACTGCTTGGGATGACTTTTATCAGGATAACCTTGCAGGGGAGTCTAGATTTGCTGCTTTCATTTAATGTAAATTATTTGTAACTTGGTATTGAGTTGTGAAAGTCTATTTTGAGTGGGGATGCTGAAATCCAAAGGTTGGATACCCCAAAGAGAAAAGGACACCCAATATGAAGATAGTCCTTTTCTATTTGGGAATCCAAATTTAGATCATTCTACTACCCGAGGAGTCCAAGGAAGCTGAGATCCAAGGAGTCCAACGAAGCTGAGATCCGAGGAGTCCAAGGAAGAGAAGACCAAGGAGATGAAGAGCAAGAGTATCCCACTCAAAATAACTTGCGTCAGTCTTAGGATTAGAAATTCGGGTTGTTGGCAGTGGTGCCCAGCCACTTTAATTTTCTGCAGACCCTGGGATGTAATTAAGGGCAGTTGGCCTACGGACATTTATTAATTTGTTTGGATAATTTTGATGTGTTTTGTTTATGATTGTGTGCCTCTATGATTGCTTGCTTTTCCTAGTTTCTTGGCGTTTTGCATGTCGCTTTTGTTTTAGCCTAGATTCCGTTAGGCTCTCTAAGGACTAAAACTTTTTCTACTCGCAACTAATATTTAAAATTTTAAGGTTTAAGTAATTTAAAATTTAACGACCTAGGGAATTGCCGGAATCATCCGGGGTTGCATGCATATCAATGTATTTCTTCTCTCCTTCTATAAGACACTTCCCGCCTGCGGGTAGAGTCCGGATAATCTGACCTATGAGGATGAGGTGCCAGACCTGGGGAAGCCCAGTCTAATTCTAAAAATTATTTTTATAAGCCTTTTTAAAGTTCTATGCATACCTGATTTGGAAGCTTTAACCAGCATGCATTGCATTAGAAATCAATTAAATCAAAATTTTAATTGCATTAGTTATAGGAGCATTTACCCAACATCAGTCTGGGGCCAATTAAGAAATCCTCTAGACGTCGACCCTACTTCCAAGAACTATAACCTACCCACCCATCTTTTATTAAATGACTGGACAGTATGGTTTTGAAGCGACTAGGTGGTTAGCTGGCTCCCCCTTCCAGGTTGGGGTAAGTCCAGATTCTGCATTTCATTAGCTAGGACACGGGTGTTAGTGTTACGTAGAATACTAAACCCATTAGATTTAGGATTCAAGGCTACTATTATTTCGTAGTACGCCTCATCAGTAGGTAGGTCTTCTGTCTTCTAGAGACCATAAACCCTACATATCTGCGTTATATGGATGACGCCACCTCCATCTTTCTCTCCTGTATGCTCTGAGTGCATGACTTTTAGTTTCTCTAGTTTCTTCCCACTACCTTAGTCCCTCCAGATGTTGATCTGAGCCGTGTATGTTGACTAAGCCTAGTTGAACCTTTCTTTCCCTTCGAGTAGGATTTCCTAGTCTTTGCCCTATGTACCAATCTCAATTTAGAAAGAATAATGTAGAATCCTTAATCGAGAGTATTCTCAGGCCCCGGCTTGAGATGTAATTAACCACGGGGGCTTGCGCCCATGGGAAACCGCATCCCACTCTCAAATAAACCCCATTCGAGCTAATGTATCGAGTGGGGGAAACCCGTTGTGACGATCAGATCATATATATTATTACCCATCGGGGTGTGCTGGTGAGAGCCGCTATCCTCAATGGTTAATCATATGTGTGATCGAATCTGCCCTCCCATTGGCCAGATATTGTCTCCCCTCGCGGGGCGATGATTTTTGTGTCCTTTCGGAGGTCCACAACCACATGGGAACCATTTATTAATAAGTATTCATTCAAAAATCACTAAACAGAGAGGATTCCATTAAGTTATATAGTAAGATTCCTTTGAAAAACCATTCCATTGTGAGTTAATTTTTAATGATGATTGTCAAATCAATAAAAATTATTTGAATGTGAAACATTCATTCTCCACTGATATAATTGATCTCCTGATCATTCAAGCCTTATCCCTAAGTGTTCAGTCGACACTCTCCCTTCTAATAGTAGGAAGTATAGGTTTCCTTCCCCTCTTATATAAAATTGAGAATCTCCCCCTCCTAGTCTGTGTTAGGTATTCCATATCACTCTCTCCCTGCTCATGATTTTACTAAGTTCTCTGTATTTTCCCTTCTCTTGGTTATCACTATGTACTCACTGACACTTTTATTCCCCTTGGATATGGATTTTTCTCTGAAGACTTTTGAATTCTTAAATCCTTCAATTAAAATCCAGTTCAAATCTAGTGTAAAGTATAAACCCAAAAGCCCTTTAAACGTTTCCCTTTTTTAGGAGAATTTTCAATTGGATCAACACCCTAGGTAAAACCCTTAGATTTATATTTAATAATTTAAATCTTAATTAATCATGTCCCTAGAACTTACTTAATCATTTTGAGTGCATACATGCCCTTCTAAACCTTAAAACCCAATGCATATTCCATAAGGGCTAAAACCTTTAATATTTATAATCCATGCTGAAAGTTCATTAGGGATGTTAAGCCCTTGTGAACTAGTCTCGAGGCTAACCAAGAGGGGGGTGAATTGATTATTTTAAAAATTCGTGAGCAAAAAATAATTTAGAAAAATCTTTTTAAATGTTTTAAAATAATTACAGTTTCGCGATGATGTGTAGATGTTCAATAATAATAGAATAATAATAACAATCACATGATCATCAACAGAAAAATAAATGCGGAAGATAATCAAAAAGAACACATCAGATTTTATAGTGGTTCAGTCAACTTGACCTACGTCCACTCCCCGAAGGCTCCCCTCTAGGTATTGCACTAACACTAAGTAACTCTTCTTCTCCTCCCATAGCAAGGTGGAGAAGTTTGTATAAAACTCCTTTCCACCAACCCGGTGAGGCAGAGAACCTGGACTCCTTTCTCTTCCTCTTGAAGTAGGCAAAGAATCTGGACTCCTTTCGCTTTCTCCTGAAGCAGACAGAGAAGTTGGATCTTCTTACAGACGATCCTACCACAGAGACACCAACAAGACAAGAGATGACGACCGGAGAAGACGACTCAAATCCTTGCTTGGAGAAACCTTTGTGAACACCTCATAATTAAACTCCCTCCTCTCTCTCTCTCCCAAGCTCTCTCTCTCTCATGGTTCTCTCTGGCAAGGAAGGTGGCAAAAGATTTTTCTTGTTGCAAGAAAAAGATCTTAAATAGAATAGCTAAAAAATAGCCCTAAATTATAACTTATCGTCAAAGATCGTCCTATACGATCAGTGCAAAATCACTCATATCAGGCTGGACGATCTGGTTCCTCTGGACGATTAGAAGACAAACTTTGTTCAGCTCATCCGGGACGATTAGTGTAACTCAGGAATATCATCAAGAGGACAGATCTGGTCGTCTAGGGAAACTTATGCTGGATGGTCTCAACATGACTTGATCGTCCTGGACGATATCTCTATCGTCCTGTACGATTTGTTTAGAAGTACCCAATTTCGTCCGACACATAGCCCGGCTCGTAAAGCCAAAACCTGCTGGATGATTTCAAAATGACTTGATCGTCCAAGATGATATCTCTATTGTCCCGTACGATCAGTTCAAAATCGAGAAAATCATCCAGAGGATAGTTCGGGGCGTACAAGTGAAATGCTTTAGACGGTCAGGATTTCTAATGGATCATCCAGGACAATCTTGCGATCGTCTGGGACGATATGATCGAATCAATCAAATCTTAATTAATTTTTTTAATCACTAGACTAATTTAGGCATGATTGTAATGTGTCGTCCAGGACGATACACATCGTCCGGGATGATTAAACTAAATCTCTAAAAATAAAAACTTGCCTAACTTAGTCTAGTGGCTGAGAATTTTTTATTTGAGCATATCGTCCTGTACGATGAGTGTATCATCCAGGATGATCTGCTTAATCAAACTGACTTAACATGGTCACCCTAATTGGGATTTTTATTTTCACTGGATCATCTAGGATAATATGAATATCATCAAAGACGATATGAACAAAAAATGAACAGAAACTCCAACTCACAAAAACTCTCCCCCTGAGTGTGTGTGTGCAAGGTTACTTAGCTTGGGAATCCGTTACATTATACTTGACTCAAAAAAGATGAAAAAATTACATTGAACCTGAAACTACAAAGGGACTGACTCGATCTTGAGCTGGCTTGAATTACAATTGACCTTATGAACCTGAAATATTTATCACTCAAACAGAATCGAAAAGGTTTGCTATCATCAAAATTATAGTCCTTGAAATCAGATTCGTAACAATCTCTCCCTTTTTGATGATGGCAAATATTTGTTATTAATTCAAAATTCAGTAAATAATCACGGTGAACATTTGATTCAAAAACACTGAGCATTTCTATTGATAATAAAGACTTTACAATGACCCACAAACAACATAAATTACTCCCTATTTTGATATCTCAAAAAGGGGAAAATACAACATAAACATAGAAAAGGAAAACGATACAAAAAATAACACAAAACATTAGTAACAATAAACAAACTAATAGAAAGGGAAATCCTGATCAGATGGAGGAGGAGGTGGTGGCTGAAAGAGGCTGTGAAGAGTGGCAAATTGCTTGCCAAACTAGGCCATGTCCTGGTCGTGCTACTACTGCTGCTGGGCCATGTAGGCATTGAAATGGTGGACATCCTCAATATGCTGCTGCTCCTGGGCAACCATATAGGAGCCAAAAATGTGCCTCCCACTAGTCAAACATGTGCACCATGTGATATATCGGTGATTCTATACGGAGAGGGGCTGGTGTAGCAGGTTCAAGAACAGCTTCTTCCTCTTCTCCCTCAACATCCGTGTTGGGCTCCGGATGAAGTCGTGTACTGTGCAAAATATGGAAGGAGTTGTTGGAGAAGAAGGAAGGATGGACATTGGCTGGAACCAGATATTGTAGATTGTATTTGGTTTCGAGAGCATAGGCAATGATGTGTCCTAAGGCTAGATTTTGGCGTCGCCTGTGGCCCAAATCCCTAATGCTAGTGAGGTGGTCGATGTAACGAAAGAGGAGATCAGTAGCATTGAAATCATGGTGGGCTAGGATGTAGAAGGTAGTCAGGGAGAGTAAGGGGTGATGTGGATCTGGTCCCCAGCTTTTAGAATGATAGAGAAGCGAAGGACATGATGGATTGTCCGAGCATCCTTAAGTAAGGAAGAGCATCCATTATCGTGATAGAGGACGTTGGTGCCCCTAAGAAATTAATTTGCGACACTCCAGTCAAAATCAAGGTTAGAGGAGATAAGATGGAGTTTGTCGCCAGTAATTAAGAGTTGAAGAATATCATGGAAGTCTTGGGTGGTTAGTTCGACAGGGCGGCGATTGACAAAAGATCAGAGGGCGGAGTAAAAGGAATCGATGCGAAGGTTCACAAAGAAAACACATAAAAGCTCAGTACTAAATGGAAAAGCTAGAGTCAGGATGAATGTGAGAGAAGTGTGAGTGAAAAGATATAAGGCAGGATAAGTCAGAATGTGGGGATTGACGATTTTGGATTGGGTGATCCCCACCTCAAGGTATCGCTGGAAGGCAGCCTGATCAGTTGCGTCAAGAAAGCAGGAATTGTCATTTCCCTGGGAGGAACTAGCACCTTGATGTTTAGATCGTTTACCACCAACCATTAGAATGTGATGAGATTAAGGATTGAAAGAAGAGTGGTGAAAATGGTGGAGAAAATGACTGTTTAAATATAATTCGTTCTGATCGTCTAGGACGATAGCAGGATCGTCCAGGACGATTAGACCAAATCTTTAAAAATAAAAACTTGCCTAACTTAGTCTAGCGGCTGAGAATTTCTAATTTGGGCATATCATCCAGTACGATGAGTGTATCTTCCAGAATGATCTGCTTAATCAAATCGACTTAACATAGTCGCCCTAATTGGGATTTCTATTTTCACTGGATCATCCAGGACGATATGAATATCGTCTAGAACGATATGAACAAAAAATGAACAAAAACTCCAACTCACTAAAACTCGCCCCCTGAGTGTGTGTGTGTGTGCAAGGTTACTTAGCTTGGGTATCCATTACATTACACTTGACTCAAAAAAGTTGAAAAAATTACATTGAACCTGAAACCACAAATGGACTGACTCGATTTTGAGCTGGCTTGAATTGCGATTGATCTTGTGAACCTGAAATATTAGTCACTCAAATAGAATCGGAAAGATTTGCTATCATCAAAATCATAGTCCTTGAAACCAGATTCGCAACACATGCCACTCAATATAAAAATGTTGGCATAAACCACCATGGAAGCCTTTGGAAATCAATTAAACTTGTTTATAATCATCATTGCATTGATTTGAACTAAATTTTAGGGTTGACCATGTTTGACCCATGAGACCCCATAAACCCTAAAACCTTCATATGCATGAATCATATAGGAAGGTTCTATTTTTCATTGTCTTCGCTCTTCTCTTAGTGCTTCTGGTTGTATTGGTTGGGCTGCTCTTAGCAATGATTGCAACTCAATAGATGTTGATAATATACTTGATTACTACTCATCTCATCCTTTATTCCTAACTTTAAGAGGGGATGTTGGTGTTGTGTTTGTGGAGTTGGTTGGCTTCATTTTAGACTTAGGTTTTCAATGGTGGTGTTTGGTTGGTGGCTGCTCTCTCCAGCTTTCATTTGGGCTCTTAGTTGTTTGCTCTTGGATCTGTATTGGGCTAAATTGTTGCTGCTCTTAGTTCATTATTTGGTTAATTGCCAGCTTTCATATCCTTCTATCTACTAAGGTTTTTTTGATGTTATCCACTTATTTGTTTGACTGGTCTAATCCTTTCTCTAATATATATATAATAAAAAAATACAAACTCATTTTTTTGTATTGTTATTTAAAATGAAAGTCTAAGTTAAATTTAAATACCAATAAACTTTATCCCCACCATTTCATATCCTTCCAAGTAAAGTAATTTTTTATCTAATGGCAGAAAATGAACAATCAAGAGAATAAACATTTAATTTCAACCATTGGATTGAGTTTACATGGTAGGATTGTCTTTCCATTTCATTTTTATTTTTAAGTCATTCAAACAAGAGCTTGGGCCAGTTGCACGTATCCATGCAAGCATTGGCCACCTCCTTCTCATCACATGAGACAAAAGAAAAAAAGATAAAATAAGCACTAAACCCAAGCAGCCATCTCTCTCACATGAAAGCTTTCTTTAGGTTTTCTCAGGTAAAAGGGAGCAGCCAAAAAATTATTATTGAGGCAAGTCTTTCTTTCATGAGGAACAACTCAAGGAACAGATCTCAAAAAAATTATATATATATATATATATGGGATATCTAGCTCGCACGAAAGAGACTTCCGGGGAGAGGTTCTCTTGTTAGATCTCATGCAAGAAAGTATCTCGGGCACTCCAATCTCTCCCTCACATTTTGAACCTCACGCACAGTGGGGAGAGAGCTCACCCTCATGCCTTTCCAGCTTCTCTTCTTTCCAAGGGCCGAGCAAGCCATTATCGTCTCCTCTCTAGTGACTGAGCCGCTAACTCAAACCGACTCTTGCCACTCCAACTCCAGCCCTCTGTTGGTCCGACCCAACTGCTGATGTTGAGCTTTATTCCAACCGACTTACCACATTAACCTCAACCTCCTAGTAGAGCCACCCTCCACCAACGAAGCCTAGCCCACCGACTGACCTTACATCGCCAGGCTTCTCCGGTAGGATTCCTACGCTGACCTGACCTCATCAATTATGAGAATCCTCTATAGTCAGCCTCCTTATTGTCGATGCTTAGCCTGACATCCACGGTAACCCTTCACCATCAGGGCCACCTCCAGGCCCGACTCCGGCCGAACTTGCAACCAACTCCACCGGTTATTATTGCAAGCCATCCCATCCACCTCAGACCACCGGCCTATTGGGCTCTATACAGCCCGACCTCACTGACCGACCCCCTCATCTCAACCATAATAACCACCTCTCTCGGCCAAACTATTTCAAGTAAAGTAGGAGGGTTCTATGGATGTTTTCTTCAGTTCAAACTGAAGGAAAGAGGGTATGCAGATTACTGATTTTAGTTTTGCTCATTTCTATAATCAAGTGAACTGTTTCGTGCATGGTTTTTCTCTTGGTTATGTCCCTAAAATAAAAGAAACAATTCAGTGCTTATTTGTATGCTCACTATTGACTTTATTCTTTGATCTTTCTTTGAACAAGCTATTGTGAGTTCATATGTATATGCATATTTTTTGCAATCTTTGGAAAGCTAAGATCTTTCAAAAAAAAGTATCTTGTACTTCCTTTATTTTAATCTGGGATTCTAAGTTGGTGATTTTGATGATAACAAATATTATTGATTATCTTTTTATTTCTTCTAGTATCTATGTTGCATATCTGCTCTTGAGTACACTAACATTTTATGTATAATATACACCATGGCACAAAGAATGAAGACTCAAGATAGGGTAGAATATGTATGATGTTTTTGCAAGAGTTTATATTTTCATTTATTTATTTTATATTTTTTGAGTTAAAAGTCCTATAAAAGATATATATCAGCCTAATGATCATGCACACACACACTGGGTTGTGAAAATTAATTTTTGTTGAAATTGTTCAAATTATATTATACTATCCAAATCGTACTATACAATCTATTGATTAGAAATAAATTAAAATGGCTAATTGAGTAATTTTTTTTTAAACTAACCATACTATATGAACCAGCTCATATAGGACAATCAATTTAAATTAAAAATCTAGTCACCAATCAGATTTAGGTGATATTTCAATTTAAACCAATCATACTGTATGAACATGTTTGTAATGTATGATATTTGAAATATTATCTAAATCAGTCCCTCTGATTAATCAATCAAATTAAAATTTAATTAATATAATAGATTGTACAGTACGATGTTGATGGTACTGGACGATTAGTAGAGATGAAATTTGATCATCCTAGGGATTATCCAAGATGAACCTTGATTTATTGAACTAATCGTATAGTACAATACAAATCATACTGGATGATTGACAGAGATGAAGTTTGGTTATCCCGATGATCATCCGGTACAATCTTGAGAAGAATGAATTAATCGGATTGTACGATTTAGGTATCATACTGTATGATTAGTATATTATATTTGAACAAATCATAATAAGAATATTTAATTGTACTAGAAGAACATATATTTTTGAACAATCGTACTGTATGATCCACAGTCATATTATACAAAAAAGAGTAACTTGAATTTTAGGGTTAATTTGAGTCTTTGTTTAAAAATTGATCCCTAATTCATCTTGAGAGTTTTTTATAACTTTTTTCTGAGGGAGACCTTCTGTGAGAAGGGTTTGAGGGAGAATTTATTAGAGAGAGAGAGGTGAAGTCTTGAGGGAAAATATTCTTGTGGGATAATACCACCCTATTCCTAGATAGATTATTTGTTAAAGGTATTGTAGATACCATCCTATTCCTAAAAAGAGTAGGAGATAATCTACTTATTGTTTAGATCTATGTGGATGATATATTATTTAGATCAACAAATGAAAACCTTTATAATGATTTTTTTAAAATCATAAGTAGAGAGTTTGAGATGAGTATGATGGGTGAGCTGATATTTTTTCTTAGATTTAGTGTGAAACAAAGGAATGATGGTACTTTTCTTAGTTAAAGTAAGTATATCAAGAAAATTCTAAAGAAGTATGAGATGGAAGTTGCTGAAGTAATTAATACACCCATAAGCTCTACCACTCAATTAGACAAGGATGTAAATGAAAAATCAGTAGATCAATAAAAGTATATGACGATAATAGGATCACTTTTGTATTTGACTGCTAGTTGACCATATATAATATTTAGTGTTTGTCTATGTGCTAGATTCCAAGCTTATATGAAAGAATCCCATATGAAAATAGTTAATAGAATCCTTAGATACCTTCTGGGCACCCAAAACTTAGATATCTAGTATATTAAACATAGCACTTTATTTAAAATCATAGGATATTTAGACTCATCTTTATAGGGTGTAGAATATATGGAAAAAGTACTTCTAAAACTTATCAATTCATAAGAAAATCATTAGTTTCTTGGTCTCGTAGGAAGCAAAACTCAACAACCTTGTCCACTACTGAGATAGAATATATAGCAGTGGGAGTTTATGTTGCCCAAGTCTTATGCCTAAAGAAGTAAATCCTTGACCTTGGACTCTTTGTAGGCACTATATCAATCATGTGTAGCAACACTAGTGCCATCTATATTTCAAAAAATTCAATTCAACATTCTCGTACTAAGCATATAGACATCAAATATTATTTCATTAGAGATCATGTATCCAAGGAAGATATAGAACTGTATTATATAGCATCTAAGAATCAATTGACAAACATTTTCACTAAACCCCTAAGCTATGAACCTTTAGCACACTGAGGACTAGATTAGGTATCATTGACATTCATGCTTAATTCAAGGTTAATGTGTATGTGTAGTTATATGGTTTGTGTATTTTCATGTTTGTTATGTTTGATGGTTTATTTTTATTTTATTTTATTTTTTGTCATTTGTTTTGGGCTATTTGTTTTGTTGTTACTAGTTAGTAAAAGCCTTTCCTGATCATCACACACCAAACAAATTTTTTAAAAAATGTGTTCATATTGTACTATACGAACCTCATTTGTAATGTATGATCAGCACACCTCTACACATCCTCGCCACTTATGAAATCAATAGCCTAGATTTGACAAATAATTGGTTATTGTATTGTACCACCACCTATTCGTATGGTATTATCTATATGTGAGTAATCATTGGACAAATTTAATCGGATGATACAAATTTTGAAATATCTTTATACTGTACGAACACTAATTTATACTATATAAATCTTTAATCAAAAGTCATACAAGACAACTCCTCGGGATGAACACTTTTTACAAAGATCATCCAATACGATCTTGGTTGTGCTGTATGATTTAACTGCTTTTTTTTATATATCATCCAGATGACCTAATATCTTCTGATTGTCTAGTCATCAATCATATTGTATGATCTTTAATCATACTGTACGATTTATTGAAAAATCTATTTAAGAAGGGAAATTTCTAAGGTTTTTAATCACTCAAATCATTTCTAATCTCATCCACCTCTATTCCTAGCTTTAGCTTTTCATATGGCCGGTAGCAAGAGAACCTATTTGCTTCAAGGTTGCTCCTCTCGTCATCCTATTGATGATAGATCTCAAATAATTGAGGATGAATATGCATACCATCGATTCAAAGAAGTCCACATCACACCTTCTCACTTCCCAAACTAGGCAATCCTGAATAATTAGGTTATGAACCTATTTTCATCCACCACTCCATAAGTTCTCTTAACTTGCACCTTTCCCTTCAACTATAAACTACTCTTTAAATTCTTCACGAGCCTTATAGTGAATGCTGATTTTTTCTCCATGAACTCTTATGTTTGTAGACGTCCTATAGAAATAACCAAACAGAACCTTGTTGAATATTTACATCTATCTATGGAAGGGGTTCAACTACATAACTTAACATCTAGGAGCGACTATGATTGGGCCAATATCAATCTAACCCTTCGGAATACTCCCTTAAATCAACACCAGCCTTTTATCCACTACTTAACCAGAATGACACAAAGGAACAAGATTCAAGACTGGGTTTGATATGTTTGATGTTTTTACAAGAGTGTATATTTTCATTTATTTATTTTATATTTTTTGAGTCAAAAGTCCTATAAAGGTGTATGTCAGCTTAATGATCGTTCACACACACACTTGGGAGTGAAAACTAAAAATTTTTGAAGTTGTTCAGATCGTATTGTACTATCCAATTTGTGTTGTTTGTTTTATTGATCAAAAATTAATTAAGATGGCTAATTGAGTAATTAATATTTTTTGAACTGATTATATTGTATGAAACTGATCATATAGGAAGATCATTTTAAATTAAAACCCTAGCCGCCAATCAGATTTAGATAAGTATTTTAATTTGAACCAATCATATTATATGAACTTATTTTTATTATACGATATTTGAAATATTACCTAAATTAATCTTGTGATTAGTTAATTAAATCAAAGTTTAATTAATATGAAAGATCGTACAATACAATGTTGATCGTACTAGACAATTAGTAGAGATGAAATTTGATGGTCCCAGGGATCATCCTGGATAAATCTTGATTTATTGAACTAATTATACAGTACGATACAAATCATATTGGATGATTGGCAGAGATGAAGTTTGGTCTTCCAAGCAATCGTCCAATTTAATCTTGAGAAGAATGAAGTAATCGGACTGTACGATCTAGGTATCGTATTATATGATCGGTATACTATATTTGAATAGATCATACTAAGATTGTTTAGCCGTATTGGACAAATATGAGTTTTTGAACTAATCGTACTGTATGATCCATAATCATACTATACAAATAAAAATAGCTAACTTGAATTTTAGGGTTAATTTGAGCCTTTGTTTAAAAACTAATCCCTAATTCATCTTGAGAATTCTTTTGCCATTTTTTCTAAGGGAGAGCTTCTACGAGAAGGGTTTAAAGAGACAGAATTGCTTTAGAGAGAGAGAGAGAGGTGAAGTCTTGAGGGAGAAGATTCTTGTGGGATAATAGAGTGTGTTAGAGGGGTTTCTACATCCAGTTGCTTGATGATCTTGACCTTCTTCCTCCAAATTATCACTAAATCAAAATATTTTCAAAAGGATAGTTTTTTTAAAGGGGAATTTTTAAACACCAATTCACCCCCCTCCCTCCCTCCCTCCCTCCTCTTGGTGTGTATTTGTAGTTCAAGTCAGTCTAACAACCTAAATTAAACTTTCATCCTTAGCCTCCCTTAGATTTTACTCTAAGGGAGCACTAAAGAACCACAAAGAAGAATAAAAAATTTCACTCAAGTGATGGAACTCTACCAATAATAGAACTAAAAATTATTTATAATAAGTACAGGATCGGGCTCAAGCACCGCAATGTTGGACAAGGTGGCACCGCGGTGGCATCAAATGAACAAGCACCTCGACACTATAAAGTTGGCTCCACTACGGCACTGGATGATATGGCTTGATTACTAATCAAACAAATATGTCCTTTCATTGAGTTGGCATGGAACTTAGAAGTTATAACTGCTCCACTGTGGTGCTCCAAAAATCTGAGCATTGCAGCACTCAGATGGAGAATATATCACTATAACATTAAGGGATGTGGCACTGTTATATTTATTTTCGCAAGAACCCAACACTTCCAAGTTGAATGTTCAACACAATAGCACTCTTGACTCTATGACACTGACTATAATACCACTACAGCACTTGCAAATAGAGAGGATGACGATGTAGTGTCTTAAAATGGGCATTTATATAAAGTTAGATTGGATGTTGGGATGTTATTTCTTCAGGCGCTGCATGACACTTTTTGTTTTTAATCATTTTTTAGTATTTTTTATAAAATAATAACTAAAATAATATATTTTTATTGAAATCCAAACATAATAAATAGTATACAATTTACACTTAATAAGGGTTCAATATGATCTATATGCATGATCATGAATAATTGTTCAATGCTTAGGATATAAATCCATATCTTGGATTGGGTGATTCAATATGATTCATGCATATGAAGGGTTTATGTTCAAAAAGGATCCATAGGTAAAACTAGGTCAACCTAAGACAACTTGATCAACCATAGACTCAAATAAATTTAAATCAATGCAATGATGATTATGAACATATTTAATGAGATTTCAAAGGTTCCCCAAATGATTTACATCAAGATGACATGTTCAGTGGCATGGGTAATAAATATATGAAGGTTTTACATGCTTAGGATATGCTTTTGAGTTTTAGGGTTTATAAGTAGATGGAGTCCTCCAAATGGTTGGGTATACTTTAGAGACATGTCTAATCAATGTGTAAATGATTAAACAACATTCTAGATACTTTACCTAGGGTTTTGAATCAATTAAAAGTTTTCCTTAAAAAGGAAAAATTCCAAAGGCTTTAGGGTTTAAATTTAGTCATTGGATTTTCAAATTGAAATTTGATTTAGGATTGATTTATGAGTGATTGGAGGAAGATTTATGATTTTAAAATACTTGAACCAATGATAATCATTGAATGTTTGTCAAAGATTGAGTGATTGATTAAATGACAATCACCACTGATTGTTAGATGACTTATTTAGAGTTTTAGAGTTTTAATGATTGAACACCATGCCAAAGCACAGTGTGGGATTGGATTTAACTTCTAAAATAGAATGAATTTAAGGATTTGAAAAGTAAGATTGAAACTTTGATTTAGGGTTTTCACCTGACATAAAATAAGGTCAATAATAATTATTTTAAATATATAATATTATATAATAATTTACATTATTTTATTTCATATTCATTGTGTAATGTTATTTTAAATAAATAATTTTTGTTAATTTGAAAATATGATAAACTAAATTTTTTAAATATTTATAATACCTTAGTTAAAAAAAATCAATTTAATCAATTAAAAATGACTATAATTGGGATGATATTTGAGAATAATATAACAAGAAATTAACACAATCATTTGATTTTCATTGCCGATTCACCATCACCTACTTGTCATCTTTTGATCATTATCGTCCAACTAATATAGTTTGATATTGTCATTTTGCCATCAACACCCAGCTCATACCATCCAATCGCTATCATGCCACTCACTACATTCAAATATTCTCTATAACATTTAAAATAAGATGAATTTGTAATCCAAATTTTATAATCTCATCTTCTCCAATTTAGGACTACTGTAATCTTTATTTATATAGTTGGTCATTTTAACTAAGCTAAGCACTATGATTTTTCCCTTTCCAAAATTTCAATATAAAACTCTAGTGCCTCTTATAAAATTTTATTTTGTCTGTATGCATGTTGGATCTTAATACAAAATAAAAATGCCAAATTCTCTTTTATGTAAATATTCGAGCATACAATATTAAATTATATGCAAGAAAGTATAAAGCTTCCATAGTAAAGAAGCTTTATGAGTTCATTAAGAGTAATGACCCTTATTATTTCCCTTATCATAAAATCTTGGGAAAAAACTATTGATGATTGTATTATGTTTAAGGATTGACTAGAATGACAATGTAAAGCTAGAAAGATTAACATTCATGACTAGTTTCTTAAGAAGATTCCAAAAATTCTTCATTAGTTATATCATATCAGATGACCATATTCACATAGCTATTGACCCATCTATTATTTAGTAGTTTCCTACTTAGATGTTGTATAATTTTTAGCATTAACAATAGCATATACACTTTTTATACCTTTAACCCTTATAGTGCCACATGTTCGATATAGTTGTTAGTGGAAATTATTGTTATTATTTTTGTACATATTTTATTATGAAAATTTCTCCTTTGATTGTTGTTGTGCAGGAAATTCTAAGAAAGGGCCATAATTTTGGAAAAAGGGCCACATTTTTGGAAAAAGGGCACCAGCATTGCAGCGCCACATCATCAAGAACTACAACACTATAAGCATCATAATGCATGTGAAGAACATTGTGGTGTCATAATCTTTGGATTTTTTGTAATTTAATTTAGTGCTCTAGCGCCTCCACGCTATTTTTTACCAAAATGATAAAAAGCACAATGCAGCAACGGAGGAAATGTAGCACTGCAACGCTGCTTAAGCTACATAAAGCTAAGGGAATAGCAATGTCGTAACACTGGATATGGTGTCGTAACACCAAATGTCCCAAACATTGCAGCACAATAGTTGAGTTAGTTACCATGTAAAATGACATGTCAATTCAGACTCAGTGCTGTAGCAGCTAAGATCTATGAGACCATAGCGCTAATTCAATTCAGCAGCATCGTAGTGTTACCCTTTATAGTGTCATGGCGCTAGTGTTAGTTATGGTGCTTAATATAAATAGTTTTTTGGCCGAATTTGTGAGGGTTGTCCATTATTTTCTTGTGCAAAATAGTGTGAGTGTGTTAGTAAAGTGTGAAGAAGAGGGACTGCATAAAGGGAAGTCAATTTTTTGTGCAAACAACATTTATAATCAATTGTAAAAGCATTTTCGGGTGACATCTATACTTAAACTCTTTTCATATCTTTTTTTTATTATTCAATGGAAACTCTTTTGTATACTTATCAATTCATGGTTGGCTAATTTCTAGTTTTGGACTTATGATATGTGAGAAATCATGTTTTATTTAAGTAGACTCTAATTCTTGTAAGAATTTAAATGCAGTTTCCAATTCTCCTGCTATTCATTTAATTCTTGCATAGGTCATTCTCTAACTTAAATCAAGTGTGATTTATTGCCTCAACTGCAGAATAAAGTAACAAATAGGGGAATTAAAATAAAACTTAACCATGCATAGACATATGTTGCCTAGGATTTTGGAATATAAGGAGATAGAATCATTGTAGTTGAGTGAAAGGTTAACTTGAAAATCTTGCATGCTCGATAAAGACTAAGAGTGAATTTTCTCTAATTCACAGCACATTATAAAAGAGTCTAACTTTCACAAACATGAATTTCTTTACCATCATAGGTTCAAAACACTTTTATATAGAGAACTTTTCATTTCAACAATTGCAATAGGAATTTTAGAGAACTCTTTTTAATTCGATTGGTAGGATAAAATGTGTGGTTCACATAGATAGTACTAGAGTAGTCATGGGATAGTTTAGTCTTCATGGGAACGATACTCAACTCACCTCTTTATTACTTAAATGGCAAGTGTACTTGCGTAAAATTCAATCTTTGCTTAATTCAAAATCTGAGCATATTTTATTGTAAGCAACGTACATATATGCCAACAGCATAGTAATAATTTTTTAGTATATGCCATGGACATTTAAATAGAACTTAGTCCAGTACCAAATATTCTTAAAATTGGATATTATATTCCAATATGTCTAATAGAAATGTTGGATGCTCTTTCTTTGGAATTGTCCAATTTTGATATTCCATGTTTCCAACATGTTTAGCCAAGGTTGTATACTAATAGCATATTTATGCCATTTCATTCTTTTGTATATAATGAGATGTTAGACTTTATACATTGTGATGCTAGTAGAATAAATCATTCAGTATTTGATTACTTTTCTTTTACTTCCATTTATTTGATTGACATTTTTCATGATGATATGACTGATGAGGATGAAGAACCTAGTCAAGCTCTTATAGATGGTGTTTGTTATCTAGATGTAAAAATTGATGGATCTTTCAATGATGAACAAATTTAACTATCAAATCCAAATCAAAGTATGAAAACTTTTCATTTTTCTCATTAAAAAGAAGTATAAGTAATAGATGAACCTAATATTGATATTCATAATTATCAAATAGCTTAAAATGATTATATGTTAGATCAAATTCAAATATTCCATTTGAGAAGTGGCAAACTACTTCAACCCTCACTTCCTAAACTAATAGCTTAGGATAATGGTAAATATATAGTAATCCAAGATATTAATAAACTTCATACTCATGAAAGTCAAGACCAGCTAAAAATATATGCCTCACATCATAAGGTTTTATTTCTAAAATAGTCTCTCATAAATTATTTATTGATCTTAAAATCCACCAATTGAGCAATCACTTAGAAGAATGTACAATGACATTAAAAACTTGGTCATTAGAGAGACCAAAAATTTGATTTATGTTGGGTTTATTCATGAGGAGATATATCCTACTTGGTTTTCTAGCATCACATATTCGAGTTTGTATTAATTTCAAGGACTTGAATAAAGCATGTCGAAAACATGATTTTTCTTTACTAATTAATAATTTTTTAATGTTGAAAAATTAAATAGAATTGAGGACAGAATTATAGCATTAAAGATTATTGTTGATGTTGAGCTTATTCATTTATAAGTGATTATGCTCCTTATAGGTTTATATATTTTCAAAATTAAAATTTTTGAATGACTTAGAAGAATTAATACAAAAAATACATCTTGAAGAAAGATTTGTTATTAGAAGAGATTTAAATGAAAATATTGGTAGATTGGTAGAATATTTTTAAAAGCATTCATGATAGCTATGAATTTGGAGCAACAAAAGTTGTTGGTAAAACCATATTAGAAAAGAGAGGAGCATCTCATCACATATAAGAATGCACATAATAAAACTCAAATTGATTATTTTCTTATAGAAGGATCCTAGAGTCTAGGAGTCCTATGGTCTGGGGTTTAGAAAATTCCTAGGACCTAAGTAGGTCATAAGATCTAGATTTTAGAAGGATCCTAGTGTCTAGAATAGGTCCTAAGGTCCTGGATAAGTTTAGAGATTGAATCTAGATTGAACTATGATCTAGATTGATCAGAGGCTAAAATTATCTTGAGATCTGGATTGATTTGAGCTTTAAATAGGTTGATTTAAAGTCTGGGTTGATCTGGAGTTTGGATTAATCCTAGGGTCTGAAGTCTAGAAGAATCCTAGACTCTAGAAGTCCTAGGGTCTGGGGTCTAGAATGATCCTAAGATCTAGAAATCCTAAGATCTGTGATCTAGAAGAATCCTAGGACCTAAATAGATCTCAGGGTATGGAGCTTAAGAGGATCCTAGGATTTAGATTAGTCAAGAGGCTAGATTGATCTAAGATCAGAATTGATCCTAGGGACTAGATTAATTTGAGATCTGGGTTGGGTCCTAATGACCTCATACAAAAATGAGGTCAATAAATGGACCCTCAATATGTGTAATAGAATGAAGTTCTATTGCACATATTGGCATTGACCGAATAGAAAGTTCAAATCTAGAAATTTGATCCTAAGGGAAACTAAAGTCCATCCCTGGGGAAACGGGGTTTAAATTGATACTAGTGCAGTGCTGAGAAAACCGTACTCGACTACTAGTGAATCTAATCCTAAGGGTAGGGGAATCCTAACCTTAAAGGAAAAGAAACTTGGGTGATCCTATAGGAAGAAGGAACTCTTAACTGCAAAGGATTGAATTTAGATTTTATTCTAAGGGAAAGAAAATCCTAACCCTAGAAGACTAAATTCGAGATGATACTAAGGTAGTGCTAGGGACATCGTACTCTACCACTAATATATCTAATCCTAAGGAAGGAAAGAACCTAATCTTAAGGAGAAGAAGAGTAGATGATCATATAGGAAGGAAGAATTCCTAACTATAGAGGATCGAGTTTAAAATTTAAACTAGGTTAATGCCACGAGGGGCGTACTCTACCACTAGTGGATTTAATCCTAAGGGAAGGAGGAAGAACCTAACCTTAAGGAGAAGAAAGTGTAATTTTGAAATTTGAAATTGAATCCAGGATGGTGCCACAGAGGACTTACTCCATTACTGGGAAGTTTAATCCTAAGGGAAGGAAAATACTAACCTTAAGGAAAAGAGAAATGGATGATCTTATGGGAATGAGATATTACTTCTCATAGAAGATCAAGCTTAAATTTTGAATTTTGAAACTAGAATGGTGCCGCAGAGGGCATTATCCATCATTAGGAGATCTAATCCTGAGGAGAGAATGTATGATGGCTCACATCTATCCTTAAGGAAGAGAGAACTAGAGGACCCTGTGGGAAGGAAGCATTGCTTCCCACAGAAGGTCGGATCTGGATTTTGAATCTGGGATGGTGCCATAAAAGGCATACTTCATCACTAAAAGATATAATCCTAAGGAGAGAATGCACGATGACTCACATCTAACCTTAAGAAATAAAGGACTGGAGGACCCTATGGGAAGGAAATATTGCTTCCCACATAAGGTCAGATTTGGATTGATTATGTGTTAGAGGAAACTTGCTCTACACACATGGTCAGGTTTGGAATAATCATATATGGAGGAAACTTGCTTCACGCAGAGGATCGAATCTAGAATGATCATGTGTAAAGAAAACTTGCTCTACGTAGAGGATCAGATCTGAAATGATCATATGTAAAGGAAACTTGCTTCACGTAGAGGATCAGATCTAGAATTGTTGACCTCATTATTCGAGGTCAATTTTCCTGGAATTAATCTCTAGTACTTAGGTCCTCGTAGCCTAGTTTAGACGTCATCCTTAAGATCCCTTTAGGCGGATGCCTAATCATCGACTCGACTTGATAACTCGACCTAAATCAGAATCAATTCAATCCAAATCTAATTCAACTCCAAAACTAAACCCAAATCCAATTTGATTTCAAGCATGATAGTGTAATCAAAATGTCATTAGAATTAATTGGACTTAATTCAAGTTCAATTTCAACTTGACAAGTTCGATCTACCTTACATAACCCATCTCGGGCTAATGGGAGTTAATTGGATATCAAATCAAGCTATTCGAAGTCAATCAAAAATTAAGTTCATCAAATTTTGCATTAGTTAAATCTAAATTGATCAAATCAATATTAATCCAAATCAAAATTATTCAATTTTAACATGATTTCAAATTAAATCAACTCATCTCGAAGTGCGTCGATGCAAATCGGTGCGCTATCGAGTTAAATTGTCTTGAATCAAGTCTGATTTGAACTGTGCTGACTTTGAGCTATCTAAATTAATTGGTCCGAATCAATTAAAACCAAATTAACATTAATCGAATTAAATAAATTGATTCAAGCTTTCATAATTTAAAATTTTGATTTAATCTCTAAATCAGCTCTATTTTATTAAACATGATCAGAATTGAATCAATGATTTTTCTCCAACTCCCTTAAAATTCAAATAAGAAATAATTTTACTTTGACTTTGAAATCAGGTTAGTAGGAGGGGTTAGGGCTGGCTTAACCGCACACACGATCTCCTCCCTCTTATTCACAAACTAACCGAACCGTCGCCCATTCTTATTCGCGAGAAATGACCCAGGCTCCCATCTCCTCTGTGTCTGGCGAAATCCCCTCTCCCCCGCTCTCTCCCAGTTCGGCATACTCTCAGAACCGAAACCCCACTCTCTCGCACTCTCTGATTCGCACATCTAAAGAGGGCCGAACACCCCCAGGTCAGAACTCCCAGGAACCGCAACCCAGCTCCATTCGCAAGAAACGAAGCCCAGAACCGGTCGCCCCTTGGCATTTCGCGAAACCCCAGCCATCGCCTCTTAGTTCGGAACTCCCAGCCTCCCTGTCTCTCGGCATTCGTAAGGCAAGAGCAGTCCGCCCCGACCCAAGAAGCCAGATGTCAAACCCGTTGCTTGCCCTAGCCCCTAGCCGCCGGCCTTCCTCTCCATTTCGCAGGCATACTCTTCCCCTATTTCTTCTTCTTCCTCCTTTTATTACTCACATTCCTTTGTTTGAATCCGGATGAATGGAGTAAGAGTTGATCAATGATTTGAGGTTTCATAATTTATTTGAAATCTGAAACGAGTTTTCTTGTGGATTAAAACAGCCCTAACTTCTTCCGCTTGGCATTCTCTTGATCTTATTTTGGAATGAATGGTTATATCGTGGAGATGTTATTTGGATTTGGATTGGTGCTTAGTTTCTAGTGTCATTCTTCATTGTATTCTGTTTGAGAAAATAGTTTTCTATTTTTTTTTTGGATGTGAAGTTTACTCTTATGCTATGAGATATTGTTGCTTGCAAATTCTTGTTACGAGCAAGAGAAAATCTGAAGTGATTTTTGTTGCATCCATATGGAATGGTAATGACAACTTGAGGAAGGCATGAATTTTGAAGTGGGGTTTGAAATATATTGACATTTGATCTCTCGTTCTTTTCTATTATTTATAGAACTTGCTTTACTCAATAAAGGAACTTATGAGTTTAATATTGTGGTAAGGGAGATTTTGTTTTCTTGATGTAAAAATCTGTAGGATTCATGAATGTATGTGCTTTTCTTTTCCTTCAAAAGGGATTTGAAAGAGGTTTGATGAAAAGTTTTGTTCAATTTCTTAAAAAATAGATTAATTATTGATCTATGTATAGCTTTGTTTTAAAAAAAGAAATGGAGTCATGTCCATTTAAATCTTTCTTGCGGAACTTAAATGAAGTTTAAGTGTGATTTTCTTTTGGGGAATGTACATGGTAAATGCAAAGTTTTTTTTTCTTAGCACTTTCTTTTGCAAAAAAATTTCAAATCATCCAAGGAAGATTTTAGTTCATGATTGAAGGGCGATTTTGATGTGGAGACTTGTTGGAATGCGCATATCCTATGAGCACTCTAAACAAATAAATATATATGTGTACATTGATTGGTCTTGATTTTCATTAGTCCTTGATGCAAGATATGATGATTGATGATTCTCTTACAACTTGATAGCCATTCCTTACATCATAAATAAATTATACAAGAGTTCATGGTTATGTTGGATACTGATGCGTATTTTGTCGTTTCATGTGTTATTTGGAGAAAGTCATACATGATTCCACGAACAAATCATTTCATGAGTAGTTTTGTAAGGCTCATGCATACACCTTCCGCTTCAATGTTATCTTTGCATAATTTAGATAGAAAGTTGATAGCCATATGGGAAGCTTTCTTGAATAATTGTTTAAAGAGTATAAAGTTACTATAATTCTCCTTTCCCCTCTCAAACTTCATTTGGCATGTGTCAATTTGGAATAAATGAGTAAGTTGGAAGGATTGCATTCATACGTAAGGTTTAACACTACATGATATATCAAAAATAGATTGATTCTTGTTTTGGTGGAAGGGTTTATGGGGACTTGTATACAACAATGATGTTTTCTTTAATATAATAGCATGAGTATGTTTTAAAAAATGAAGAGTGTATGTAAATAGTAAATTGAAGCTTGATTGTTGGAGAGTTGAAGAGTGTTTATTTTGAAAGGTGAAGTGTGAGATTATGAGTCTTTAAAGGGTAAAGTGTTTTAATAAGTGTATGTTTTGAAAGATTCAATTGTGATTTTGAAAGGTTGAAAAATAGTGTATATTTTGGAAATGTGAAATACTTTGAAAGGTAAAGCATGCGAATTTTGAATGGTAAGAGGTGTAGATTTTTGGAAAGTAAAATATGTATATTTTGACAAGTGTGTGTGTGTGTGTATGTTGGAAAGAAAAACAATGTGAAATGTGTAAATATGGAATAATGGAATGTATAGAGCGTTGAAGTAAGTTGTGTGTATATTGAAGGTGACTTGTGTATGTTTGGAAAAGCAAAATTGTGGAGTTTGTATGTATATGAGCTTGTGTGTGCTTTGAAAGGAGATTTGTGTGTTTCTTTGGAAGATGACATGTGTAAACGTGAAAAATGTAAAGTGTTTGTGAGTGATTTTGAAAAGTAAAGAGTGTTATCTTGAAAGGTAAAGAGTAATTTTGGGAGGTGAGATGGAAAGTTTTTGGAAAAGTGAAATGCATATGTGAAAAGTAAAGTGTATGATCTTGCGGGAAGTGTGTGGTTGTTGAAAGCTTAAATGTTTTAAGAGGTAAGGTGTGGGTGTTGGAGAGTGAGTTTATTGGGTGTTTATTAAAAATAAAAGTTTTTAAAGAAAACAATGACTCTCTCTCTCTCTAACCCTCTCTTTCTCCTTCTTCTACTACTCTTCCTTCTTGTGCCTCGAGGTAAATGTTGGAAAAACAATAGTCTGCTTTCAAAAGGGAACTGTTTAAAAGGTTGACAGCTTGTGCCGGTCTTCAAGCCCGAAGAAAGGTACGTTTTATTTCTAGTAAATTTTAATCATTTTATTATTAATTATTAAGTGTGCTTCTAATCCCTATTTTTTTGTCTTTATTTGCATGAACTGCGAGGAACGGTACCAATCAAGTGAACAAGAGGAAGCAGATTAAAGGTGTCAGTCGCCTCTATCCAACCGGGTAGAGGTGCTACGGGCGTAATCCACCGGGTTGTAGCCCCCGGTGTTGTAAGTTTTCTTAAAACTTAGAAATCCCCTAGGAAGCTGTGGTGTGATTTGTGCGAACCCCTACCCTTTAGGCCCCTATAGTAACTTCAACTTTATTAGGATGATTTTCATTTCATTTTAGATCCTTGAACCCCTTTACACGTGCGCAAAGTCCTAAGGGTTAGTGATAACAAGCTTTTTCATCCCATACAACATTAATGACATTTAAGGACAAAAATTAAGGACTGAGTCTTAGAAAATTTAGACTTAGGATGCATGCACACTTTAGGGTAGGAATACATAACATAGAAAACTTAATGACATTCCCCTTAGGATTAGTGTATGTTATTAATACAACTTTAATCAAGTCTAATTAAACTTAAATAATCAATTAATGAGAATTTCAAATACACTAATGATAATTCAAATAAAAATATACGAAAATCATATAACCTCTAATAACTAAGTCATAATTAACACACATAACACTAGGAGATTAAATTTGAACATAAAAATAAAATAGAATCTAATTAATATGTTAATCATCTTATAATCAAATTATAACTAAATAAAATTTTCAAAACTTCAATAAATCATCAACAATTTAATAAATCATTAACAAATCAAATAAAATCATTAAATTTGTAATAAAACACTAACACTTTAACAAGTCAATTAAAATTCCAATAAATGATTTAAGATTAACAAAATATTAAAATGTTTAATAAATTATTAAAAATTCAATAAATCATTAATTAAAATAATCTAAAAAAAATGGTTAATTTAAATACATTAAAGAACAAGTCATATTAATCGACTTTAACAATCAAAATTCAATTTAAAACAAATTTCAAAACAGTAAATACACGAAAACTTAAATCTGAACTAAAATTCCCTTTGACCCTTCAACAAATTAATTTCAATCAATTATAACTAATAGTAAACCCAGGATATCTTCAAACCACACAGCCTATCGCACACACTTAGATTTGTTTGCTAGGACAACCGACTCTAGCTCTAGGTTAGGCCGGTGTTTACTTTCTTGCTGTTGTGTGACGGGCTTTCTCGGTTTTCATTGCATGCTTGTATGATTGACATTGAGTGTTTGTTTACTTTTATTGCTCTCTGTGATATGATGTGATGGGCGATAGATTACCCCTAGGTTAGGAACGATCTGGATGCTCACAGAATCTTATGCAGGTGGCCATGCTCGTGCAGGGCTAAATAAAAAGGGGGCAAATTAAAGATTTAAATTAACATAAAATTTCTGCAGGTGCTTCAGAAAATGCTAAGTCCCCCTTAAAATTAAAAGAGCATGGCCAAGTGTGGCTGATAAGTTTAATATGAATATATAACTGCTTGGGAATGATTTTATTATAAATGTCTAGGATAACCTTGCAGGTGTGTCTAGATTTTCTTTTTCTTTCTGGAATGTAATGTAAATGTAATTATTTGTTAAAGTCAAATGTTGTGAAAGTGATTCAAAAGTGGGATATCACACCCAACTCGGAATCCAAAGAGAAAAGAATGTCCCTTAAGGGAGTATTCTCTTCTATTTGGGAAGCCAAGTTAGGGTAGTTCTAATATCCAAAGAGAAAAGAAAATACCCCTTCGGGGATGAGTTTCTTTTCATTTGGATATCCAGGCCTGGCGGATCTAAGGAGCTCGTAGCGGACCCAAGGAGCTCGTAGCGGATCCAAGAAGCTCATAAAGGAAAGAAGACAAAGAAGTGACGAATAGAAGAAGACGAAGAAATGAAGATAAGAAGAAAAGTATATCCCATTTTGAAATCACTTGCGTCAGTCTTAGGATTAGAATCCGAATTTGTTGTCAGTGGTGCCCGGCCACTTTACTTTTTCAGTAGACCCTGGGTTGTAAATAAACTGGACATTGGACATTATATTTTTGGATAATTTAATTTGAGTGTTTACTTTGTTTGTGCACTAGTTTTTTTTAGGACTCTTGCATGCCGTGTTTTGTTTTAGCCTGGATACGCATCGGAGTGTTTTTTGGTAAGGATCACGATAAACTTTTTCTACTTGAAATTTAAAATAAAATTTTTTAGGCTCACATAGAAACTCTAACGAATCTAAGAAGTAAGCTCGGACCACCGAGAGTCAGCATAATCATATTATTACTTTCTCTTCCTTGTTAGGCACCTCCCCGCCTGCGGGTTCTGGCAGACCACCTGACCTATTAGGGTGCAGTTCTGTCAAGGGGATGTTGTGCAATCTCTAGGGAAAAATCTATTTTCTAAGCCTGATTTTAAAACTGCTTCATAAATCATTTTATGCATTCGAGTCAATTAGCATGTATTGCATTAGATACAAATTAAAAGAGTCTAAAATTTTAATTGCATTATGCTCCTAGGCATCATTTACCCTACATAAGTAAATGGGCCAATTAGATTTTGTCTTAGATGTCGGCCCCGATTCCTCAAAACTTAAATAACGTCCCTACCCATCTTTCATAAGAGACTGGACACATGGATTTGAAGCGCCTAGGTGGTTAGCTGGCTCCCCAATCCAGGCCGGGGTAAGTCCAGATTTGCACTGCATTAGTCAGGTTCGGGTCACTACTTTGTAGTACCTAAATTAGATTTAGGTTCTGAGGCAGATTTGTGAATCTTAAGTCCTCACCCTTCGGGAATAAAATCCCAAATTTCTAATAAAATGTCAATTCAAACCTAAAAATTTCTCTCTTAAAATGTAAAGCCCAACATAGGGTAGACTGAGGTTGCCTCTGAGCTTCTCAGAATCCGGTACCTCCTACTTTTCTTCCTTTGACTCGTTAATAACTGTTCAATGTTGAGTTTTTCTCCTTGAAAATCCCTACTTCTTTCCTTGTCTTCTACTTTGTAATCAGAGGGTACAAAATCACTGCTTTAATCGAGAGTTTTCTTAGGAGTACCCCTCCTAGGATGTAATTAACTATAGGGGCTTGCCCCTATAGGGATTTGAGAATCCCAGATTAAAATAAACCTTGTTTTATTTTTATAAAACAAGGGAAAAATCTTTGGGAACGCAGACATGTTTTAAAACCTCATTTCTAACTTTAAACATATTTATAGAATATTATTATTATCTTTGCAGGTAATATAATATTCTATTTATTATGTTTAATTTTAGAAATGATGAATTTTATAAAACCCGTTCTTTCTTTTGGGTGTTTTTGAAGAATGTTATGTTCGTCTTTTCAGATGATACAATATTCTCCTTATTACACCTAATTAAAGGGATGGATGAACTTTTCAAAACTATATTTCTATTTTTAAACACATTCTACAGAATTTCGTGTTCATCTCTCAAGATGATATGTTATTCATAGAATTGTGTTTGACTATAGAAATATTATTTTCTAAAACTCTGTTTTGATATTGAATCCATTATAGAATATTGTGTCAGTCTCCCGAGACTGTACTTTATTCTTAATACAGTATTCGATTACAAAATAGGAGAACATAAAATCTGCGTGGCGACATAAATTTTCCCACCAGGAATGATCATGTGTAGAGAAAACTTGCTCTATATAGAGGATCTGATTTGGAATGATCGTGTGTTAAGGAAACTTGCTTCACATAGAGGATCAGATCTGGAATGATCATGCGTAGAGGAAACTTGCTCTACGCAGAGGATCAGATCTGTAATGATCGTGTATGAAGAAAACTTGCTCCACATAGAGCATCGGGTCTGGAATGATCGTATGCTAAAAAAACTTGCTTCACATAGAGGATCAGATCTAGAATGATCATATGTGAAGGAAACTTGCTTCACATAGAGGATTAGATTTGAATTTTAAAACTTGAAACTAGGATGGTGTCTCAAAGGGCGTAATCCATCACTAATGGGTGCTAATTTTGGGAGGAAGCTTACTCCATATCAGATTAAGATTGAGATTTAAAATTTAGGATGGTGCCACAAAGAGCGTTATCCATCACTAAAAAATCTAATCTTAAGGCAAGAAAGCTTGGTGACTTATATCTAACCTTAAGAAAAGAGAGATAGGATTTTGAGATTTGAAAACTTGAACAAAATTGAGTCAAATTGATTCAAAATTTAAAAATTTTATTGATTTAAAATTTGAGGTACATCAAGCATAGTATCTCTTCAGGAATCGCCCATTTATATGAAGCATTGGGTGATTTTCTTTACAATCCACTAGCTGATACGAGCCTCCTTCGTAAGCTATTTCTACTATGAAAGGTCCTTCCCAGGTTGGTTCAAAATTTCCACCAATCTTTCGATGAGCTAAGATAGGTCTCCAAAGAACCAAGACCAAGTCGCCTACTCGGTAGGTTCTAGGTCGCACTAACTTATCGTGAGCTTGAACCATTCGGGCTTTATAAAGTTTTAAATTTTGTTGGGCTTGGAGAAGATATTCTTTAAGACCCTCAAGCTGTTCTAATCGAAGTTGTGCATTCTGCTTTGTTGTGATCTGGCTCTGAATTGTAGTTCTAAGCGAAGGAATTTGAATTTCCAGAGGAAGTACAACCTCGGACCCATACACTAGTGCAAATGGTGTGAATTGGGTTAGGGTTCGATATGTGGTCTAGTAGGCCCATAAAACTTCCACTAACCTCTCATCCCACTGAGGTTTATTATCATCCAAGGTCTTTTTGATGATTTGAACCAGAGTTTTATTGAAGGCCTCAACCAACCCATTAGTACGTGGGTAATAGATTATTGAGTATCTCCAATCGATACCATGGCGACTTACAAAATTATTGATCTTTATAGACTTGAAAGTAGACCGATTATTGGATATAATTTTGTGGGGTATGCTGAATCGATATATGATATGGTCACAAAAAAATTTTATTACATGATGTGATGTTACATTTCTCAGTGGGACTGCTTCTACCCACTTTGAAAAGTAATCAGTCGCTGCTAAAATGAAGCAATGACCCCTAGAAGAAGGAGGGTTAATTGGCCCGACAATATCCATGCCCCAAATTTTAAAGGGCCACAAAGCTATCATGGGGTGCAACATGTGAGACGGCTGATGTAAAACTACACCATAAACCTGACAATGATGATAATATTTTATAGTTTTCATACAATCGTCAATCATCGTAGGCTAGTAGTAATCAAGTCTTTTAATTTTCATGTTTATCTTAGGACCCAATTGATGAGCACCACATAGTCCAACATGGACTTCATTAATGATCTTTAGGGCCTCTTGTTTGTCTAAACAACAAAGCCATATTTAATCAAATGATCAATGGTATAACATATCGTTGACTGGTGCATATGATAGGGCACATTTCTTGATCTGGTTGGCAAGAGACCTGTCGTGGGGAAGCTGGCCTTCTTGAAGGTATTTGACTATCAGTTGTCTCCAATCTTCTTCTTCGTCGACTACCGAAGAGGCAGAAAGGTCCTAGGGAGATTCTTTATTGAGATTCTCCAAATCTATAGGAGATAGAACTTGACGACCTTGCACTTTTATAGGGATGAAGTCTTCTTCTAGATAGGCAAATTCCTTTACAAGCTTTGCTAGGGCATCCACCGAGGAATTACTTCCATAGGAACCCTATACATAATTACAATGGAAATGTGTTCAAGCAAGTGCATTGTATACTGGTGGTATTTTAAGAGTTTAGGATTCAAGACCTTATAGGTATTTGCAATCTGGTTGATTTTCAAGTTTAGGATTCAAGACCTTATCTGATTCATCCATAAATATTTTGAAATCATTTTCAAGTTCAGTGTGTGGTGATTTTAAAAGTTCATACTATTTATTTAAATCATCAAACTCATCCAACAATGTCATGTGATTATTATCAATTAATACATGGTCTTTCCTAAGGATTTCATACTCATTTTACAATTCTAAGTAATCCAAATTCAGTTTGGCATGTAATTTCTTTAGTTTTCTATATGTAGAATGAATGCGTTCATAAACTTCAAATAATTCATTATAACTTAAGTCACATACCTCCTCTTAATCCGAAAATGATCAAGATTTTCAGCCATCAAACACAAATTTGTAACTTTCTCTTCAGGTGCTGTTTCTGAGGAATCTGAAGCTGAGTCTGCCCAAAAAGCTCGTTGAAGTCTCTTTTTATCCCTTCTATCATTTGGTTTCTCCTTGGCTTTCTCCTTGCTAGGATTGGCCTTGAGATTGGGGCTTTCAGTCTTTATGTATCCTGGTTTCCTGCACTCATAGCAAATAACATCATTAAAAGCCTTAACATTTTTATGGAACTTATCTTTATTCCACTGCTGGCGTCTCTTCTGCTTCCTCTTTAAGAAACTTTTAAACTGCCTTGTTATTAAAGCAATATCCTCTTTATCCTCAGGCAGGGATTGATCACTCTCTGAGTCATCCACTTTCAGTGCAATATTCTTTTCTTTTCTTCTATCACCTGTATCAATCTGTCTTTGAGTCACTCATTACTCGTAAGCAATTAGTGAACCAAGCAAATTATCAATAGAGTAAATATTTAAGTCTTTTGACTCTGTTATAGTAGTAATGTTTGTATTGTAGGAACTAGGAAAATAATATAATATCTTATTAACTTTTTCAGAATTAGTTAGTTCCCTACCTAAAGCATGCAATGAAGTTACAATCAGTATAAAATGAGTATACATGTCAGAGATTGATTCATTTGGTTTCATGTGAAACAGTTCATAATCATGCAGTAGAATATTCAATCTAGATTATTTAACTTCATTGGTTCCTTCATATGTGATGCAAAGTTTATCCCAAATCTCTATTCTAGATTTATAAATAGAAACACGCATGTAGTCTTCCGATTTCAATGCATAAAATAAACTATTCAAATACTAGTATTCAATTGAGCTAAATCACATTCTTCTACAATCCATTCAGCAAAAAGTGTTTGAACTCTAATTCCTTCTATAATTCTAGTAGGTTCAATGTATCCTTCATGTACTAACATCTACATGCGATAGTCAAGTGATTGCAGAAAAGTAGACATGCAAGTTTTTCAAAAATCAAATGGATGTTATCAAACAGTGGAGGTCTAGTGATCGAATAACTCTAAGGTGTATTTCAGTTTCTAACATGAGTCATGATCGAATTTTAAAAAGTAATTTAAACAGTAAATTTCAAAATAGGCTCTGATACCACTTGAAAGTGTGAATAGGTTGTTAGACCTATTGATTACGTCCCTAGGTTAACTAAGAGGGGGGGTGAATTGGTACTTTTAAAAAACTCTTGAAAGTTTTGAAAACCTTTTATACGAAACTTCAATATATCGTACAGTACGATCCAATTCGTACAATACGATCAGATGTGAAAATTCAGTACTTGTTAATCACAGAAAAATATAGTACAAAATAGAAAATAAAAATTACAGAAATAAAAATAAGAACATAGAACACCAAAATTTATAGTGATTCGGTCAAATATGACCAACATCCACTCCCTAGAGACTCCTCTAGGTATTGCACTAAATCAAAGTGACTCTCTTTTAGCCCCCACAGCAAGGCGGAGAAGCCCTTACAAAACTGTCTTTCACCAAACCCCGGTGCGGCAGAGAACCATCATCCTTTTTCACCCTCCTGATGAAGGCAGATAACCCACTCGTCCTTTCACACTCTCCTGGTGTAGGGAGAGAACCAAGCGTCCTTTTTTACCCTCCTGGTGACGGCAGAGAACCGGACCTTCTTCAAAGATCTTCTCTCAAGAGTCTTCTAAGAGATAGGGAAGAAATTTGAAGTCTAAACAATGAGATCCTCACACTTGGATAACCTTATGAATCCCATCACAATTTTCTTTTCAAAAGATCTCACCACACTAACTCTCAAACACTCTCCCTAATCACTCTCCCTTCCACTCTCAAGAAGAAATTCGCAGAAGAATAATGGCAAAGTCAGTTTTTAGGACCATTATATTCAAAGGACAAGAAAAATTGTCCAAAAATTAAAAATTTCAATTTTACGCAGTTTGATCGTCCCGTATGAATAGTTCAAAAATGAAATAGTTTGTTCCGTACGATATCCCGTACGAACCATATGAGCTCGATTTCGTACTCTAGAAAGTGATATACGAAGTCATTTCGTACCGTACGAACAGTTCAAAAATGAACAGTTCGTCCCGTACGATACCTCGTATGAACCATGGAACCCCCATTTCGTACTCAAGAAAATAATATATGAAGTCATTTCGTACTGTACGAACAGTTCAAAAATGAATAGTTCATCTTGTACGATACCTCGTACGAACCATGAAACCCTTATTTCATACTCTAGAAAATGATATACGAAGTCATTTCGTACTTTACGAATAGTTCAAAAATAAACAGTTTGTCTCGTACGATACCTTGTACGAACCATGGAACCCCCATTTCATACTCTGGAAAATGATATACGAAGTCACTTCGTGTGGTAAGAATAGTTCAAAAATGAACAGTTCGTCCCGTACAATACCTCATACGAACCATGGAACCCCCATTTCGTACTCTAGAAAATGATATACGAAGCCATTTCATATTGTATGAATAGTTCAAAAATGAACAGTTCGTCTCGTACGATGCCTTGTACGAACCATAGAAGCCCCATTTCGTACTCTAGAAAATGATATATAAAAATAATTCGTATAATACGAGTTATACTTGGATAAAAAAATTTAATCAGGCAGTTTCATATTTGAGGAGAAATAACACAAATCATCCCGTACGATCACACATCGTACTGTATGATTAGTTTTAAAAAGAAATTTATCTCACTCCCCTAATGTGCGTGTGCACTATTATCCAACTTACAATCACACTCTCTCAGACTTAAGAAAAGTAAAAATTATAGACTTCACTTATAATAAACTCTAACAAATTAACTTGAAGTCTTCAACAATCTAGAGTGTGAATTTTCTGAAAGACATGTTAGTACACACAAAATAGAAATTTTAATATTTATTAGGAGAAATAATAAACAAATAATAAATTTTGTAATTATCAAAATAACTCATATCAAAAACTCACTTGAATAAACAGATTTGCACAATTCTTAACAAAAACTCCTATACATCTTATCCAATTCATCAAGCACTCCTTTAGGAACCAGAGAGAGTACAATAGAAGGTAGGAAGTGAGAGCATAACTGATTTAATAAGAGTGAACTTCCATGCCAATGAGATGAATTTGCTTCCCTAAATATTGATTAACCTCAATGCTTTCTCTATGATGAAATGAAAATCCACCGCCACTAGTCTCCTCACAGCAACTTTCACCCAAAGATAGTTGAACTCATTTACAGCCTTCAAGCCCATAATACGTTCTATCAATTTTTTCTTCCTCTTCTTAACCTGTTTGCCAAAAAGAATAGCAGATTTTCCGAAATTTATCCTTTGCCCCATTCATCCACAAAAATTCGATAAAATGCCCTTAACTTCCTTTACTTATATGGTGTTAGCTTCAGAAAAGATAATAATATCATTTGCATATATCAGATGAGAAATTCTCAGCCCATTTGGACAAATCCGAACCCCCATAAAATCTCCTTTCTGATTTAAAGCATTGGATAAAAGTTGTGAGCAAATAATAAAAAGATAAGGGGATAGAGGACAACCTTGTTGGAACTCACTCCTTGCATGAATCCATTTAGAAAGACTTCTATTAATCACCAAAGAGAATTTTGGTTCTTTAACACATTCCATAAGCCAACTGGAGAATTTAGGAGGAAACCCAAAATACCCCAAAACATTTCTCAAGGTATCCCAACACATACAATCATATATTCTTGCTCCATGTTGATTTTGAATGAAACAAGTCCTTTGGAAGCTTTAGAAAACCTGAATTTATGGAACACCTCCTAAGCCATAAGTACATGATCCGCAAGAGACCTTCCATTCAGAAAAGCTGCTTGCTCTGCCGAGATTAGCTTATAAATAGTTGACTTCAATCTGTTTAACAGGATCTTAGCCACCAACTTGTAAATTGATCTACAAAGACTGATAGGCCTGTAATTATTCGGAGTTGTAGGATTGCTCACCTTAGGGATAAGCACAATTAAGGTTTCTTTCCAGCCAACATTTATCTCTCCAAAGTAGAAAAAATGATTAATTGCATTCCAAAAATCTTTTTTAATAATGCACCAATAAGCTTTGATAAATGAATAAGAAATACCATTATTGCTCGGTGAGATGTTGCCTCCGGTTTGATTCACAATAGCTTCAACTTCCTCCAACGATAATTCCTTATTTAATAACCACCTATCATTATCATCAAGAGAGCATAACATTGACGGCCAGCCATCTAAAATACAGTCCCTATCATTCCATCTTATACCAAAGAATTGGAAGAACACATCAGCTATCTGAATATGATCTTCCACCACTATACCATTGTTATCTTTTATTTTAAAGAACCAATTTGTGTTCCTCTTTGCACTAGCAAATGATTGGAAAAACTTAGAATTGGTGTCGCTCTCAGCCATCCACTTAACCTTAGCCCGTTGCTACTACTAAGTGTTCAACCGAGCCAGAGTAGAGTTCATCTCACTAATCTTTGCCTTTAGCAACCAACTGTCCTCCTTCGACAACCATCCATTCTATGCTTCCTTCATTTGCAACTCCAGGATACCTTTTTTAGATCTTCTTTGAGGTGGACATAATCCTTATGTTTGGCTTTGCTCCAGAAAAATAAAGCTTTCAAGGTTCTCCTTAACTTTTTGTTAAGCAATTCAGAGTAGCTCCCCCCGTCCTCTTACTCCAAGCTGTTCTCACCACTGCAATAGATGCCAGATAAGATGCCCACACTTCTTCGAACTTGATAATCCTATCAAGAATGGAACTATGCTCCAGAAGATTTAATAAAATTGGGCAATGGTCAGAAGCCACTCTAGCAAGATGCCACACCACCAATTGAATGGACGAGTTAATGGCTGTAGAATTTATAAAACATCTATCTATTCTTTCCAAAATACGAGCGCCACAAGCCTTATTGTTGCACCAAGTAAATTTAGGACCAATAAAATCGACCTCATGAAAGTCATTATTCACCAAGAATGACTTCGTCTCTTTGGAGGCTTGAGAGAAGCTAAATCTCTTCCCCCCCCCCCCCTTGTCTTCTTTAGATAATAAGAAATTAAAATCCCCTCCCACTAGCATAGGCATTTTGTTTGAAGAAAAAGTTTCCAACTTCCCCCAAAGATCCCTTCTCTGGACAACCTCCTTACTATCATAAACAGTAGAAATCCTTCAAAAACCCTTATTTATAACATCTAACTCACCCATAACCACTTGGTGAGATGTGCACCTTTGCCTTCCAGAGAACGAGAATTCCTCCATAGAAGCCATCTGACGGAACTTGAAAGAAATCCCAATCATCTCCAATAAGAGAATTGACTTCCAGTCTATCAAAAGTGGTCATTTTAGTTTCCAACAACCCCACAAAAAAGCACCATGATCCCTCACCACTTCTTTAAGACATAGAGAAGCTTGCTTCTTCCTAGCTCCCCTAATAATCCAAAAAGTGATATAAGACATTAATGAACAAGAGGGGAAGAGTTCCCCACTTTTCCTTTCCCCTCCCCATCTGCTTCCTACTTTTAGGAGCCAACTTAAAAGGACTAAGTCCTCTAAGTTCCTTAGCAAGTTTCTTTCTAATAGTAGAAGAACCCCCTCCTTGGAACCCCCCACCTCCTTCAATTCTGGAAGCTATCCACTTGGAGAACAATCTCCATCGTCTTCGGTAGTAGAGATGGCAAGACTACGAGTCTCCTCAAAACCCCCCGCAGGAGCAATCTCACCTTCCTCCACCAATCCCTTTAGAACCTCAAACTTGTTATCATCTTTCTGAGAGGACGAATGATCCAAAAATACCATCCAACCCAATCCCAAGGTTAGGAACTTCAGGTAGTTTGGAACCAACCATACCTTCGGTTGTATCCTCCTTGGAATCCAAGCCATCTCGGACCAACACAGAGGAGCCACTTGCCAATGCCTCCCTACTCAATGTATTGCCTTTACCAACCTCCACAGGAACCTTGGCCACATTACCCTTCAAACCAACAACTCCCCCCTGGAACCCAAACTTCCTCGAATTATTCATCTTCCTTTTCCCATAGCTGACATGTATCTAAGGATCGTAACCAGTATCCATCTCCTTAGAAGAACCACCCACATTACCAAAAGAATCTTTGAAAGAGTTATCCTCCGATTGGATGACCACCTTCCCACAGTTCTCTGAAGGCTTAGAACCGACTGGTTTAGCTCCCAACATGTTCTCTGTACAACTACTCTTAAAGTGACCAATTCTCCCACAATTAAAGAAGAAATTGGAAACCCTTTCATATTCGATTTTCTGATAGAATCTGCCCGAGCTTCCTTCCACCCAAAACCCCAGAGGAAATTTGTCCTCCAATTTAACATGAACACAAATTCTTGCAAACTCCCCTCTCCCCCATTAGAACATATTCTCACATATCAAATAAGGCTTATCAACTTTAGATGCAATCCTACAAACATTGATTTCATCCTAGCACTGCAACGGTAAATTAGGCATCCTTATCCAGATAGGAGCAGATAATCCCTTCAGCGAATTAGAAGAAAACGTAGGCGACCACTTATCAACCCCAATAATATGTCCCTTGACATACCATGGACCGTTGGAAAGAACCAAATCCACTAACTCTTCATCATCAAAGGCACAAAGTACCCAACCCTTCCCAAGCAAGGTAAGATGAAATTTGCCCAACTGATACCATTGTCTTTTTAGCTCCGAGCTTATTACATAAAAAAGAATGTTATCACCAAAGACTGTAACAACCAGAGCATTATGAAGCTTTTTGGTATTTTCCAATTCATTCTTCTCATGCAACTTGATAGCTACACCATCCTCCATTAAGCAGCTTCCGAAATCTAAGTCTGAAACTCTTCTACAAAACTTCTTCTTCCAAGCATTTGGCAAGACAATACCAGTCGGTTCTTTAACATTGGCTACCCAAGAACCCTCTCCAACATGTTTGCACGAATCCAATTCACTAGATACACACTACCGAACCACCTCCCTATCTTCTTCCAAACTATTAACACGAAGGTCTCCAAGCTCTAGTTTATCAGAAGAAGAAGCTTTCACAACTTCAAGCCCCCCCACTACTAGAGCCATTACCTGAAATACCAACAGCAGAGGCACCAAAACCATCTAAACCCCGAAAAAAATCTTTAGAGGAACCAAAACCCTTAATTACCTAATCAATATGCCTGAAATTACCACCTTCAACCACCAATCCTTTCTGATTAAAAGAAGAGGATGCTTCAGAATTGAAACCCGAAAACATTTTCTGATTATTGGGGACTCCAGACTTCTTCGGCAATTGGAAAGACCCTTCTGCCATAACATTCTTCCCTTTCCCAATTTCCGAAATAATCTTCTTCTCAGTTAACAATCCTCCTTCGTTGATAATCAAAGGTTTACCATTATTGAAGCTTGATCGAACACCAATAGTTGCCAAAGAGGAACCGACTCTTGCAAAATCTTCACCGAACACAGGCGATGAAGACTTAAAAAAAGATTGAGAATGTAACAAAGAACCTCCAGACGATGATTGGCGTTTACCCCGTGGAACTCTGCCCGACGAGGATCGTCGGTCATTCGCCACCATCAGCAAGCCCGAAAAATGTGCCAACTTGAAATTTGAAAAGACACATTCTCTCTCTAGAATCCCGGACCTTCTCTCTCTAGACCCCTACCACCCATATGATTACAATACTCATAATGTCTATCTATATGAATATCTAATAATTTAATTATAATTAACTTTTACATTTAATTATAATGATAATAAATTAGAGTTATAGAAATAAATTGATAAAAATTATTTATGTTAAGTAGTTTATCATTAATAAATAGATAAAACTTATTTTTTAGAGTGTACAAATAAATAAATAAATTATTATTTACTAAAAAATATTATTTACATTATAAAAAATTAATTAAAAAATCTATTTAAAAATGAACCTCAACTCCTCTATGTTGTGGGCTTCATGAACCACAACTCCTCTATTTAGGCTTTGTTTGAGACGGCTTTCTTACTGCTTCTTAAAGTAGCTTTCTTAAAGCAGCTTTCTAGTACAAAAATTTTAATTTTTAACTAGAAAGCTGCTTTAAGAAGTAGTAAGAATGCCGTCCCAAATGAAGCCTTAGTCCGACATCTTTTGAAAATTTTCTTGTTTTGTTTATATAGCTTTTTGGATTTTCATTAGTTAAGAGCTCACATGAAATAGTGAGATGATGTGAATATATTTTATGGTGCTTTGAGACAATTAAATATAATAAAAATATTTAAAAATGCTTTGGGGCAAAGAAATATATTAATGTAGTAAATTCATTTATTTAATTATTTTAATAATGCGAAATTGAACCAGAGATTTTGACGATTTGATTCAGAAGTGTCTTTTAAATCAAACCAGACCGGTTCAATAGTGAATTGGCTGGTCCGATCCGATTTTTAAAACCTTGGTATTTGCACGTTTCAGAATAAAAAATTAATAAAAATGAAAAATATGATTTAGGTTTTTGTTGTAAATTTCAATATTTATTTGAGAATTTGAAATAAAGATAAAAGTATTTTAATTTTACAATGAAAAAATTTATGTTAGAATATTTCGATATAAATCGTATCCAAGTAGACTTGAATATCATTATATTTGCTTTGAGATTAGTTTTGTGTATGAAAATTTATTTTGCACTAATCTTAACCAAATCAAATTATATTTAAGCCCATCATTATATAATTTATAATAAAATATTTTGATAGAATTTTTGCTTGTGCCATGATAAATTCTAAAAAAAATAAATAAAAATGAGAAATATAAAATGATGTTTCTTGTGAATTTTAATATCTATGTGATAATTTAAAAATGGAGATGCGGGAACATTAAGTTCATAATAAAAATTTAAATAAGAATATCTTGATACAAATAATATTAAAATTTATTTAAATATTATCAAATTTATTTTAAGATTAGTATTATAAATCTATTATAATATAATTTATATTAAAATTATCTTTTTTTCTAGGAGGATTTATCTACATATCACATCCTAGCCCTCTATTTATATATTTAACATTTAAAATTTTAATATTTCATTTCTATCATCTATAAAATATTTTCATATCAAATATATGTGATGGGAATAAAATATTAAAATTTTAGAAATGAAAAATGGGTGACATATTTGATAAAAATAAAATTTTTGAATAATAGATATAAATATTAAAATTTTAGATATTAGATATATAAATAAAAAGATAGGTATGTTTTTTTTTTTTCTAGAAATAATTCAGATTTAAGCGATGACCCCCAAAAATTCTGATCGAAAGCATTTACCTGCGGAAGAAGTCACCTAAGTAGGTTTCCCTTTTCTCTTCTCGCATGGCTCCTCCTCTAGCGCAATGGTCGAATCCCCTCGCCATGGATTCTGATCTTAATGACCCGCATTCCATGGGCACGACCATCATCGGCGTCACATACGAGGGTGGTGTCGTTCTCGGCGCCGATTCGAGGACTAGTACAGGTCGGGCTATAATCTTCCGCTTTAACTTTGTTCTATTTTCTCCTTTGCTTTGAACGCTAGATTACAAAGCTTCTTGGATCTCAGCTTTCACTTCACCTCTCTGGCAGGGATTTATGTTGCTAACCGTGCATCGGATAAGATAACGCAGCTCACTGATAACGTTTATGTCTGCCGTTCTGGATCGGTGAGTTTATATGTCTGAGGTTTTGACTGGAACTTAACTGTTGCTCATCGGAGATGTGGGTTTTGATGAATGAAATAATGTATCCGCTTTGGGATTTTCTAGGCTTTGCCATATTTACTGATTGAGATGTTGTGTTTACTAATTTTGTATTTGAATAAGCACGAAGTAGTTTTGCATTTACTAATGTAGAATTTTATGGTATACTGATCTTCTTTTCATTTATTAATTTAATATCTATGTTTTGTCACCGTTAGGTTTATTTTGTTCTATTAATTTATTGTTTCTTTCTCATTATTTTCACCTGTTCGTTCATCTTTGGTAGCTTTCAGTCTGTTAATTAGTGGAATGATTGTGTTGGACCATTTGAGTATGTTGAAATTGGATTGGTAGCTGGCAGATATCTTTATATTCCTTATCTGAATGTTTTCTTTAAAGATTTTTAATTATCTTTTCAAAGTTAAATTAAGACATTACCTGTAGATATTAGCTTAATTTTTGAAGAGAAACTCAGTTTCTTTGTCAAAATAAATCAATATATGTTTAAATGATATGCCAAACTGCCAAATGAGTGGATCGCATGATTTGGAGATAATTGTTGGTTGTGAACAAAGTGTTTGCCATTGAAGGAGATTTTTTTTTTAAATTTTAGATTCTTTCTCTTTCTTCAGACAAGGCATCTATTGAATGGTATTCTCATTGTATGGCTGTAAATATGTTGGTATATTTTGACTGCATGGCCCATTTAATGATATGGATAAACGTTGTCTAAGCACTAACGGTTTATTGCATGTGAAGCAAACGTTTTAGAATATTTAGAACAATTCATGTAACACCTTTGTAGTTTTAACATCATAAAGCATTATCCTATATTTGTATTAGGTAATGGTAGCTAAACCTTCTGGGTTGCATGGTAATAAGGGGCAATTTAGTGAAATAAATCTAATGGCATGATGGAAACAATGAGAGCTGAACAGCATTCATGAAAAAATGTATAAATATAAATGGCTATTCAAAATGTTCTTTGAATGCCTAATTGAAAATTTTTAGAGGCATGAAAGAAAAAAATTATTCTAGACCTTTATTAGAACTGAATAAAAGCAGGAGTCAGGGAATTGCGATTCTATTGCATCACCAGTCCAGTTCAAACTTCAACAAATATTAAGATGCTGAAAATATTGGTAATATAAGGAATTTGTTTGCATTGAGCAGCTGAAATCATCTTGAAGATCTTTGATAATACTGTACCTGTAATTGATATTCACCATGGAAACATGAAAGGAAAAAGATGTTTCAATAGATTATTAAAGTTTGTTTTAAGTTTGTAGTGATGTGAATGCATTACATCTTACTTTTTTACACTTTCAAAGTGCATTCTCTAAAGTGTTTGGACAAGATCTTTATGAACTATAATTGTTGTTGCATTATGTCATAAGCTTAGATGTACCTTGATAAAACTGAGTCATGGATCTTCCTTTCTTACTTTATTTTTTTCTTCGTACAAGTTTTATTGCACGTGCACTAAGTGGATGTTACTAAAGTTAAAAAAAAAGATCATTATAAAAATTCAAAACTATGAGCATTATAATATTATCGTTTTATTATAATATTATTGTTTTTAAAATTTAATTAACATTAAAAGTTATTATCTAATTTTATAAATTACATTGAACTATAATGCAAAGTAAACCCATTGTATGGCTAAAAAGCAACTTAGAGACTAATAATGTTTAATGATAGTAAGAGTTTAATTAAGTTTTTGCTTGCATAAAAAAAAGTGACAGAATATTAAAAAAATAATGTCAAATTTATAAATTCAAATAACTAGGTAGATTTTCTCAACCAAAATTTAGTGGCTTATTATGGTGATGTTCATATATTTTAGAATAAGGATGAATTTTAATTAGTAAGAAAATGAATCAACCTTTTATCACACAAAAAAGAGATTAAAAGGGCACATAATTCTACAGATCATATTGCACATATTGGAGATGTCAATCAAATTTCAAGCATGAAAATATTTGATAAACTTCTGTTAAATTGCTTATTTTTAAGAATAATGATGAATGCTAATTAATTAGCAAGGAATAAGAGTGCATTTTCATGATACAAATAGGAGATCAGAAAAGCTTAATAATCAGAGGAGTTGTACCAAAAATTGTTTTTTCTTAAAGAGAATTATCCATTCTCCAAATTAGAAAACTTTTGGGTGTCTACTTTTTCCAGCTACAACAATGAAACATATATTATAACCAAAGAAGTTGGTCATAGTTAAAGATCCTCTAGAGATTTTACAATATGGAAGATAAAAAAATCTACAAAGAAATTGGCAATCCATGATGAAGTAGCAAATCAGTTTGACTAAAGAAAAATGGTTGAGGAAATTTAGTAGAATGCACAATTGGAATCTTGATTTGATCTATAAGAAGCGGATTAACACATAATCAAACTTGCACAACAAAAGTCAAGTAAACGAATTCTGTGAAATGCATGACAAAAAACATCACAAGAAGCAACAACTGAAGCATTTAAAATTCTGTCAAACTAGAGGCATCCAAAGTTGATGAAATGTATGGGAGTAGGACTTTACTAAGGCAATTTTAGAGGATTTGCACCCACGATAAAGAATAAGAATGTGCACTTTGGACGATTGCTTCAGAGGGATAATCTATCCTAAGAAAGGATAGATTTACCTAGGAATGGATTTATCTTAAGCAAATATGTCTACTTGAGCCAAAGAATGATCTAGAGGGAGAATCTCATGATAGGTATTTATCTGATTTGACAAATCTATATATGAGTGAGTCAATCTTTTTGGTTAAAAAATCTCATGCTAATTTTTGTAACCCAACCATAAAAACTTGAAACTGCGATTTAAGAATATCTCATGATATGTGTTAGTCTAATAGAAGCTCCTACGAGAGCAATAAGCTGTCTATAGAGCAGCATGTTTCACTAACATTGAATGGATATTTACACATAGAGACCTCACTAGATTGTATTTGAGATAAGGAAAAAAATTCTGATAACATTTCTTTCATAGTTGAAATAGCCATATATATTATAAAGTAACACGCATAAATATTAACATATAAAAAGTACTATCTCTAAGCCATGCATGCTGCTCCATGGCATACAGTTGATACTTCAAATGATTATTAGAAGATACTATTTCAGCCGAGTCTTCTAGAAAAAGCTCATATCAGAGTTTTAAGAGAATATCTCTGGTCAACTAAGGGTTAAAATTGCTTCAAATTTTTTAGAATAGCCTGTTAATAGGAATTAATCTCCATCCAATAAGAACTAACAAGAAACACTATACATTTAGAAATCATAATATCTGGAGCCTCTAGAAACTCTTGCAACTAATTGAAGAATATTGTTTATAATTTTTTGTACTTCTTCAAATGCTGCTCAAGTATAATGTTGCATAGTGAAGTTAGTACTTAATACATCATCACGTTTTAGTATTCAGTTAGTACTAGTGTTTTGCCTATACATCCATCTCCGCACATTCCACATCTTGGATGGAGCAAACAATTATCATACTATTTATAGGAATTTATTGGGGATTTAAGAAATATTGATACACAAATTAAAACTATATTATATGTATGCTCATTAGCTCATCTAATTTTTACTGAACTTACATGTACATAAAACACTTTTGCGAACTAAAGATATAAAAAATACTATAGAAAATTTGATAAACTTTGCATGTGAGATTCAATTAACTCAATGAAAAATCAAATCATATCTCCTATTGTGCAACAAATGCTGACTGTTTAATTTCAAAAATATTTTTGTTTGGAAAGTGAGCCAAAAGTTTTGCAATGAATGCACCATACTAAATTGATAGAATAAGTAATAATATTTGATAATATAAAAAAATAAAATTTGAAGCAATACCATTGCATCACGTTGAATCAATAACGTTTGGATATCCCTAGTAAATACACCATTCCAGCCCATGAGTAAGTACAATCAATTCAACTGAAACAGAATTTTGGGTCCCTGAACATTTGACAAATGCAAAAAATGGTTTACTTTCATGATCCCTAATTAATCCATTTGTACCAATTATGCATGATCTATTAATAGAGAAGTTAGTGTTTAACTTGACTTCACCTTCAATAGATTTAACCCACCACCAAAGCTAGATGATGAGAAATTTTGGAGGAATGCAAAAGTTGAATACAATTCGACGACAATCGTCTTTTTGTGCTTTAAGAGGAAGCATATTTGCACACAGTGCAATTATGATTTGGGATTCACTTTATGAGTTATTCACCAATGAATTTCTTGTAGTTAGTGTCATGCCTGTCATGCTAAGTGAACCTTATGATAAATATTGTGATTAGTGGGCGAAATATGAACTTTGTTGGAACGAGTCTATTCATAATTTTTTTCAAAATTGTAGCCAATTGTGATAATATGATTGCCTTTAATAGCTTTATCACCCTAAATGAAAACAGAGATTTTTATTTTATCATCGTATTAGTAAAACCAAAGTTGAAGATGCTTTGAAGATATGGAAGTATGGAAAAGTGGTGGGATGGTATTCCAATAGAGGTGTGGAAATGCTTTGGACATCAAGTAATTTCTTGGCTTACAAAGCTTTTTAATATTATTTTGAAGGCTGAAAAGATATTAGATGAGTAGAGGAGTGTGCTGATTCTTACTTTAGACTGAAACAAGAAATTATTTTCACTTAAAAAAATTCAAAACACTTGACAATGAATAAAAGATAAGTAAAAATCTATCATTAGTGCAATGACTACCTTACCTCATAAATGTTGTATAGCATGTGGAATCATGCTACGACAAAGGAAAGTCACAATTGATCTTGTGATGAATCTAGGACAATTGAAATGATAAAACTAATACTTAACAATTGTTCTAATTAATAATGATAAAATTGACGAAAAAGATAAGAGATGCAATTACATCAATTTTTTTTTTGACAGATGAATTATAGATATAAATTACCTTTATGATTTATGATTGTAGAAGGCTAGAATCAAATGGAATCGCAAGACAGAGATAAATCATAAGGCAAATACATTGAGAAATTTTAAGAGTATAAGAGAACCGGAAATAATCCTTTAATTTAAGGAGATGAAGTTTTGGAGAACGAATTTAGTGGTTGAGAAGAAGAATATATTAATCTCACGATAAATTATTTTCGAATGCAAAAATTATAATTTTTGGGAGCCTTTTGAAATGGTTGTTTCCCAATACCATGTTTGCCCTGCAAAAAATTGAATATAAATGAAATCTAAATAGAATTTCTGAAATGGATAATGCTACTAAATATCTTAAAAGAATCAAGTCAAATGGATGCCCAGCTAAAACTATTTAGGCGGTGTCACAGCCCACAACATATGCAAAGCCAAAAGAAAATGATTCAGGCTTAGCTTGATTGATAAAGATTTACTTTTCTAAGGCAGACTCTAGGAGCAATTTTTGTAAAATTATATCAATATCAGCAACTAGATATCCCAATTTTAATGGGCCATGGCATTAACCCCACATATCAGTTTTGACATGAAGAGCAAAAAGTATTTATCTACCACTACCCCCACCACCAAGAATTATAGCAAAAGAGAAACAATTCAAAGTTCCCCTTCAAAAAATGCCATCAGCTCTCCTAGCTCCATGACTATTACAGATTGTTCCTTCAATAACCATATTAATGTATAAGAGGGGTGTAACCTTACTGGCTTGACCTTCTCTCACATTGTCAATGCCTCTCCAAAGAAATACACAAGTTTCTTCATCCAAATATGCAAATAGCTTTTAAAAATAAATATATAAATCTGATCACTCACCTTTGAAACCAATGTTGCGGTAGAGGTGCAGTGTTTTGATATGAGTTTAGAAATACAATTAACTTTGATCGGCTGCTATTGCATTCCAGACCTAAAGAAAGGAAAAACAAGAATTTTGAAAAAAGAAAAAAAACATTTTGTAATGGACAGTTAATTCAATGTTCAAATATAGTTTCTATTAGGGCTGCAAACGAACCGAGCCGAGCCGAGTATGTGAGTGTTCATGTTTGAGTCCATGTATCATTAGCATGTTCAAGTTTGGTTCGTGTTTGATTCGAGTTCTATTATTTGTGTTCATGTTTGGTTCATTTAATTTAAGGGTATTCATGTTTGGTTCATGTTTGGTTCGTTTAGTGCTTATCGAGCTTTAAACAAACAAGCCTTAATGAGCAATGTTCATGAACATATTTAGCAAACAATCTATTGAAGAAACAAACCTTAAATTTATTCATGAACATCTTAAACAAACAATCTAGCAAACATGGACAAATATGAAATGACTCTTGTTCATGAAATTAAATTTATCCTATAAAACATACTATCAAAATAAATACATCATATAAAATAAAGCATGTTGATATTTATATTATGTATATTTATCAATTTTATAATTAAATATTAATAGAGTTTTTAACGAACCTATTCACGAAAGCTGAATCGAACACGAATCAAGCTTTTTATCGAGCTTAATGTTGAGCTTGTTCACGAACTTCATATGATGTTGTTCGTGAACATAAATGAACCAAACACATTAGTGTTCAAGCTTGTTTATTTAAGGATCGAGTATTTAAAATGTTATTCAAGTTTGTTTGTTTAGTTAGTTAAACGATCACAAACGAGCTTTAATCGAACCGAGCATCGAGTAGCTCTTGAACGTTTGGTTCGCTTGCAGCCCTAGTTTCTATACATCAATACAAGCATCATCATAAGGTAGCAAGCTCAACAACAACAACAACAACAACAACAATAACATCAAACCTTTATCCCACTATGTGGGGTCGGCTACATAAATCGTTTTTCTCTATTGTGTCCTGGTAAGAGTCAAATTCTCATTTAAACCTAATAAAAAAAGAGCATTTCTAATATTTTCTAACCAAATCTTTTTAGGTCTACCTCTACCTTTCTTAAGATAAGTCAAATCTAATACATCTACTTTCCTAACCGAGTCATCAGAAGGCCGCCGTTTTATGTGCCCAAAACATCTAAGGCGACTCTATCTAATCTTATCTTCCACTGGAGCTACTCCAACCTTTTCACATAAATGCTCATTTCGTATGTTGTCTCTAAAAGTAAAGCCACTCATCCACCTGAGCATCCTCATCTCTGCAACACTTAACTTTATATTATGCTTCTCTTTTAATGGCCAACATTATGCACCATAAAGCATTGCAGGTCTCACCACCATCTTATAGAATTTTTCCTTAAGTTTGAGAGGGACTTTTCTATCACACAACAAGCCCGATGCATTCCTCCACTTCAAACATCCAACTTGAGTTCTACTAATAATGTCCCCATCTATTTAAACCCAAGATATCTAAAACGTATACTCTTATTAATGACTTGATCGCCCAAATTCACAATCCCCCACTAGATCTATTATTACTAAAATTACACTCCTTATATTCAGTTTTAGATCTACTCAAACGAAAGCCTTTAGACTCAAAGGTTGACCTCCATAATTCAAGTATACCTTCAACTCCCTCTCTAGTCTTATCAACAAGAAAAACATCATCAGTAAAAAGCATACATCAGGGTACAACCTCTTGCAAATTTCTAGTGAGAACATCCATGACCAAAGCAAAATGATATGGGCTTAAGGCTGATCCTTGATGTAATCGAACTCAAATAGGAAAATTCTTGGTCAAATCACCTTATGTTTGAACACAAGTAACAGGTCCTCCATACATATCCTTAATGACTTGAATATAAGCATTATTAACCCCTTTCTTTTCTAGAACTCTCCATAGCACTTTTCTTGGAACTTTATCATATGCTTTCTTTAAATCAATAACTCTAAATAAAAAAAAGGAAACATTGTCAACAACATTCTTACAAAGTCTGCCAATTCAACAGAAAAACTTAAATGATGACAAAGTAAATTAGAGCATCAAGTGCTATCCGTTTTTCCTTTGTTTTAGTTTTGATGCTTTGTAGAAAATCAAAGATTATAACAGAAGCTAAATAAACGTTGTTATCAGGTCTAAAAATATAGCAAACTATTTGAGATGCCACACCAAAAAATATATTAGCAAATTTAAGCATACAAAGTTTCTAATATTACTCATTAGGCATGTTCAGTGGAGAGAAACAGATGCACCGATAAGGCAAGGGAATAAAACAATGCAGAATGAGCATGCAAGAAACATTGACAGCAACATTCTCACTGCAGTGCATGACAAAGAGTTTTGATAAGAATATTTGAAACTTGAAAAAGGCCTCAAACACACTTTACTTTTCTTGTTGAATTGAAAATGGCTGGAATCTATTCAACTCAACTTTTGAGCAAATATGGTTGGCTCCAATATTCGAGTTGATTTCAAGTTCACAACTGCTTGTTCAAAATTAGATTTGAGTGTGCACAAAATTGTTATATATTTATATACTTGATAAATAGTACAAATAAAGCCACTACTCACTCCATTGGTAAGTGTTTTGTGATGCTTGCAAGAGATCATGTGTTCAATCACTATTTCAAAACCTATGTTCATTTAAATTCAACTCGCTTAACTTTCAATCAAGTCAACTTGAGTTGAACTGAAAAACTTGAATTTCAATTTTAAGTGGAACTTACTCAAACTCAATGTTAGCAATTCCTACAATTAATAAATAATTCAATTCTGTTGAAGCGTTCAAAATCTCTTTATTAGTTTTTGACTAACATATATGTTACTTTTGAAAGTATCATTCTATTCACCCTCAGTCCTTCTCTTTTGTTAATTCTAAGCCTCATCATTTGCCAAGAATCATAAAAAAATGATGGGAACCCAACAGAAAACTATTTCATGGAATTATTGCAAAAGAAGGAATGACTAATTTCTGATTGCCAAGAAAGAAAAATCTCAAAGTGAGAACCTTCTGTTAGTCCTATATCAGTGAACAATCAAATTAATCATCTACAAAACATGATATCATGAATGAAAATCTGAATTAAAAAGAAAAATCATATTTCTAAAATTCTCAAGAAGTGAAGTCTCAAGAACTTATAACAATATATTACCACTGAACAAATATGCGAGGATTGAAGTTGCAAGGAGTTTCTGCTGAGCATTCAAGTTTAAAAAAACTCTATGTTAGTTCTGTTTCAGCTAACAATCAGATTAATCACGAACAAAGCATAATATCATGAATGAAAATTTGAATTGAAAAGGAAAATCATATTTTTAAAGTTCTCAAAAAGGAAGTGAAGTCTCAAGAACTTATGGCAATATGTTACCACTAAACTATGAAGTTGCGAGGAATTTCAGCTGAGGAATGAAATTGTGAGGAGTTTCAATGAGGAGGACAGTTCATTGAGGATTAAAGTTGCAAGGAGTTTCAACAAGGAGGGAAGGCCAGGGGTGAGTTCACGTGTAGGCAGGTTTGCATGCGAGAAGGATAATGACTGCTGCAAGCGGGTTCGCACACACGCGAGAGGGAGCAGGGCCTGTTGGGTTTCGTGTCTCATGATAATGTATATGCTTGAAGGGGAATTCAACGGGATGCCATATGGAATACAAAGGGTTGCCAGATGTATGGTTATGATTTAGTTTGGTAAAAATTATTAGTGTCATTTGTATGGCGAGGATCAAGTTTCGGAACAATCACAAGTGACATTTATAATATTAGTATAGATTATTAGCGAGGTGCTAAAGTTGCACATTTACTGTAAATATGGACAGATATCAATTGGTAAAATTTACATCTGCTTGTGCTTAATTTGCACACTTGCTGCAAATATGGACTAAAGACCAATTGATGGAATTCAGATATGCCTTTTCTGTGTCTTTAAAGTATCAGCGTGCAATTTATTAATTATGAAATTTTTGAGGATTCATCTATTCTTTGTTTTTTTATCATGATGCATGTGCTTTTTTTCTTTGTTTTATTTGCGGAAGTCAATGCTATAGTTATAACTCTTAGATGATTTTAGAACTTGCTTAACGTTGGAAAGAGATGATCTGGCCGTATAAGTCTCAGCTGCGTTGTTTTGTTAATGCTGTTCAGTATGTATGTCAGCGCCGTTGGCACTTTTATAATAAAATTTACAACTTTATGCTGTTGATGTTGATGGAAAAGTCAGTTTTGCATGCTTATATATGTGAAATCATGGGAAACTCTTCATGCTGGTTAGCATGGATATTTAGTTATCAATGTACTTAGTACCTCTCATGATAGAGTGGAGACACTCCTTCAAACCTAACTTCCGAGTGTGGCATTTTCTTCCCGTTATTATTCTTCTGTCGAATTTAGAGCTGTTGTCATTTCATGCTATTATGAGCTGTAGTATGTGTTCTTGATGCATGAATTGGTATAGTTTCTGTTTGCTCTTTTATGTAGTAAGAGAGAATATGCTCATTATATAGATTTTAATGGAATAAAAATGTATTTTACCTAAGAGACTTTGAATGGAAGGGATCTGTATCCTATGTTGGTAATAAACTCCGTGATTGAATTATTACTACTCTCAACTCTATATTTTAATCATTCATGCTTGACCTCATGATCTCATGGATTTCATTATTTCTTTCCTTTTGCTTATTTTACACTTTAGATATCATGATTAATATGGATTTTCTTCGGAACTTTGTGGCTGTACTGTTATTATTTTTATTTTATGATTCTACATGTTCTTTCTTTTTTACCTTTTGCATATACGAGTCTGCAGCAATTTCATGATTTCCTATGTTGATTGAATGAGTTAGAAGGATGTATTGTTCCGAGTCATTATAGTCAAATTTTAATTCTTTTATGATGTTTAGAACTGCTGATGTTATCAACTGCTTTTGCATTCTCCATTGATCAGTTTACAGGAGGTTGGAACCATGATGTTCTCTTTAAAGGGAACAATTAGTCCCCCTTGGTGTTGCATGTTGTAGTTTTTTTTGCTTATCTACATTGTGAAAAAATCTTTTTCCTGCTATTCGATATGTTTCATTTGATGGGGTAATCATTCCGTGAGCTTAATTTTGTTTATTCCTTTTTCTTTTGTTTTGCTAATGAAGTCCATCCATTTAACCTGTTCGTGCTATATTCGCAGGCTGCTGATTCTCAGATCGTATCTGATTATGTTCGATATTTCCTCCATCAACATACGTGAGCATACCCAATTGCTTTCCTTTCCACTTAATCAACCAATTTTAATTTAAGTATCAACTTGCATCTACGTGGCAGTAAATAGAGAAATTTTTGTTGTTCATAAAATTTTGCTTAATATTAGGTGACATGGTTTCTTGTTTCTTGACAGTATTTTGCTAGAACCAGCTTTGAAACAAGCCTGCATTACTTTCCTGATTAGATTCTTTGTTTCCCATCTGTGATTTTTTTAGTTAGTATGGGTTTTTCTTGCGTCAGAAGATAAGCCCAGCATGGAAAATTTTGAGACTTGGTGGTGGAAAGTTAGGGAAAAGAGATTTCAAGGGCTGTTCTTTAATAATTGCTATATATGGGGATACTTCAAAATGCATTCAGATTAATAGTAGATGTTGGGTATCCATGTGTTTAAGTCGGATTTCTCAGATTACAAATCTGTGCCAAGAAACCGGTGCATCGGAACAAATGCAGATTTAAAAAAAATTGGTTAGTTGTAAGTTATTGTTTTACCTGGATAAATTTTTTGGTGCCGCACCAAGAGCATTAAAAGGAGTAGATGACATAAATGGTCGAACCACTAGGGCTCAATCCAGGAAAATTATATCTGAGCATAGTGGACCATCAGCAGAAGCAAGTTGAAGATCTTAAGCTAGGGAAGTTCATTTACATTTTCTACTTAATTATACAACAACATCAACATCAAGCCTTTCTCCCACAACGTGAGGTCGGCTACATTAATCCGTTTTCTCCATTGTGTCCTATTAAGATTTAAATTCAATATTTTCTACTTAATTATATGTATGAAAATTTTATGTGGTATTATAATTGTTTGAGTGTAATACTTGGTATTTGTATTGTGGTTTTATATGTTAAATTGCTATTAGAAGACACTTAATTGATTTAATTAAGTGGCTCATGCATGGAGTGAGTGGCCGACTAAACAAAGAGCTAGGGAGGAGTGTAGTGGATGGCCAAGAATGGAAGGAGGGAGTAGTTATGGTGGTTACTACTGTGGGAGAGAGTAATTATGGTGGTTACTAGCATGGGCAACCCCTTTTTCCTTTTCCTCTTCTTTTTAAATTCAATTTTCTCTTATTGTAACTTATATTTAAACATCATTTATTGTGTAATGAAGTTGTGGATGTCTTTTAATTGAAGTTGGAGTGAATTCCAAGTGTTGGCTTGGCTTGATGGTCAGCCAGATGAGAGGGGGTTGGTGATCACCTAATCATCTTTGGTGGTTGATTGGTTTTATCTTTCTATATTTTGTTAAAATCATTTGTTGTGATTTTGTTTAGCTTTGTCACTACTTTGTTCTAAATTATGTTATCAAATAAATCCCATAAAATCAAATAAATCCCATAAAAATCCTCATTTAGACCCACTTATAGTTGTCGGACAAACCTTGGCTGAAATCTAACAAAGTGTTGTTCCAGTTGAGATTTGTTGACTTTAAACTCTTCTAAAAATTGTAGAAAACTCTAAAATACATCTTAAGATATCCCACTATCATTCCCTAGCCATTTTCCTAATTTTCCATGGGAGTAAACCTTGTCACTAAAACCTGAACCATAACTAGTCAAATCGGCCAAATTAGGATTTTTTTGGACCCAACCACTTATAAATTCTCAAAAAATATCTAGATTCCTCTGAAAATTATGAAAATTTTTGGATCACAACTAGACTTTCTTATAACTTTTGCAAGTGATTTGATGGTTTTTGAATCAGTATATTGGGAGATCTATTCAAGTGAAGTCAGTCTACTTCTATTTGAAATTTAAAGGCTTAAACCCTAGTTTGACCCTTGTTTCACTTCTAACTTACTGTCCAACACCAAATTAACTCTACCAATATATTTTCTTCCTACATAAGATTCTTGTGAAGGTTACACCCCAATTTAACCCTTACTAAGTGGCTTCTCCAACAGGCCAAATGCATATTCGCCGCATTAGAGTTTTTAGATTTATTGGTGGACAATATTGAAGGTGAACACCAAGAGGAGTGAGAAGTTTGGAAAGGCTATTATAAATTGTGGAGTCGACTTCCAAAAAATGAATGTCAATTACTTGCCTCCACATATTGACCTAGTCATCAACCTTAAACTTATCAAACCTATTGAGTTGAGAGCATAGCACCACTTTCTCTTGCAATTCAATTCGTAGAAAAGAAATTGTTACTGTTTTAAGTAGTGGTATGGATTAGTCTATGTCAACCACATGACTTGAAGAGGGTTTGTATATGTAGATGGATGAACCTAGCCTCTTTGCTGTTTATTTTGTTTGTATCTAGATGTTGACATGCGAGTGGTTCATTGTTGGCCCTTTCTATTCCATGTTTTGGAAGGCTTGATGCACGCAACTTTACATATGCATAGTAGAGATGATGATTCCCTGATTTGAACATGCAATATCAATTCACAATGAAATTTAATAATTGATTCTAGGCCACGTGCAGCAGGCCACCCATTTTTTTGTGCACTCAACTTAATCTTTAATCCAGTTTAAAAGCTAGATATGGAAAAGACATGCTACATATTGGGCACCATCGCACTACCTACCGTACACAATCAAAGGCTGGCACGTAGTCATGTACTGTCCCATATAATATGTACGACTGATGAGCAAATGCTTTAATTTGTGCACAATGTTCACGATAATGCATGGACTTTGAGTGGCTGTAGCAAGAATCCTTGCAATAAAGAAGATTCTAGTCTTTAAGATTGTGAACTCTAAGTTAAAACTTAACCTTTACTTTCTAGTTCTGCCATCTATCGTTCACAAAAGGTCTGTGGCTTCTTAAACACATGAAGTGACTTAGTTATATGCTCTACGATAACTCCAAATCATTTTGATTAGAGCAGGTAACACCACGGTTCTATCTTTTGGCTATTGGGTTTGCTTTGCGCTAGACATGGTTTTTTGTGTCATAAGTGGGCCTATTTGATTTTATCATGAGCACAGTTTACTGAACACTGACTTAATTTTTGCTGTCGTGCAATTCCTAAAGCATTGTTACAATCTATTATGAACTGCTTTTCATACTGTTGGCTGACGTTAACAAGTGGAAGTTGGAAACTGGAAATGCTAGAAGAATTGTTGGTTAATTGGTTCTAGCGTTTTTATTCAGTCATTGGAAATTCTGAGTAATTTTTTTGCCGTCATACCAATTGATGAGAGGCTGACGTCCTATAAACATCTGTTCACTTGGTGAATGTTAAAAGATCTTACTAAAATATTTAGATTGCATTATCCAAATAAGGTCTTATTTAAAATATATAAATTATTTAAGATCAAATGCATGGTTAAGATGAAAAGCACAAAGAACATCAGCATGCTTATATTTGGCTTTTTTTTTTTTTGACACCATGAGTTTTACTTTTTGTCACAATGCGCATCAAATATGATTCTAAATTGATTAGAGAATTTGTCTTTCTCAGCCAGTTCTAGATCTGACTGATTTGTCGAAGGCTAATTGACTGAAGTTTTTTGTGCATGTATGTTAAATTTGGTGTTATGAGTTTTACGAATATAGTGGAAGATGCTTAAAAGAATTTTGGCAGAATTAAGATGGGCTTAGATTCACTAATTTAAGATGCTAGAATTTATTTTTTGCCTTTGATGGAAGGTGGGGAACGGGGATTGAGGTGAGCATTGGAGACAAAAATTTTGATTTTGGCCTTCTTTTGGTGATATGTAATAATAAGAATTTGAAAGAAATTTTAAATTTGTGATCAAATTTTCTAGCGACATAGAAATAATGATTTGAGTTATTATAGGTGATTGTTGACTAGAATGTTGTTGACCACTAACTAGCCATGACTGGTCCCACTCGCGCATGATTAGTTGATCGGCCCCACCTCACAGACAATCTTCACAAGAGACACTACTGTTCGGCCCAAATGACGGAACCACTTTGACTCCTCTCTATTAAAGATATGCAGAAACCGCTCACCTCTCTCACTCTATTCGAATTCTTTTGACTCTCATGCAGGAACAAAAGACCTGAGCACTCTTAATCTCCCTCTCGTCTCCCTCGCCGGCACGCTCAACCTAATCCCGTCGCCAGCCCACCTTCCAGACGTCCGATTTGACCACCCTATTCACACGCAGGGACTCAATCGCGACTCCATCCCGCACATCAGACCCGTTGAGCCGCACACGACCGCGACCGCTACCTTTGATCATGCGCCCGCTCCCGTGATTTTGACCAGAGACCCGCGCCCGTGTGCTCCCTTGAACAAACCCGAGCCCATACATCCACTCCCCTGTTTCCATGCGGCTTTGACCCGATCCGCCGCACGGAACTCGTGCAACTTCCTCCCGCGATTCGACCCAGACTCCCATCTTTTGTGCTGAGCAGATCTGACCCGAGCCTCTCTCTCGTTCGATTCCTTCTGTCTGCATCTAATGCGATCACTCAGCCCTGATTTCCTCATGCTGCAACCTAGCTGAAGAATCACACGTAGGAACAGGGCTCAAATTTCCTCTCTCGATTAATCCTTACTAATCAAAGCCGTGCCTGAGTCCTCTTCCTCCCTCTCTTCTGTTCATGTGACAACAAGGTCGAGCCACTCCACTCGACTTCTTCTGCTTCGTTGGACTCGGCCTAATCTCCTACACTGTTCAACATAACTAGTTGCTCAATCTGTCGGTCGTCATCAATTATTCTGCACTAAAATGTATAAATATTTATTTTTTTTATTTTTTGGCTTGCTTAAACAACAGGTATCGCCAATTTGAAGACCTGCATAGTTGTTCTTTGATCCTGGCAGAAATATTTAATTTGAAGCCCCTCGCGCCGTTCTATCTTTGATTCAGGATGGAAGATTTTAATTTGAAGACCTCGCATCATTATATCTTTGATCCGGGAGAGAAAAACAACGACAAGTGTCGTCGCAACCTCTCTTTATGGGGAGGGGACGCCGGGAGGTTGCTAGATTCATGAAAAAAATGTTTAATAAATAAAAACATGTAACACCAATTTGAAGACCTTCTCCATTGTATCTTTGATCCGGGCAGAAATATTTGATTTGAAGCCCTCACGCCGTTGTATCTTTGATCTGGGTTGGAAAATTTTGATTTGAAGACCTCTTGCCGTCGTATATTTGATCCGGGCGAGAAGAACAACGACAAGTGTTGTCCTGACCTCCCTTCGCAGGAGGGGATGCTGGGAGGTTGTCGAAATTGAAATTGATAAATGACCCTTACATAATTAAATTTCAAACATATCATTTCAAATGATTTAAAAAATAATAAAATTAATTATGTATAATTTTAATCGATAAAAAAAGAATCACACCTAATAGCTTAAAGAAACAAGTGTAAACTGGAATTTAATATGAATGTTTCAAATCACTTGGAAATCCCACTTTTTAATCTTTTTGGGGGTGGATTTATAATCTCTCTTTTGGAGGACTACTCTTCCAAGGATTTAAAAACTCTATAATTAAACAAGCCACATTTGTGAACTACAACCTCCATCAAAGGACACGTGCCAATAAGATGAGGCTAAATACAAACGTTGATATTCCAATGATAATTTTAGTAGCTTTCCTGAAATAAGTATGGTCTCATGGATGATCAAAATATGAAGTTATTATATTAAAAGGAAAAAAGAAACAAAAGTTACAAATCACTTTACATAAAAAGAATAAAGTGAAAAGTAAAGCATGATGATGTAGCTAGAAAATCAAGTTTAAAATACTCTAAATGAAGTTTGACTATATTTAGGTACAGATTGGACCCTGCCTTTTAAAATACCAATCAATCCTAATGGAAATACAAATATTTTAAAGTGATTGCAAAATCACCTCGATGATGGCCGTGCTGAATGAAAATCTTAATCCAAGAGGATCTTATATTTTCAAGATGCCTCCTAAACTCTCATGAAAATACAAATCTTTTAAAGTGATTGTGAAGTCACCCCGATGATGGCCGTGTTGAATGTAAATTTCAATTGGAGGAGTCAATTCTCAAAATCTATTAAAATTTTAAAATCTAATTCTAAACATTTAAATGGAAATTTAATCAACAAAAAACTTTAAAACTAAAATGCATTCGCCTTCCTCAATCGGTTGTCAGAGGTGATAAATTTGAAACAAACTTTAGCTCACAAAGTACGAATGTGGTGTCAGGTGTATCACTAAGATTCATTTTCAAATAATCTCTTGCTAGCAAGGACATGGCACGTGCTATCTGATCAGATGGTTTTGCTGCAAAATGGCATCTTTATATTATGATCACGGCCAAAGCTCATATTTTGCTAATGGTTTCAAATCCTAGTAATGAATCATATAATATACTTGATAGGTACAAAGTCATTTTTGTCAGCTGAGGTGGACTCAAAATTTATCCTCTTAGACAAACATCTGCTCAGGTCTACGAAGTACCCTTGGACGATGCAACCCATGGCTGCTTATAAGGTTTATTTTGTGAGGTTGGGTCGACGACCTCCTCTAACTAAGTAGACTAGGGATCATGGTAGCTTGGGATGATGATGTCATAGGATCTTGATCGGGTTCGTTATCATTCCCCCCCATCATCTGTTTTATGTATATGATGGTAAATTTTATATCATAAATTCTAAAATTCAAAACCAAATTTAAAGCCTAAACTGTTGTTATTATACGCTAAGTAATTATTGCGACCTACTTAACGACTAGCCTTAATTGAAAGTTCTCTCTCGTTATTGGGAGGGATACCTTATGGGAAACCAAAACTCAAATCATAAAATCATCGCAAAATGAGAGCGAAATTTCTGAGTAGTGTTTTATCTAAAAACCCAATATGCATATTAAAATTTTACCTCGGAATTTAAATCCGTTAAAAGTCTCCCCTTTAACAAAAAAAGAAGAGGCGCAAAGAGGCGGGACGCGAATTTTCGGAGCCTACACAAGGCAGAGTTGAGATTTTGTGATGAAATGGCTATCGATGTAGCATAAAGTTATAATTTTATGCAAATTAGGCAGTCAGGTGGCGGGTGACTAGATTGAGGAGCTTTGTCTAAGGTTTGTTGACACAATTTTCAACTCGATTCGACTCAAATTGATCCGATTGGGTTCGATTGAGCTTAATCGACTCAATCGAGTCTAGTTGAAATGAATCGACTTAAATCATTCTAAATTCAGACTCAAATTAAATCAAAATCGAGCTAATATGAGCTCAATTAGGTTCGATTGAGTTGGATCGACTCTAATTAAACCCAATTCAACCTTTCAAATCAAGAAATTTAATCAATTGCTGAGATTACCTTAAAAATCCTAATCTGTGCCGCTATCTTTGTATCAAATCCCGGGATTTTTGCGATTTGAAGTAGCTCGAGCACGACTGGCATGGGTAGACAAGCCGAATGACCTGGGGAGGGGGGGGGGGGGGGGGCGCGACTACATTCGACTAGAATTACTTAGAGGGAATCGAGCAAGCGGCCTGGAGAGTCATGTGCATGCAAACCGAGTGTCCTGGGAGTGAGAATCCTTTGTTTCTCTGTTGCGTCTCTCTTGAGTGACCAAGGGAGAGCGGGCTGAGGCTTCTTTATGTGTTTGACTAAGGGAGATGAGGGCTGTTGGATTTCATCCTCCAAAATCGAGAGGGTGGAGAGGCTGGGAGCTGTGTGCGAGCATCTTGAGACGAAGGCCGAGTAGCTTTGAGAGGCCAGTGAGGATATTTGCTACAACTCCTCATTCCTGTAGCCAAAGCCCTCTGCTAAAATTTTCACTCCTCTTTCTTATCGACTCCGACGAGTTGGTGCTAGTAAAGTCAATGTCTTGAACAACTTAAAACAATGAGCCCCATCATTCTTCCTCATCGGCACTAGCAAGTTGGCAGCGACTAGATTAACACTTGGAACAACTTGGACAGCCGCCCTTGCACATTTCAGTCACTTTTACCGCTACACGGTATAGGCGCTATGGCCTGAACCACCGGACACTAACTTTGGTGAGGTAAATCCTTGAAACTTAGAAAATTCTAGGTCTATCGGCCAATGGTTGTGTGACTGATGCTCTCGAACCTCTAGGATCTCTTAGAAACTTAATTTATGCTCTCCAAAACTCCAAATGTCTGCTGTCCTCTATGAAAAACAGTAAAAATCCGACGATTTCTAATGGTTTGCTCTTATATGAGAGCTTGAGGAAGATAGTGATGACCGTTGGGTCGTTGGACTTGTTTTCAGCAACCCCTAAATGCATGGAACACATTCATATTACATCCCAATTCGGCACTTACGATCATGTCTTAGGATAGATGCCATCATTTAATCTCAAATTCAATGATGACGCATAGGCTTTTGATCACAATTAGTTGCATGCCCTTCTCAGATGTCATGAAAAAATTGACACACAAGTTTAGGAGAATTTGCATATGTTAGAATTGATAGCCTCTTAGTTTTAGTGAATGCCCATACTAAATTTGATTGATAAAAAATATATATCAAATCATTGTGAGACCCCCTATAGACCCCCAAAGGTCTATGTTATCAGTCTCACAAAGCCTATAATCAACTAAGTTCATGATTGGCATTTTATAATACTTGGAGTATTAAAATGACAAGTCATCATTTGCTTACAAATATCTTCAATTTCTGGAATTTTTGAAGATAACTACATAGGCGCATCTAATTCTGAAGTAAATTTGAGGTGTGTTACGGGCCCTCAAAGGCCTGCGAATTAGACTACCTAATATTTTAGAATTATTTAATTCTATTTAACTTTCAAATTAAATGATTGGAGTGAAATAATTAAAATTACTAAAGATTGCATATTCCCTTATGTGCTTCTAATATTAGTTCATGACAAAATTGATTTAGATCTTTACTATAGTTATAGGCTAAGATGCACCGACACGGACACGGCGACACAGACACGACACGACACGGACACGGGACACGGCATTTTTCAGAAATATATGACACGGGTGCGGCGTGGACACGGCATAATAATTTTTTTAATATAATATATAGAAATAAAAGTGACACCATATTGAAAATGGTAAGCAATAATAAATCAATGTCATGAGGACTTGTTTAGCTTATAACATTAAAATGTTTAGTACAATCACAAAAATATAAGCAAAAAATAATTTAGTACAACATGAAGGTTCAACTACTCAATAGAGGGAATGATAAAATTAGATTCAGAGGTTGGTCTTTGGCCTTCAATATCATCATCATTGAATATCATTGCTTCCAATTCTGGTTCATCTAGAGAAAGATTTGCAACCTCCAATAATCCCATATCATCAAGGCACTCGAACCCATCTCCAGCAACATCCCACATCTTGTTATCACCTGTCATATAAAGTGAGGTCTTCCTTGATAGAAGACGAAGATTTGTATGCACATAAACTAAATCTTCAGCTCGTTGTGGAGTTATTTTATTCCTCTTCATCGATTGAATAAATGAGTATGTGCTCCAATTTCTCTCACAACAAGAAGAGGATGATACTTGACCAAGAAGTTTTATTGCTATTGTTTGAAGAAGCGGTGCTGAAGCTCCATGAATCAACCACCACATTTTTGGATCCATCCTCCATCTATCAACCAAAGATTCTTGATCACCAAAATCCTCTAAATATCCAAAGAACTTTGCAAGTTCTATATTAATCTTTTTTCTCTCCTCCTCATTTGGAAAATATCGTTTCAAGCATATCTTTCTCATATTTGACACCTCTAAATCTTTTTGTGGTGAGACACGTTGAGGGTCTTGTTGAAGCCATTCTTTACTTGAATACCTTCAAATAATACAAAGCATATAAAATTATTTATTCATTTACTAAGAAATTTAAAATTAATTTAAAAGATGAATACAAATGTACCTTGGATTTAATGAATGGGCCAAACAATGCAGAGGTGTGTTGCTTTTGGTCCACCTATCCTCAAGAATGGTATAGACAATACTCCAAAAACTTGAGTCTTCATTATGTGACTTTCTTTCATGTCTGTATATAATTTCTTTCACTTTTGCTAACATAGAGTCCCACATCTCATAAATCAAATGTAGGCATGATTTATCTGTGTCAGCCTCTCTCAACATGTCATAAATCGGATCAGTGAAAGCCAAAATATAATCTACATTATCCCACCACAAATCATCTAAGACCTTTTCTTTCACATACCTTGCCTTCCCAACATCATCTTCTCGATAGCAAGACCACTTCTCACTAATCACCATAGATTGAAGAGCACTTTTTATTTGTTTGAATCTTCTCAACATGATTATTACAGAGGCAAAACGAGTTTCAGCAACAGCTAACATTCTCAAATGTGAGAAATCATTAAACATTGAAAGTCTCATTGAGTGGTTCATAATGAAATTTCTAATCAAAACTGCATCATCTGCAACTGTTGTTATCCAATGACATTCAACATAGATGATTTCATTTGCCTCTGTATTCTTTGCTGCACAAATATTTTTTAGAGCAAGATTTAAAGTGTGCACAACACATGGAGTCCAGAATATATGAGGATAAGTCTGCTCCACCAACAATCCTGCAGCTCTACACACCGGTGCATTATCTGTAATAACTTGCACAACATTTGAAGGCCCAATAATGACTATTACCTCTTTAATCAAATTGGCAATAAAATATTTATCCTTATATTCTCCTTCACAATTTACAGCTTTAATAAACATGGGGCAATTCTCTGTAACGGCCATGAAATTAATGAGTGGTCTTCTTTGAGGATCAGTCCAACCATCACACATCAAAGTGACACCTTTTTCTTTCCACACTCCTTTTGTTGGTTCAAGCAATGTTTCAATATGTGCTCTTTCCCTTTCCAATAATTTTGATCTTATTGCATTGTAGCCAGGTGGAACATAACCTGCAAGGTTGTTATTACATGCAAAAGTAAATGCATTCTTGTAATGAGGATTTCTTGCAAGGTTGAAAGGAAGTCCCGCTGAAAAAAACATTCTTGCAATTTCACCATCCAATTCCTCTCGCTGCTGCATGTTAAAAGCCTTCTCTAAAGCACCACTGGCAACCCCTTTTCTTTTCTTTGAATCATATCCTTCACTTTTATATGATAATGAATGATCAACTCTAACAGATGAGGAAGAAGTGTGGGATGAACCATGGGTAGATGGCAAAGGTATCTCTTTAGGAAGTTCCCTTTTGATCCTAAATTCAGCTTCATCAACTTGCCTGTTCAATTCAATCAACTGCGACGTAGTAATCTTAGGACACATTTTAATTCCATGACCAGAAATCTTAAGTAGATGTGCTTTCACCCTAGAATAAGATCCTTTGTAAGTGCCTCCACAATAATTGCATTTGAATGACACATTACCTCCTCCTTCAGAAGTTTTTCCTAACTTTGTAACATGAATCCATAAGGGCTTATCAGTTTCTACAGATGGCTCTTTTGAACCGTCACCTAATCCACTCCCACCAGCAGCAGAGCTCATTTTGCTTTCAAACACACTGGTGAAATGAAAAAAAAAAGGCTTAATAAATTAGTGCAATATATCAAACCCCTAAACATAATGTTTCACTTATCCAAAAGATGATGAATACAACAATATGCCGGGCAGCCGGGGGTCCAAGGGGGCGCTGCCCCCTGGCGGGGTTCGACCTGCCCGGTCAGGTCGCGGGGCAGCGCCCCTGCGGGGGTTTCCGGGGGCAGCGCCCCCGGAACAAAATTTTATTGTAAGCGCAGCAAAAGCGCAACTAAAGCGCACCTAAAGCGCACCTAAAGTGCAACTAAAGCGCACCTAAAGCGCACCTAAAGCGCAACTAAAGCGCACATAAAGCGCACCTAAAGCGCACCTAAAGCGCAACTAAAGCGCACCTAAAGCGCACCTAAAGCGCAACTAAAGCGCACATAAAGGGAAAAATTTTACTCTTTTTGTTACACTTTAGTTGCCCTTTTGCTGCGCTTTAGTTGCGCTTTTGCAAAAGGACAGCTTAAGCGTAGCAAAAAGGCATCTAAATGGACAGAAATGATGAATGGAGAAAAAAATGACGAAATCAACTTACAGGTTCGAAAATTTTTATGCAGTTTGGTGTCGCCTTTCCTCGGCTGCGCACAGAAACTAAGAACAAAGGCTTGTTGCTTATGGCCGGAAGGGAAGACTAAGGGTGCGATCTCCAGGCAACCGCTGCTCGCGGGAAAGATCTCCGATTCTCCAGTTGACCGCTGCTCGCCTCAATCGCTCGGGAAGACCACGAATACGAATAGGAATACGGGATTAGGGTGAAGATGAAGACTCGGGCGTGAATCGGCTAATATAAAATAGCGGGACTAGAGTTTTTCTTTTTTTTTTAAAAAAAAATTAAATTATCAAATAGCCAGACACGCGTGTCCGACACGCGTGTCCGATTTTTTTTTTTTTTTTAAATGGGACACACTAATAACGTGTCCGACACGTGTCCCCGCCGTGTCGGACGCGTGTCCGTGTCCGACACGTGTCCGACACTGCATACTCTCTTAAAACGGAGTGTCGGTGCATCATAGGTTATAGGTAAGCTTGTTCCTATTTGAAATTAATCCAAAACTCTCGAAATAAAAATATGAGAACTCTCTTTTAGGAGTCCTCCCTCATGCATAATGTTTTGGAGCCTCCCAAGGCTTCAAACATTTCATTGTATAGATTTTAGGATTCCTTAAGAACTACCATCACCTCATCTTGTGTATGATGTTTTGGAACTCTCTGAAGTTCCAAACACATCATACCATAAACTCTAGAATCTTATGACCAAATCCTAAGATCCATTAGTCCACTCGTTGAACCTAACATCAACAAATGATCCCCTAGACATAAGACTTAAATCCCTAGTCTTCTTCATTTGTTTAACCCAAATTTAGCAAATAACTACCTTTCTTTGGACCAAAAAGTTCAAAGAACCTTCACTGATTTGCAACCCTTAAGTTGCACATTGTCTCTCTTTTTCTATGAATCCAAAGTTATAGAAAATCTTATATTTTCTTTAGCTTAAAAGCTATAGGAAGTTCTCTAACCCCTTGCTCGGTTCCTTCCTAAACTCATAAAAATTTTCAAATGACTTCAAGAGCGTTTAAGAGAGCATTAGTAAACCTTAGGGATCAAACCTAAGTCTAACTAACTCATTTGTTGAGTTAGAATTAGCAAATAATCTCTTATCAAACCTAAAATTTAAGTCATAGTTCCTTCCATTTGCTTTAAACTAAGTAAATGATCATATATCATTGAATAGAAGAGAATCTAATGATTGTAGCTCCAAAGCTTTAATAAATCCTCCTCCATTTTTATGGGCGCTAAAAACCCTAGAAGATTCCTAATCTTAGCTCAAAAGTCATAATGTGCTTTATATTTCCTCAATCTTAAAGTTTTAGGAATTCAAATTCAACCCTTAGCCTCAAAGCTATGAGTTACATCTTTCTAACTTTAACCTCAAAGTAATAGGCTTCATCTCAATCTCTTTAGCTCCAAAGTTGAAGGGAATTCTCCAACCTCTGGCTTCGAAGCTTTAGGCCTTTCACTACCTTCATTTGCCTGACCCAAGTCAGGGAAATGATCTCGTCTCCAAGCTCTCTAAGCCTTGCCCCTTCTATCGGATCCAAACCCAAAAGAAACCCCTTCTCTTTTGGTCTCAAAGCCAAATCTCATCTATTTTGCCCAATCAGATAAATGACCTCTCATTCTATAACTAAACTCTAGAATCCTATCATTTATCCAACATGAGTGATCTCTTATTGTTATGACATTTAAAATGCCAGTCTTTAGATGTATTTTATGAGAATTTTTCTCTTGAAATTCATCTCAACCAATCAAGTGAATTTCATCAAGTTCTAAGTCAAACCCTTAGACAAGTTTATCTTACCCTATTAGATAAACATCCTCTTTTATCCAAACACCAAGGGAACTCTAAGAAAATGCATAAAAATCACCTAGGTTCCTCTTAATGCATATTGATGGATCATTTTGGTCCTTTTCTCTTTTTAAATATAATTAAGAGAATTAAAAAGTTATGTAGGCTTGTGGGATATAGCTATATGAGTGATGAACCAAATGATGAATTTTCAAAAGAAGGCTTGGATGTATTAAAACCTATAGTTTGAAGACCCAAAAGCCAAGTCTGTAAATTATAATTAGGTTGTATAATGCAAGTAACTCAGCTACCATTTTATTGTAATAATTTGGCCTTTATACTTTATTTTCTAATGGTTGGTTTTATATACATGCACATGATTGATTGTGTACTTTGAGTGCACATTACTTGCTTTGCTTGGGGGTGACCTGGATATATGTCATGTGGTAGGCTTTCAGGACAAAATTAAGTTTTTTACCAACAAAAATCGAAATAATAAAAAAAATCAACCATAAGGCAACATTGATTTTCTACTAACAATTGTATGGTTTGCTCAAATAAGTCACATTTTCAAAATAAAAGAAACATTAAAATGATCATATATAGTCCAATGGGCAATTTGAGTACCTTGAGTTTCTTATACTCAAGTGCTCATACTTTTTCCTCCCTTGGCTTCCATTCCGAAATTAATTTCAGGTTGATCTTATCCCTTTTGAAATTCCCCAAAGACCAAATATTTGATAAGAATTTCTAAGAACAAATCATTTAAAATTGTTAGCCAATATTTTGATGAAATAATGTAAACCGTTATTTTAATCAAAGGTTTTCCTAAAAAAATAAATGCTTAAGGTGTAATTAACCATAGGGGATTTCTCCTATGGGGAATCTATATCCCAGAATGAAATAAACTCAGCTTTGTCAAATATATTGAGTAGGAGAAAATTCTAGTAAAATATAAAAATTCAAGTTTTATTGTCAAGTCCATAGTAAAATTATATTTTTATCTTTCGAGGTAATATATTATTTTTTATGTTGTGCTTGATCACAAAAATTCTCATCCATTGAGGATGTTAAATTCCACCAACAAGGTTATATTTTGACTTTAGGTTGAGAGGAGGATTATTTTACTAATAGTAGACCTTAAAAGTTAGGCCAAAGTAGGATTTTAGAGAGAGACAGGTAGGGTGAATTGGGCAGAACAAATAACCATTTTATTATTCTTTGCATATTTTCCTAGCTATTACCATAGACCATCACCTAAAGTTAGTGGTTGGGATATCTGATAGAACATGCTTTGTATAACCAAGTGAATAAGTTGACAAATGTTCTGGCAATTACTAATGGGCAATAATTACTTTAAGAGTTATTAAAAACAATACGAAATTAACCTATTAATGTACTCTATGGAACCCTCCTTTGCCACCTAACATAACACCTCTCCCCCCTCCACAGACACACACAAACACAAAAAAAAAAAAAAATTCCTACTCACATAGTTGGAAATATTAGGAATCAAGTTTATATGTTGTAATCAAGCCCAAGTCAATGTAGTTGGCCCATGTGGTTGAGTCAACCCTAGTAACTTCGAGTACGGCCTACAATTTTTTTGTTTACCTGAATGATGAAGTGAACCCACTTACTCTTGTTGTAGCCAAACTGATTGATGGAGTTGGCCCCCAATCTCCTGAAGGCCCTCCTAGATTAAAGAAGTATATGTTTCATGGTTGTGGTATTTGTCAGCCATATTATACGTATTGATGATGATGATGGTGATTTTATATTCATTGTTAATTAACAAAATTACAAGTGAACTAGATGACCTATCCATCTACTGTAGTATGTTAGACTAGCTAACGAAGCTTCATGAAAAGCTTTTTCTGTATTGGATAGGTGAATCTGTTCCATTGTGATTATCTGCTATTATTTTTCTAAAATATTATCACCTTGTAGCACGTAAGTGTCCAGATTGCATGGTGTAGCTTCTACTTTGGCATTTTGAGTTTGCTTTGGACGTTTTCCTTCTGCTGTTATTTCTATCTATGATAACTTGGTAATCATGGTAAGGACTCTGGTTTTATACTAACAAAAAGATACCATACAATTTATTTGATGCTACTTCGTATTGCTGATGCAGTATTCAACTTGGACAGCCTGCTACAGTCAAAGTTGCGGCCAATTTACTTAGATTATTTTCTTATCAGAACAAGGTACATTATAGCCCTGTTGTCTGTGATTTAATGCAATTGAATTGTTCATGTGTTTGGCAAACATCAAAAACTATATTCATTATGTATAGTGTTTTTTTTTTTCATTATTCATTGGGTAAAATCGTTCTTAATTCCATGGATCTGCAATCTGTAGAATAGTTTTTTTAGATATTCTGGCATTTGAATGAACATTAATGTACGATTAATGTTGATCATAATGCTGGTTTCAAAAGAAAAAGTGCAGAGAAGACAAACTATAACATCTTCATTTTCTTATTTAACTAGCACATTGGCACATCAATGATGCTTACATTCATTTTGGCATTTATCATGAATTGTTTTCAGAACATGTTGCAAACTGGCCTTATTGTTGGTGGTTGGGATAAATATGAAGGAGGTCAAATTTACTCTATTCCCCTTGGAGGGACAATTTTGAGGCAACCCTTCACTATTGGAGGTAAGCATCTCAATCGAAATACTAATTATTCTCGTTTGATATGCATCTTTTCTTGTAACAGTCTTATTTTCAAATGTGAACTAGTTGCTGGACCCTTACAGAAATTGTTTCCATTAGTGTTCCAGGAGGATTCCCTTGAAGATTATTATAAGGGATGATGGGTGGGGCTTATTTAAAGATTTTGTCATTTTGTTTAATTTGAAAAGAAAATATGTGCTTATGTGATAACAAGATTGTCTTGTTCTGTTATCGGAAGTGCATGTAGTTTGAGAATCTAATCCCTTAATAAATGGGACACATGATACTATAGTCCCTTCCCCCGCCTTTCTTGTATTTTTATACTGGTTGATTCGGAGTGAATTGTGCTTGGAATCCTCTTCTGTATTTTATATGATATGAAACGTGTATTAGAAGCTTGTTAACTTGACATATCGAGGAGATACTTGCTTTATTGGACACTCTTTTATTTATTGAGGGGTTCTTTCTCAACTCTCCTTATAATCTCTTCTTTATGCTAGATTGCCTTGGCATCCTTCTTACTTCCTCCATAAATTCTAGGAAAAAGTTTCCAAAGCCTTATTGTTTGGAGCCTTGAGTGGCATGCTTAGTCTTTCTGGTGATGCAATTCTCATACCTGCTGCACTACAGATAGCAGCGATCCATTCTAGAACTAGAAGCTATTTCAAAAATTTTCCTACTCCTACTCATCCACATGCTCACAATTTCTGTTCCTATCAAACTTTTAGCTTCCTTTTTTTTCATTCATCCTCTTTCTATTATTTATCCCATTGAATTGATTTTTCACACTAGAAATTCCGTTTCTTCCTAAGCAGCAGTTGATGTATTCAGCTTTAGTGGTACTTTCTGGTCACAAGAATTGATGTACGTCTATGTAGGATCTTTCCTTCTGGCTTCCTATGTTGACATACACTGCACTGAAGTGTCCAAAATAAGCAACAAAAAGGATTTGATTTTGCACTTTAAGATCATTCATTCTGATATCAAATAAGTGGACTCAATTCTCTTGATTAAGGGAAATCATACTAAATAGTTTCAAATATTTCTTCATTATTTCTCAAAATGGCTACATTAGTAGCTACTATTAAGATTGAGTATTCATTTTAAAACTATAACATCTCATGGCAACATGCACACGCATCAAACTAAAGAAAATAAATTTTAAAAAAATTATGGATGAGTTCCATCACCAATCCTATGGAGAATGTGATGGCAAGCACGATTTTGAAATATTTTTAACTTTTATCAAATCAATGCACATTACACATTTCAAGTTACGACTTTTGCTCAGATAATTTTTACATTGGCATTGTGTGTTATATGTATCAAAATAAAGTTTTTTCCTATTTATTTCATTTAATTTTTATTGGTCATACGGTCATTATAGTGTTATTAATGGTTTAGATTCATTAGACCATATTTTGTAAGGCTTACTCATGCACATGACACGCAACACACTATGAAATTGTGCCAAATGTCACAGCATTGCAGTTTCGTGACTTTTCTGCTTCTCATTCACGAAAATCATCAGAAAAGAAACAAGTTTCGTGGTACGGGTGGTAGGTTAGAACTTGCCTATGCTGCAAACAAACTCAAAACTCTTAATTGATATTTTCTTATGGAATAAATGAGTGTTATGTATTTTTAAGAGTTGTAACCCTCATTTGAAAAATGTTATAAATCCAAGGGATTTTTTTTCATTGGAGGGTTTTCTAGGAATCGTATCAGTGTGACTTTAATAGATTTCCCTACATCAATTTCTCAGAATCATGGAACTTCCCAGAACATATAGAAAACCTACCCCTTCCTACATCAATTTGCTATAAAGTTGTGTAGGCTTGAAGTCAGCATGAATAGTTGGAAGAGCTGTACATGAAGTTGTTCAAATCTCTAGGCCAGTAACAAGATGTTATGGAGAAGGTTCTAGATAAAAAATAGATAAATATGTATGTCAAATGAAGAAATATATTTTGAAGTTGAAATCAAAGAAGATTTTTTTTGAACAAGAATGAGATTCAATGTTTGAACTTGTAAACTTGAAGAAAGATCCATCTATGAAGGAAAAATAAGTAGTATTTCGAAGATGAGGCTGAGTTTAGTGATCATAAAGAGAATGTTGTAGATAAAAAAGGATGAATATCAAAGTCCAGAATTCTATGATTCATTGAGAAGAAGATGATAATGAGAAATCATTAAGAAAATCATGAGATGAAAATAATATTGCTCACACCTTTTTTACTTGATGAGAAAGTTTCTCTTATTACACAGGAAATTATGAGGTTTTTAATGTAGCAATGAAAGTAGAACCATTATTTTTTCAAATCTCTTAAGGTCAAGCGGTGGCTGTGAGATTTTGATCTCTAATTTAAGTTAATTATCACTTAAAATTTTCCTCTATTACAAGATCTTTTGTCACAACATAGATTCACGTTTTCGTAGGTCTCACTTTTGAACTTTTAGTTAAGTCTTTCTCATCTCCTTATTCAGTTGAGCTGTTTCCTTCCCCAACTGCACAGCAGAGCTCGTCTCCTCTACCTATGGTCATGTGGTCAATGCTCGTGTTGATTTAGTTGCCTAATTGTTGCTTAATTGAGGAGCTTAGGTTCTACCTTCACCAATGCAATGATCAAATGATTGAATTTTTGTGCTCTTGACTCGTGCTACCACACCAAACTCCCTGAGCGGCAATTGTTGCACAACATCTTTCACTAGAAAGAATTTCTCTGCCATTCTTTCATCTGGTGTTGAGGTGACTCATTCACTTTCAGTTGTATAAGTGGAAATTTATGACTACAAATCTTACAATGCTGACACTTTGGAAATTTATTGAATCATTGAGTCCCCTTTAGTCTCCATAAATGCTTTACAGCCATGAATGCTCTTCATATTGGAAACAGTCTCTGAAGCAAATAATAATCTTTTGAAAATAAAGGTATAGTTAGCAAGAATTTAGAACTGCCAAAGATTGAAGGATCCTGATGGATGCATTAAGTATAATTTCAAAAAACTGGATTGCAAATAGGTAATAATGCTGGAGAATGAAATGGTTTGATAAAGTAGTTTTTTTTTCAGAGCAGAAACTTAGGTTTTGTGAACTTTGAAGTTTTATTTCAAGAGTTAATAGATGAGCTGAAGAAAGATTTTAGGGTTGTAGTGATCATTTGTATAACCCTAGAACGTTAAAGACTACATATCTTTGGGTTATTTAAATAAACTAACCTAAATCAGCACCAACTTCAACCTCTCCTCTGTCTCATCATAAATGAGTGTCATTTGAAATCACAAGGGAGTCTCCTGGTTCTGTAATTTTTTTCTTTATTTTGTGATATTGATTTTAGCTCTCTGTTTAGCTTATATTGTATTTTTTAGTCATTGTGTAAATAATATAAAGCACTTGCATAATTTGCAGGTTCTGGTTCTAGTTACTTGTATGGATTTTTTGATCAAGCATGGAAGGAAGGGATGAGCAAGGATGAAGCTGAGGTATGATAAAGTATTTCTTATTCAGCTTAGGAAATCTCCTACCAAACAACAACAACAACAACATCAAGCCTTTATCCCACTATGTGGGGTCGGCTACATGAATCTTTTTTTTCCATTGTGCCATGTTAAAAGTTCAATTCTCATTTAAAGCTAATAAAGAAAGGTCATTTCAAATATTTTCTAACGAAGTCTTTTTAGATCTACCTCTACCTTTCTTAACTAACCGTCATCGGAAGGCCGCCGTTTTATGTGACCAAACTATCTAAGGCGGCTCTTTCTAATCTTATCTTTCATTGGAGCTACTCCAACCTTTTCATGTATATGCTCATTTCGTATCCTGTCTCTAAGAGTAAAGCCTCTCATCGACCTGAGCATTCTCATCTCTGCAACACTTAACTTAATATTATGCTTCTCTTTTAATGGCCAAATTCTGCACCATAAAGCATTGCAGGTCTAACCACCATCTTATAGAATTTTCCCTTAAGTTTGAAGGGGATTTTTCTATCACACAATAAGCCCAATGCATTCCTCCACTTCAACCATCCAACTTGAATTCTACTAATAATACCCCCATCTCTTTCACCATCACTCTGAACAAAAGATCCAAGATATCTAAAACGTGTATTCTTATTAATGACTTGATCCCAAAATCACAATCCCCTCGCTAGAACTATTACTGCTAAAATTACACTCAATATATTCAGTTTTAGATCTACTCAAACGAAAGCCTTTAGACTCTAAGGTTGACCTCCATAATTCAAGTTTACCTTCAACTCCCTCTCTAGTCTTATCAACAAGAAGAATATCGTCAGCAGAAAGCATACACCAGGGTACAACCTCTTGCAAATGTCTAGTGAGAACATCCATGACTAATGCAAACTGATATGGGCTTAAGGTTTATCCTTGATGTAATCCAATTGAAATAGGAAAATACTTGGTCAAACCGCCTTGTTTCTGAACACAAGTAACAACTCCTGCATACATATCCTTAATGACTTGAACATAAGCATTATTAATCTCTTTCTTTTCTAGATCTCTCCATAGCACTTCTCTTGGAACTTTATCATATGCATTCTCTAAATCAATAAATATCATATGTAGATCCTCCTTATTCTCTCTATACTTCTCCATCAAACCTCTCAATAAATGTATAAGTTCCATAGTAGACCTACTCGGCATGAATCCAAATTGATTTTGAGAAACGTTGGTATCACGCCGCAACCTATGCTCCATAACTCTCTCGCATAGTTTTAAAGTATGGCATATTAACTTAATTCTTCTATAATTCGCACAATCTTGTGCATCACCTTTATTCTTAAAAATAGGAATCAACACACTCATTCTCCACTCATCTAGCATATTTTTAGTCTTCAAAATAATATTAAAAAGTTTAGTAAGCCAAGAAATTCCTTCATCTCCTAAGCATTTCCACACCTCTATTGGAATATCATCAGGTCCAACAGCTTTTCCACCCTTCATTTTCTTTAAAGCCTCTCTAACTTCGGTTTTACTAATACGCCGATAAAAACAAAAATCTTTATTTTCATTTAGGGTGTTAAGGTCACTAAAGTCAATCGCATTCTCATAATCTTCATTGTAGAGTTTATAAAAATATCTATCCACCTTTGTTGAATAACTTCTTCTAATAAAAGCACTTTTTATCATCCATAATACACTTCACTTGAACTAAATCCTTACTACTACCATCTCTTTGTTTGGCTAACTTATACATATATCTTTCGCCCTCATTAGTATCTAATCTATTATATAAATCATTAAAAGCTAAAATCTTTGCATCGCATATTGCTTTCTTAGACTCCTTATAGGCCTCTTTATATCTTTCCCAATTATCAGAATTTTTACATCTAAACCAATTTTTTTAACAGATCTTATTTTTTATATTTTCTTGAACATTTTGATTCCACCATTAACTATTTTTACTATTAGGAGCTTTTCACTTTGATAATCCAAGCACATCTTGTGCAACATTTTTGATATCACTGGCTATTTTTTTCCACATAACATTAGCTTTCTCATGCACAGACAAAATCTTAAGATCTAAAATCTTAATCTCAAATATATTTTTGTTAATATTCTTTAAATACCCCCATCTAATCCTAGTAAATCTCCTACCATCATGTAAAATATTGGAAACAACTAGTTCTGGATTTTATATTTTTTTATTATTAACCCTAAACTAATTTTTTCCTTCTAGATTTGCTGGTCAGCATCTGTTCTTCATTTATTTGTTCATGTAATGGAACAAATTCATAAACATGAATAAATTGGGTATACACAGAACTAGCTCTTGTATTTGAACCAAGGGGCCACTCAACTTTGATGAGATTTGTTGGTTTAATCCATGCAGCTTTGATGGTATAGCCCAGCTACACTGTATAAAATATTATGAAGCATGTTTGTTGAGCCTGGTCTCATGCTTGGTATGAAAATATGCAAAATCTTGAGAACTTCGCACTCATACGGTGGGGCATTGCAATTATTAACATGCTATTCTTATAACTTGTTATGATAAAATTTTAAATGCAATGGAAGAAACTTGTATTCAAATACTTTTTAAAAGAATGCTTTGAGCTATCAAATGAATTGTGTATTGTTGATTATATTCTAATTATTATGCTTTTTTGCAAAGCAAGATATTTACTACCTCAAGTGCCGTATTTGTGTTGATGTGGTATCTTAAAAACTGTAAATTTTGAAGACATTTACTAAAGTATCTTTGAGACTTTGAGCATAGCCCCTCAAGAAATGTGGATGCTTTATAAGCGGTTTTGCTATGTGTAAAGTATAAATTATTTTGATTTCTTGCAGAATAGAGGTAGGATTTTAATATCGATATGTTGACATTACTTCACATACCGATTGCTTGATCATTATCTGGTTCCCATTGGAGAACTTTTTTGATAATACGTTTATTTTTATGACAGAAATTAGTGGTAAAGGCTGTTTCTCTTGCAATTGCTCGTGATGGTGCCAGTGGAGGTGTTGTTCGTACTGTTATTGTAAGTGTTTTTATAATCTATTACAAGTGGGAATATCTTTTGCATGTGTATGTTTTTATTATGATACGTGTTGCTACTAACTGAAAGTTTGAATCTTAGTATACCTGAGTGTACACTATAATGTTACTACTATACTTGATTTTCCATCGTTATCATTATAATATTGTTTTACCCTTTAATACGGCTAAGAATGATTCGTGCTCAAGCCAGTCCAGTATTGGCCCCAACCATCTGATTCAATCATGAATCAGGGCTCACACATCCTTAGTTTAAAGCTACTCAGGTCGATAATTGTGAAGTTTAGCCTTCAAGTGACAAAGGGAGTCTGCAGGAAATGTCGATTTTGTTGAAGATAGAGTGACATCGGGATGCAATTGAGAGCCTCAAGCAAAGGAAGATTGGGATTGATGATGTCATCTAATGTTGATCAATAATGGAGGCTATGTGCAAGGGCTACGAGTGGAGGAATGTCATGATAGGAGAGATGCTTTATCTGTGCTTTCTATTTTTACAAGGCAAATAGATGGAGACAACATGGAGATGGGTTGGATATTTGATGAGTAGAACTCAGTGATTAGATTTTGGTGAAGGAACATATATAAATAGTTCAAAACTCACAATTTGAGCTAGTTTTTGATTGTCAGGAAAACGTACCTGTTGGGGTATTTTAAATCAAATATTAAAATATTAAAAAAAGGTAAACTAATCTATTTCCTCTATTTTACATTCCCAATATTGGGAGCAACTTTTAAGGCATTTTAAATATATTTATCATTCTCTCAACTATTTTATTAAAAGAGAAGCATAATATTAAGTTAAGTGTTGCAGAGATGAGGATGCTCAGGTGGATGAGTAGCCTTACTATTAGAGATATGATACAAAACGAGCATATACGTGAAAAGGTTGGAGTAGCTCCGGTGGCATATAAGATTAGAGAGTCGTCTTAGATGGTTTGGTCACATAAAACAGCAGCCTTCCTATGACCCGGTTAGGAGAGTAGATGTATTAGATTTGGCTTATTTTAAGAAAGGTAGAGGCAGACCTAAAAAGACTTGGTTAGAAAATTGTAGAAATGACCTTTTCTTATTAGATTAGTACAAAAATTTGGAAAATACCAAGTTGATAAAATAAACAAAACCTTAATTTATAAAAGATACATCATAAAAGCACTCAAATTTCTAAAGATTGAATAGAAGTTTTGAGTTTTGAAAACATAAAATTAGTACTGTTTTTTTGCGGAAAAATCCGCCGGTATTTAAGTAAAAATTCGATTGAAATTTTTGCCGGATTAGCCACCGCGTAAGTAAAATAATCGGCAGAATAAACGGCGAACATGTTACTGCTGCTAGTTTTGGCGTAATTTCCGGTAGCTCGTCCGCCGGTTAATACCAACGCATGAGTGGCCTACAAAACCGTCGGAAATTCCGACGGATAATTTCCGCCGGTATTTCTCCCGAAATTGGCTGTTTTTTCTTGTAGTGATCTTTTATATTGTGATATCAAATAGCTCTATCATCCTCCCCAATATTCTTATGTGAGTCGTCCCATTCATGTTCTTCCTTGTCCAAAATTATTGATTTCTTCTCTCTTTTGTCAGGATTATTATAATAAGTATACTCATAATAAGAAAACATTAAATAACAATTTATTACATATTTCTTAATGAATATACTTTACCAACCTTGCGAGTCATTTGATGTTTAATCTCGTTTGTGTTTGGCGGTTCTTTGCGAACTTCCACTAGTTTTTGTTACATTAGCAGTATAAATATCAATATCTTCATTATTATATGATCCAATAGCACTTCATTTCTTTATTTTGTTCTTCTTGATTAATCACTCCTTCATTAGCAAATCATCAAGAACTAGAAGATCATCATCTTTTCATGAAATTAACTTAATGCAATTTTTCAATCCTAGCCATAGCCAAATGATTAATTCTCTTTATATGTACTTGGTTGAATGTGCATCAATTTCGTTCACATACATAAACTAAACATGTTAAACTTTTGACTCTAACTGCAAACCATGATTTAGTTGATTGTCCCATTTTTGTCAATAACTTCTCACATATCTTTATAAGCTAATTCTTCTCCACCTAAGTTCTTTACTATTTGTTCTTTTGTTTTTTCTATAATATAATAGATAAAGCTCATTGCATGACATTTTTCAACATCAACCTTTCTCAATAATTTAACTAAAGGCTTTTGTGGTTTTAAGAACTGATATGATACTTCGCCGAAAAGTATCATCTCTTAAGATAATTGTTTTCACTTCCTCATCTTCATATTATTTTTGCCCATGCATTATCATTTTCTATTATTGAGACGTAAACATTCTCACTTATTGGTTTCTCACTCCATGAATGCTTTGTAAAGTCAAATAAGTAGTAGCGAATTCTGTGATTGCTGATCGAACAAAATATTTATTAGTAAATGATCTCATTAAACTCCACACCGAATTATGGTTGTAGATGAAATTGCTAACTCTTTTTAATTTATGGGTTGTTTGGTTGGAAGTAAAATTGGTGTAAAGTATTCCAAATATAAAGGTTTTGAAAATATTATTGTTTGGTTGGAAGAAAAAGGAATGGAAAGTAAATGTAGTGTAAACCATTTTAGTTCATTTTTTAGGTAAACTAAACTCGCCTAGTTTTACGCAAGAACTGTTTACACCAAAGCAAGCTCGCTTGACCTTCGCCACTCCCCACCGCCCACCATCGCCGGTCGCTGCCTACCCCTGGTAGCCATCGCCACCCATCACCAACCACCATTATCGGCACCCATCGGCCGCCTACGCCACCCATCACCAGTCGCCACTCACCTCCAACCGCCGCCACTAGCTGCCCGCCACCATTGCCGACACCCGCCGCCAGCCATCACCACCGTCGGTTGCCGCCACCCACCTCGACCACTACTGATGGCCGCCGCCACTCGCCACTGGCCGCCCCCACTGCAACTCACCGCTGGCTACCATCTTGGTACTTTAAACTACATTCATTTACTTCAAACCAAGCAACAAAAAAAAAGCATTCACCTGCTTTTACTTTACACTCATACAAACAACTCAAAAGTATTCAGGGGCGAAGCTAGAAATTTTTATTAATGGAGGCATAAATTAATAATTTTTAAATACTCTTAATATTTTACAAGTGATTTCTTTTACTATTTCATTTAATAGGTACTAGTGAAATAATATTTGATCTTAAAAAAACATCAATATTTATTTTGAATAAATTATTAAATTATATATTATCTTAGTTGTATTACACAAAAATATGAGTATCTTATTTCAATTTTAACATTAAGGTATTGGTTTTATTTAAAAAAGAAATTTATAATATATATATATATATATATATATATATATATATATATATATATATATATAGTGATATAAATTTTAGATTATTCTAATGTAATATTTATGAATAAAATTATTATTATTCTTTGAAAATATCTACATAATGATCAAGAAAGCAGGAATAGTTTTATAAAATTTTATGATAATTTAAGTATAAAATAGTAAATTATTTTACATAGTTTATCCCGTACTCTGGTTCGAATCCCAATGAAAGCACTCTTTTCATTAGAACTTAAAGAATCATTTTGGGCTTTCTTTGATGGGCCAGTGGAGGCCTGTGCCCCTGTGCCCCCACTATAGATCCATCCTTGAAAATATTCTTTTTACATTGTATTCTTTTTATATTGCATTTATTTTACAATGCATTCTTTTTTTAGCTAACCAAATAGCCCCTTAATGAAAGCTTTTTTATATTGTGGCAAGTTTCTAATCTTTTTTAACATCAAATTGAGATAGTTGTCTGCACAAGAAGCCTATTATTTATATATATATATATATATATATATATATATATATATATATATATATATATATTCCTTTCCCCATTAATATCCTCCTTGCACCTTATATTCACTTGATAATATATTTCTCCAACTTCCTCAGCAATATCATCTAACATTGGTGCATCTTTAATAAACTTAGATGTGTCAATACATTTTAAGAACACAATTCCATTAGTATGTTTGATTGTGAAGTCAATCAAGCTGCAACCTTGTATGTTTTTGCAGCCATCTGTAGTATTGAAACTCTTATTTGTGCTCGTATATTCTTTATTTCTTAAACTATCTTGTCAGCAAGTAGTATTCACTTCCTTCAATAGTCATGTTCGAAGCTCATACATGATTGGAGATTTCAATCTTAGACTATAGTTCCCAATGGAGCGTGCCATACTGAAAGTGGATGGACTTGTTGCAACATTAAAAGGAATGGCATTTTCAAAAAAAAAAAAAAAAAAAAAAAAAAAAAAACCAATATCCATACAAATTTGATGCCAATATTCTTTAGAGGATATTAGGGTTTAGCTGTGACTTTTGACATGTAACATCATGATCCAAGTCTTCAAATTAGTCAATGGAGTCTCGAATTCATCTAGTGAAAATAAAGTTACTATCTGTACCGCTAGTAAGACCACTAGGAGAACCAAAATCAGAATAATCAAAATATGGTTTATTTTCAATCATTTTATCCATAGTTTATTAGCGTTGATTTGTTGTTGTAAAGGCATTTATATAGTTCGATATCACTCATTTAACTTCATCTGAAACTTTTTCATATGGCCCCATATTTTTATAAGTTTGAGCAAGATAATCATTTAGTCTCACCTCTTGTGATAACTTTAATGCAAAATTTATATTTGATCTTTTTTGGCTTTTTTGGCTTTCTTTGCATCTAATTCAACTTGAGTCTCATACTTCCAAGTAATATCTCTCTTAACGCCAACTTTCACCATAGTAGTTTATAGACTTGTAAGACAAAAAAAAATCACAAAATCTTCAAATAAAGTACTAAAAAAAGTTTAATATACCATTCATTCTCTAGGTCACGAGGGTCAAAATCACATTTATTTGCATTTTGAAGGGCTGGAATAGCTTATTATAGTTTTGTCGTGGATTGTCAATTCAAGATGTGATGAGAGGAGCCAACGAATGGTGGCAAATATGGACATAACCAAAAGAATTGAATTGTCGGTTGTGATTCCGAGTTTGGAGAGTTGGCGAAGGTTGTTGCGAGTTCCGGCTCTGCTTGCATTTCTTCGAGTAAGATCAGGACATGGCGTATGAGTGGGGACCGTAGCTCTTGTGGTTTTAATAAAAATAGATGCAATTTGAAACCTCGATCAATTAGGACGTGAGATTTGAATTTGAGGACGATAGTGGCTTTTGAATCTTTGTTATAGCATCTCAAAATGAAACAGGTTCTTCTATAGCATCTCACAATGAGTAGGTTCTAAGGTGTAGGTTTCAAATGTTTTTTCAAACATCTTATAAATAAATACGTTTTAAAAATATGTCAATTCATGTTGTCTTTGTTAAACAAATAAGCTATTATTTAAATCTTCATAAATCTCACCAAAAATTTTTTAGGTAACATTATTTTTTATACGATCAAAATCAATCACCTTAATTTGCATGTATGTAGGACAAAAGAATCTATTGAATGCTTCATGATGTTTGTTTTCGATTTCAACATGGTGCTTAAAGATCAAAGAAAATAATTATAGAAATTAAATCTACTTTGCTTGTTTATGTTTGAACTTTTTTTGAGAATTCATATATTTCAAAGTGTGATAGTCAAAGTGTAGCACAAAATATTTTATGTAATAAATAATATCTTAAATATTAAGACATTGTACTTTATAATAAAATTCCCCATCATACTTTGAATGATTTTATTTAGCCTAATTCAAAATTTCACTAAGGATATGATGGAATTTTATAGTAGGAATTGTATTTTTAATTTTTTAGTTAATCACCTAGAGCCATTAATCATTTATTTAAAAAATAAAGCAGGAAAAAATATCATTTCATTTCATATAAACATCAATGCATACAATTCTATCTAGTTATAAAATAATCAAGTACAATAGTCAACAAGGCACCTATCACATCACTCTACTCAAATATATTCCGAGTTACAAAAATAAATAACAAAATAAAAATTCCTATCACAACACCTAGATCAACTTGTCTCTATTGGATCTTTACTCTTTTCTGGAAATAATGTAAATTAGGTTATCAAAACTTATAATTGTTATCAATGCAAAATAATTAGAATAATATGCATGTAATCATTCAATTCAAATATGCATGTAATCATTCAATTCAAATTAGTTTGAATATTAAACAATCACTATGAACAGTATGAGTCATTGTAATCAATTTCATTCAATAAACAATATAAGTTAATGTGATTAATAACCATAAAGGGATCAACACATTTTGTCATTCTCATACCCTTATCATTTACAGTATAGTATTAGGTAAAATCATGAATTTATATCTATTGGTTACAATGAATTATACCTTTATCATGTTTTAGTGAAGGTAAAAGTAAAAAATGTTCCCTTTATATCATGTCATGCGTGTCACTATGCCTATGATATAATATCACATATCATATATTTATGATATATATATCAATTTGTATCGATATATGCATAGCATTTAGCATGTATATTATGTATGAATGATGTGTCATATGTATCATGTATGATGTATTCTATATTAATCTCATCAATCTTATCATATGCTTGTATCAGCGGTATCCTATATCTTATTCATGTCATATAATATCATCTAAGGCGACTCTCTAATCTTGTTTGCCATTGGAGCTACTCCAACCTTTTCACATATGTATATTTGTTTCGTATTTTATCTCTAAGAGTAAAGCCAATCATCTATCTGAGCATCCTCATCTCTGCAACACTTAATTTTATGCTTCTATTTTAATGGCCAACATTTTGCGTTATAAAATATTGCAGGTCTAACTATCATCTTATAGATCGCATCAATCAAATCAAGTATTCAGTCAAATCATTTACACACCTATGCATATCGACTCAATCATATTACATTCAGTATGCTACGCAATGACTATTAATTAAAATTCAATAAAATTCTACATAATTCAATTAGGTCAGAGAAACTATACCAATGGACTTCTTAGGCATTTCTCTAACTTGCTGCCGACTTAAACTGTATATTCTTTTCACTGAGATTTCTCTTCTTATATGTTTTGTCTACACTGAGAAATAGAGAAATTATTTTCTACTAACTTTGCCTTTAACCCTATTCTCAAAAAAACTTGTGAATTCTTAGAGGCAGCAGCAGGTGTCTCAACTCACCCTTCAATCCCCTCAGAAATCTGTAGTATTTTATGTCCATTAGCTTTGTAATTTATAATTGATAAGGGCTATTTCCTTCAGATAAATGGTGATGGAGTGACGAGGAACTTCTACAGTGGGGATGCGCTTCCTTTATGGCACGAAGAGTTAGAACCCCGTAACTCTTTGCTAGATATACTGTCAGCAGCAAGCAGTCCCGAGCCAATGAGCATGTAAACTTATGCCTTTGTCAGCAAATCAACACCAGAAAAAGGTTCATATTTTTATTATTTTCAGAAACTTTAAACAAGCGTTGAAATCTTCAATTACCAGAATTTGTTACCTTTTTGATAAACCATGAATCTGTTTTCCAGAACTAGCTTGGGGGTTGTTAATCTTTTTTTCTTTTTGATGTCATTTTTTATTTTTCTCATTTAAAATTCTACCAACCAACGTTTTGGACTATCTTTGATCAATTTGACCCCTCGCAATCATGATGTTATTTGGTGGTGAAATTAAAATGGGTAAGAAAAGATAAATATAAAAAGTCCTGGTTTGAAAGTATTAAAAATAATGTTTTTTAGTTAAAATTAAATTAAAAATTGACTCCTAATAAAATAAAAGAAAAAAAAAATCATGTAAATTACCCCACATGGATAAACGGTTCTTCTACAATCTTGTCATTATTTAATCTTAAAAAATCAGTTGAAGCATATTTTATTTTAGGTTAGCTTAATATTATTCTTACATTATCCAATAACAATTATAATTGTTGGCTCCTCCATTAGGAGTGTTAAGAGTTAAACAGCTTCCTATTGGCACAAATATGCCTAGGTGTTGTGGACTAAATTTCTTTAGTAAATTCAATGATGAAATTGCTATAAACTTCCACCTACTAAAATTTCCTCGAATAAAACGAAACCTAATGAATGTGTTAACACTATGAGCCCTCTACGCATTACTCCACCTTTTGAATGCATATATGTATAGCAGCTCTTATCAGGCAGACATAACATAAAGCTTTTTTTTTTTTACTTATTTATGTCAATTAAATATACACATCACATGCATAAAGTTTGAATTCAAAATTTTCAACCAACATACCAAAAAAATCGCCTGCATGATATAAAGTGAAGTCGTTATAAGCAAGGCTGTGATTTATATATAATTACAGGGGTATAGAAATGATGCCCAAGTACTAATATTAGACTGGCAGTTCGGCTTTTTTGCTTACGCAAATGTACCAGTTAAGAGGACGCTCTGCACGGTTCAGTACTTTCTCTTGTTGAGAAATTATTACATGCAGCAAAAAAACTGTTCGAATTTACTGAATATTTATCGAATAGTTATTAAATACTTGTTGAATATATTAACAGATTTTATAAATATTTTTTAAATATTTACTGAATATTTAAAAATAAAATACTCAATAAATCCTGACAGTTCTCCGCACATAATAATTTTTCTTGACAAAGGCCTTGTTCTCCTTGTTGCCAAAGCAATAAAGCAAATGGTTCTCTAAAGGGTTTGTTGGGTACCATTGTCACTGTAAAATTAGCTGTGAGACGGATGCGAGAAAAATAAATCTTTTAAAAGATTGAATATTATAAATTTTTTAAAGATAAAAATGAATAATTTGTTTACAATTATCATACTCTTAACAGTTATTATTGTGAAATGTTCGTTCTTACCACCAAAATTTCAATAAAAAAACAATAATTAAACAAACTTACCATTTTTTTTATCGCAAGTACAGTGCTCTCTTAAGTATTCATTTCCACTACGATGAAGCGTTCTCAACGCATTTTCATATTTAAGGCTTCCTTAGAAGACAACACCATCCTGCAAGCTTTAGCCATGCCACAACGAGAGTACAATTAACTACACGATAAAATGTTAAAAAAGAAATCTCAATCATCCATCAAAATACACTTCGAATTCCAATGCAATTATACGATTACACTGAAAACTATCATCAACAAGAAGAAAATGAACTGTCACTTAACAAAAAAAAGAAGAGAGATAGAGAGATAGAGAGATAGAGACATAATAAAGAAATGCTATCATCCAGTAGCAAACCAAGAAAACATTTTCAAAAATAAGGAAGAATTTTATTCCATATTGATGTAAGAATTACTAAGAAAAAACTAACCGCCTCCCTTCTGCTTGAGTGTAATCTTGTCGCCGAGACTGAGAGCAATCCCTTGAGTTTTACTCCTGATTCTGATATAACCGCTCAGCTTTCCATCAGACTGTTTCTCAATGCTAATATTGACCAATGCATCTTCACCAAATACACTCTTTGCGTATAGATTAGCGGCAAGAAAACCACATTCTCCGTCCAGTGCAGATCTGGAAAAATAGAAACCATATAACATCATATTAATATCACAATTATATCATTTAAATTTATATAATCATATGATCAGGTGGTTGATTTCTATCCTAAGAAACTTACGGGGCTGTGAGACATTTCATATTAGTGGATTTAATGATGTGATTGAGGAATTCTTTCTCATTTTGAAGAACAGTGTTCACTGCTACCTGAAATAGGAAAAGCATGCAAGTTGTTAAATCAAATCAATAAGAACAAAAGATAAGAAAAACCAGTATATTTAATTGATGAATGTTGTTTTGGACGATGTAAAATGGAAAGTGCTCGCTTGGGAAGTTTTTTTTTTATCTACCAAGCTACAGTTGAAATCTGCAGATTTTTCGTACTAATATGCTTCGTTAAACGGTCATAGTTTGAGTTTTAACAAAATGCAGTGGAAGGTGCCGAGTAATTCCAGTTTTCAAAAGATCCGTATAAAAGAAAGGTGTACAAAATTATAATAATTATAGAGAAATTTAACTTAGAATAAGCAAGTAATAAAATATAGACTTGAACATATTAAATCAATTTTGACAAATCAATTGGTGATATATGCCAAGAGGATCTACTATGAAAGAATTTTTTTGTTAAGTCAATAAATGAAAAAGCATAGAAAATAGAGAAAAAAACTGCATGTATTTTTATTGACTTGAGAAGAAAAATGAAGCAGTATTGTGAGAATCAATTTGGTGCAAAAAAATGAAGAAATAATGTGTCAAAAATATGTTGAAATCATTAAAAATATATATGATAAAACACTAACTAGTATTAGAAGAATTCTAGAATAGCCAAAAAAAAATTTCAATTACAATAGGATTACATCAAGGATTATCATTATGTTTCATATCATTTTGAATTGATCATAGAGAGGCTTACAAAGTATATTCAAAGTAAATGACAATTCTAATCAATGAGATATCATCTAGAATAAGAGGAAAGTTAGGATAATGAAGAACATATTTAGATGAAAAATGAGAAAAGTTAGAATGATACAAAAAATATTTGAAAAATAGGGAGCTTAAATCAGTGGTAGAAAGAAAAAACTAAATTAAATAATTATCAATCAATTTTATTAGATAATAAAGAGATAGATATGTGTGTTAAGTATTTATCTTAAATCTATTCTATAGAATAATGGGGATATCACTTCTAAAATTAAATTAAGGTTAAGTGGCTAAAATTAAAAAGTAACTCAATAATATTATGCGATAAGAGAAAATCATGTAGACTAAAAGATAAATTTTATAAACCTATAATCCAGGCGTTTGGCACTAAAAAAATCTTCTATATCTAAGTTGAGCATGGCTAATATGAGAATGTTAGATGAATTTCTAGAAAATTAAAGAAAGATAAAATGATGAATGATTACATTGGAAAAACAGTTGAAATAACATCCATTGAAGATAAGCTATTTAAAAATAAGTTTTAGTTATTTAAATATATATAATGAAGGATAGAAAATGCAACCATAATGAAGACAGATAAACATAGTATTGAAAGATTTTGAAGATGGAGTAGACTTAGCGTAACAAGAATAAAAGTTATTCAAAATGACTTTGTAAATAATATCTCATAAAGCACTTTGCAATACAACTTAAAAAATGAGGATTCATAAAACCGATCTCAAATAGTTGAGATAAACATAAATGCAGCATTGAAAAACAGCATTAGGAAACGGATGCAAGTTATACCTTATTTTCCCACTCAAACTCTGCCCACATATTTCTGAAGGCCACATCAGCACATGTAGCTGGAGAGATGTAGTCCATAATGTCGATATGTATGTCATTCAGGACAACAACAGTTCTCTCGAGTACATTTGAAGTCTCATAAACAATGTTGCCAAATATGACACCGGTTTCGGTCGAGGAAACCTTAATATTGGCTCGAATCTGTTTACTGGACTCTGGTGCTAAGGTATAGTTTTGTGGGCGCTCAACAAGTTTGAGGTCACCCATTGTTGCTAACTCCAAGCACAGGTTTTGAAGTGTATCTTTAGTGCGGTTGATTACCGTCACATCAAGCACAATGTCATAATGATGAACTGTCACATAAGCTTCAGCATAAACTGGATCACTAAATCCTGTCAGTTGAAGAATGCGATTAAGCTTGTTGGCTTCATCGGCATCCATGGTGAATTCTCCAGTTGCACGTTTCAAGTCATCTTGAACTTCATCCTCCAACTCAAGCTGACTCATTCCCTGTAAAGGATAGTCATATAATTTATTTATTTATTTATTTTTTATTTTTGGGAAAAGTCATATAATATTATACTTTCATAGAAAATGCTGAATAAAAGGGGTCAAATCAGCTCCAAGCCTCCAAGAGCCCTTTCATAAAACATAACTATGTATCTTTTCTTATAAATCATTGAGCAAGAGAATTAAACTTCCAATTGATTCCTAGATAAAATGTAATAAACAACCCTAAATGTTTCAAATTATATTAATTGGGATAATAAAAGATTAATTATGCAAATTAGGAATTAATTAAAGCTATAACTAGGATTACCATGGCTTAATTAGTGTTTAGTTATATAAACATGTTTAGAATAATTATTTAATTAAAAAAAAACTTATCATTAAGTATATGTTAAGGCTAATAAGTGATTAATTAACTATTTAATCAATATCATTAATTATAGCATTTTTTAGAACAATAGTCAAGTATAAGATAATAAACTAATTGATTAATTATCCAATAGTGGTTAAATACTAAAATAAGGGATTAATTAAAATTAAAAAATAATTAATATTTTATTATAGTTAATTATGACAACTATTTCTAAGAATTAATTAGTGTAATTGGTAATGAATAAGACATTTAAAGTAATTATGGAATAATTACAATTAAAATCATTAATTTTTCTTCGTATTAATTATGATAATTAATTATAGGATAATTAAGCAACGCATAAATTACCAGAGTAATCAGTAATTAACTAGTTACTTATAGTGATGACCAAATAGTCAAGGTTTTTATCATGATATTCAATATTTTATCTGTATAAACTATAGTACATAGGCATGGTGCGATAAATTAATCAATTAATTACTCACTAATTACAAATTAACTATTTATCATAGTTAACTAGAAATTGATCAGTATTCCAATTAACATCATTAAATTTTAGTAGTTATAATTTATTCTTAAATCTGACATAATTAAAATATTGACTAACCTAACGAGATGCTAATTATTTAATGATTATGAAGATAACTTAAAGTATCTAAGGAATAAATAAGATTTAACTAGGTTAATTAGCACTTATGTGGATTAATTCTTTATGAATAAAATAGCTTAAATATGCTAAATGTTAATTATATATATATATATATATATATATATATATATATATATATATATATATATATACATACATACATACATACATACATACATACATTCTCTAGTTTCAATTTGGAAAAAATTACACCATCAAAGCATATTTTTTGTATTAAGTTAAAACAAAAACAATATATAAACAACAACAATAGCATAAAGCCTTTATCCCACTACGTGTGGTCAGTTACATGAATCCTTTTTTCTCCATTGTCCTATTAAGAGTCAAATTCTCATTTAAATTTAATAAAAAATGTTATTTCTAATATTTTCTAGCTAAGTCATTTTAGGACTACCTCTACCTTTCTTAACATAGACCAAATCCAATATATCTACTCTCCTAACCGGGTCATCGAAAGGCCGATGTTTTATGTGTCCAAACCACCTAAGGTGACTCTCCCTAATGTTATCATCCATTGTAGCTACTCCAACCTTTTCCTGTATATACTCAGTTTGCATTCTGTCTCTAAGAGTGAAGCCACTCGTCTACTTCAGCATCCTCATCTTTGCAACAATTAATGTAACTTTATGCTTCTCTTTTAATGGCCAACATTCTACGCTATAAAGTATTGAAGGTCTCAACACTATCTTATAGAATTTTCCTTTAAATTTGAGGGGTACTACACAAAAGGCTCGATGCATTCCTCCACTTCAACAATCCAACTTGAATTCTACTAATAATATCCCTATCTATTTCATCATCACTTTGAACAATAGACCCAACATATCTAAAAGATGTACTCTTATTAATGACTTAATCTCCCAAAGTCACAATCTCACCACTAGAACTATTACTAAAATTACACTCCATGTATTCGGTTTTAAGTCTACTCAAACTAAAACCTTTAGACTCTAAGGTTGACCTCCATAATTCAAGTTTTCTTTCAACTCCCTCTCTAATCTTATCAACAAGGAAAATATCATCTGCAAAAAGTATACACCAGGGAACATCCTCTTGCAAATATGTAGTAAGAACATCAATGACTAATGCAAAAAAATTTAGGATTAAAGCTAATCCTTGATGTAATCCAACTAAAAGAGAAAAATACTTGGTCAAACCACCTAAACAAAACAAACACTACCCTAGGAATTCCATCCATGATCTGTTGGACATTCCTCTTCCCTCCTATATCCTCATAAGAATTCCGCACCAAGTGTTAATTTTTTTCATGCACATATTGTGTCTACAATGGATTTAAACAAGAATTTGATTTTTAACAGGACACAATGGAGAAAAAGGATTCATGTAGCTGACCCCACATAGTGGGGCAAATGCTTGATGTTATTGTTGTACATAATGTGTCTACAACAGTACAATTACATATTATGCCCTATAATCTTTTAGTGATTACCATATTACCATCCCTAACAAGAACAATTGCTTGTTTGTTACCCCTTGTTCATGATGCATTAATTTCACATTATGAATTCTAAAATTACACCTCGCTCTCGCCCCTCTTCCAAACAATATTCATCTAAAAACGTGTGATTTTCTTGCTCTTTAACTATTTTCCCTTAATCAAGTCACACACTCGCATTCTTTGACACAAGCAACATCTCTCTAGTGACCTAGTCAATCATTGTAATTCAACCTAAGCTTCTTGTAGTCTACCACACACATCAATAGATGCTATGGTAGGCACCAAAAGACAACATGCAATCTGCAATGTCAACTTTTCTCTTTTTTCAAGAAATATTCCAAACTATGTTTTTCAATCCATATACTGTACTTGAAATCCTAGAGCCATATATTTTACTTTTCATCAAAATGCAATTGTTAATTGCTCATTTTGGAATTTAATGTGTCACCCATCCCATTAAATTTGAGCTGTTAATACATATTGCACATAAATATCATGCAATGGGGTGTCCATTAAAAATAGCTGTGAATACCAACAGCTAAGACTGGCATATCCCTCTCAATTATGTTCAATGTCACAGAAATCTCACTAGTCAATGAACATAAAGTATCTGCTATTCCAGCTCATTTTATTCTGAACGAACAACACTACTATCAAAAATAGCAATCTTGAAATATCCTTGTCATGAGAATGTATTGAAATAAAAACTTAACCAAGGGAGGTGAAATAAAAATTTAACCAACAGGTTGTCTTCAAAATGCTTTTCATTTGCACCTATAGGAGTAACCAAGAGAGGAGAAACATCCTTGATGCTCTCATAGGCAGAAATTTTTCTTTCAATGCATGCTTTATGTCAAATGACCAAACAAAAAAAAAAGCACTAATTGAGTTTTTATGCAAGAAAATGGACACACAGTACTGTGTAGCAAACTAATATAAGTTTTTTCATATAGATATTGAAGCAGCATAGCGAAACATGCTACAATCGAACAAGTCCATAAAAGAATTGTACAACATAAAATAACATAAAAAAACTAATTAGAAAAAATGAGGGTCGAAAAGTCACTTTGAGTAATAGGCATGACTATTATATCATGCCATTTGGACAAGAAATCTTCATTTTCATATTTGTAATGCAATTACTGGCATAGGAATATGAATTCAAAGAAGGTTATTCAGCATACCTTTCTACTCTTCAAATGGTAGAAATCAATAAGATCATCAGGTTGTGCATGAGATATCTGAGCCTTAGCTTTAAACTCCTCAGTCTCATTGAACTGCTTATCAGCAAGCATCTTTGCAAAACTCTGGCGGCATGACTGTAACCATATTCTCCTTACTTCATCACCAGTGTTGCAGAGAAGCCTTATGCAAAGTACTACTCTTTCATATGAATCATTATCAATTGGATGAGGAAGATACGATGACTGTCCAAGCTGCAACATGGAGACCATGATCAATAAGGCCCCACTACAGACTTTATTTAGTTCTGTTTTGGATGGCTGGACCTCTTCCAACCTTAAAACCAGCTTGGTCAAAGTGCAAGAAACAACAGCTCCTAAAAAGAAATCTCCTGAAAGTATCAAAGATCTCAAATTTCCAACTGCAACCAAGGAACCAGGAGCAAGAACAGGAGCAGACAATGCAGTTTCTGAGGCAGCACTCTGTGTGGCATAGGTTCCATCAGCAAGGACAGCTGGCCTCCTTGAAGAAACAGTGATGGAGGAATTTATCTGCTGAGGCCGCTTAATGGCATCTGCACCATCACCCTCCTCAACAGCTGTGTAGAATGGGAGCTCACCAAGGCACTGCTTGATGGTAGAGATTCCATTCTCAACTTCAGAAAGAGAGAGACAGTATTCCCCTATAATCCAAAGAGCACAAGAACAAACCCTTGCAGCCCGGATCTGGTAGAATGTATCCAGCAGTCTTGTGATTATCGAGACCCTTAGCTTTGGGTTTGTCTCAATGATCTCACGCACAAAGAGCACTACATCAACAGCAGATGCAACATTACTGTCCCCTAGGAAATCCATCAGCAGATGAACAACAGTACTTGCAACTTCTGGGAACTTCATAGCACATGTATGTATAGCCTGAACTAACATCTGTCTATATTCCCCATTCTTCTCAAGCTCGCCACTTTGAGTCTTCACAACCTCCTTCTTGAGCGTCAGCACCACCTCATCAACATTCCTTGGGGTTATCAGATCCAGCGCAATATCTAATGTCTTGCGACGAATATCAACATTAGGGCTAGAGAGTGCCCTGAGGACATCCATGATCATGTCTACCATAATCTCTCTATGGGAGGATTTTAGCTCATTGAGCCGTTCCAGAACTATAAGCTTTACATTGTTATCACTCTGTGAGAGAAGCTGGCAGTAGGTGTTTGCTGCTGCTCTAATTGCTGTTGGAGCAGAGGAAAGGGAGACCAAAGTGCCAGCACACTCGTAGATGACTGCAGTGGATGGGGCACTGAGAAGCGAAATGATGATCTTGATATATCTGCCCTTCTCCGCACGATTAGATCTGCAGACCTTGCGAATGAGATCTAGTACAACCATCTGTAGCTGCTCGGGCCAGTCCTGAACCTTATCGACATGGGATAGAAGGTAGTTGACAGCTCGGTCCTGGGCGCAGGTGAAGAGCATGAGGAAAGCATTACGGCGGGCAGAGGGATCCTGCTCGCTATTGAGGATGCGCTCAATGACCTCGGGAGCATCTGCAAGGAGCTGCTCGCCCTGGGGGAGCTTGTAGATGGACATGACAGCAAGAATTGCATTGCGACGGATGAACGGGTGACGGTGCTCAATGTTTGACAGAATGGAGGGGATGAGAGGCTCAATGATCTCAGCCTCGGAAAGGCGACAGAGGAATCTGAGGGTGACACCTCGGATGTACTCGTTAGGGTGTTGCAGGTTGTTCCGCAGGTTCTGGCAGATAAGGATCATCTCCGGCAGGACGCGGCCAGTGGAATCGGTCTTGTCGATTATCTCAAGATAAAGAAGTAGGAGCTTCTGGATCGTGTGGTCCTCCGAGGGAAGAACGTAGCGGACGATTGTGATGAAAAGCTGTGGAAGGGTCTCGCCATTAAGAAGAAGCATGATAGCCTTTTTCATAGCGTCGATCTTAGAGACGACGTCGTTTCCTTCGAGTGCCAACTTGATCTCGTTGGCCAGGGCTGGGGTGCCCTTGTCGAAGTGGACGAGGAGAGTGGACGACCTCTCCATCTTGCTACGTGTAGAACTGGAAGAGGAAACCGTATGATGGAGGGTTATAAGGAAGTGCTCTTGTAGATCTGAGGGAATCGGAAAGCAGATCTGGTTTCGACGGTATCGGTTTCGGTTGGGATTAGGCGATAGGAAAAATCAATAAACCCTACAAGAGATCGAAGAGATCTGAATTGTTCTAGAAGATGGGAGCTCGTACCTTCTACAAGACGGCGGCGGGCCTGAGAGCCGCCGGTGGGAGAGCTCTAGTGGCGACGGGGAGAGGAGAGATTGGAAACACAGTCGTTGGACTTGAAATGGGTTTGGGGATGGGCGAGCCGGAGGAGGGGAACTTGCAGGCTTAAATGACAAATCAATCAATCGCGTTACGTCAGTAGATCAGGGTCGTCCATTTCCAGTAGGAGAATTTCATTTCGTTTCTTTTGTTCATTGTTGTCTAATGTTTGCTTAGAATAGAATTAAACTAAAGAAAGGCATGCAATTTGGGTGAATTTAATTGACAAATAGTGGCTATAAGATTTGGATTGTGTGATACATATATAGGAAATGCATTATTAAATCATGTTAGATGAATCAATGTCCTAGGTGTGTGAATAAGTCGAGCCAAGCTCGATTCATTTTTCGCTTGAGCTTGAGCTTTATTAATTAATCGAGTTTGAGCTCTGTTCTACAAGTTTAAGCTTGCTTGTTTATTATAAAAGAGAAAAAATTGATTTGATTCGAGCAATCATTATATTAAAATGATAAAAAGAATGAGAATTTTAGAGCAAAATAATAAAGAATAACTTAATATAAGAAAACAAGATATAGTTTTTAAAAATTTTTAACAACTTCATTTTTAAAAATATTGAATTTTAATATATTTTACTTGCATTTATATTAATATTTTTTTTAAAATGAGCTTGCTCGTGAGCTAAAGAGTCTAGTCAGAGCTAGCTCAAACTTGACTCGTTAGATCATCGAGCTGGACTCACGAGCCATTTTTCAAGCCGAGTTTGAGCCGGCTCACGAGTCGACTTGACTCACTTACACCCCTACTATGACCCATATCAATTACTTTCAATTTTAATACTTATTTAAAAAATATATAATTTAAATTTATCTTCTTATTCATCTTTTAGTTTCATTCTTAGTAGCAGATCAATTTCTTTCATTCATCTACAAGGACAGAACCAAACTCTCTTTTGAGAGTGGGAAAAATAGGATTGCGAAATGCAGGATTTTATATATAAATAAAAAAAGGAATTTTTTTATTAGATTTGGGCAACATCATTTATTGAAGGTGTTCAACAGCAATTACCCACCGTAAGCTCTTCCTACTCCCACCCCTGTTCATTCATAGATACAATGAGGCCAAATAAATCACGAAAGAAACACTTTATAGAATAAGAAGGCAAAGCAAAAGCATGACTCTCCAAATGCTTTGCCTTCGGCTCCAATCATTGTGCCTTCCTGCCTTTAGTCTTGAAGGATGATGGTAAAGTTATGATCGAGAAAGTCATATAGGATATTGATGTTATTCCTCTCATTAAAGCAGAAAATATTGTTGGCGTATCAATGGAATTTACAATATGTGAATCTATTGTGAGCATTGCAATTGGAGAGGACAGAGATGAGAGAGAGAGAGAGAGAGAGAGGGAGAGAGTGAAAAAGAGTTCATTAATATATATTAATAATATAATAAGAGGGACCTTAGTATTCCCATTTTGGGTTGCTACTATACCAACTCATTATATGTCCTATGGTGTTCTAATTTAATTGTTGATTTGGTGGTGCGTCTTCATAGTTTTTCCAAGATAACTATCTCAGATTAGGGGGGAAATTATTACGTGCAGATTTGTTGTGTATTTACTGAATATTTGCTGCGTATTTGCAAATACTCGGTAAATACACAGTAAATACTCAGTTGTGAGTATTATTGAGTATTCACTGAGTATTTGCTGATTTACTGCGTATTTACTGAATATTTATAAATACTCAATAAATACTCAGTAAATACGCAGCAATCTGAACGGTTCTTCCCATTCGGACTCCGCACAGAATAATTTATCCAACGTCACTTGTTTGTGGTAAGCTAAGCAGCCATCACAACTTTACTTTGCTTTTATCACCACTCACCTCTGCTCAAGTAAAGCTCCTCTATTCTCTCTGTTGTTGATCAACCATCAAGGCTGCTCCACCATCTAGGAATATTCTTTGAAACCAACTAGACCTTTATTTCTCTATACCTGTATATATTCACATAAAGTTGTATTTAATTTGATAGAAGAAATACATATCAATATATCATGCTTCTTCCTCAGATTTCATCTTCTTCATTTTTATCTTTCTGCGTTATACTACTAACTACATTTTAGATTTAAATTTTCTACATAGTATTAGAGCTTTATCAAAGCTTTTTAAGGCTTAAAGCTGCAGCTCCTCTCTTCTGTCTCATGGCAGAGTTGTCTAGCACTTCAACCACCACACCAACACCTCTACAAACCCCTATTACCACAATGATAAAAAATCCTATGCCCTCCTCTCTCAAATTCTTGATTTCCAACCTCAAAACCATAATCCACATTCAACTAAATATTGATAATTATCCTATTTGAAGGTTCCACATTCAAAAGATGTTTTCAGTTAATCACTTTTGATGGCTTTCTCAGTGGAAAAATTGTTTGTCCCCAAAAATAAACTTCTCTCATCCACCAATGAAATCATACTCAATGCCCCTTACTCAACCTGGCATTTTCTTGATCAAAACTTGTTTGTTGCTCTCTACTCAACCATCTCGCCGACTATTTTTTCCTACATCATGAACCTTCACTCCTGTCATGAAATTTGTCAGACATTAGAGAAATAGTTACTACCTACAAACATATCAAGAGTCATCCAACTAAAAAATGACCTTCACAATGACTTTATGAAGGACCTCACAATGACTCAATACCTCTCTACCATCAAGACTATTATAGACAATGTTACAACTGCAAGTTCTTAAATTGATCCCGAGGATGTCATTCTATATGCTCTCAAAGGCCTCCCCTCCTCCTACATCAAGGAAATTAGTCTTTCCATCAAAATTCTCCAACCCAATCATTCAGACACATCATCTATGGCTCTACTTGCTACACGAGGTTGTTCATCTTTCTACAATCACAGTCATTCCTGTTCTTATAATTATGCTCCCTCTCAAAATTATCCTTAGCCTTCTAGGGGAGTTTGATTTCTCAACACTTTGAGACCAATCTGTCAAATCTGTTATAAAGTTGGTCACCATAGTTGCCTGTTGGCACCGATGTAACTTGTAATACAATGAAAATCCATCAAATCAGCTTCCAAATTTCTACTCATGCGAACAAACACCACATAATGAATGATACTTGGACTTAAGTGCCTTTGCTCATCTTACTGCAGATCTTAACAATCTTCATTAACCACATACCTACACTGGCTTAGACACTATTACCATTAGCATTGTTAACAACATTCCAATCAATAACAATGGTCACAATCTCCTTCCCACACTTATACCCCATCGTTAGCTCATTCTATCTAATCTTCTTCATGTTCCCTCTATCTTTCATAATCTTCTCTTCATTCACAAACTAACCTTTGATAATAATTGTTTTGTCTCCTTTGATGCATCTAGCTTCATTATCAAGGATCTTCTAACCAATCAAGTCCTCCTTCATGCTCGCAGCAACAATGGACTTTATTTTCTTCTACTAGCTAGCATTAAGCCATCTCCTATAGCTCTCATATCAATCCTCTCCATCTATGGCATGATCATCTTTGACATCCATATCAACTAGTTTTATCTATGTTAGCTAAAAATTTGAAATTTTCATGTAATCCTTCTCAAACTCTTCTGTTCTTCTTGTAATGTAGTTAAAAGTCACAAGATACCCTTTCTACTTAGAGTTTATATTTCAACAAAATTGTTGGAACTTATTTATACTAATGTTTAGGGCATGTCCTCAGTGCCTTCACTTAGTGGTTTTAAGTACTATGTGTTATTTGTTGATGGCCTTTTCAAATACAGCTAGCTTTATCCAATGCACAACAAATAAGAAACCTCTACAAAAAAAAATTAATTTCATTACCATGACTGAAAATATATACAACACTCACATAAAAATCTAATGCTATGATGGTGGTGGTGAATACCTCTCTCACTTGCCACTTTCTCACCCAAAAAGGCATCTCACATCAATGTTCTTGTCCCTATACCCCTAAACAAAATGGAGTTTAAAAAATGTAAGAATTTTCATCTAATTGAAACAACTCGCACTCTTCTACGCACTACCAAACTTCATCAGTCCTTTTAGATAGAGGTTGTACTAACAACTGTCTATTTAATTAACATACTACCCTAAAAAAGCAATAGCCACAAATCCCCTTGCCAACTCCTCAATAAAAGTCCTCCTCAATACAATCACTTAAATACCTTTGGTTGTCTCTATTTATCATTGTTAAAGCCACTAACACCAAATAAAAATTTTCCCCCTCAATAGCCTCTTTCTTGAAAGTTCAAGGAGGTTGTGATACCTCAAAGAACAAGCCTGAGGCTAACTAAGAGGGGGGGGGGGGGGGGGGGGGGAGTGAATTGGTAATTTAAAATTTTCTTTAACAAAAAGAAAATCTTTTTATAACTTTTTAATATCTAAAAAATAGAAAATTTTATCTTTTGATGTGGAAGCGAATGAATTTCATAATAAAAAAAAAATCAATGTTTTCAACCACATAATTAATCACAAAAAATTAAGCACGAAAAATAATAAGAACAAATACACCAGAATTTATAGTGTTTAGGTCCAACCTAACCTATATCCACTTTCCAAAAACCTCCTTTTTAGATATTACACTAAAACTAGTGTCTCTCCTTTTGCCCCCATAGCAAGGTGGAGAAGCCCTTACAAAATCTCTTCCACCAACCTGGTGTGATAGAGGACCTTACTCTTTTTCACCCTCTTGGTAAAGGCAGAGAACCTGTAATGCTTTTTCTCCCTCCTAGAAATGGCAGAGAACCAAGACATAGTGCTGTAGAATGTCTCCTCGGAGCCACCAAAGGATCAAGGCAGAAGTTTGAGGAAGATAGGGAAGAACCTTGCTTGGAGAGACCTTTTGAATCCCTCAAAACTCTCCCTCATAAATAACCCTCCCTTAATTCTCTCCCAAAGCACTCCTTAACTCCCTCTCTATACTCTCTCTCAAGACACTTAGCAGCAAAAAGTCTCTCAAAATTAAACTAAGTGAGAGTTTAAATAGAGAGCCTCTAAAAAAATCCTAAATTTTAATATGCCGACTCTGATCATCCAGTACGATCCAAGATCATCCTGTATGAATAGTTCAAAGTACTCCTGTTAGTACTATACAAGGAGACAGACCATGTATAATTAGTTCAAAGAGATGAACATATCATCCAGGAAGATTGAGAGCATCATCTACTATGATTAGCATAAAATAGCCTTTTTAAACAGTAGAAAATGTATTGCCCTGAATGATCAGTTCAAGAGTTTATACTAATCATCCAGTATGATAGGTGATGATTAATTATCATCCCATGCAGAGCTTGATTCGCACAGTACAAAATTAGGGGGATCGTCTTATATGATTAGTTGAAAAACTATGGCATTTTATCTTATATGATAAGCGACAATAAATTATCGTCCCATGTATCGCTTGGGTCATACAGTACAATCGTCACCAATCATCTTGTACGATTTGATTGAATAAATTAACCATAATTATTTCCCTAATCACAAGATCAATTTAGGCATGATTGTCATATATCGTACAATACGATGCAAATCGTACGGTATGATTAGAACAAAATTTGAATTATAAAATATTACAAAATTATGATTGGTGACTGTTTTGAAGATTATAATTGATCGTCCTGTATGATATGGATTGTATAGTATGATAAGTTTAATCAATCTTAATTATCATAGGTGCCCTAATTAAGGATTTTTTGGTTAACTAGTCATTCAGTACGATATAAATCATAATGTATGATTAGTTCAGAAAACTCAACTTCTTCCTAACTCACTAACTCACCCCCTTAAGTGTGTGTGTACAAGGTTACTTAGCTTTAGGATCCAACAAAATATATAATTGACTCAAAAAAGATAAAAAGTTTAGAAATATTAAAAATACAGACTTTAATCACAATCTACCCAATCTTGAGCTGATCGAGATTGCAAGTGAACAATGGACCTGAAATATTAATGAGTAGGGCAAAAATAGATATGCAATAACTTTAATTAGAATAGTGAGAAATCTAATAATATTTGTTATCATCAAAATCATAAGACTTGGGTCCAGATTTACAATAATCTCCACCTTTTTGATGATGACAAATATTATTGCTTTATAATTTAAGATTGTTTTCTTTATAATTTAAGAGTGTTTTGTTATTTCCTAAGCTCCCCTTTACTAAGTTTTTTTTTTCAAAAATAGGGGAGGTATCAAAATTTTTTTTAATTTAAAAATGAAAAATAACACATAACAATAAAATATAGAATATTAAGAGATAAATATGGAATTAAATATTTTAAAACAAATTATAAGCTACCAATAACATGCTACTCACCCTTTTGACATAAAAAAGAGGAGGAAATGATAACAAAAAAATAAAAAAAATTATAAAGCAATAAAAAGTACAATGATCATAAAATAAAATAGACTAGAATAAGGAGGGGTCCTGATCAGGTGGAGGTGGGGGAGGTGGTGGCTGGAAGTATTGGTAGAGTAAGGCAAACTTGTTTCCAATCTAAGCCAAGTCCTGATCATGCTGTTGTTGCTACTGGGCTACATATTGATCAAAGTGAGCTAAGTCATATTCATGTTGCTGCTGCTACTCTACTATATAGGAGTTAAAGTGAGCCTCCCACTGATCGAACCTCTGACCCAGCATATCGAGCTAAGACTACTGGCGGATAGGAGCAGGTGCTGGAATAGGTCCTCACTCTTCTGCTACAGGCTCTTCATCGACATAGTGAACATTACGATGATGAGCACTGTGAAGGACATGGAAGGAGCTATTAGAATAATAGATTCGGAGGTGATCAGGTGGTGTAGGAAATTGAAAATTATACTTGGTTTTCAGGATAAGAGCAATGAGATGTCCTAAGGTAAGATTAGGCTTTCTCTTATGTCTAAGATCTCTAATGCAGGTCAAAATTTCAAGATATCAGATTATAAGATCAGCTGCATTAAAATTAATTTGATCCATAATATAATATGTAGTAAGAGAGAGAACATGTATAATGTTGATCCCATCACCAACCTTAGGAATGATGGAGTTACGAAGAATGTGCCAGATAATTCGGGCATCTTGGACTAGAGTGTTGACTTAGGCTATGTGATATCTAACATTAGATTCCCTAAGAGTGGTGTTGGCAGGTGTCCAATCAAAGTCAGGAGTTGAGGACACAAAGTGAATTTTCTTGCTAGTAGTAGAGAGGTGTAGGAATTCATGAAAGTCTTGATAGGTTATTTCTACTGGTCGCATATTAACATAAAATTGGAGGGAAGTACCCTCACTATTGATTCTAAGGCTTATAAAAAACTCAAAAAGTAATTCAGAATTGAAGGGATAAGTAAGAGTAAGAATGAAAGTGAGAGTGGTATGGGTGAAAAGTAGTAGTACTTGGAAGTTCAGATCCTCATGTTTGATGATTTTAGAGGGGGTAAGGCCAGTAGTCTTATATCTGTGGTAGGCCTCTTCATCAGTAGCCTCAGAAAATCTAGGATCTAATGGGCATCGGGAGGAACTCCCGACGAGTGCTTGAGAATACTATCCTCCAGCCATTTCCAAGATTGAGAGCTCAAGAGAGAAGGGAAGAGCGTTAAAGAGGATTGAGTGTAGAAAAACCTTGAAATCCCTTGCTTTTATAGAAATTCACCAGATCGTACAGTACGATCGTGAAATCATACTGGACGATCAAGTGTAATCAATTCGTCTAATCCGATCCAATCAAAAAGTCAATTTCATCATATATTACGATCAAAATCATACTAAACGATTAAAGACAAGGTGTTCATCCTGAAGAGTCAGTCTGGATGATTGTTGACTAAATGGATCGTACAGTATGAATAAGTGTTCCTATAGTACGATACGATATTTATTATTGCACTGACTGAATTTAATTCGTTCAATGTTTATTGCCACGTAGATCGTATAATAGGAATTGGGTGTTTGTACAATACAATCACTAATAATTGATGAATATTAGCAATTGGATACATTGTGATCAGATATATGATAATAATTAAGGAAAGCTCTATAAAGAAAATTATAAATCAAATCACAATAAAATATAAACAAAACATAATAGAAATCAAGTAATCAAGAGAAAATATACATCAAATATTATTTTTTTGAAGAATCAATCAATTGCATTAAATGAAAATTTTACCTTATGATTAGATCAAAAACTTAGTAAAAAATGCATTGACAACACTAAAACCCAGAAAGGTTAAAGATTTGAAGGTTGTTAACCCTAGTTCAAGTTCCTTACAGATTAAAGCCTTTTTAAACAAAAAATTTAATTCAGAAAATAAATTAAAATGGAAATGTGATCTTTTCAAACTTATTTTTAGAAATATATCTAAGAGAATATCATTGCACAGTGATGAATCAATTATCATGATTTTTAAATTCAAGTGAAGACGATATCAATTGGCACATGGATTCTTCTAAGATTTAAAGATTTGAAAGAAAAAGAAGCTAACTCATTGTGGGCTCATTTTGTGCCTCTTTATCAGTTTTTTATGCACTTTGTGCATCTTTTGATTTTTGATACACCTTGTGCATCTTTCAATTTTGACGTACATTACGCATCTTTTTAACTTTGGGCTCATTTTATGCCTCTTTTCTTTTTGCAAACTTGCTTCATTTCTACATCTTTAAAGACTCTCAATTGTGAGATTATCTTCCAAATATAAGTGAAGAAGAACTCACTCTCTTATATAAGAAAGAGTAAACCATAAAGCAAAATTTGATCCATATGATATAGACAAATAATTTACAACAACAACAACATCAAGCCTTTATCCCACTATGTGGGGTCAGCTACATGAATCCTTTTTCTCTATTGTGTCTTATTAAAAGTCAAATTCTCGTTTAAATCTAATAAAGAAAGATCATTTCTAATATTTTCTAACCAAGTCTTTTTAGGTCTACCTCTATCTTTCTTAACATAAGTCAAATCTAAGACCTCTACTTTCCTAAACGGGTCATCGGGAGACAGCCATTTTATGTGACCAAACCATCTAAGGCAACTCTCTCTAATCTTATCTTCCACTGGAGCTACTCCAACCTTTTCATGAATATGCTCATTTCGCATCCTATCTCTAAGGGTAAAGCCACTCATCCACCTGAGCATCCTCATCTCTGCAACACTTAACTTAGAATTATGCTTCTCTTTTAATGGCCAACATTCGGCACCATAAAGCATTGCAGGTCTCACCACCATCTTATAGAATTTTCCCTTAACTTGATTAAGAAAATTTAAAATAGATTTATTGACTTGTAAAAATATTCATATGAGATAGAAGATTATAGAAAGATGAAATAAAGCTCCATTTCTAGATTCAATTTTTAATTTAAAATAGATTTTGATTAAAAAAGAAATTACACCACTAAAGGAGTTAGAGGAAGAGGGATAATCATCAATTTTTCTTCTTTTAATTATTTTAAAGGAGTTAATCATTGCTTACAAAAATAGGTAAGATTTTCATTTAAAGAAAGTTTCAATTACTAAAGTGAGTAGTGATCAGATTCTTAAGTTTTAAAAGAAATAAATAAACACAAGCATAAAAGAAAAAATATAAAATACTGAAGGATAAAACATAAAATAAAAACACAATAATTAGATTTTAGATTTTCAAAGCATCCAATTTCAAGCATAAATATCTATGACACCTAATCTGGTTCTTAAGGTGCTGAAGGTTTTAAAAGCCAATAGTTTTATAAAGATATCTACAAGCTAATTTTCATTGGCTACATGATGTAGCTCTATGTCTCCTTTGGTGATATGGTCCCTAATGAAATGGTGTCTTATGTCTATGTGTTTGGCCCTTGAGTGTTGGATTAGATTCTTTGAAATATATATAGCAGTAGTGTTATCACATAAGATTGGAATGGTGTCTACATGTAGTCCTAAATCCAAAATTTATTATTTTAACCAAAGGACCTGTGTCACATAACTTTCTAAGGCTACGTATTCAGCTTTAGTAGTGGATAGGGCTACTGAGTTTTATTTTCTACTGGGTCAGGAGACTAAAGATTATCCTGTGATTTGGTAGGTTCTAAAAGTACTTTTCCTATCAACCGTGCATCCTGCAAAGTCTGAATCAGAATATCCTATGATTTCAATTGATATGCTATACCTAGGATACCAGATTATTAAGTTTTGAGTTCCTAAGAGATATCTAAGGATTCTCTTAACAGTAGTCATGTAGGATTCTTTTGGATCAGCTTAAAATCTACACAGAGATAGACACTAAATATAATATCAAGTTTGGTAGCAGTTAAGTAAAGAAGTGATCCAATTATTCCTCTATATTTCTTCTGATCAACTATTTTTCTATTTGATTCATTATCTAACTGAACTGTAGAGCTCATGGGAGTGTTTTTGCCTTGGCCTTATCCATTTCATATTTCTTAAGGATGTCTTTAATGTATTTTGGCTGACTAAGAAAAATTCCATCATCCTTCTGTCTTATACTAAATCTAAGAAAATAGTTCAGTTCTTTCATCATACTCATCCTGCAAAGTCTGAATCAGAATATCCTATGATTTCAAAAGAGGTGCTATACCTAGGATACCAGATTATTAAGTTTTGAGTTCCTAAGAGATATCTAAGGATTCTCTTAATAGTAGTCATGTAGGATTCTTTTGGATCAGCTTAAAATCTAACACAGAGATAGACACTAAATATAATATCAGGTTTGGTAGCAGTTAAGTAAAGAAGTGATCCAATTATTTCTCTATATTTCTTATGACCAACTAATTTTCTATTTGATTCCTTATCTAACTGAATTGTAGAGCTCATGAGAGTGTTTTTTGCCTTGGCCTTATCCATTTCATATTTTTTAAGGATGTCTTTAATGTATTTTGGCTGACTAAGAAAAATTCCATCATCCTTCTGTCTTATACTAAATCTAAGAAAATAGTTTAGTTCTTTCATCATACTTATCTCAAACTCCTTACTCATTATTTTAGAGAATTTATCACATAGACTTTTATCAAAGGATCCAAATAAAATATCATCAATATAGATTTAGACAATGAGTAGTTCTTCTCCTACCTTTTTGAGAAATAGGGTGGTATTTATGCTCCCCTTAACAAAGATTCTATCCAGTAGGAATGTGCTTAGCCTTTTATACTATGCTCTAGGTGCTTTTTTTAATCCATATTATTCCTTTTTTAATTTGAACACATGATTAGAAAATTATGAATTTTCAAAATCTGGGGGTTATTCAACATACACATCTTCTTTTATTACCCCATTTTAAAAGGTACTTTTAACATCCATTTGGTATAATTTGAATCCCTTAAAGCAGGCAAAAGCTAGTAGTACTCTTATGACTTTTAGTCTTGTTGCAGGGGCAAAGGTCTATTCAAAGTCAATCCCTTCCCTCTGGTTATACACCTTAGTCACTAGTCTTGCTTTGTTCCTTACTACTATGCCAGAGTCATTCATTTTACTTTTAAAAACCCATTTTATTCCAATAATACTCTGGTCCTTAGGTCTTTCAACTAGCTCCCAAACATCATTTCTAACAAATTAATGCAATTCTTCTTGCATGACTAGGATCTAGAATTCATTAGATAGTGCTTAATTTATATTTATAGGTTCAATTATTGAGATAAAGGCAGAGTGGTTAACTTTTTTTCTAAGTCCATGCCTAGTTCTAACACCTTCAGATGAGTCTCCTAAGATCAATTCTTTAGGAAGACTTGAAGAATATCTCCATTCTCTAGGCAGTAAATTTTTAGGTTCTACCATTTTTTCCATATTTATAAATTCTACTCCTTGGGTGACTTCAACAACTTCTTCTTCTTTTACCCTAGACCATTTATAATTATCAGATTCATTAAATACTACATGATTTGTCCTCTCTACCACTAGTGTCCTTTTATTAAAAACTCTATAGGATTTTCTAACATTCGAGTATCCTAGGAAAACTCCTTCATCATATTTAGGGTCAAACTTTCCTAATAGAGATTTTCCATTATTTAGAATGAAGATTTTACATCCAAAGACATGAAGGTGAGAGAGGTTGGGTGTCCTACACTTAAGGATTTTATAGGGTGTTTTGTTTAGCTTGGATCTAACATTAACCCTATTCAGAACGTTACAGGCTGTGTTTACCACTTCTACCCAAAAGTATTTAGGAAGTGAGTATTCAGCTAGCATGACTCTAGTAGCTTTTATCAAGGTTTTATTCTTTCTTTCAGCCACCCCATTTTGCTGAGGGGTTCTAGGAGCTAAAAAGTTATGACCTATCCCTTACTCCTTATAATAAGACTCAAATTTTTTATTCTCAAATTCTTCACCATAATCATTGTGAATGGTTTGAATTTTACAGCCTAGTTTTTTCTGAATCCAAGTGGAGAATGTACTAAACTCTTCGAATAATTCACTTTTATGAGATAAGAATATAACCCAAGTAAACCTCAAGTAGTTATCAACAATCACATACCCAAAGACTTTTTCTCCTAGGCTTGCAGTGCTAACAGGTCCAAAGAGATCCATGTGAAGGATTCTAATGGTTTGCTAGTGTTAATATCCTTAATTGAGTGGAAGAAGGATTTGACTTATTTTCCTAACTAACAGGCATCACACATATGGTCCTTAGTGAAATCTAGTTTGGGTATACCTCTCACTAAGTCTTTTTGGGTGATTTTTCTAATGCTTGTATGACTTAATCTCCTATGCCATAACCAGGATTCATCAGCAATAGTTTTTAGGCAAAGAGAAGTAATAGATTCAATGTAATTCAGATCAAACATGTAAATATTATTAATTCTTTTTTCTTGTAAAATAATATTTCCATTTAAGCTAATCATGTAGTTGGTAGATAAAAATTTTATGCTAAAGCCTTTATCACAGAGTTAGCTAATGCTGAGTAAATTATACTTTAAGCCATCTACTAGTAAGACATTTTCAATCATAAAATTTTTTGAGTTACCAATTTTACCTAATTCAACTATCTTCCTAGTGGTGTTATCTCCAAGTGTTACCTTTCCCTCTACCTTGGCCTCCAGCATAATGAATTACTTTACATCTCCAGTCATGTGCCTTGAACATCTAATGTACATGTATCACATCCTCTCATAGGGCCTTTTGTGAAAGTATCTCTATAAAGTCATTAAGTTGGGTTCCACCTTATAGATTGATGGATGAATGCTTGCATGCTATGCTGAGATTTATGCAGTTTTGGCCTCCACACTAAATGTATTCTACGGTGGATAGTGCAAGTATGGGATATATGTCTTAGCATGCCACAAGAAAAATACCTTAACTCCTGGAAATGGATTTACTAGTCTATGTGGGTTATAGTGCCTCTTCCTAGGTTTAATTGATGCATGCTATGGTGATGGTTTATGAAATTCTACAAGTGTATGTGATGTTTTATTTTCTTTAAAGCAGTTAATTCCACTTGAAAAAATTAATTTGCACTTTTAAGAATTGAATTATTAATTTTTAATGCATGCTCTCTATTATCAGCCTCTTTTAAATATGCTTTTAATTCTTTAAATAAATTTTCTAAATCAACATGGAATGCTTTCAAGGAATCATGTTCAATAGTTAAATCAATATGCTTTTTATTTAATACATCAAATTTATCAAGTAAGACCATATGATTGTTATCCAAAGTAGAATGATCTTTACTAAGGCATTCGTGCTCTTTTTACAAGTTTGAAAATGAGAATTAAGGCTTGCATATATTTTTTTAAGCTTTCTATATGCATTATTAATTTTTTCAAAAACTTTAAATAATTTATCATAAGATAACTCACATAACTCCTTTTAATCAGAATGATCATGATGGTTATATGCCATTAAGCACAAGTTGGTTACCTTCTTTTAAGCTTCTATCTCAGATGAGTCTGAAGCAAAGTTTACCTAGAAAGCCTTCTGAGTCTGTTGCTTGTTCTTCTTGAATTTGGCTTTTTCTTCACCCTTCTCCTTAATTGGATGAGCTTTAAGATTTGGGTAATCAGTCCTTATGTGCCCTGGCTTTCTGCTTCAAAACAGATAACATTAGAAGAAACCTTAGAATTTTTATTAAGTTTACCTTTATTCCATTACTGACGACACTTTTTCTTTTTTCTTTAAAAAGCTTTTAAATTGTCTTATCATCAGTGTTATGTCATCATCTTCTTCAGGCACAAAACTGTCACTATCAGAATCATCAGTCTTTAAGGCTACAATTTTCTTCTTTCTTTTCTCAACTGCATCAATCTATTTTTGACTCACTCCTTTCTAGTAAGCAATGAGTGATCCAAATAAGTTATCAATTGAATAAACATTCAGATCCATAGATTTAGTAATAATAGTTATTTTCGCATCATAGGAATTAGGTAGATAATGCAGAATATTGTTAACTTTTTTAGAATTTGTAAGTTCTCTACCTAAAGCTTACAGGGATATGACGATTTGTGTGAATCTAGTATACATTTCAGAAATTGACTCACTAGGTTTCATGTAAAACAGTTCATAATTATGGAGCAGAATGTTTAACCTAGATTATTTTACTTCACTAGTTCCTTTTTAGGTTATGCAGAGTTTATCTCAAATTTCTTTATCAGTAGTGCAAATCGAAACACATATGTAATCTTTAGATTTTAATACACAAAAAAAGCAGTTTAAATATTTTGCATTTAATTAGGCTAAATCTCTATCCTCAATGCTTCATTCAAAAAAAGGTAGTTTAGTTTTAATGCCATTTATAAAGCAAGAAGGTGCATAATATCCTTCCTAAACTAACATCCACATGTAATAGTCTATAGATTACAAGAAAGTAGACATGCAAATTTTCCAAAAATCAAAAGGAATGTTATCAAATAAAGATGATCGTGTGATTGAATATCCTTTCGCAATATTACGATTTCCAAAGTTAGCCATTGATTGATTTTTTAAAAGTTTTCTAAAACTTAGTTTTTGAATCCTGCTCTGATACCACTTGAAAGTTTGAGGAGGTTGTGAGACCTCAAAGAACAAGCCCGAGACTAACCAAGAGGGGGGGGGGGGGGGGTGAATTGATAATTTAAAAAAAAAATTAACAAAAAGAAAATCTTTTTATAGCTTTTTAATATCTAAAAAATAGAAAATTTTATCCCTCGATGCAAAAGAAGCAAATTAATTTTATAATAACAAAAAGATAAGAGTTTTCAACCACATAGTTAATCATAAAAAATAAAGTGTGATGAGTAATAAGAACAAACACACCAAAATTTATAATAGTTTGATCTAACCAAACCTACGTCCACTTTTTGGAAACCTCCTTTCCACATATTGTACTAAAACTAGTGTCTCTCCGTTTGCCTCCACAGTAAGGCAGAGGAGAAGCCCTTACAAAATCTCTTTCACCAACCCGTTGCGGTAGAGGACCTTACTCTTTTTCTCCCTCCTGGTGAAGGCAGAGAACCTAGAGTCCTTTTTCTCACTCCTAGTTGCGGTAGAGGACCTAGTGCTATAGAATATCTCCTCGGAGCCACCAAAGGATCAAGGCATAAGCTTGAAGAAGATAGGGAAGAACCTTGCTTGGAGTAACCTTATGAATCGCTCATAACTCTCCCTCACAAATAACTCTCCCTCTCTTCTTTCCCAAAACACTCCTTAACTCTCTCTCTATGCTCCTCTCAAGACACTTAGCAGCAAAAAGTCTCTCAAAATTAGATCAAGTGAGAGTTTAAATAGAGTGACCTCTAAAAAAGCCCAAGATTTTAATTTGCAAACTTTGATCATCCAGTACGATCGGAGATTGTCCTGTACAATTAGTTCAAAGTACTCCTGTTAGAACTGTACGAGCAGACAGACCCTATACAATCAATTCAAAGAGATGAACAGATCATCCAGGACGATTGAGAGCATTGTCTAATATGATTAGCACAAAATAGCCTTTTTAGACAGTACAAAATATATTGCCCTATATGATTAGTTCAAGAGTTTGTACTGATCATCCAGTATAATAGGCGACAATTAATTATTGTCCCATATAGAGCTTGGTTCATACAATATGAAATTGGGGGGGTTATCCTATATGATTAGTTAAAAAAACTATGGCATTTTATTTTGGATGATAGGTGACGATAAATTATTGCCCCATGCATCGCTCAGGTTATACAGTATGATCATCACCAATTGTCTTATACAATTTGATTGAACAAATTAACCATAATTATTTGTAAAATCACGGGATCAATTTATGCATGATTCTCATATATCATATAGTATGATGCATATCATATAGTACGATTAGAATAGAATTTAAATTTTAAAATATTGCCTTAATTATGATTGGTGGCTATTTTAAAGATTATAACTAATAGTCATGTATGATATGGATCATACAGCATGATAAGCTTAATCAATCTTAATTATCACAAGTACCCTAATTAAGGATTTTTTGGTTAACTGATCATTCAGTATGATATAAATCATATTATACGATTAGTTCAAAAAACTTAACTTCTTCCTGACTCACTAACTCACCCCCTTGAGTGTGTATGTGCAAGATTACTTAGCTTTAGGATCCACCAAAATACAAAATTGACTCAATGAAGATAAAATGTATAGAAAGATTGAAAATATAAATTTTAATCCTAGTCTACCCAATCTTGAGCTGATCGAGATTGTAAATAAATAGTATACCTGAAATGTTAGTGAGCAGGGCAAAAATAGATATACAATAACTTTAATTAGCAAAGTGAGAAATTCAATAATATTTGTTATCATCAAAATCACAAGACTTGGATCCAGATTTATAATATTTCTGAGTTATTATCCTACACATTAAGGCTATAAGTGCTACAATCTCATCTTTGGCACTATATACATCTCACGTCATGTTATCTTCCATGAAACTATCTTTCCTCAATAACCAATTATACGTACAGTCCCTAATGTCTCCCCGACCCGTCCTCTACTTCTAATCTCTTCTTCTTCTACTTATACAAAACATTCTCAACTTATGATGCCTCGAGATCTAATGGAAGGATTAAATCCCTAAATTTAAACTTTAGTTTAACCATAATGCCAAACAAACCAAAGCTAACTGAAAATACAATACACTAATAATAGTCTAAACATTATTTGATTTCATTCTTCAAAATTTATATAGAATAATCTAATTTATAGAAAATTTATAAATATAAAAAGAAATAACACTGAATTACAAAAAATATTTCAAAAACTTGCTCCTGATAATCCTGCCCTTCTTAACTCTACTCTATAGGGCCTTTTCTTTTTCTTGAAATATCAGAGAATTATAGTAAAATGAGTAGCACTAGTCAAGTAGACTTCTTTTATATTCCCATCATAGATATCAAAATACATTAAAATATCAATAATAATTTATTTAAATATTCAATTAATCATGAAAGTATAACTTAAATGCTAACAAAACCTAAAATTTTTTAAGTTATAAGAGTGCACTTGATTTTTGAGTCTTACTTGTTCTTTTATATTAACTTTACAAAGGTGTAAGAGATGTCATAATATACTTGCTATTAGAGTATCACTTACACTTAAACCTTTTTGATTTATCAGAATATATATAGAGGTTTTAGAGTCATCACAATGTATTTAAATTATCACTTATATTAGATTCATAAAATTTTCAAAATATATAATGCATGAATATGATACACATGTCCCGATACTTGCTTATAACTCTACTTCCACTTATAACTCCTTTTTTTTACCTCCACTCATATGTAGCAAGTGGGGCCAAAATAGAGCAAAACATAACAAAACAGAAGAACCCTCGCACTCGTATTATAAAAACAAAAAATCATAAAATAAATTAATTTAAAAATATAAAAAATTTGAACTAAAGCACTATGATGCTATATTAATAAGCGTGACGGTGCTTTGTGCTTTATTCTGCATTAACTAGGATCTTTTCATGTGAAACTTTAATATGTAGCACCATGGCATGACTCACTAAGTGATGCTTTTATATATATTAACTTCTGAATCCACAAAGGCACTAATAGATGTCTTAACTCTCTTTTCAATCCTTATAGAAATTTATAACACTTTCTTCAGCAGTAGGGGTCAAATGAGGGGAGTACCTAGCATATACAATATACTTAGCTTCATATTGCATCATTGTTTTGCATCTCTATACCAATCTAATAAAATCTTCAAGCATTTGATGTCAGGCAAATGGAGATACAAACCACATTATGAACACTACAGTGAATTCCTCCCAAGTAATTTTTTGCATTTATTTTCCCCTAGAACTTCTCTCGTGTTGTCTTACCCACCATCTTTCTACATCATCTTTAAAGAGAAAGATAAATAATGATACCTTCTAGTTATCTAGATATTACATGTTGTCAAAGATCTTCTCTATCCTTAGTAACCAATTTTCTACAACCTTGGGTCCTATAGCTCCTTTGAATAGTGGGGGCTTCAACTTATGAAATATCTATAAATGTTTATCCTCCTCTTCTTCCTTAATCTCAACTAGTTTGCTTTATGTATCTCTCATTACCTGTGCTAGAACATTGGCCAACTGCATAACACTATCTGATGGTACTAGAGCTACACTGTATTGTACATTTGATATATATTGATCTGACAAATCCATTTCAACTATTCACTAGAACAATTCTATGTGAATAATTCACACATGCAATCAATTATCTATATAAAATAATACACATTAATTTACCCAATCTATTTAATTCACAATCAATTTCTACATCTCTAATTTATAATTTAATTCTTTCAATAATTACTTTGATACTAAGTTTGTCACACTCTAGAATCTAAATTAGAAGAATTCTTTCTTTTATCTTTTGTAATAATAACAATTAGAGCTATCTAATTTCTTTTATCAATAGTATAAATATAAACAGAAATAAATTTATTAATTAAAACTTTAATATACATCTATATTCATACTCCAAAAATTATATATAATATCCAAGAGTCATACAAATACACTCTTTCCACTCATAATTATAAAAATGTATAAAGACAAAAAGAAATAAATAATAATAAAACTTGAAGAATCCTGTAACTGATCAGTCCCACACTCTTGATTATCTTTCCTGACCTGAAATTATTTAAACCACATATAATGAACCAAAAAGCCTAACAGGTCACTATATCCTATAATTTAACTCAAAGCATAATAAACATATAGTATGCATGCCATAAATTAGTTTATAATAGTAGCAGTCAATATAATCATAAATCTGTGCATAAATAATAAAATACATGTAGTAACTATAAAATCTATAAAGTAAAGGAATGGTAATACAAATGCCAATAAAAAAAGTTTATTATGAAAACATTAAAATCTATAAACCAGTATGGATGTCAAATTGATAAAGAAGTCATCATAATAGTGCTATCAAATTAATAATAAAAACATATAAATCGATAAAACTAAAACAGCTATAAAGACTATATTATTGTAGTAAAATTATATAAGAGTATACACATGATATTCAATTATTCTATATCAGTATCAAATCAATATCTTATGTCACATACTCAATATTAGGGATTACATGCTCAATGATAGTGAGACATTAAATAGTGAATCAATACATTAATAATAATTATGAATCAGAAGTAGTATCAATAACTATATCAGTATCCATAAAATTGGTGGCAATAATAACAAACCAATATAATAATAATAACAATAAGTTAGTAAAATAGTAAAACAACATAGTGGTAGCAGTGCTATAACAGTAAATTAGTATAGTAACATACATTTCAATAATCACGCTATACAAGTAAGGAGTTCTAGCTTATGTGGTGCTTTTCCAGTAGTTAGTCAGTAATTGTTGGCTCAATAAATAGAGTTGTCACTCTTTGCTTATCGGTATAATAATAACTCTTTATAACTCCTAATTAGTGAATCACATAAATTAGTAGAGGATAACACCAAATCACAATATTTAAAATAAAGTACATTGACCCACCATCCTATACAGGTCAGTTAGTCTCTAGCTGGTCAATAAAAATAAGCTTTTACTTGTCCTCACACATATTATCATTACATTATTATAATAGTAAAAGTGATCAACTATTATCTAATCACATGTTTATATTCATTCACAATGCTTGTATTACCAGTATGGTTGTATTAAAATACCAAAATTTCTATTATGTGCAAATCATAAAAAATATATTAACTTTAATCTTACTAGAAATTAATTAGTTAAAATATTCAGAATAATCAATATTACAACAAATAAAATGTTATGTGGTATAAGTTCACTAAATTTGGAGAAAATATAATAAAATCAATTTGGAAGAAATCCAACTGTCAAAATTAAAATATTTGAAAATTGTAATAGGATAAAAGTCACATACCACAATCTAAGCAATTTTCGTAAAAGAGGTAAAATAAATCAATAACCAAAATCCAGATTATCTCTTTCTCACTCCTCTTTTTCCTTTCTCCTTTCCTTCTTCCTTCCATGGCAAGCTAGTGTTGGTGGAGGGTTAGGGTGGAAAGTGGAGAGAAATGACTTTTTTAATATATATAAAAATACTGTTATTGGCCTAAAGACGCAACACTCTAACTCAGCACCGCAGCACTGCATGATAAATCTATAATTACTTTAGAATAGAGCCTTCAGTATCGCGGTGGAAACTTCTGGTGCCACTATGCTCATAGGCCCAGTAACAACGCAATGTTCTAGTTCAAATAGAAATTTAGATTTTTCATTCATTTTTTCTTTCAAAAATTTTCAGGTTATTATAACCACTCCTTGTACTGAAGCACCCCATAAGGCATTTTGGCTACTTAAAATATCCTCTTTCCCATTCTAATTCTTGGCTTATTTAGGGTTATCGAACCTTATAAGAATTATAATGAATAAGTAAATCAAAGTTTAGTAAAAACACATTCTAAATTAAATCAATTAAGGGATTTTGGGATAGTTGGTGTTACATCCTTTTCTCATAGAAAATGCCCATCTATCTATGGGTGGAAAGTTACACTAAAATTCAACTTCGACCTCAGACCTTCTTATATGCCTCTATATAACTTAGAAGAAAATTTATCATCGTGATTAGAGATGATAATCTTTGGGATTCTATGAAGCCTAATAATTTCCTTCATATACAACTAAGCCAACTTATCAACTAAATCAATTTATCTCATAAGTAAAAAATGAGCAAACTTCATCAATCTATCCACCACTACCCATATAACATCATGGTGTTGCCAAGACCTTGGAACCCATAGAAAATCCATAGTGATCTCTTCTCACTTTCACTTAGGAATAGGTAAGGGTTACAATAATCCACTACGTATTTAATGCTTAGTTTTCACCATCTAACATGCTTTGCACTTGGAGACAAACTCTGCTACTTCTCATTTCAATTCAAGCCCATAGAATATCACTTTCAAATCACTATACATCTTATTACTTTTTGGATGAATGGTATACCTAGAATAGTGGGCATCATGTAGAATCTCCTTTCTTAATTTACTATTGTATGGAACCCACATCCTACAACCATAGAATATTACACCATGATCATCAGTTGAAATTCAGACTTTTTCCTAGAACTGATATGATCTATCAACTTTGAGTATCCTTCATCTACCTTTTGAGCTTTTTAAAATCTATCTTGTAGAAAATGTTGAACTATCAATTGAGAAATAACTCTAATGGGCACATCAGATGGGCATATCACTTCTAATTTTAGCTTTTTCATCTCCTAAATTAATTCTTTCTAAGTTGTAATCAAACTGGATATTATTCCTATAGACTTCGTACTTAGAGCTTCATCAACTACATTCACTTTACTAGGTTGATAAATGATATCTGGTTCATCATCTTTAATTAGTTCTAGCCACCTCCCATGCCTCAAATTAAACTTCTTCTGAGTTAAAATATGCTTCAAGCTCTAATGATTGAGGTAGATTCGCACCTTATACCATACAGGTAATTTCTTCAAATATAATCACTATTAATTCTAGATCATAGGTTGGGTAGTTCTTCTTATGCGATTTCAACTACCTGGATGCATAAGCAATCATTTTTCCATTTTGATGTAATACACACCCTAGGCCTCTCAAAGAAGCATCATTATATACCTGAAATCCTTCTACCCAGCCATACACTACTTTTAACTTTTAGAAACTTTTTTCACACATGAGTGACTAGTTCAATGGCATGAACTTCTAAGTCAACCTTATTAGAGGGATCAAAATCTATAAAGAACCTCTAACAAATTTCCTCTAGTAACTTTCCATTCCTAGAAAACTACAAACCTCCATTAGAGATGTTAGTCTCAACCATTCTATCATAGCCTGCACCTTTTGGGGATCTATAAATATTCCTTTCTTGCTTACCACATGACTTAAAAATAAAACATAAGTTAGCCAAAATTCACATTTCAAAAATTTAGTATATAACGTATACTACCTCAAAGTCTCCATAGTTAACCTCAGATGCTTAACATGCTCTTCCTCAGATTTCGAATAGACTAGAATATCATGAATGAACATAATAATTAATTGATCTAGAAAATTCACGAACACCTTATGCATTAAGTCCATGAATGTTGTGGTGTATTTGTCATACTAAATGGCATCACAAAAAATTTATACTACTCATATCTAGTTTTAAAAGTTGTCTTCAATTCTCACCATTAACTGATGATAACTTGATCTCATATGAACTTATAAAATATATTGCACCTTATAACTAATCAAATATATCATCTATTCTATGTGGTGCATATTTATTCTTCATAATCACCTTTTTCAATTTTTTGTAATCAATACACATACACAAAGATCCATCTTTCTTCTTCACAAATAATACAGGAGCTTCCCATGGGGATCCGCTCAGCTTGATAAAACCTCTATCTTGTATCTCCAATAACTGAACCTTTAATTCCTATAGCTCTCTTGGTGCCTTTCTATAAGAAGTTTTAGCTATTAGAGATGTTCTTGGTATTACCACAATACATAACTCTACTCCTTTTTCTAGAGGAAACTTGCTAACTCTTTAGGAAAAATAATAGGAAAGTCTTTTGCTACTAGAACATTCTTAATGCCCTTATTTGACTCATTCAAATCTTTCATATAAGCTAAGAAGAATCCCTTTTCTCCATGGTTTATCAACTTGCAACATAGAAATCAAAGATGATATGACACTTCTAGCGCCTTAAAAATAATATACTTCTCTCCAACCCATAGGCTCACCTACTTCTTACAATTATCAATCTAATCTTAATACTTACTCAACCAATCCATACCTACTATCACATCTAATTCTTTTAATGGTGACACAATCAATTTTGCCTCAAATTTCCTAGTTATAATTTTAATATTACATAAACAAATCGAACTAGCAACTAGGAAATATCCAGTAGGTGATACAACAAATAAACCAAAAGTTAGCAATTCTAGAATTAAACCTAATTCATTTAGCACATACTCAAATAGGAAAGAATAGCTTTGTGATGCCATAGGATCAAATAAAAGGATTAAATACCTAATCATAAATTTTAAATCAACCTCAATGTAGAATAAATCAGAGCTAACTATAAAATATAAAATAATATTAAAAATAATAGTTTAAACATCATTTGATTTTATTTCTCAAAACTTATATACAATAATTAAGTTTACATGAAATCTATAAATCAAAAGAATTTTATTGGATTGTAAAATACCTCAATAATACTTGTTGAAATGAGACTACCTATACCCTTCTCTACTCATTGGACCCTTTCCTTTTCCAGAAAAGTCAAAAAATCTACAAAGTGAGCATAACTAGCTCTATAGACTTCTTTCACAAACTAATCACAAATATCAATATCCATTTAGAATACTAATAATAATTTATTTAATTATTCAGTAAATTAACAAATTAGTAAACAATACACAGAGTACTAACAGAATATAATTTTCTTAGAGTTATCAGAGCATACTTGGTTTCAGGATTATCACTTATACTATCACAAATAGTCTTCATAGAGGTATCAGAGATGTGAGAGAACACTAGCCATTAGAATATTACTTGTACTTATGTTTCTTATTTCATTATAATTTATTTAGAGATTTTATAATTTATCAGGATAGTTTAGAATATTATTTATATTAAATATAACTTATGAAAGTATGTAATTGTTGTAATCTGGGATCCCGAGCTTGTGATTTTGATGATAACAAATATTATTGATTTTTTATTCATTTCTTCTAGTATTTGTAGTGCATATTTACTTTTGTGTGTATTAATATTTCAGGTACATTATACACCCTGCAATGGAAGATTCATGGCTCAAATCTTGGTAGAATAGGATAATATTTTGTAAGAGTATATATTTTTTCTTTTCTTTATTTTTATATTTCTTGGGTTAAAGTCATGTAAATGTGTATGCTAACTTAGCGACCATGCATACACACACAGGGAAGTGAGAAAATGAATTTCAAAATTTTAAACTAATTGTACCATACAAACTAGATCATACTATATGATCTGTTATCTAAAAAATTAATTAAAATGGCTAATTGAGTAATTAAGGTTTTTAAACTAATCATACTATACAAACTAAATCATACATGATGATCTATTTAACTAAAAACCCCTAATTGCCAATTAGATTTGGATAAGTATTTTAATATTTAAAATTTAAACAAATCATACTATATAAACCCATTCGTAGTGTACGATATTTAAAATATTACCTAAATTAATCTGAGTGATTGTCAATTAAATAAAAGTTTAATAAATATGACAGATCATACAGTATGATGTAGATCATATTGGATGATTGGCAGAGATGAAATTCATTCATCCCAGGGATCATCCTGGATGAAAACTTGATTTTTGAACTAATCATATTATATGATGAGTACTGTCTACTACAAATGCAAGATTTATTATACTAAATGAAAATTAAGGGTTTTGAGTTTATGCTAATTTTAGAGATTATAAAAAATGATGAGATACTAATTTATAAAAATATTTTAGACTAAGGCCCATAAAATAATAAAGTTTTCCTAATAAGACTCTTAAATATTGATGTGGATCAGAGTATATGCATCCCTAGATCTCTATTGAGCTTATAAGGGTGAAAATGGAGGTTTATGACCTTCCAATATTTCTAATGCCTCTAAATAACTAGAAGGTTTAACATCCTATATCTATGTATATCAATATTCTATTTTAATACTCATATTATTACAATATTCCTCCATCGAGCTAATATATCACACTGTATATTAACTACACACACGATTATTATATGCATTAAATTAAAAATGGTAGATAATGAAAGCATCCATAATTTTATTCAAGGTACAAGAGTCTACAATAATACTTGCAATGTATTCACTGTATTAGCCCAAAACTTAAAAATTTACTAGACAAAGATAAAATAGAAAGCAAACACATCTTCATTTTAATAATAGAAGAAAGATATAGGAGAAATAATAAGAAAAACTTTTATCAGGATTGTACAAATGAACTTCTCCACACTCCTTTCTTATCCAGTGGTAGGATTGCTACACAAGATAGGCTAACATCTCCAATGAAAGTATATTGCACTTCCTTAGCCTCACTTAAACTTTACTCTAAGGGAGCACTAAAGAAATACACTAATAATTATAGAACTCTACTTAAAGTGATAGAACTCCTAAACAAAAGAATTATAAATCTTTTTTTAGTGAATACAAAAATAGGCTAAGGTGTTGCGGCACCTGATAAGGTGAAGCCATGGAATTATTAGATGAATTGGAATCTCAGCATAGTTGGGCTTGTTTCGCTGTGGCACTTCACTTTCTCAGTGTTTATTAGTTAAATCGGTGCATCTCTCGACTGATTTAGTGTGGATCCATCTTTTGTCAACGGCTCCACCACGACCATACAAAAGTTAAATGTTGCGGTGCTTGAATGCCCAATCTGATGTTACGGTGTTGTGATGCTCTGCACTCCTGTGCTCATTTTCCTAAAACTTAGGAGCTATGTTACTATTTTTTGGTGCAACAATGTTGGAAGGCTCTACGATGCTAATCTTAGCTCTGTTGGGGTGCTAATCTTCCTAAAATTCTAGATGGGCCGACGTTGTAATGTTTGAATAAGGTGCTGGGGCATTGTGGATGATGACACTATGGTGCTGCAACTCTGGGTGTTAAGGTGCTGGTTCAAAACTTGTAAATTTTTACCTTTTCTTGAATTTTTTACATAATACACAACTAAAATAACACATTTTTACGAGATTTAAAGATAATAAATAGTATAAAATTTACCCAACAAATGCTCCCCAGCTTAAACTCTTGCTTGAGCAATGGTGTAATCACGTATTGATTAGCTTTATAGCCAAAATAAAAATTGGTAATTTAAAATTACTAAATGTAAGATAATACATCACGTTCTAGAAGTAATTTGGAATGATCAAAGTTGTAATTCTAAAAAATCATAAATAATTAGCCAATGTAATCATCCTTGTTATTGTTCTAATTGAACTTTTCCATTATAAGTGTATGTGTAAGATTGACTTTTGATTTTAGAAATGAACATTATATTATTTAGATATTAGTTGTGCTTATTGTTAAATTAGAAGTTCATTAGTGTGTCATCATATATATTAATTCACATATTTTGTCCTATTCGATTTATGTATTAGGATGCTTCCTGGACTTGAGCTTCATCATCTTTTTTCTTTTTCAAATTTTCTCTATTTATTTTTCATGTTTTTCACTTTTTCATACTTTTAGTATATATTAATAATTTTGAATATCAATTATTTTTTCATCTCTCCAGTAACCCTAATTGATTTTATGTAAGGATTTTTGTTAAATTACTAATTCTATAGTTAGATTTACTATAATTTTTATAATTTAAGCTACACACTTCTTTTCCCTAAACTAAACTATTCATTCTTCAATTCAGTAGTCAGTGCTAAAGTTAAAGTTTATATCTTTTAAGTTCAAAATAAGTCAATGACTTAGATGATTTTCTGTAGTTAATGATTATGTTTTTCAAACTATGAATTATTATGTGTTGTTCATTCAAATCAAAATCTAAGGTTTTATTATTTTTTTAATTTTATAAAAATTTTGAACTTCTATTTTTATTTTTGTTAAATAAGTAATCAAAGTGCAATCATTATGTAGAGGATAATTTTTAACAGTTAATTATAAACAAGAATTTAATCAAATATAAATGATAGAATAAGAACAATAATAGAAAAAAGAATTAAAGACTATGACATAATAAAAATGACATAAAACATAATAAAAGAACTAGATAAATGAAAACAAATTCACACACAAAACACAGCCGGGATCTCAGCCGTTGATCAGAGGATCAACGGCGAAGATTTAGTATAGCTGAAAAGGGCTACGTTAAACGCCCTAAGCTCATTTTTTAATTCGTTCTCCCAAACCAGTTGATCGATTTAAATAAAATTTTAAACACAGCTTGCTTGAATGAATAGAAATCGTGTGGATAAAATTTTATGGTTTAAAAAGTGCTTTATAAAACGCTATTTTAATCTAAGTGCAACGAATTAGGGTTTAAGTTTTAGGAAGATCTAACCGCTCGATTGGAGGGATCTTGGATTCTCTGAGCTTGTTGACTGTCCACGCAACTTTTCTTTCTTGACCCCAAGGTCTGATAAGCTACAGATCGAAAGCTATGGAAGCTGGACGGAATTAGCCTTCGGCTCACCGTGAAGTTCGCCGGCGGCAGCTTGTACTGATCGGATTTTGGTTGGGAAGGGTTTATCAATCCCTGGAGAGCTCAAATGAAAAGAAATTTCATCTGGGGGGCTTGAGTGTAGAGAGAGAGGGCTAGATGGAGAGTGAGCTCTCTATTGAACCTATTACCCTATTCAATCTCCTCTAGATCAAATGGAGGGCTAGGATTCATTAGGAGAGCTCCTAGATGCTGCCACTTGTCCCTGGAGTTGTTGGGATAGCAGAGAATAAAAGGGCCAAAAGGACAAAGAGGTGGAAAGGCATTTGTCCTTTGGAGCACATGGGGGGTGATTAAGTTTAATTTAAACCTAATCTAGAGCTTAAACCTAGTTTAAGAAGTCTCTAGAAGGTCTTAATAGCTGCTGGAATGGGACAAAATCAAATAGGTTAATTTGAGTAAATGATTTTAGCCATTTAACCAAGTTTGACTCATCCCAAAGCTTGAATTGACTGTTGGGTTGATTCAAAGGGAGTTTGATGGCTTGACATTAGAGCTTGAATGTTTTAAGAGGGTTTGAACTAATTTGACCAAGTATCAATGTGTTGACTTAGTCAACTAGACTTGAATTAGGTTGGCCAAGCATTGGATCAAATCAAGGCCATGATTTGAAATGAATCTGATGGCTTGAAAGTAATGATTTGATGGAGTGAGTTGATTTGATCCAATAGGCTAGATTTGACTAAACTTAGTTTAGTTGACCAAGTCAACTAGTGACTTGGTCAAAGGTCCCATCAAGTCCTAATTGTTGAGGGATGTGTTCAAAGGGTCTTAATGGGTTTTTGAACAAAGTTTAAAATGCATTTGAGGCTTGATTCAAAGTAGTGAAGCTTAAGGGTTGAACTGGTCAACCTAGGTTGACTTGGTCGACCAGGTTCACCTAGAGTCAGGGATTGGGTTCAATCAACTTAGAATGATATTTTGAGTCTACTGATGGTGATCTCAAGGTCTGGAGAGGTTGTTTGGTCAAAATAACCTATTTGGGCCTTTAATGGCCCTTTTAGGTCAACCCTGGTTGACTTGGTCAACCCTAGTTGACTTGGTCAACCAGGTGGGTCCAGGGTCTGGAAATGGGTTCAACAGATTGAAATGATATTTGGATACCAATGGAGGTGGTCCCAAGGTCTGGGGAGGCTATTTGGTCAAAATGACATGTTTGGGCCCATAAAGGCCTGTTTGGTCAAACTAGGTTGACTTGGTCAACCAGGTTGACCCAGGGGCTAGAAGTGAGTCCAACAGGTTTGGTTTGACATTTAAAACTTGCTGGAAGTGACTGCATTTGATTTATAGCTCATTTGGTTCAAGTGACCATTTACACCTCATAGGGGTATTTTGGTCATTTTGACCCCTAGTCAACTAGGGGTCAAATTGAGTCCAAAAAAATACAGTTTAATGCTCAATGGGTTATAATCAAGGGTCTGGAAGTGATTTGGAGCTTTGTAGAAAGCTCCAGGATCAAAATCCCCTGGGTGGCAGGTCCAGTGGCATAGATTGTAAATATTTGAAGGTTTTATAGCCTTTGGATTTCAATTCAGTTTATGGGGTTAGAGACCTCAGAATGAGCTCAAATTTGGAGGGTTACCTTTAGAGACATGTCACATAAGTGTGGAACTGATAGACCTTGAATCAGAGGTCATTTGGTAGGGTTTTGAAATGTTCAAAGATTTGCTGGAAAAGGCTTTCAGGACTTAGACCTTTATCCTTGGATTTGAATCTAGAAATCTGGTTTTGAATTGGATTTTGAGTTTGAGTGATAGGGTTTGAATTACCCATATCATTCATGATCATTTAGAGATCATAAATGATAGGATAGGATTAAATCTTGATCAAAGGTAGAATCAGGGTTTGAACTAGAGTTTGAATAGATTTGAGGACTGGATAGATCTAAGATCTAGGAGGATCCTAGGACCTAAATTGATCTAGTAAAATCCTAGGGTCCAGGATAGATCCTAGGGATTGAAGTCTAGGAAATCCTAGGGTCTAGAGTATATCCTAGGGACTGAAGTCTAGGAATTTCCTAGAGTCTAGGAAACCTTAAGGTCTGGGATCTAGAAGGTTCTTAGGATCTAGAATAGATCCTAAAGTCTAGATACTAGGAGGATCCTAAGGTCTAGAATAGATCCTAGGGTCTAGAATGATCCTGAGATCTAAAATCTAGGAAAGATCCTAGGATCTAGAATGATCCTAAGATCTAAAATCCAGGAAAGATCCTAGTATCTAGAATAGTCTGGAAACTAGATTGATTTGAGATCAAGATTGATTTGAATCTGGATTGAGCTAAGATCATATTGATCCTCGGGTCAGGATTGATTTGAATCTGGATTGATCTAGGATTAAATTGATCATAGGGTTAAAATTAATTTGAAGAGATCCTAGGGTCTAGAGCAGATCCTAGGGATTGAAATCTAGGGAAATCGTAGAATCTAGATTGGTCTCAAATTGTGTTAATCTAGGTTCAGGATTGATCCTAAGGATTGGAAAGATCCTAAGGTCTTGATTGGTCCTACTAACCTCATACAAAAATGAGGTCAACAAATGGACCCCCAATATGTGTAATAGAATGTAGTTCTATTGCACATATTGGTGTTGACCGAATAGAATGGTCAAATCTGGAGTTTTGATCCTAAGGGAATGAGAAATCTATCCCTGAGGAATTAGAGTTTGAATAGATACTAGGGTAGTGCTAGAAAAAGCGTATTCTACCACTAGTGGGTTTGGTCCTAAGGGTAGGAGAATCCTATCCCTAATGGGGAAGAAAGTCTAGGTGATCCTATAGGAAGAAGAAACTCCTAACCATAAAGGATTGAATCTGGATTTGATTGTAAGGGAAAGAAAAACCTAACCTTAGAAGATTGAATTTGAAATGATACTAGTGTAGTGCTGAGGCAGCATATTCTACCACTAGTAGATCTAATCCTAAAGGAAGGGAAGTCCTAACCCTAAAGGAAAAGAATTCAAAATGATACTAGGATAGTGCTGGGGACAGCGTACTCTATCACTAGTAGATCTAATCCTAAAGGGAGGAAAATCTACCCCTAAAGGAAAAGAGGGTCTAGATGACCGTATAGGAAGGAAGAATTCCTAACTATAGAGGATCAAGTTTGAATTTTGATACTAGAGTAGTGCCACAAGGGCCATACTCTACCACTAGTAGATCTAATCCTAAGGAGAGGAAGAAATGCCTAGCCCTAAGGAGAAGAAGGTCTGGATGATCGTATAGAAAGGAAGAATTCCTAACTACAGAGGATAGAGTCTAGATTTGATTCTAAGAGAAAGGGAAATCCTAACCTTAGAAAATTGAATTTGAAATGATACTAGGGTAGTGCTGAGGCAGCGTGCTCTACCACTAGTAGATCTAATCCTAAAGGAAGGGAAGTCCTAACCCTAAAGGAAAAGAAGGTCTGGATGATCGTATAGAAAGGAAGAATTCCTAACTACAGAGGATCGAGTTTGAATTTTGATACTAGGGCAGTGCCACGAAGGGCGTACTCTGCCACTAGTAGATCTAATCCTAAGGGAAGGAAGAAGAACCTAGCCCTAAAGAATAGAAAGCTTGATTGAGATTGATTCCAGGACGGTGCGATAGGGGACTCATTCCATCACTGGGGAATTTAATCCTAAGAGAAGGAGAATACTTACTCTGAGGAAAAGAGAACTGGATGATCTCATAGGAAGATAGTATTGCTTCCTATAGGAGGTCAGATTTAAAGATTTGAATTTTAAAACTAAAATGGTGACGCAGAGGGTGTTATCCATTACTAGTAGATCTAATCCCAAGGAAAGAAAGCACGATGACTCACATCTGACCTTAAGGAAGAGAAGACTGGAGGACCCTGAGGGAAGGAAGCATTGCCTCCCACAGAAGGTCGGATCTGGATTTTGAACCTAGGATGGTGCCACAGAGGGCGTGCTCCACCACTAGAAGATCTAATCCTAAGGAAAGAAAGTACGATGACTCATATCTGTCCTTAAGGAAAAGAAACTGGATGATTCTGTGAGAAGTAAGCATTGCTTTGCACAAAATCAGATTTGGATTTTAAATCTAGGATGGTGCCATAGAGGGCGTGCTCCACCACTAGAAGATCTAATCCTAAGGAAAGAAAGCACGATGACTCACATCTGTCCTTAAGGAAAAGAAAACTGGAAGAAGCTATGATGGTGCCACGAAGGGTGTACTCCACCACTAGCGGATCTAATCCTAAGGATAGAAAGCACGATGACTCACATCTAACCTTAAGGAAAAGAAATCTGGAAGAAGCTAGGATGGTGCCACGAAGGGCGTACTCCACCACTAGCGGATCTAATCCTAAGGATAGAAAGCACGATGACTCACATCTAACCTTAAGGAAAAGAAATCTGGAAGAAGCTAGGATGGTGCCACGAAGGGCGTACTCCACCACTAGCAGATCTAATCCTAAGGAATGAAAGCACGATGACTCACATCTAATCTTAAGGAAAAGCAAACTCGAAGAAGCTAGGATGGTGCCACGAAGGGCGTACTCCACCACTAGAGGATCTAATCCTAAGGATAGAAAGCACGATGACTCACATCTAACCTTAAGGAAAAGCAAACTGGAAGAAGCTAGGATGGTGCCACGAAGGGCGTACTCCACCACTAGCGGATCTAATCCTAAGGATAGAAAGCACGATGACTCACATCTAACCTTAAGGAAAAGAAATCTGGAAGAAGCTAGGATGGTGCCACGAAGGGCGTACTCCACCACTAGCAGATCTAATCCTAAGGATAGAAAGCACGATGACTCACATCTAACCTTAAGGAAAAGAAAACTGGACGATCCTGTGAGAAGGAAGCATTGCTTCACACAGAATCGGGTCTGGAGTGGTCGTGTGTAAAGGAAACTTGCTTTACATAGAGGATCTGATCTGGATGATCATGTATAGAGGAAACTTGCTCTACACAGAGGATCGAGTCAAGGTGATCGTATATAGAGGAAACTTGCTCTATAGAGAGGATCAGGTCTGGAAGATCATGTGTAGAGGAAACTTGCTCTACACAGAGGATCGGGTCTGGATGATCGTGTATAGAGGAAACTTGCTCTAAACAGAGGATCGAGTCTGGATTGATCGTATGTGAAGGAAACTTGCTTCACACAGAGGATCGAGTCTGGATGATCGTGTATAGAGGAAACTTGCTCTATATAGAGGATCGAGTCTGGATTGATTGTATGTGAAGGAAACTTGATTCACATAGAGGATCGGATTTGAATTCTGGAATTTGAAATTTGAATGATTTTTGAACTTGAATTTAAAGATGTTTGAATTTGAAATTTGATTTGATGATTTTGAATTTGAAGGGTTTTAAATCTGTGATGTGTTTTGAATTTGATTTGAATTATTTTTGAATTTGAGGGATTTAAATTTGAAAGTTGATTGATTTTGATTCATCTTGAATTTTGATTTTAAGTTTTGAATTTCGATTGTGTTTGATTCAATTTTGATTTGTTTGAATTTGATTTTGAATTTGAAATGTTTTGAATTTAATTTTAAGTTTGACACTCATCTGGCATGATACTTCCTGAAGAGCCTCCCCAATATTTGAAAATATTGGGTGGCATTCTTCAGGTTGATCAGTCAAAAGGAAATTTTCTCAAAGATCATCATTAAAAATGAACAATCCAGTCAACATTGACTCAAGCTTTCCATTGAGTTTACAACGGATTAAAAGCAGTCTACAAAAGACTACGACCAAGTCTCCTACTTGGGGAGTTCTAAAGTGACACAACTTATCAGTAACTTGAATCAAATGTGACTTATAAATTTTTTAAACTTTGTTGAGCATGTATTGATTTTTATTTGATGCCCTTGAGCTCCTTGAATTGGAGTCAAGCACTCTGCTCAATTAGAGTTTGATTTTAAACAGCAAGTCTCAGCTCAGGAAACTACACTTCTAGATCAGAATGATCTAGGACCCAGCACAGGGTGTGGTTTGATTATGAATGACAATTTCCAGCATTATAAAATACTCCTCTAGTGGGATTGAACTTGGACCCATCATAGAGTGTAATTTTATAAAGAAGGCCTAGTAGGAAAAGATGCCTATGTGGAAGGACTTACACACATTTCTCAAGGACCAAATTTAAATTTTCATCAAGGGTAGAAGATTCATTCTCTTTATTAGAAAACTTCCTCTAGGTATTTGGACCCTGTCGGAATGACAAGCGGGAACAAATTCAGAAGTACAGTGAAAAGTTTGAGTGACTCCAACTAACCTGAAAAGATTTCAGGATTTAGGTTTTGTTGGCCCAGACCAAGTTTCATAGAAACTGAACTGGGGTCTCCCTTAAATATTTTGAATTAAAATCAATTTCAAAGAGGGTTTAAGTTGAATATAGAAATTTGATCTTTTCAATTCTCTAGCACGAGAGATTTTTGTATCTTGATAGATTATCGATGCATGGTAAAAATTCTGGATTCAAAATTTTTAAAATCAAGCAATTTAAAATTGAATGGGTCTTTTGAGATTAGAAGAAGGGAGCCTCTTTCTTTCTCTTTCTGGTGGCGCACATTGCACATCTTTTGATTTATAGTGCATTTTACACTATTTTTGAATTTGGCGCATTCGCGCATCTTTTTAAATTTATTTTGATTTTGAGAAGAGGCTGCACCTACTCTATTTCAATACCCGGATTACATCTCAAGTATAAGAGAAGAAACTCATTCTCTTATACAAGGACGGATAATCCTCAAGGTAGGACCCAGTCTTTTAAAATGAATATTGGCTTGACTTTTGAAAATTATTGAACAAATTTTAAACACGCAAGAGATATCTATTAGGATAGAAAATTGTGAGAAAATTGAGAGGATTTTCATTTCAAAGATCAACTTAAATTTGATATTGATTTAACTCAACAGTTGAATTAATCCACAAAAGAGGTGGGAGGGAGGTGTATTCAAACATTTGATGGAGTCAACAAGAACTTTCTCCTGTTTAAGACTTCAAATAGAGGTCAATTTTCATTAAAAAGATAATTCAACTATCTTGAAAATTTGAAATCAATACACTTGAGAAATTGGAAGCTCTCCTTAAAAAGGAATTACAAATCTAGGTGGCAAGACCCTAGTAGTAAGGAATTAGATTCCTACGATCTCATTGGAGGGAGAGACTATTATTGGGTCTGCACAATCCTTAGAAGTCATTGCATCACTTTAATCAAAAAGATTTATCTCGATAGGACCCCGTTGAAAGTTGAATTTTAACGGTATCACTATCTAATATAATCTTAGATTATTTCCCCTCTCTTGTTACTAGTGATCTAGTAATTAGGAGAGTGGCACCCCGAGTGGTTTCTACATCTCCTCCTCTCTAGTTGATGTAGTGGGACACGTATAAAAACGTGATCTAACATCATCTAGTAGAGTGGACGGGTCATAACCTTCAACTGGGGGCCTAGGGCCTGGTGCGAGTGTTTGATCAGTTCTGGCTTGATTAATTGTCGCCATGTAGTAGTCGAGAAGGTGTATTGAAGATTGTGCTCTCGTCTCTACAACCTCCTTTCTTTGAGCAACAGGAGAAGGGTGAAAACTATTTCCACCAGAGAAGGGGTACGTAGAAGGAGCAACAAACTTTTTATTAGCCTCGGACTTGACGTGCTTTAAGGCTTTCGCCTCAATAGTTTTCCTGGCCTTGACAACCTTCTTTCTGACTCTACGAAGGTAGTTCTTCATTTTGTTCTTGCTGGCCTTGCTGACAACAGGGGTACTAGAACTTGACTTGATCTCAGGCTGAGATGATAGCTCTTCTATTGTTATTGACTTCTGGTTATTATCCACCTTAGTAGAAGATACAGTGGATAAAGCGGTGACAACAGCCTCCATCTCGGAAATGGGGGAGTTCACTCCTGACCCTAAAGTAATCATAACCAAGGGGACATTCCTTCGTATTCCCGCAGACAGATCAATCATTTCTTCTCCGTCGACTGATAACTTGAAGTCTTGGAATTGCATTTCAAACTGGATGAAATTACTAGAAGTGATTCCTTCGACTATCAAATTTCTATCTAGAGAGAAAATGAGTTTCCCAGCCATTTGAGTGCTTAAATCCTGAAATTAATGAACAATGATTTGAATTAGTTAATCTTGAATTTGAATTTGAATTTTAAACTTGATTAATGTTATTCAAAATTTGATAATTCAATCATGTTAAGCTTAGATTCAAAACAGTGGTTGGTAGAATTGACAAGGACTTAAGGGTTGAACCCGACACTTTCGCTACACCAATTAACTTGGGGCAAAATGTCAAAGTTCAAACTCAAACTTGAATTCAAAATTGAAATTACAATTTAAGGTGACAATCGAATTCAAATTTAAGGTTGAGATTGTATTTTGAATCAAAGTTGGATTTAAATCTGAACTTAAGGTTGAAGTCGAATGGATCTTTCTTCAAATTTCGTGACTCAACACATCGAGTTTTGCTCAATCATATTGGTACACATAATTGATATGAAAGATCCAGGGATCGAGCTCGACTCTTTTCGTTTCACCAATTGACTTGGGTCGAAATGTCAAAGTCCCGAATTTGACCTTGAAATCAAATCTGAAGTTTGAATTTAAGTTTGGAATCAAATTTGAGTTCAATTTTGAAATTGAATTTGAACTTAAGATTGAATTTAGTTTTGAGGTTGAATTTAAACTTAAATCTTGGATTCAATTCGAGCTTGAAATAGAATTGAAATTGAAATTGAATTTGAATTTAGATTTAAACTCAAGATTGGAACTGAACGGACCTTCTTCAAAATTTGAAACTCAACATATTGAATTTTGTTCAAATATGTAGGTTTACCAAATTAGCCTGAAGATCCTAAGGCTTGAATCTTTGCACCCCACCAAGCAATTTAGGGGTGAAATGTCAAAGCCCAGAATTGACTAGAGAATTTTGAATTTGAATTGCATGTGTTCAACTACAACAGAATATTATAGAAGACAGATAGCAACGATGATTGAAGTTGATTTGAAAGATTTTCCTTGACTTTTGAAACTAAAAAATGTTGAGTTTTATTTTCAACATAATGGTTAACAAAAGTTAAGGGAAATCTAGAGACCTGGTTTGACTCTTTCACTATACTGACTAGCTTGGGGTGAAATGTCAAAATCCAGGTTGACTTAAAGAAATTTTGAATCTGGGTTTTGAGACTGAGGAATTTTTTGTAAATTGTGAAACTTAGCATGCAGGAATTTATTCGCATACGAGTTTGCAACATATGCAAAAAGATTATGACAAGCTTGGCTTGACTCTTTTGCTCTACCAATAAACTTGGAGGCAAAATGTCAAAGCCCAGCTTGGAGGGAGGTTTCCTACACTCACCTCTCTTTCCACATGTCTTAATTGAGTTGACCACACTCACCCAAGGGAGAAATGGGAGAGGGACCAACGGAAGAAAGGTAGTCAAAACAACCGATGCAATAAAATTCGTAGCGCTATTAAAGATGGAGAGAAAGATTTTCCCCAGTGGAGTCGCCATTTTTTGTTTGATTGAAAATTGTATTTTTGAAAAAGGTTAATTATCTTTGAGAATAATTCAAAATTGATTTTTAAGTTTGAATTCTGAAATTGAACATCCATTAGTGATAATATACTATCTCGAAAGGTAGAGATAAAATCTCCTAATGAGTTCAAATTTAGAATCATAAACTTGATCCTGAATATCGTAGTCAGATTCAGGGAGAAACCACATATGATCCCAAAGGATCAAAATGAAGTTCAATCAAATATTCGGCCACGATAATCTAGATAAATTATCGTTAATTTCATATTCAAAGTTATATCAATAGATGATATATCATCCCAAAGGAATAAAATATCATTCATTGTTAATTGCTTGAATATGACGATAACGATCACCATTTTTTGTTTTGATTTCCCAAAGATAACTAATTAAGGTTTTGAAAAAGCTTAATTTGAAAAATCTGGTCTGGGATTCTAAATCTCCTATGAGCGCAAGCCCTCGTAGTTAATTACATCGTAGGAAACCAGAAAATTTCCTACGAATACTCTCGATTAAAATAGCGATACGAATTTTATTTAAGAATTCAAAGATTGATATCAAAGAAGGTAGGGACTGGAATTTTCAATCGAGAATGGTTTTATGTTGAACACTTATTTCTGGAGTCAAATGAGAAAGGGTAGGAGGTATTTTAAGATTCTGAATTACTTCAGAAACACCCCAACCTATCCTAAGTGTTGAGCTTGAATTAGATTGAAAGAGATTTTTTAATGTTTGAGTGATCAATTTTATTAGAAAGTAGGAATTAGATTCCCGAAAGTTGAGGTCTTATGATTGAACATTTACCTCAGAACCTAAGTCTAAAATGGGTACTGAAAATCAGTGACCCAGAACCTAGCTAATGCAATGCAATTTGGACTTACCCCGGCCTGGATTGGGGAGCCAGCTAAACCACCTAAACGCTTTAAAAACCATGAGTCAAGTTAATTATGCAAGAGTGGTAGGAACATTGATTAAGATTAGTTTAAAGAATTGGGGTCGACATCTAGAGCAGATCCTAATTGACCCCTTAACATATGTTGGGTTAAATGCTTAAGCTAAAAATGTAATTAAGATTTAGACTCAATTTTTAATTTGTATCTAATGCAATGCATACTAGTTGACTCGATTAAATGCTTGAAATCAGAATGAAGCAATTTTAAAATCAGGCTTAAAAATAGATTTTATCCTAGAGATTGCACAACATCCCCTTGGACAGAACTGCACCCTAATAGGTCAGGTGGTCTGCCAGAACCCGCAGGCGGGGAGGTGCCTAACACGGATGAGAAAAGTCAATATGTATGAATGAAAAACCCCCGGCGAGTTTGGGCTTACTTCTTAAGAGCGTTAGAGTTTCTATCTGAGCTTAAAATTTTTAATTTTGTTTAAGTAGAAAAGGTTTATGACCGTACCCTCACGAGCCTCCGATCGGGTTCCAGGCTAAATCAAATACTACATGCAATGAGCGCCAAAAAACTACTAAAAGCATGCGGGTCCTTAATCGCAATCAACACATCAATCAAATCAATTAAATAATTAAATTAATTAAATAAATGCTCAAATTGAAAGTCCATAGGCAAGTGCCATTTAATAATATAATCCAGGGTCTGCAGTAAAATAAAGTGGCCGGGTACCATTGACTACAACCCGGATTCTACTCCTAAGACTCAAGTGACTTTGAGATTTGAGATTTTTCTCATTCTTCACTTCTTCATCTTCTTGGAACTCCTTGGATCGTCGGGTCTGGATATCCAAATGAAAAGAAACTCTCCCTAGATATGGGTGTTATCTTTTCTCTTTGGATATGTGAAATTCATCCTAATTTGGATCTCCAAATGGATAGGAACTCTCCCCTAAGGGATGTTTCTTCCTCTTTGGATTCCAAATTGGATGTTTAAACATCTCAATCTCAAATCACTTTAAATTTACAACTCAAATATCATCTCAAATTACATCAATAAAAATTTAAAAATCTAGACTCAACATCCTGCAAGGTTATCCTAATAATCAACAGTTTATATAAACATCCCAAGAAGTTATATGTTAAAAATTAAAAATGCTCAAACCAACCACACTTGGCCATGCTCGTTTAACTTTAAAGGGGGACTTAAGCATTCTGGAGCACCTGTGCAATTTAATATTTATGATTTTTGCCCCCTTTAATTTAATTGCCCTGTATGAGCATGGCCACCTGCATAAGATTGAATTAGTACAAAATGTCCCTAGCTTAGGGGTAAGTCTAATGTACAATTAATCACATCACAGAGTGCGGTAAATAAATAAACAATCACATCAACATTAATTACTTAAATCTAACAACCAACATGTAATAAAAACTGTGAAAAACTCGATACACGCAAGTAGTAGAAAAGTAAACACCGGCCTAGCCTAAAACTAGAGTTGGTTGTCCTAGCAAACCATCTAAAGTGTGTGAGGTAGGTTGTGTGGTTTTGATATGTCCTAAATAGGCACTTGATTGAAGTTGCTTAATGTTTTGGTTGGTTGAAGGCTTAAGGAAATTTTGATTTGAGTTTAAATCTTAATGACTTAAAATTAATTTTAAATTTTGATTTTGATTGTTTGTTGGATATCACCTTTGTTGCACACCGAGGCCGTGAAGTTTATTTCACCTTCCTTGGGGCTAATTTAATAGCCTCGTAGGCCTGGGTTACCCAGTGGTACCCGATATAATTAAGTAATTTGAGTTTGATTAATTTTTAAGAGTTGATAAATTTTATTCAAATTGATTGGTTGCTGGTTTTAAGTTTGAATTAGTGTTTTCTGGAATTTTTTGACAATTTATTGAATTTTGGAGTTTTCTGGATTATTTTATTCATTTAATTCAAGGGTCAAAATTTAACTTTTTGATTTAAAAGGTTTTCTGGAAATTTAATATTTTATTAAAATACTAGACCTTAATACGATCTGTTAGATAGTAAGTACGCTGAAATTAAATTTTTCTACATTTTATTATGAAGGTTTGAAGTTTTGACTTGAATTTGAACTAAGTTTGACCAAAAGTTGACTTTTTCAAAATTGATTGATTTCTGGAAACTTAACATTTTTAATAAATATTAGACCTTAAGATGAGTTGTATGCCTTTGAGTTTGCTCAATTTGGAGTTTATTAGAATTAGTTATGAATTTTTGAAGTTTTGAGTATTTATTGAATTATTTAAATTGTTTAATTAGAGACCCTTTTTGTGATTTGGATCCAAATGACTTCCAAACTTCTTGAAATCAACTCCAAAGGTCAGGAATGACCTAAGGAGTGATCTCTAAGTGTTTGAGAAATTTTTGGAATTTTTAATTATTTTTAATTAATTAAATTAATTAAATATTGAATTTCAATTAAACTCAAATTAAATTTAATTTTGAAGTCCAGTCAAGGGGATTTTATTTTTTATTGATTAAGAGTTTGATTCTGGTCAGTTTGAGGAATTATATGTAATTTTTGGATTTTAATTTGATTTATTATAATTTTTGGAAGGCTTAAAAGCTTAATTAAAGTTTAAACTTGATTAGGTTAATTAAAGGTCTTAAAGATTTCAAAATCCAGTGAAAAATTTTCCTAGGGCTTAAAGTGTCACTAAGTTTGAATGTTTAAAATTTCAAATCAAAAGGATGTAAATCCTATTTATTGGAAATATTCTAAGTTATCTAAACAAGTCCTTAATTATTGTCCTTAATGCAACTAGGTTAATGGGTCTTAATCAATATTTCTAACCCTTGATTTAACATATGCATTAATACATAAACACAATCAAACCCTAAATCTAGGAGAACCCTAAAGCTAAGTGGTGTGTGTGCACCCTAATCATGCAAATCAAATTAATATTAATCAAGTAAAAGGCTAATCAATAAATAGTTAATAGAATAATTATTCATTGATTAGTCATTAATCCCCACAAATTCCATTCATACACACAAGCTATGTTTAAGATTCCAAAGGGATCTCCCAAATATATTAAAGATTTAATATACATAATTTTAAAATAAACTTTGAAATATAGGTACTTATATATATATATATATATATATATATATATAAATCTTAAATTTAAAATACTTAAAATATCATTAAAGTAAGTTGAATATTCAAGTGAGAGATCCTTTGATCATTAAAGTGATTTAAAAATAAATTTAAAAATAAAATAAAATAAAATATTTGATACAATAATTAATTAAATACTAATTAAATAGTAAAGCATTCAAATAATTCAAATTTATTCAAAATAAATTGAGTTTTAGATTTTGAAAATAACATTCAATTAAAATACTTAAAATTTCAGAAATTTTAATATATTAAAAAAAAATGAATTTATTTGAATTTAATTTGAGTTTAATATGAATTTTTGAAGTTTAAAAGGAATTAAATTAATTTCAAATTAATTAATAATTAGAATATTTGTTAAATTAAATTTAATTAAGTTTTAATCATTTCTAAAATTTTAAATTATTAGAAAACAATTTCACTTAAATTTTCAAAATTATTTTAATTCAATTTTAATTAAAAATTATAGTATTTAAATAATTAAAGATAATTATATATATATATATATATATATATATATATATATATATATATATATATATAATATCATAAATTAATTCAAATTCAAATTAATTATTATTATTATTATTATTTTTAATAAAAAAATTCTTTGTTTTTTCTTTTTAATAAATTTTATTTTTTAAAATAATTTTTCTTAAAGTTTTATAATTAAAATAACATTTAAAATTAATTAAAACAATTTTTAATTAATTAGGCGGCCGGAAGCCACGTGGCAAACTCCTATTCGTTATTCCAAACCGCGGGGTAATGATTGCCAGCAATCATCGGACAATGATTGAACCGCTTACGCGGTTTACTAAACCACGTTAGATCAAAATGCGGACCGTTCGATTATCCGCCATTTGATTTAACGGCTGTGATCCGGCTGAACGGCAATATTAACCATCGGATCGAATCCACGCATTGATCCTAACCGCGGGAAGAAGGGATCTCAGCCGTTGATCAGAGGATCAACAGCGAAGATTTAGTATAGCTGAAAAGGGCTACGTTAAACGCCCTAAGCTCATTTTTTAATTCGTTCTCCCAAACCAGTTGATCGATTTAAATAAAATTTGAAACACAGCTTGCTTGAATGAATAGAAATCGTGTGGATAAAATTTTATGGTTTAAAAAGTGCTTTATAAAAAGCTATTTTAATCAAAGTGCAACGAATTAGGGTTTAAGTTTTAGGAAGATCTAACCGCTCGATTGGAGGGATCTTGGATTCTCTGAGCTTGTTGACTGTCCACGCAACTTTTCTTTCTTGACCCCAAGGTCTGATAAGCTACAGATCGAAAGCTATGGAAGCTGGACGGAATTAGCCTTCGACTCACCGTGAAGTTTGCCGGCGGCGGCTTGTACTGATCGGATTTTGGTTGGGAAGGGTTTATCAATCCCTGGAGAGCTCAAACGAAAAGAAATTTCATCTGGGGGGCATGAGTGTAGAGAGAGAGGGCTAGATGGAGAGTGAGCTCTCTATTGAACCTATTACCCTATTCAATCTCCTCTAGATCAAATGGAGGGCTAGGATTCATTAGGAGAGCTCCTAGATGCTGCCACTTGTCCCTGGAGCTGTTGGGATAGCAAAGAATAAAAGGACCAAAAGGACAAAGAGGTGGAAAGGCATTTGTCCTTTGGAGCACATGGGGGGGGTGATTAAGTTTAATTTAAACCTAATCTAGAGCTTAAACCTGGTTTAAGAAGTCTCTAGAAGGTCTTAATAGCTGCTGGAATGGGACAAAATCAAATAGGTTAATTTGAGTAAATGATTTTAGCCATTTAACCAAGTTTTACTCATCCCAAAGCTTGAATTGATTGTTTGACTGGTCAACCAGTCAATCCATGCTGAGGTGGCAAGGGAGGAAGCCTTAAAACCTGGTTGGGTTGATTCAAAGGGAGTTTGATGGCTTGACATTAGAGCTTGAATGTTTTAAGAGGGTTTGAACTAATTTGACCAAGTATCAATGTGTTGACTTGGTCAACTAGACTTGAATTAGGTTGGCCGAGCATTGGATCAAATCAAGGCCATGATTTGAAATGAATCTGATGGCTTGAAAGTAATGATTTGATGGAGTGAGTTGATTTCATCCAATAGGCTAGATTTGACTAAACTTAGTTTAGTTGACCAAGTCAACTAGTGACTTGGTCAACCAGGTGGGATCAAGTCCTAATTGTTGAGGGATGTGTTCAAAGGGTCTTAATGGGTTTTTGAACAAAGTTTAAAATGCATTTGAGGCTTGATTCAAAGTAGGGAAGCTTAAGGGTTGAACTGGTCAACCTAGGTTGACTTGGTCGACCAGGTTGACCTAGAGTCAGGGATTGGGTTCAATCAACTCAGAATGATATTCTGAGTCTACTGATGGTGATCTCAAGGTTTGGAGAGGTTGTTTGGTCAAAATAACCTATTTGGGCCTTTAATGGCCCTTTTAGGTCAACCCTGGTTGACTTGGTCAACCAGGTGGGTCCAGGGTCTGGAAATGGGTTCAACAGATTTGAAATGATATTTGGAGACCAATGGAGGTGGTCCCAAGGTCTGGGGAGGCTATTTGGTCAAAATGACATGTTTTGGCCCATAAAGGCCTATTTGGTCAAACTATGTTGACTTGGTCAGCCAGGCTGACCCAGGGGCTGGAAGTGGGTCCAACAAGTTTGGTTTGATATTTAAAACTTGCTGGAAGTGACTGCATTTGATTTAGAGCTCATTTGGTTCAAGTGACCATTTACACCTCATAGGGGTATTTTGGTCATTTTGACCCCTAGTCAACTGGGGGTCAAATTGAGTCCAAAAAAATGTAGTTTAATGCTCAATGGGTTATAATCAAGGGTCTGGAAGTGATTTGGAGCTTTGTAGAAAGCTCCAGGATCAAAATCCACTAGGTGGCAGGTCCAGTGGCATAGATTGTAAATATTTGAAGGTTTTATAGCCTTTGGATTTCAATTCAGTTTCTGGGGTTAGAGACCTCAGAATGAGCTCAAATTTGGAAGGTTGCCTCTAGAGACATGTCACATCAGTGTGGAACTGATAGACCTTGAATCAGAGGTCATTTGATAGGGTTTTGAAATGTTCAAAGATTTGCTGGAAAAGGCTTTCAGGACTTAGACCTTTAGCCTTGGATTTAAATCTGGAAATCAGGTTTTGAATTGGATTTTGAGTTTGAGTGATAGGATTTGAATTACCCATATCATTCATGATCATTTAGAGATCATAAATGATAGGATAGGATTAAAGCTTGATCAAAGGTAGAATTAGGGTTTGAACTAGAGTTTGAATAGATTTGAGGACTGGATAGATCTAAGATTTAGGAGGATCCTAGGACCTAAATTGATCTAGTAAAATCCTAGGGTCCAGGATAGATCCTAGGGATTGAAGTCTAGGAAGATCCTAGAGTCTAGAAAATCCTAGGGAAATCCTAGGGTCTAGAGTATATCCTAGGGACTGAAGTCTAAGAAGTTCCTAGAGTCTAGGAAACCTTAAGGTCTGGGATCTAGAAGGTTCTTAGGATCTAGAATAGATCCTAAAGTCTAGATACTAGGAGGATCCTAAGGTCTAGAATAGATCCTAGGGTCTAGAATGATCCTAAGATCTAAAATCTAGGAAAGATCCTAAAATCTAGAATGATCCTAAGATCTAAAATCTAGGAAAGATCCTAGGATCTAGAATTGTCTGGAAACTAGATTGATTTGAGATCAAGATTGATTTGAATCTGGATTGAGCTAAGATCATATTGATCCTCGGGTCAGGATTGATTTGAATCTGGATTGATCTAGGATTAAATTGATCCTAGGGTTAAAATTAATTTGAAGAGATCCTATGGTCTAGAGCAGATCCTAGGGATTAAAATCTAGGGAAATCTTAGAATCTAGATTGGTCTCAAATTGTGTTAATCTAGGGTCAGGATTGATCCTAAGGATTGGAAAGATCCTAAGGTCTTGATTGGTCCTACTAACCTCATACAAAAATGAGGTCAACAGGTATGTCCTATGGCCATAATGTCTCAAGTAATTATGGTCCTTAGGTTCATATAAAATATGGTAGAAAAAAAATTCAAATTTTCTGTTGGAATGGAATCAAGAGGTGTCGATAAAAAAAAATTCCAAATGAATGTAGAGGATGATTTAAAAAATTCTTATCGAGAAGTAGATGATACTATTGCTAGCAAATTCAGACCTTCCAAAGAAGTTAATAAGGAAATCAAAGAGGTTTCTCAAAAACCTGTTGCTACTCCTTTTGATTTAAATATAAAGATAGGTCTACTTGAATCAAATGATGAATCTAGAAGTTGCTGGAAGGTTGCTAAATATGTTGATCAATGCAAATCTATTCAAGTTAATAATTTTAATAAAGATATTTCCAGAGAGGATTCTATCAAGGTGCAACATAATGGGGAAAATGCAATTAATGATCAATCCAGTAAGAAGGTCTATGAAGTGATAGGAGCATAGAAGATGCTTCCGTGATGATAAGTAAGAAGCATATTGATCTCAATTATATTGATGCTTTAAAGGGAGTTGATCCTCGCAAAGATGTTCAAAAGGAATTTGCTTAAAGTTCTCCTAAAATAATTTAACAAATGATATTAGTTATCATTCTCTTGATTTGGAAGCTCATGCTACTAAGGTTAATAATCAAGATTCCACATATATGCCCAAAATATCTTATCTTAATGGAAGACTGAAGAGCTGAAATAGTTGGGACCAATTGAGGAGGTCCCTAAGAAGATAATAGCTAGCGGGCATGCATCCCCATTGGTTAAATAATGAATTCAATTTTATTATGGAATTGCATGGGAGCTCACAAGAAAGAGGCAAGCCACTATTAAAAAAATTAATTATGGATCATGGTGTTTTGTTTATTGGTTTGATGGAAACCAAGATTGAATCTTTATAGGGAAGACATAATCAAATTTTTAGGTGTTGATTGGGATTACTTTCATTTTCCTGCATTAGGAAAATCAGGGGTATTTTGGTGCTTTGGAATTCAAAAGTGTTTTCCTTCTCTATACTTGACTCTAACTCTCAAAGTTTCATTGGCAATCTCATTGCTCCTAACTCTAGTGCATGGAAGATTGCAATTGTGTATGGTAATAAAGATGTCCATTTGAGAAGATTATTATAACAATCTATTGAGACTTATTTATCTAATAAAGAACCTACTATTATCGGAGGTGATTTCAATTGCATTTTATCCAGGAATGATAAGAAAGGTGGTAAGAAATTTTTACTGTCCCAAGGTCCACAAGAAATGAAGGATTTAATGGCTAGAATTGATCTTCATTATATAGCTTGCTTGGGTCCTCAATTCACTTGGTGCAACAATAAAGATGGATCGAGTAGAATCTTGGAGAGGTTGGATAGACTTATTCTAAAGCCCTTTAGAAGGTTCCTTCTGCTATCATTAGGCACTTAGCTCAATTAAGTTCTGATCACTGCGCTCTACTAATGAATTTAGTAGATAAGCCTCATTATCAGCAAAACATTTGGACCTCTTATCCTGCAACTTGGGGCATTGTGTCCAAATCCTCAAAAAATTTAGACTTTGGAAGCACTACTGAAATTCTTCAAAGAAAGCTCAAGAGAACTCTTAGATCTTTGTAATTTTGGAGCATGAACAAATACAAGGAGTTGAACATCCTCAAGCAGTCTCTTTATGTTAGAATTATTATTTTTTCCAAAAAAAGAAGTATAGAATTTGGGACTTACTGATGATGAGCTTCTTGAGCTGAGAGTTAAAGTCAAAGATTTGAATTCAACATTAGCTAGATTGGAAACTTGGTGAAGACAAAGAGCAAATACTATTTGGATTGAACATGGAGATACAAATTCACAATGTTTCATAATTTTTCTTCTGCTAGAAGGAATGCAAATAGAATTTTGCAAGTGAAGTTATCAAATGGGGATTTCACTAATGATCCTATTAACATCACGAATGTATTTACTTAGTTTTTTTCAGCAAAAATGGAGAACAAGGCAATCCTATTTGGAGGGATGGCCAGATTTCCATGCTGACCAGCAAATTGAAAAGTTCAATCAAGAGTTATTGCAAGAAGAATTTACCAAACAAGAACTAAGGATTGTTGTAAACCAATTGGGGCATAATGAATCTCGTAGGTTTGATGGCATTTCTACTACTTTCTTCAAATTCTATTGGGAAATAGTAAATGATGATGTTTGGAGAGCCATTAGCTATTTTTTGAAAGATGGAGTCATGCCATCTGAATGAACAGACACATTGGTAATTCTTGTCCCCAAGGTAGGCTATGCTTTAGATCCTTCAAAATTTAGACCCATCAGCCTATGAAAAAAACTTACAAGATTGTTGTAAGGATGTTAATAAATAGATTCAAACTTATTATTGCAAAACTTATCTCTAAAGAGCAAGTAGCATATGTTCCAAACATGTCTATCTCAAACCATTATCAGCTTGCACAAGTTCTGTTCAACAAATTAAAATTTTTTGGCATCTAAGAAGGGCTTTGATTATGTTAAAGGTGGATATGGAGAAGGCTTATGATAGTATGTGTTGGGAAACTTTATTCCATGTTATGAAGTTGATGAACTTTCCTTTAAAGTTTAAAAATTGGATAAGCAATATGTATGCAATCCTAGATTTTCCATTATGATTAATACTAGAAATCTAATTGGATTAAGGGTGATTGTGGATTTAGACAAGGATGCCAATTGTCTCCTTTCTTATTAATTCTTTCTTTAGAACTTCTTTCCCAGGCATTTCAATAAAAGGTAGAAATCATGGTATCAAAATTGCATCAAAGTTTGAGAGAATTTCACATTTGTTATATGTTGATGATGTTCTGATCTTTGCTAAAGCTAATTTTCACTCTATTGATCTTATCATAAGCATTCAAATATATTATTGTTCAGGGATAGAATAAAGAATAAACATGAACAAATCAATCCTTATTTATTCTAAATCCCTGGAAAAAAACTAAAGAGATTTGCTAAACGAATTAGGTTTACACTAGTTAACAAACTTGTTTATCTTGGTGTGAAAATTGTGCTTAGAAGGTACATTGCTACTGATTTTCAAGCCATTATGCAGTACACATTGGAGAAACTTAATTTCTGGGGTAGAAGAAATTTATCCTTAGCTGGAAGGATTGTGTTGATTAAATATTCTCTTCTTTCACTCCCAACCTTCCTTATCACTCACTCTTTGGTGCTTAGATGTGTGCTTCATGACTTAGACAAATTATGCAAAGATTTTTTATGGCATAAAGACAAAGGGAGACAAGGAATGCATTATATTAAATGGGAGGATCTTTGTCTTCCCAGCAAGCTGGGAGGTCTAGGAGAGAGAACGTCCACAATTCTAGAGAGACAACATCCAAACTTCTAGAGAGAGAAATTTTGTCTTCTGGTTTTTGAATTTTGGAGTTTCGCAGGTTTTCCGCGGACGGTAGTGCTGACGGCAGCTGCTCGTCAGCTGTCTGTAGCCGATATCATGTCATCTAATCTTCCTTCTAGTACCAATCGCAATAATGGAAGAACTAATAACAATCTAGTGATTATAGAAGGAACACGACCATCGATTCGCCAAGATGCAGTTGTTGAAGGAAAAGAAAAAAATGTGGTGAATGTTCGTGATGCAAGAAATGTTAAAGAGCGTATGGATTTGCATGGTACTTCAGGTAATTATAACCCTGAAGCTTCTTCTTCTGTTGGTTTGGTTTTAAAGGTCAATAAGTTTATGGGAAATCAAGAAGATGCTGATTGTAACCATATAAGCCGCAATCTTGCGATGAAATTCAAGAATAACACAAAAGTTTCAAATGATGATGGTGAAAATAGCGAATGAACTGGTGTGAATGATGGTTTTATTACAGCATGGAAGAAACCACAACATATTAAGATTTCCTACAAGAGTGATAGAACAGAGATGTCAGATGACGGGGTTGCAGTAAAATTAAATGCTGATCTGGAACACATGAATTCACAAATATTGAAGAATTCTTTGGTGATTAAAGTCTTGGGAAACAAGATGTCATTTCCTGTTTGTAGCTTGGAGCTGAGAAGGCAGTGGAGTAAATTTGGAAATTTCCATATGACTATGCTTGGTATGAATTGGATTCTGTGTTCATTTAAGACAGCTGAAGATATGGATGAAGTGTTAAGTGGCGGTCCTTGGTATGTTGGAGGTCACATTGTTGGTATGGACAAATGGTCCCCTTCTTTCTCTCCAAACTCCTTTAAAGGTATTACAGCACCCGTCTAGATTCGGTTTCCCTGTTTGCCTTTATTTTGTTGGGATGAGGAGAATATTGCAAGAATTGCATCATGTGTTGGAGTACCTATGTATGTGGATGGGAACTCTTTCAAATGGGGAAAAAGAGAATTTGCTCGTGTATGTGTGAGAATAAATTTGGAGAATAAGCTTCCTAATTGCGTATGGGTGGATGGAATAGCAGGTAGATTCTTTCAAAAAGTTGAGTATGAGAAGATTGATCTGCTTTGTTATTATTGTGGCAAGGTGGGTCATGATAGAGTGGATTGTCCTGATGATGTGGCCCTTGCTCAGAATGCTCAGTCTGTGAAGAAGCATGGTTTAGTAGGGTCTGATGATCTGGTTGCACCTACTGGAAACAAATCTTCTCTGCATAATAATGAATATGGGCCTTGGATTCATGTTAAGTTTAAGAATGGAAGATTTAAAAATGAGAGGCATGTTGGTGGAGGAAGGAGTGGAAAAAGTGTGAATGATGTTAATCGCAAGGTGGCTGGTGTCCAAGAAGCTGGTGTGAAGGAACCAAACTAGTGCAAGAAAGATGGTGTGGACATAGAGAAGGTAATTGATGAACAACAGCTGCTGGTTGAAGATGTAGTTTCTAAAATAGGAAAAGTGGATGGGGGTAAGCAGAAGGATATTGTTGGGGCAAACAAATTTAATGCTTTGACTTATGATATTGAAGATGGGGAAGTTATTGTTCCTGTCCAGGTGGAGAATCCGAAGGCTTTTGTTGATGCTGTCTCTATTCCAGATAGAAGGGTGGTTGCTGATTCTCAAAGTGGCGGCTTGGTCAAGATCAAATTGGCTAAGGAGCTGAGGTCTTTGGGTCCCTTGGAGCCTGAGCATAGAAAGAAAAGGAGAGATGGGAAGGGGAATGTATCAGGCGGGGACGTTTCCCCTCTAGGTGTTTAATGTCTTCCTTTATTTTTTGGAATTATAGGGGGGCTAGGAAGAAGGAGGCCTCTCTGTATCTTAGGGAGATTGTGGGGGACCATGATGTATTTTTTATTGGGTTGACTGAGACTAAGTTAATGAGTATTGATAGGAGGGATGTTGATTGCCTCATTGGGAGTGACTGGGATTTTTTCCACCATCCTGCTGAGGGTACTTCTGGTGGGATTTTGGTTGTCTGGAATAGGAAGATGGTGTCTTTTGTGGTTGTTGAGCATTCTTCTCAGATGGTGTTTGGTGTCCTCTCTACTCCATTTATGGGGTCTTGGAGGGTTGCTACTGTGTATGGGAATAAGTGTTGTCTTGAGAGAAAAAGATTGAGGGGTATGCTTGAGAAGTGTATGGTGGGTAGTGTCCCGTCCCGTCCATTGTGTGTGTGTGTGTGGGGGGGGGGGGGGGGGGGGGGGGGATTTTAATTATATTTTGTGTAAGGAGGAAAAGAAAGGTGGAAAGAGATTTCTCTTTTCTAGGGGACCAAGAGAGATGAGAGGTTTTATGACTAACAATGATTTTCATAATGTAGGGATTGTTGGACCAAGCTTTACTTAGTGTAACAATAAAGAAGGTGCCTCAAGGATTTGGGATAGGCTCGATAGATGCTTGTTGAATTTTGCATCTTTACAATTGGTTCCTTCAGCAAAAGTTAGACATCTTGCAAGGGTGGCTTCAGATCATAGTCCCATTCTGTTTAAATTGGAAGAAAAGCAATTCAACAAAGGCAAGATCATCAGATTTGAAGACACTTGGAGATCGTACCCAGCAGCTTGGAGTATTGTGCATAACTCTTGGAAAAAAGCTGATTTTGGTAATGAGATGGATGTGCTACATAGAAAGCTCTGAAGAATGTTAAAAGCTTTATTCTTCTGGAACAAGAACATGTGCAAAGATTTATGCAAGTTAAAGGAAGATTTGAAGAGGGAAATCCTGGAATTGCAGATGAAGGAATCCACGGATGGAGGTATTCTATGGAAAATCTTTTTTTACTTAGAAGCAAGGTGCATGAACTTAATGTTACGTTAAGAAGGCTTTCCACTTGGTGGAACCAAAGGGCTAAGGCAAGATGGCATGAGGAAGGGGATACTAATTCTAAGTTCTTTTATAACTTTGCGTCGGCAAGGAGAAATGGGAATTGGGTTGGCAGATCAAAGATGTTGACAACAATGTGCTGGAGGAGGGAGATCAGATTGAGGAGGTTTTTTTGAATTTATTTAAGAAAAAGTGGAGATCTAGAGATTGCAAACTTTCATATTGGCCTTTGATTTCTGATAATCAGAGGTTAGTAACTTTAGATTTGTATATGTTGAGTGCAGAATTTACCATGGAAGAGTTTAGGGAATCTATTTTTCAACAATGGAATAATAAAGCACCTGGAGCGGATGGGGTGACTTCTTCTTTTTATAAGTTCTATTGGAGCATTGTGAGGGAGACTACTTGGAATGCTGTCAATGGATTCTTTCAATCTGGAGTTATGCATAAGGAGTGGAAAGACACTTTAATTGTCTTAATTTCCAAGGTGAAGAACCCGATCTTGCCATCCAATTATAGGCCAATAAGTCTTTATCAAACCACTTGCAAGATTGTGGCTACTATGCTGGTCAATAGATTGAAAAGATGTATGTCTAAGATGATTTCTGAGGAACAAGTGGCATTTATTCCAGGGAGATTAATGTCAGAACATTATTTACTGGCTCAGGAGATCTTTAACAAGTTTAGGGTCTCCAAGAATAAAAAAGGCATGATGGCTGTAAAGCTGGATATGTAGCAGGCATATGATAGCATGGGATGGTCGACTCTGCAATAAATTCTTAAATGGTATGGTTTCCCCTCTATGTTTTCTGATTTCATCATGGAATGTGTGGTAAAGGCAAGGTTCTCAATTATCTTGAATGGGAAGAACTCAAGATGGATTAATGCTTATAGTGGTTTTTGGCAGGAATGTCCACTTTCACCCTACTTGTTCATTATGTGCTCTCAACTTTTATCCAACTCGTTTGAGGAAAGGGGGCAGGAATTGGGTATCCAGGTATCTCCTAGATGTCAGAAGATTACACATCTTCTCTATGCTGACAATGTGCTTGTCTTTTCTCAAGCAACGTCTACTTTGGCAAGAGTATTGAAGACTATTGTGGCGGATTTTTGTAAATGGATGGGCCAAAGAGTCAATATCAACAAATTTCAAGTCATGTTTGGTAAGGCTGTTAAACGTTCCCATAAGAATAGAGTTACTAGAAGACTTGGTTTTAAGATTGTGAAGGAAATGCAGTATTTAGGTATCAAAATTACTTTGAGAAGGTTAGGTATGGCAGATTTTCAAGATCTGTTGAATCTTGGATAGGCTGAATGCATGGGGAAATAAGTCCTTATCTTTGGGAGGTAGAACAACTCCTACTAAGTCTTCATTATTATCAATGCCAAACTTTTTAATTATGCATTCTTTGGTTCCAAAAAAGAGTGCTGCATGAATTGGAGAAACTTTGTAGGGACTTTATTTGGCACAAACCAAATGGGAAGAAAGGTTTGCATTATGTTGCTTAGGAGGAGGTCTGTAAACCAAGAAGTTCTGGAGGGTTGGGGGTGCATTCAATATTTCTTAGAGGTGGACCTCTTAGGGCAAGGCTGGCGTGGAACTTAGTCCAAAATCCTGATTCCTTACTCAGAAATTTAAGTGCAAAATATGGTTACAACATCCTGAAGGGTGTTTGCAAAAAGAATGCTTCTAGTGCTTGGAAAATTTTGATTGATGGTGGAAAACATCTTAAACCCGTTGTCAAATGGAAAGTAGGTAGAGGAGATGAAATTAGTGTCTTAAATGACATTTGGTTACTTAACAAATGTTGTAATGCTTGGCCTACTTTTGCTGATTGTGGGGCTTTAGAGGGTATGGTGCTTCAACAATTCATTTCAAGGGACGGTGGCTGGGATGTATTGGAGTTGAAAATGTATTTTCATAGAGAACTTATCATGTTGATTATGCAAATACCTATTGATTCCATCAGGAAGGAGGATCAAGTGGAAGCTTTGTTCCAGCACTCGGGTAGAACCATATATGCCTTATCTTATGAATGTGTGATGCAAGGAAGAATCAAATAGGATGATGGTGGTTTCTTCAAATGGCTTAAGAAGTTAAAACTCAATTCAAGGGTGGAACTTTTTTGGTGGCATTTAAGTAAGTTTGCTATCCCTACAAATCAGTTTCTCAGATATCACATGCTTTGTTTTAAAGATTTTTGTGCTAGAGGGTGTCAAGAGGTTGAAAGCTATAATCACATAGTGGTTCATTGCAAATATCTTATTGATGTCATTTCGAAGATTAGAGAATGGGGCTTTGCTATTCCTATTTTTCAGTCCCTGGATAGTTGTTTGGAGGAGCTAAGAAGGTTGTCACTTCGGAATTCAAATATTGGTGAAAATGTATTGTGCAACAGTTTATTTGTCCTGGAAAAACCGTAATGATGTGAAGCATGGAAAGGCTGCTTTGTCCAGTTCTTTGGTTGCATCCAATGTATTATCTTTAGCTATGATACAATCTATTGAATGTCTAGATAGCTGTGGTGTTAATCTCCTTAGGGAGTTTCACAAAACGTGGTGCCCTCCACCACTAGATTGGATCAAGATTAATGTGGATGCTGCAGTTTTGAGTTCAAATCTAGCTGGCTTTGGGGGAGTTTTTAGAGACCACAAAGGAAGGCTTCTTCTAGCATTTGGGAATAATAGAATTCATTGGGATGTTGCACAATTAGAGATGGAGGCGGTCTTAGCAACAAGGGAATTCATTCAAAAGTGGATGTTTGAAAGCAAAGGTGTTATCATTGAGAGTGACAATTTGAATATTATTACATTCATTCAAGATTCTATGAATAAGGCAAAATGGCAATTGGAGAATTATGCAGATAAGGAGCTTTTCTTTCTTAATGGTTTCAATAAAGTCATATTTCATCATGTCAATAGAGAATGTAATAAAATAGCTGATTTTTGTGCTACTTTGGCTTTAGAGAGTAATTTTACCTTTGATAGTTTTTCTTTTGGTAACATTCCTTCCTCTTTGTTTGATTTGTTAAAGGAGGAATGTAACCCGTTTATCAAGTGTAATTAGTTTCTTTTGTTTCTTTAATGCAAATTGCACTTTTAAGTGACGTAGGTGAGTAATTAGTTTCTTTTGTTTCTTTAATGCAAATTGCACTTTTAATGCAAATTGCACTTTTAAGTCACTTAAAGGTTTAACTTCCCCAATTTGGGTAAGAATGCCACACCTTCCTCTTTGTTGTTGGGATGAAGTCAATGTTTCACGTATTACTTCAATGGTTGGAACCCCATTATTTTTAGATGGCAATATGTTCCAATGGGGGAGGAGAGAGTTCGCTAGAGTTTGTGTTCGTATTGCTCTAGACAAACAACTCTCTTTGGGAATATGGGTGGAGGGGCTTGAAGGAAGATTTTTTCAAAAGTTAGAATATGAGAAAATCTCTACGTTTTGTTTTACATGTGGAAAAATTGGACATCTTTCTAATGAGGGTGGTGTGGAAGTTAAGACTACTATTATTGGGAGCTCCACAGTCCCAAATTCTGAAAACAATGGAAAGGCAAAATCTGATTCTGATTCGAATAAATCATATGGTCCTTGGATCCATGTTAACCATGGTAAAAGGAGGATAGTGGATTCCTTTTCTAAAGAAAATAGAGGTAGAGGTTTTAAGCTGAAAATTGCCCCAACTTATGTTAAGAAAGTTCAGGATATGGTGAAATCTCGAACAGGTCCAGGTTTTATAAATGTTGAAGATGAAAATATTCTTGTATCAAATATTTGTGAAGATGAACTTGTAGTTCAAGGCCAAGATGTGCCATCTTCTGGACATAATATTGAGAAGGTTGATGTGAGTTTTGAGTCCCCAGGTAACCTAGTTCAGAAGATTACCTCCCCTTTTAGCATAGCTAAGGAGCCTTTAATTGATCTTGCCAACAATTTTTCATTACTTGAAGAAGAGAAAGCAAGTGCCGTTAATACTGTGGAAGAAGCATGCTTAAATGAAAAGGAGGATGGAGAATTGAGTGAGTTGGAGAGCTCCCTTTATTCGAAAAAGAAGTCTTCTGATAAAATGAGAGTTAAACTCTTAAAAGAGCTAAAATCACTAGGTAATAATAATTTGCTGGTTCAGAATAGAAGGGCTGATGGTTTGAAGAAAAATGCTAGTGGGAAAGGTCCAACTAACTTTGGCAAATGACTTCCTTTATTTTATGCATTTGTAGGGGGCCAAGGATAAGTGAGGCCTCTCTTTATCTGAAGGTAATAGTTAAAAATCAAGTTGGGATGTCTGTTGGGCTTGTTAAAACGATGATGGTTCAAGTATATGTGTTGGAGCTGATCGCGAATGCTGATTCATGGATTCTTTCTAATGGATTGGATAAGGAGGATAGTGATGATCTCCCTACATGGTTTATGGATGGCTTGGATGGGGAGCATTTCCCTACTATGGATGTCTTCTGGATGGTAACGCCTTGGTGGTTGCTGGCGTTAGTTCTTGTGAGTGACAAGGGTTGTCACGGTTTATGATGTGCTTCGGATGCCAGTGATTGGTTCTTACATGGGAGCTAGTCTTTCAAAGGCTTTGATGGTTACTGGTTTATTTTCAGAAATTCAAGACTTGTTGGCAGTTCTCCTGAAGGATGCAGGGTTTGTGGGTACTAGAGATTTGGAAACTCAGGATGGTTTCTCTAAACTAAAGCTAGATGGCATTTCGGTGGCTTTATTGGTGGTTGATGGAGGCTCGTTAGGAGTTCTTCTGAGTTTAGTTGGGGTTTTTTTTCCTTTTCTTTTAGTTGTTTTTGGTTTTTTTGTTTCTCTTGTAGGTTCTTTTTGCCTTTTTGGACTTAAAGTTTAAAGTAATGATATATGGGATTTTTACTAGTTGCCATTTTCTACCTTTTGGGAACTCTGGGACACTAACCAACCTTTTAGGTTGTTTAAATATTTGGTGTCCCCTCCACCCCAATGGGTTTAAAAGGGGAATTAGTAGATCACATATCCATTATGATAGAGTCAAAGGGCTTTTTTTTTTTTTCTTTCTAGCTTGTAATCGTTTTTCCTTTTATTAATGCTATATGCACCCCTTCAAAAAAAAAAAAATGCAAATTGCACTTATCAAAAAAAAAGCTGGGAGGTTTGGGATTTCATTTAGCTACTAATTGGGAAGGACTGCTAAAAGATAGATTAGCTTGGAACTTCTATAACAATCTTAAATCTATGCATGACAGAAGTATTATTTCAAAATATGGTAATAATATTTGGTCTTATATAACTAATATATGTGATTTTGTTATATAAAAAATTCTACTAGATGGGGTTCATCATCTCAAGCCACTTGTTATATGGAAAATTTGAGATGGAAGGCACATTCAAGTTATGTTTGATGCTTAGATTGCTAAAAAATCTCTGTAGATTTGGCGATCATATTAGTTTACAAAAGTTGAACGTAAATAATTAGCTGGATCATGAAGGTAGCAGGAGTAAAAGCATCCTTCAGAATTTCTTTGGAATTGAACTGATTAATTATATCAAATGGATTCCAATTAACTCTCATAAAGAAGAGGATAAAATGAAGCTAATTTACAAACACTCTGGTATATATTGTTGCATTTGCAATGGAACATAAATTTATGAATGTGGCAGGATTGAAGAGCTTTAAATGTATAAAGAAATTGAAGTTGAGGCCAAGAGAAGCTTTCTTTTAGTGGAGGCTTGAGAGGAATGCTTTACCAACTAATTGTTGGCTTAATCATAGAAATTTTATTGATTCAAATCTTTGACCAAGACATTATCAAGTGAAAGAGGATGTAGAGCATACTACAGTTAAATGTATGAAACTCAAAGAAGTTATTACAACTCTCAACCAATGGCGAATTCCATTACCTATTTTCAGTTCTTTTTTTGAAATGGTTCAGCAGCTACATGTTATATCTTTTGATAATCTTATCATGGGTAGAATATATTGTTCTATTTTTTTCACATTTGAAGGAGTAAGAATAACAGAAAGCACAGAAAACTAGTGATTACTCCATCCGCTACTGTGGCTACTACTCTAGCAACATCAATAAAATTGCATTTAGATCTGATAGTGGATTACTGGGATGCTAATCAGCTTGAACAACTAAAAGAAAAATTTTGGCATCCCCCACCTCCAAATTATATCAAAGTGAATGTTTATGCTTTATTAATTAAATATAATAATGTAGGAATTGGTGGAGTCTTTAGAGATCACAAGGGAATATTTATCTCAGCATTTGGAATGCATTTACTTCATTGGGATGTACCTCAATTAGAAGTCCTGGCTATTCTAACTATTAAAGATATTATAGAAGATTGGATGAACGAGGCTAATGGGATTTGGAATAAAGGAGACAACATCAATATTATCAAGATGATGCAGAAATCTTTGGCTTATCCTATTGGTCAAAATGTTAATAGTTTTGTGGATCTCACTTTTTCGCATGAATAAGCCAGCCATTTTTCATTATAGTCCTAGAGAATGTAATAGAGTTACAGATTATTGTGCAACTTATGCTTTATTAGGAAATTTCATTTGGAATGTCTTAGATAATAACCTTCCTTCAACTTTTATGTTGTTGTTGAAGGAGGAATGTGATAGGATAGCTATCACCAAGACTATATTTTCCTTTTCATGAATAAATGCAATTTGTAATTTCTTTAAAAAAAAAACTCACATAAGCATGCAAAAGCTAAAATGTAGAAATTCTAACACACAAAATATACTGAGTTGGATCAGAATAGGTGTAGCACTGTTGCAATAGGTATTACACCCATTTGGTTGAATTCCGTTTTCATCGCAAGTTGAATGTATTATGATTGCTTGTCACCAGCAACTAGCCACCACTAATGCCACCATTATTATTGTCATCTACTATCATCACCTGTTATTAATTGCCATCGGCTTCTACCACTGCCACCCACTATCACCACTATCATAATTAGTCACCATTATAATCATTGGCCACCACCATCATTTGAATTTAAATTGCATTCATTTTACTTCAAGCCAAATAAAAGAAATAAGATCTCTTGCATTCCTTTTACACACATCAAAATAACTTCAAACATTTTCAATGCACTAAATTCCTTTGTGTTCTAACCTCTTAGACTAAACCAATCTAGGGTTCTTACCTCAATGACCCAACCAAAGTTTCCTAACTCTCCTCCCTACTACACAAACTCACATGAATTTGATGAGCGAGAAAACTGTTTCTAACCTCTATGAGAATCATGGGATTTTTGCCACCTTAAATGATTCTCCCACCTTTGACATTGGATGATTTAAGGAAATCAAATTGGGGCATCACTCCAATGCTTATTTTCACATTCTCCTTCTTCTCATAATTGTCAAGAACCTCCTACCCTTCCTCCTCTCTCATAATAACTTCCAAACCTTCCTCTCTCTTTTCTCTCAACTCTCCTTACTTTAACATCCATCAGACACCTTCCCCCCTCTCATAGTTATGATTAGAGAAGGTTCTCAACCTTCATTCACCTTTGATTGAAGGTCAACATCAAGAAAACCTTCATTTTTTGTAACTTCATGATCTTTTCTCCCATATACTTCCTTACACAATATGGTTTAAGTCTTAGGCTAATTATTTAGATTAGGTTCATTATTTTCTCGTATTTTGATGCAACTATACTTTTGAGATACATTTTATTTGAGAGGGATCTTTCATTTTGTGGCCCTGTTAGCATGGCCAATTGGACCGTAAGGTAGATAGCCTCTTAATAATAATTGATTTTATCAAAGGTGACATAGCCTTAACTCAATTCGAATAATAACATTAATGATTCAAGTGTGTACTTATAATTGTCTATTTAGTTACACTTTTGTAAAACTTTCTCTTGGTGGAAGCATGCAAACCACAATCAAATCTAGAACTTGTGCCTGCTATTCTAAGGAACTATTATTCATTATTAGATAGGCATACCCTTCATTATTATTGGCACTATCCTTGTTACTCATACTAGGTTCCTTGATGTTATAGGTTGTCAGTCATATTTTAAACTCTCAATTATAATTACATACATGTAATAGATCTTCTTTATTATTCATAATGAAATTAACATGTTATAGAGCTAAATTTAACTTAATTTATTGCTACACAACTCCTATTCATTTAATTTAATTCATGTGATAGAAGATTTAATTCATGCATATTAGTTATATTAAATATAAATATTAATAATTCTATAAATTGAATTAGTTACAAAACTTAGAATTGCTATGTTAACTTATATAACACATGTTGAAACTTATTTGTAAAAGCATGGGCATTGTATGCATGTGTTCAATGGTATGTAGGTCAATAGAATCCTATTGGATATTGGCAAGCTTGGCTGAGGGGCCCTCAAAGTGACGACTCTAAATGAAAATCACTGGATTTCCTTGGGATGGAATTTGCCTTCCTTATGCATTGTGTTTGATAAATTGATTATATAAAATTGATTGATATTGCATTATTTAAAAATTGACATTCACATTTGTTATAGTAGCATAGTATAATCATTATAAGAACCATAACATATGCATTATTGCATTGATACATTGATTGTTGATTTCCACTCTTGTTTATTTGCGTTATTGTATTGTATGCCCCATTCCTTTGTCATTTATGTTTCAATGGATAGGAGTTGTTTACTATATTTTAATTATCAAACTTAATCATTGTTATTCTTGTTTATAGCAAGTCTTGTCAGTCATAGTATTTGGAGGATCATCACCATAGAAGCATATCTTCTAGTTGTACTGTATTTAGTATTTTTATGTTTTGTAGTAGGTTATTTGTGTGGTTGCTTTTGAGAGTTAGGTAGTTTTCTTTGTGATATTATTTATCTTTCACCTCTTTTGGTTATAGTAGTCCTATTATGTTGATTTATGGTTATTCAAATTTATGATAAGAAAATAAGTTCAATTTATCTTTCATTAGTTGCTTATAATTGTCCATATATAATTTATATTACTCGTATATGCATGTTTTTTCTTATGGGTGAAAAATAGATCTTCTTATTCCATCATCACATCCTATATTGCTGGGGTGTACCACCTTCTGAACCCTGGGTATGACACTTTTAATGTGCTTACATTTTTCAGCAAGCCACAAACAACCCAAAAGAGAAACTATTGATCTTTAATAAACTAAAAAAATGACCAATCAGGCCAATATTCCCTTAGAAGCATGACTATATATTTCCTTAGCTGGACTACAAGTTTGTCGAAATCCAAATTCAAATTATTCTAAATTTAATTAAAAAATTATAATATAAATATTGCTTTCAAATTTGTCCTAATAAATGAATTTTCTTGATATATATTAATTTCCCTCCTATTTTTAGATGTGAAATTCATTGATTTTAAAAATATTATCATTTCAAAAAAAATAAATAAGCTACATAGACTTAATTGCATGTTGCATCTTGATAACTTTTTCAATAACTATTATTAATAATCTCTAGACCACATTATGATAAGTCTTGATAATGGAGGTTAATTATAACTCTCATCATTAAATTTGGCAATTCCCTTTCCTCTAATATTTTTAAATTTTTATAATAGAAATTAAGTGTAGCTCCATTCTTTAAATTTTGCAACTCCATTCCTCTGATTTATGACCCTTTACAATAGAGATTAAGTCTAACTTCCATCTTTAAATTTTTTAACTCTATTCCTCTAATGCATAAATATTGGTAATAAAGATTAATTGTGACTCCAATCTCTAGATTTTGTAACTCTATTCCTCCAATATTTTTTACTCATCTCCATTCCTTCAAGTATAATTACCTCAATTTTAGGGAGAGAAAAACACACTTCTTTCCTCTCTTACTTGAATGTTGTGATTTTATCTCCTTAAAAAGTTAACCACTAACCTATATGGGCAATTTTAATTCCCCTTTTCAAGCTCCAGTGGTTTTGTATCAATAATAATAAGCTACACTTTATAAGAGATATTATGAAAAACATTCGCATATTCTTAATTTTTTCTACCTAAGTTTTGATTCTATCTTCTAAAAGAGGTTAGCCATAGGTTTGTTAGGCATATTACACTCCCATTATAAGCCCCAATGCTTCTCTACTGAAGAGTATCAAATCATGCTAAATTAGAAAGGTTTTAAGTGATATCCAAGATTTGCAATTCATGTGGTTGAGCACTAGTCTTCTTCTTAGAAAGGGTTAACATTCTCTACTTAGATAGATTTGGATCTCATATGAGAAATATTTTTATCCCACTTTAAAGTTCTGATCTTCTCTCCAAGTGAAAGATAATTATTGATAAAATTTGTTGCAAGTCATATAAGAAATGATGGTTGATGCTGAAAGTTCGATAGGGATGTTAAGCCCTGATGAACTAGTCCCGAGGCTAACCAAGAGGGGGGTAAATTAGTTATTTTAAAAATTTGTGAGCAACAGGAAAGATCTTTTCAATAATTTGCAGTGGAAACAAGTAAACACAGAAATGAAAAGTTCAACCATAGATTTCACCGAAGCAGTTAATAACAGAAAAGTAAAGTGCAGAAAATAATAAGAAAGAGCACACCAGATTTTATAGTGGTTCGGTCAACTTGACCTACATCCACTCCCCGGAGCCTCCCCTCCGGGTATTGCACTAACACAAAAGTGACTCTCCTTCTGCTCCCAAAGCAAGGCGGAGAAGCCTGTATAAAACTCCTTTCCACCAACCCGGGGAGGCAGAGAACCTGAACTCCTTTCACTTCCTCCTGAAGCAGGCAGAGAACCTGGACTCCTTTCGCTTCCTCCAAAAGCAGGCAGAGAACCTGAACTCCTTTCACTTCCACCTGAAGCGGGCGGATAACCTGGATCTTCTTGCGAACAATCCTCCCACAGAAAACACCGACAAGATGAGAGACAACGAACGGAGAAGATGACTCTGATCCTTGCTTGGAGCAACCTTTGTGAATCCCTCATAAACTCCCCCTCATAAGATCCTCTCTCTCTCCCAAGCTCTCTCTCTCTCTCAAGGTTTCTCTGGAAAGAAAAGTGGCAAAAGATTTTTCTTGTTGGAAGAAAAAGATCTTTTATAGGAGGGCTCAAAATTTGCCCTAAATCTCAACTGGTCGGCCAATATCATCCAGGATGATCGCTATATCGTCCTGTATGATCAGTTCAAAATCACCTACTTCAGCCTGGACGATCTGGCTCTTCTGGATGATTAGTGGAAAAAGTTATTCAGATCGTCCCGTACTATTCTGTGATCGTCCGGGACGATTAGTGTAAATTGAGGAATTTCGTCCAAAAGACCACTCTGGTCGTCCAGAGAAACTTATGCTGGATGACCTAAAAATGACTTGATCGTCCAGGCCAATATTGTTATCGTCCTGTACGATGGATGGATAGTCCTGAGCACCGCTATGGACGTACAGGTGAAACATGCTGGACGGTTAGAATTTTTAACACATCGTCCTGTACGATCCTGAGATCATCCAGGATGATATGATCGAATAAATCATACCTTAATTACTTTCCTTAATCACCAGACTAATTTAGGTATGATTGTAATGGATCATCTAGGATGATACACGTATTGTCCGGGATGATCAGATCAAATCTCTAAAAATAAAAGTTGCCTAACTTGATCTAGCGGCTGAAAATTTTTGATTTGAGCCTATCGTCCCGTACGATGGATGGATCATCCAGTAAATTTGGCTTAATCAGACAAATTTAACTTGGTCGCCCTAATTAGGGTTTCTATTTTCACTGGATCGTCTAAGACGATGTGAATATCGTCAAGGATGATCTGAACAAAAAATGAATAGAAACTCTAATTCACTCAAGCTCTCCCGCTGAGTTTGTGTGTGCAAGGTTACTTAGCTAAAGGATCAGTTACATAGCATTTGACTCAATAAAGATAAAAAAGTACATTGGACCTAGATTTTAAAATAGACTGACTCGAGCTTGGACTAGCTTGAACTTATAATTAAACCTGCGTACCAGAAAGATTAAACAGGTAACCAGAGATAGAAATATTTGCTATCATCAAAATCATAATCTTTAAAACCAGATTTATAATAATCTCCCCCTTTTTTATGATGGCAAATATTTATTAAGTAGTTTCAAATCAAATAAATAGGACTACTCAAACCATATACGAAAGAAAAACATTTCATTTCAAATTTCATCGAACATAAAATACAATAAGAAAAATAACTATAAAATAAGAGCAATACATGAAACAACTAGAATAGTATAAGAAACTACTAGTCACTCAAAATACTAACTCCCCCTTTTAACATCATAAAAAGGAGGAGGAACAGACACAACAGTATAAGCAAAAAATAACACCAAACACAAAGCTAAAAAGGAGGCGGATCCTGATCAGAAGGAGGAGGAGGTGGTGGCTGAAAGTAACTGTGAATGGCGGCGAAGTGTACTCCAAACCAGGCAATGTCCTGGTCGTGCTGCTGTTGCTGCTGAGCAACGTAGTCATTGAAGCACTGCAGATCCTCAGTGTACTGCTGCTCCTGGGCAACAACATAAGAATCAAATTGGGCCTCCCATTGGTCGAACCGCTGCACTAGATGATCAAAAGGGGATGCAATATGAAGGGGAGTAGGTGTATCAGGTGCAGCAGGAATATGAACAGCTTCTTCCTCTTCCTCCTCAACATCCGGGGCGGGCTCTGGATGAAGTCAGGTACTGTGGAGTACATGGAAGGAATTATTTGTGAAGAAGGAAGGAAGGACATTGGCAGGGACTGGATATTACAGATCATATTTTGTCTCCAAAGTATATGCAATGATGTGTTATAGAGCTAGATTTGGACATCGTTTATGGCACAGATCCCTATTGGTAGTGAGATGCTTGATATATCTAAAAAGGAGATCGGTAGCATTGAATTCCCGGTGGGCCATGATGTAGCAAGTGGTCATGGAAAGTAAAGGGGTAATGTGAATATGGTCCCCAGCCTTTGGGATGATGGAGGAACGAAGGACATGTTGAATAGTACGAGCATCCTTAAGGAGGGAAGTGCAAGCGTTGTCGTGGTAGGGCACATTGGTATTTCTAAGGAAGCGATTGGTGGCACTCCAATCATAATCATGATCAGAAACAAGGGTGTAGAGTTTATCGCCAGTGACAGAGAGTTGAAGGATATGGTGAAAATCCTGGGTTGTGAGTTCTATAGGTCGCCGATTTACAAAGGAGTGAAGAGTGGAGTAGTCAGCGACGATGCGAAGATTTATGAAAAAGACTTGGAGAAGTTCAAGGCTGAATGGGAAGGCCAGGGTGAGGATAAAGGTGAGGGAGGTATGCGCAAATAGATCTAGGACAGGGTAGGTAAGAGTGCGGGGGTTGATGATCTTGAATTGTGTGATTCTAACTTCAATATATCATTATAAGGCAGCCTGATCGGCTGTATTTAGAAAGTGGGGATCGACATTTCCCCATAAGGAGCTAGCACCTTACTGCCTAGATCACTTTCCACCAGCCATTAGAAATACAAGAGAAAGTGTGGAAGGAAGAGGTGTGAAGAAAATTGAAGAAAATAGCTGTTTAAATAAAAATCGGCTGGATCGTCCCGTACGATCGCATGATCGTTCAGGATGATATGAGTAATTATGGCAGCCAGGATGATTGGTCAAAAAGGTGATTGGATCATTCAGGATAATCAGATATCATCCAGGATGATTAGAGACAGGCGATCGTCCCGAGGAGTCAAGCTGGACCATCGTTGACGAAAAGTATCATCCAGGACAATGAGGTGGATCGTCCGGGATGATATATAATAAATACATAGGACGGGTATAATTTGAATCATCCAACTACTAACACGTAGATCATCCAGGACAATGATGTGGATTGTTCAGGATAATGACCTATAATCGGTGCATGCTCAACCGTTTGATCAGGATCAGGAAATATGAATCATATTGTCTAGGATGATGTAAGGATCGTCTAAGACGGTCACCAATAATTGATGTAAATCAGCCATTTGAACAAAGTGGGGATGATTTGAATGTATCATCCAGGATGATGTATGGATCGTCCGGGATGAAGACGATCGTCTAGGATGATTTGGGGATCGTCCAGGATGATTTGGGGATCGTCCAGGACGATGTGAAGAAAAAGTGAAAAAGATGGAGGATGGAGATGAAAGATCAGGGATCCGAAAAACATATAAAATAAAATAAAAAATTAAAATAAAAAATAGAGAAAAGAAAACTAGAAACAATAAACATAAAAACAAAAAACAACGAAGTTTTTTTTTGAATCGATCCGTTCTAGTGAATCAGAATTTTCCCGTGATTTTGAATCCAAAAACTAATAAGAAGACGATCGATAGCGCTGAAATCCAAAAAAAGTTGGAAAATCAATTTTCGTAACTCCCACCTCGGAGACCTTATAGATGCAAATTCCTTTCAAAATAAAAATCTAATTCAGAAGAAAAGAAATTAGATTCAAAAAGAGATTCTTTCAAGCCTTGTTCCAGAAAAATATCTGATATAATAGTATTACAAAGTAAGAAATCAGAAATCATGATTTTTTGTCTCAAGCTTTTGAAAATATTAAGGGTGCATAGATTTTTCTAAGACATTTAAAGATCTGAAAGGGAAGAAAGCCTATTTCTTTATGGGATAATTTTGTGTCCCTTTTTCTTTCAATTTTTGGCGACATTATGCATCTTTTTAGTTTGGGCTAATTTTGTGCCTCTTTTCATTTTGGCACTCTTTGCGTATCTTTTGTAGGCTTTCTCCCTCTCAAAATTGTTAAAGAATCTGAGCTGTCAAATTACCTTCGAGACATAGGAGACGAAAAAGCTCACTCTCTACAATAAAGAAGAGTATTCACAAAATAAAAATCATACATCGTATGATAAGTGCAATCACTTGGTTCAGAAACTCATAACATTGACTCAAGACTTTGAAAACACTATTCATATGAGGTAGATTACTGTAGGAAGATAAAATAGATCTCTATTTCAAAAACCAACTTTTTAATTTTGAAGAGGATTTTTATCCAAAAGAAACAATGCACCATTAAAGGAGTTAGAGGAAGAGAAACAAACATCAATGTTTCTTCCCTTTAACAGATCCAGTGGAATCAATCACTGCTTACAAGCTTCCAAACTAAAAAATAAGGCAAAATTTTCAGTCACAAATCCATTTTATCAGCAGTAGTGAGCAGTGATCGAATTTTGAAAAGCATAAAATAGTAAGCAAAAATTAAGTAGGAAATCGCATCAAAATAAATATTCGAATCAAGCTAACAACAATATTAAAATAAAAATTAGCAGAAAAATAAAAATCAACAGAAAATAGATAATCAAATCAAATGACTAACTATTAGAAATAGAATTAAAAACAGACAAATCAAAAATCAGTAGTCATCAGAATCAAGCATTTATCTCAATCACACCTAATCTGGTCCTCAAAATGCTGAATGAGTCAAAGGCCAGTGATTTAGTAAATATGTCAGCCAGCTGATTTTCAGTTGCTACATGATGTTGCTCAATGTCCCCTTTAGTAACATGGTCCCTAATAAAGTGATGTATTATATTAATATGTTTGGTTCTAGAATGTTGGATTGGATTCTTAGAAATACAAATGGCACTAGTATTATCACACATAACAGAAATTGTGCCCACAGGTAATCCTAAATCCAAGACTTGTTGCTTCAACCAAAGAACTTAGGCCACACAACTTCCTAAGGCAATGTACTCAGCTTCAGTAGTGCAAAGTGCAACTGAGTTCTATTTTCTACTGGACCAGAAGACTAAAGACTATCCTATGAATTGACAAGTTCTAGAAGTGCTCTTTCTATCTACCCTACACCCTGCAAAGTCAGAATTAGAATATCCAATAATCTCAAAAGAGGTGTTCTGCCTAGGGTACCAGATTCATAGGTTTGGGGTCCCTAAAAGATATCTAAGAATTCTTTTAACAACAGTTAGGTGGGACTCTTTAGGATCAGCTTGAAACCTAGCACAAAGATAAACACTAAACATAATATCAGGTCGGCTAGCAGTCAGGTAAAGCAGTGATCCAATTATTCCTCTATACTTCTTCTAATCAACAGATTTTCCACTTGAATCCTTATCTAATTGAACAGAGGAGCTTATGGGAGTGTTGATTGGCTTGGCTTTGTCTATGTCATATTTCTTCAAAATATCCTTAGTGTATTTAGATTGATTGAGAAAGGTTCCATCATCCATTTGTCTTATGTTAAACCCCAAAAAATAGGACAATTCTCCCATCATACTCATCTCAAACTCCTTGCTCATTATTTTAGAAAACTCATTACATAAATATTTATCAGAAGATCTAAAAATTATATCATCAACATATATCTGGATAATGAGTAAATCATCCCCTACTCTCCTCAGAAAAAGGGTGGTGTCTACACTCCCCTTAACAAACTCTCTTTCTAACAGGAATGTGCTAAGCCTCTTATATCAAGCTTTAGGTTCCTGTTTCAATTCATATAAGGCCTTTTTTTAATTTATAAACATGATTTGGATATTGGAAACTCTCAAAACCTGGGGGTTGTTCTATAAAAAATATCCTCTTTTATTATCCCATTTAAAAAGACACTCTTGACATCCATTTGAAACAGCTTAAATTCCTTATAACAGGCAAAGGCTAGTAGCACCCTAATGGCTTCCAATCTAGCTACAGGGGTAAAGGTCTCCTTAAAATTAATCCCTTTAGTCTGATTATACCCCTTAGCCACTAATCTTATCTTATTCCTAACCACTACACCAGAATCATTCATCTTATTCTTAAAGACCCACTTGGTTCCCACTATACTTTGATTCCTAGGTCTTTCTACTAGCTCCTAAATATCATTCCTTATAAATTGATTCAATTCCTCTTGCATAGCTAAGATCCAAAACTCATCAGAAAGGGCTTGATTGATGTTGGTGGGTTCAGTCATTGAGATAAAGGAAGAGTGGTTTACTTCCTTCCTAAGTCCATGCCTAGTCCTAACACCTTCAGACGGGTCTCCTCAGATCAGTTCTTTAGGATGACTCGAAGAATATCTCCAATCTCTAGGAAAAGTATTTTGAGGATCTTCCCTTTCCTCCAGATTTGTATTTTCAACCCCTTGGGTAATCTCCCCTACCTCTTCTTCTTCCTCAACTCTAGTCGCCTTAGGATCAGATTCATCAAACACTACATGAGTTATCACTTCCTCCACCAAAGTCCTCTTATTAAAAACCCTAAAGGAATTCCCCACACTAGAATAGCCTAGGAACACTCCTTCATCAGATTTGGGGTTAAACTTTCCTAAGGATGATTTCCTATTGTTCAGAATAAAAATCTTACAGCCAAAGACATAGAGGTGGGACAGGTTTGGAGTTCTACCCTTAATGATCTCATAATGTGTCTTATTCAGATTGGATATGACATTTATCCTATTCAGCACATAACAGACAGTGTTCACCACTTCAGCCCAAAAGTATTTTGGAAGTGAATACTCAGCAAGCATGGCTCTAGCGGCTTCCACTAAGGTTCTGTTCTTCCTTTCAGCTATTCCATTCTGCTGAGGGGTCTTAGGAGCTAAAAAATAGTGACTAATCCCTTGCTCCTCACAAAAACTTTCAAACTTCATATTTTCAAACTCTCCACCATAATTACTATGAATAGTCAAGATCTCACAACCTAACTTCCTCTGAATCCAAGTGGAGAAGGACTTAAATTTATCAAATGACTCAGATTTATGTGACAAAAATTTAATCCAAGTGAACCTCGAGTAATCATCAACAATCACAAAACTATAGAATTTCCCCCCTAAGCTGGCAGTGCTAATGGGTCCAAAGAGATCCATGTAAAGGACTTCTAAAGGTCTAGAGGTGCTAAAATCCTTAACAGAGTGAAAGGAGGATTGGACTTACTTTTTTAATTAATAGGCATCACATAGGTGGTCCTTAGTGAACTTAAGCTTGGGGACACCTCTAGCTAAGTCCTTTTGGGTGACTCTCCTAAGAGTTTTCATACTGGCATGACATAATCTCCTGTGTCACAACCAAGACTCATCAGCAGCAGTCTTTAAGCAAATTGAAACATCAGCTTTAAAGCAACTTACATCCAGCATGTAGACATTATTGATCCTTTGTCCCTGCAAAATAATTTTGTCATTTAAGCTTAAAATGCAGCAAGTGACTAGGAATTTGATGTTGTACCCTTTGTCACAGAGCTGACTGATGCTCAGTAAGTTGTATTTCAATCCATCTACAAGCAAAATATTATCAATCATAAAATTCTTTGAATCACCAATTTTACCTGAACCTACCACCCTCCTGGTGATGTTATCTCCAAGTGTAACCTTGCCTCCAGCCCTGGCCTCCAACGAAATGAACTGATTTGCATCTCCAATCATGTGTCTTGAATACCCACTGTCCAGGTACCACATGCTCTCATGAGGTCTTTGTGAGAGCACACCTACAAAATCATCAAATATCATATTTAGGAACCCAAACAAGTTTGGGTTCCTTCTTATAAAAAGAAGAATGCAATGCATGTGCACTGTGCTGTGAAACAGGCAATTTGGGCCTCCATACCCAATATGTACTGCGGTGAACAGTGTGGGAGATGTGTCCTAACATGCCACAAGAAAAACATCTAACACCAGGAAAAGGGTTAACTAATCTACGTAGGTGATAGTGCCTCGTCCTAGGTTTGAATGAAACATGCTTTAATGATTTTGAAATAGATTCTTCAAAAGGTGGAGGTGCATAAAATTGTGCAAAAGTAGGTGGAATTTCATTTTTCTCAAAACCACAAATTTCTATAATCAAAAATTCATTTTCCTTTTTCAAACTTGCAATTTTAAATTTCAGATGGTGTTCACTACTATCTAAATCAGAAGCATGAGTTTCTAATTCTTTAAATACATCTTTTAATTCAATATGTGATATTTTTAATAGATCATGCTCAACAATTAAATCAGAATGCTTTTTGTTCAACTCATCAAATTCATCAAGTAGTGACATATGATTGCAATCAATAGTAGAATGATCTTTAATCAAAATTTCATGCTCTTTTTAAAAATTTAGAAGTTCTAATTTCAGGCTAGCATGAGTTTTCTTGAGCTTTCTATACGATGCATGAATTCTTTCAGACACTTCAAATAATTACTCATAAGTAAGCTCACATACCTTTTCCTGGTCAGACTGACAAGGATGATCATCAGCCATCAGACATAAGTTGGTTTCCTCCTCTTCAGCTTCAGTCTCTGAGGAGTAGGATACAAAATCTACCCAGAACACCTTTTGAATCCTCTTCTTATCCTTTCTAAATTTTGATTTCTCTTCACCCTTTTTCTTGCTTGGGTGAGCTATAAGTGTAGGATAATCAGCCTTAATGTGTCTAGGCTTCCTGCATTCAAAGAAAATAGTATCAGATGAGCCTTTAAAATTTTTACTGGACTTACCCTTATTCCACTTCTGAAAGTTCTTATGTTTCTTCCTTAGAAAGCTTTTGAATTTCCTAGTGATTAAGGCAACATCATCGCTATCAGACCCGAAAGAATCAGTGTTAGTATCGTTGGCCTTCAGCACCATAGTTTTCTCCTTCGTCTTCTCACCTGCATCAAGCTGTCTTTGGTTCACCCCTTGCTCGTAAGTAATGAGTGACCCAAGTAAGTTGTCAATGGAATAATTATCCAAATCTTTCGATTCAGTAATTACAGTTATCTTAGCATCAAACGAAGAAGGAAAATATCCCAAAATCTTGTTCACTTTTTTATAGTTTATAAGTTCTCTTTCTAAAGCATGACAAGAAGTGACAATTTGAGTGAACCTCGTATACATTTCAGAAACATATTCATTAGGTTTCATGCAAAAAATTTGTAGTCATGCAGCAATATGTTTAGCCTAGACTATTTGACTTCAGTTGTACCTTCATAAGTAATGCACAATCTATCCCAAATTTCTTTGTCAGTTGTACAAGTAGAAACACGCATGTAATCCTCAGATTTTAAGGCACAGAAAAAATAGTTCAAACATTTGGCATTCAGTTAGGTTAAGTTACGATCATCAAAACTCCAATCAGTGAAAGGCAGTTCAGTTTTAACATTATTAATCATTCTTAAAGGTGGCTCATAGCCATCCTTAACAAGTATCCACATACGATAATCAATTGATTGAAGAAAAGTGGATATGTGAGTTTTCCAAAAATCAAAAGGTATGTTATTAAATAATGGCGGTCGTGTAATTGAATAACCTTCAGCAGTATTATGATTACCAAAGTTAGCCATGGATCAAGTTTAAACTTAAATTTTTGAATCTCGCTCTGATACCATTTGAAAGTTCGATAGGGATGTTAAGCCCTGATGAACTAGTCCCGAGGCTAACCAAGAGGGGGGGTGAATTGGTTATTTTAAAAATTTATGAGCAACAGGAAAGATCTTTTTAATAATTTGTAGCGGAAATAAGTAAACACAGAAATGAAAAGATCAACCACAGATTTCACCCAAGCAGTTAAAAATAAAAAAGTAAAGAGCAGAAAATAATAAGAAAGAGCACACCAGATTTTATAGTGGTTCGATCAACTTGACCTACGTCCACTCGCCAGATCCTCCCCTCTGGGTATTGCACTAACACAAAAGTAACTCTTCTTCTGCTCCCACAGCAAGGCGGAGAAGCCTATATAAAACTCCTTTCCACCAACCCGGTGAGGCAGAGAACCTGAACTCCTTTCGCTTCCTCCTGAAGTAGGCAGAGAACTCGGACTCCTTTCGCTTCCTCCTGAAGCAGGCAGAGAACTTGAACTCCTTTCGCTTCCTCCTAAAGCGGGCAGAGAACTCGAATCTTCTTCCGAATAATCCTCCCATAGAAAAAACAGTCAAGGTAAGAGACAACGAACGGAGAAGATGACTCTGATCCTTACTTGGAGCAACATTTGTGAATCCCTCATAAACTCCCCCTCATAAGATCATCTCTCTCTCTCCCAAGCTCTCTCTTTCTCTCTCTCTGAAGGTTTCTCTGGAAAGGAAAGTGGCAAAAGATTTTCCTTGTTGGAAGAAAAATATCTTTTTTAGGAGGGCTCAAAATTTACCCTAAATCTCAACTGGTCGGCCAATATCATCCAGGATGATTGCTATATCATCATGTATGATCAGTTCAAAATCACCTGTTTCAGCCTGGACGATCTAGCTCTTCTGATGATTAAGTGTAAATTGAGAAAAATTTGTTCAGATCGTCCGGGATGATTAGTGTAAATTGAGGAATTTCATTCAGAAGACCGCTCTGGTCGTCCAGAGGAACTTGTGCTGGATGACCTAAAAATGACTTGATCGTCCAGGCCAATATTGTTATCGTCCTGTACGATTAGTTCAAAAAGTGTCAAAATCGTCCTGAGCACCGCTCTGGACGTACAGGTGAAACATGCTGGACGGTCAGGATTTTTAACACATCATCCGTACAATCGTAAGATCGTACAGGATGATATAATCGAATCAATCAGACCTTAATTACTTTCCTTAATCACCAAACTAATTTAGACATGATTATAATGGATCATCCAGGATGATACACGTATCATCCGGGATGATCAGATCAAATCTCTAAAAATAAAACTTGCCTAACTTGATCTGGCACTGAGAATTTTTGATTTGAGCCTATCGTCCCGTATGATGGATGGATCGTCCAGTACGATTGGCTTAATCAGATAGACTTAACTTGGTCACCCTAATTAGGGTTTCTTTTTTCACTGGATCGTCCAGGACGATGTGAATATCGTCCAGGATGATCTGAACAAAAAATGAACAGAAACTCTAATTCACTCAAGCTCTCCCCCTGAGTGTGTGTGTGCAAGGTTACTTAGCTAGGGGATCAGTTACATAGCATGTGACTCAATAAAGATAAAAAAATATATTGGACCTAGATTTCAAAAAAGACTGACTCGAGCTTGGAATGGCTTGAACTTGTAATTAAACCTACGTACCTGAAAGATTAAAGAGGCAACCAGAGATAGAAATATTTGCTATCATCAAAATCATAATCTTTAAAACCAGATTTGCAACAGATCTAATATTATATCATTAATTCCATGATCCAAGGATGATGCTATAGAAAATTTATCAAAAATGTAGTTTAACTTCCAATTTGATATTGATGTTTAGTTTCAATATTGATGATGTCAAGCATTTATGTTGGCTTTGATATCATTGAAACCATTTGAGTTCTACTGCAACTGAGGAAAAAAGTTAAATCATTGTAGCAAACTTTTAAGGGGAGAAAGTCTACTTATTGAAAATAAAGGCAATACATTTAAAGATTTTAAACATTTTAGAGGACTTTAAGAAATTCTTAATGACGACGTATATTAACATTATGTATATCTAATATTTTTGGAGAAATTAGAATTATTATTTATCCAGTATTTTGAATGTATAGTACTTCATATAATAATATAATAGCTTGATTAATGTTCATAATCAATTTACTAAAATTAAAAATTTTCCATTTTTTTGTAAGAGAAAATTAAATTTGTGAGGATTTACCCCTCAGTTGGAACGCAGTGATCTTCATCTCTTACCTGACAAGGGCTTTTCAAACCTACACTTCTGACATTTTTGAATGGATTGAAATATTTCTAAGTTTTTTACTCTTATGGGTTTTTGGGGATGAAAGTACGAGATGCGCCAAGAGGGGGGGTGAATTGGTATTTTAAAAAATTTAACCCTACACAAGAGTTCTAATTTTTTTGTATTTTTAAAATATAACTCAACTAATAATGTACGGAAGCAAATATAACGTTCACAATGATGATATTGATAATTCAATTTTAGATTTTACAACACAAGATTTAAATCATGATTTTTCACCAAGCAATTTAACGTACTAATTAAAAGCATGAAAGGTAAAGTATGGTAAACAGGAAAAAACACACCAGAGATTTTTATAGTGGTTCGGTCACTTGACCTACGTCCACTCCCCGGAGTCCTCTACTCCGGGATTTGCACTAGTAAAAGTTGACTCTCCTTTTGCCCCCACAGCAAGGCAGAGAAGCCTTTATAATACTCACTTTCACCTCCCTCGGTGCGGCGGAATACCAAACGCTATGTCACCCTCCTGGTGATGGCAGCGGACCTTCTCCTTTTTCTCCCTCCTGGAGATGGCAGAGTACCTTGGCGATGTTGATCTTGAAGTGACTCTTCCCTCGAGAACTTTCTTGAAGCTTCCCAAAGCCACAAGAGGAGCAAAGCATGCAGCTACCTTGGAGCCACCGTGTGATCCCCTCACACTACTTCTCCCTCACGCTCAAGCTCACCTTCACCTTCCTCTCTCAAGCCCTGGATCTCTCCAAAAACTTCTCTCTAACGAATCCCCTTCTTTTCTCCAAGCCTCTCACAGCAAGAGGATAGATCAACAACTCCCTCAAGAAAATTTTAAGTTGTTTTTATATCAGGCTTCAGAAAACCCTAAAAGTTTTAACTTTTGCGTTTCTGTTCATACAGTACGATTTATAATCGTACAGTACAATCAGTTCAATTTCAGCTCCGTCCAGTACGAGTACAGACGAACAGTTATCGAATTTTATACACATCGTACTGTACAATATGTATATCGTACAGGACGATACTGTTGATTCCTACTATTCGTACATGACGAACTGTGGGACGATCCTTGGGATGAAAGAATTCATCTCTGTCAGTCGTCCAGCACTACTTTAGTCGTACAGTACGATTAGTGTTTTTCAGGATATCGTCCTGTACGATACGAATATCGTCCATGATGAATAGAACAAAAATTCTTGGTATCGTCTGGTACGATCACTGGGACGAAGGAAATCGTCTCTGTCGGTCGTCCAGCACTCCACTAGTCACACAGTATGATTAGTTTATTTCTTGATATCGTCCTGTACGATATGAATATCGTCCAGGACGAACAGAACAAAAAATCTTGGTTTCGTCTGGAAAGATCTCTGGGACGAATGAAATCGTCTCTGTCAGTCGTACAGTACGATAAAGGATCGTACAGTACGATCGACATTTAAATTAGAAACCAACGTTTATTTCCTGATTAGGGAGATAATTTTGGTAAGTATTAATTCATCGTACAGTACGATCAGTACAGAAAATCAAAATTAAAAAACTTACCAAACTTATTCTGGCGGCTAGGGTTTCTCAATTATATCTTATCATACAGTACGATATGTATCGTACAGTACGATTAGTTTATAAACTTAATCATTCAAAAATTAGCCGTTAGCCTGAATATTTTTAATTAATCGTACAGTACGATACGAAATCGTACAGTACGATGTTCTTAAAAAAAATTAAATCATTAAAAACAATTCTCCCCCTGTGTGTGTGCATGGTTGCTCCTTTCACATGCATGCTTCTGTGGCAGACTCAAGAAAATAAAAATAAAAAAATAAAAATTACAGACTTTCAACATCCTATTCTACCCGGTTTGAGTCTCCAGTAATCTTGAGCAGTGTGCATCTGACCTGAAATGTTAGTGCTCATATACAAGGATTAAGCATTTGTAATCTAAAGGAAGTCTATATGGATTCAGTAAGTATTAGTTGTCACCATCAAAATTAAGTGCTCGGGATCCTGGATTTCAACAGGGGAACTAGAGAAATGTTATCTTTTTAAGAATTTCTACACTCAAAGATTTTTAAAGAAACAAAGAAATCACATTTCTTGGGCTTTTAAGCTTTTGAGGCTTTTAGTCTTCTCAATCTTTTTTAGAGCTAAAGAAATATTTACCTTATTAGAATTTTATCCTTCTTAGATCTTTAATAAATGAATACCTTCTAAAACATTTAGCCTTCAGAGATTTTTGGAGAGCTAATGAAATATTTACCTATGAAATTTTTAGCTTTCTATGATTTTTAATATGTATGTACCTTCAGGGGTGTTAACCTTCTAAGATTTTAAAGGCGTCAAAGAAATATATATCTTTTGAGACAATTAAATTTATAAGGTTTTTGATGTACCTACCTGTACCTTCTTTAGTTGATACCTTCTAAGGATTTAAATGAGTAGAGAGATTTTAGAGAGGATCTTATCCAATACAGCTTTCATATTAAGGCTTCTTCATAGACGTGCCTTTTAGTGGTTATGAGTGGAGACCTTATATACCAATTGCCCTCATTAGGTCTTTTTAGTGGTAATCATATCCTCTATTAGCTTTCTATTGAGAGTAGATCACAGGCATGCCTCCGAGGGGATTTTTTTGAGATGTAATATTATGTATAAAAAGTAGATTTCATTTATTAAAATAGAAACTTATTTAAAAAATATATATCTCTTGTATAAATTATGATATAAATTCTAATAAAAATTTTTATTTAGTTTGCTTTGAAGATGAAATTCTTCAATATATGAGAGAAAATAGATTACGATAACACACCTCTCTTGATAATTTTCTTGCTATACCTCTTTTTATATCCTCTATTTTGAGGTTGATGATCTACATGTTACTCATGTAACTAATGTCATAGGTATGTTTAGCAACTCACACATTCAACCTCTTTTTTAATTAAAAAGTATTTTCTCTTGAATCCACTTAAATGGTGGAAGAGACAATATTGAGATTGGTCTCTACATGTATGATTTATTAGAGGTTATGGCCATTTGAGGTGTTTGGAATTTTAAATTTCTATAAAATATCAACCTTAGATGTGTTTAATAGGATATAATTGGATGACTCATGTTAAATATGGTGAGAAGGGCACCTTTGATCTCTTGACTGCTCCTAATTTTTTCATTGGGAGGTTAATCAATTTTTTATGAATTCTTATGCTTACTTATGAATTGTTCAAATTGCTTCTGATGGGTGTTGATGGTCTTTTCAGTAATTATTTGTTCTTCTACTTGACTAATTAAATAGCATAGAAGTAGACCGACTCTGGAATCAATAAGAAGTGCACATCCAAGGTATAGATCTAAAAGAAAAATAGTTCATAAAAACTTTGAATCCACTCTCAAAACTTAACATGCTTCATAAGAGAATATTTAAAATTACTGCATAAGGGTCCTCCCTCATTTCAGCAAATAACAAAAATATTGAGAGGAGTCTTTGATGATTCTTTGAATGGCATTGAACAATTAGATGAAAAGCCTAGAAAGATTAGAAAAGTTATGGATAATTGTAAGTAAAACCATGTACAAGCTTAGCCCTTGGGAGTTGCATGGATTATTACCTGATAAAAAAATTGTATCAGAAGCTTGTTAAATATGCATAAAGGTCCTATAATGGTCAATGTGCTCGAATCTATATGAGGTCCTATCATAAACATCAAGTGCGGGTAACTTGAATCCTACTAGAATAGGATGATAGGGAATTGCGTCAATTAGAGATGAAGATTCTTGAAAGCTTTAACAATGGGTAAGTTGATTTGTTTCTCTTAAAGGAAATTTGTCATGAATAAGGCTAATAAGGTAAGTTGATTCATGAGTGGTGTTAATAAGGTAAGGTTGATTTAAATTCACCAAGATATGTTGAGGATTACAAGTCATTGAGTAATAAAATAATGGTAGGATCCAAATAACCTTAGTGAGGATATGGTGAAGGGAAGATTGTAGCATGATGATGAGGCACTATTGAGGGGCATCAATTTGATCCTATTATTGATTTTATAGTGAGAGATATCACACCCCAACCTAGATAATTCTCATATTATAGTACATTACATCAAATTAAGGTGAAGCAAATGGATGCAAATATCCCTCATCAATATTATGACATGCATAATTCTCTCATCATGTATATGAAAAATTTTCCCTCCAAAACCCAAGATCATCATTTTAATATACAAAGTAATACATATGCCACAAAAAATATATAATGAGAATATAATTATTTTAATTACACCCTTCATAGAGACATAAGTAAAAAAAAATCTACAATAACTAATGTGTTTATTATTGTATTATCACATTCTTATAAAAGTAAACATTATACAAATAATTATTAAAATATTGATAACCATATCATGTTGATTTAATTAGCTCCTTTTCTTTACCTGAATTGATAGATGTATATACAATAAGGATAAGCCTAAAGCTTTTTAGGTTACACAAACCTCAAAAAAAATTCATACAATAAAAGAACTAAAATAAGCATGTTTATCATATGCATAGTAAAAAAAAGAAAAATCATTTATTGCCCTTTTTATGAATTTACATGAAATCATAAAATCACAAAATATATGGCTAATAATACAAATTTTTTCATATGTTTGATGAATATTTTTTATGCATTGTTATTTTATTTCATATTTATGATTTTTTCATTATATCTCAAGATACTATACTAATGATTAAATTAGCTATCTTTTATATCATAATATGTTATAATCATAGCCATGCTGCTCGGTAGGTCTTATTCATCATATATAAGATCATCATCCTGCCACCCGTAGGTATTATGTTCATCTTATATCATTAATACATATTATTCAAACTATATATTTTAAATTTGGATGTACAAACTATCTCTTTGAGTTTAACTTTCTATTTCTTATGAAAATTTAAAGCTCTTATATATTCTAGAAAGCTAACAAAATTCTTTGCAATTTTTATGTTGATGAATTTATTTAATTAGTTCTCTTACTAAAAAAATAGAAACGAGAGATAAATTGTAGTTATCCATCAAAATGCTTTAAATGAAGTAATTTCATTATATGATGGATCATACAAATCATGGTAATTAACTCATAATATATTATTATAAAATTTATTTTCCAATATATGCATATAAATTATGATAAAGATTATTATTATTATTATCATTAATATTATCACAATTTTATATTATTATAGGTGAACTCCATCATGCTGTGATAGAACTCTTTGTTACCCAGCCTCTTCTAAGAGTTGAAGGATTTGAGCTTAAAACTCTTTCATCCTATGCATATGATCTTCCAAAGTGAGGTCTAAGTGGCCTTCATGAACAAATTATGGTGTTCTTGATTAAGAGATGACTTTTAGCCATTAAATAAGTGTTTGCAATAAGCTAGGAATATTTCCTCCAAACGAATGCTTAATGAATGATTTTAGTTAGATAATGATAGACGAACAATAATGGTCAAACAACGATGGTCAGACAATGATGCTCAAATGATGATGGTAGGATACTGATAGTCGGATTATGCACAATAAACTATGACAATCGAGCATTGGTGACTAATGGTGATCATCAACATGAAACATCAAGTAGAACTATAGAGTTCTATAGATCTCCAAGCTCTCTCCAAACTCATATTTAGATAACTTTTATATAGAGATTATGGGTCTATTTATAGTACTTTGAGACTATTATTTTAGTAAATCTATCTAAAATTTCATTACACTTTATCGGACACTCATATTGAATCATTTGATAATAAATTATTTATTCAATATTTATGTATTTGATGGTCTTAGAATTGAGTGATCTTGGCCATGTTGGATTCATCTCAACAAGTCACTTGACTTGATTATAAGCATGCAAATATTTGGAGGCTATTTGATTTTCTAATTAATATCCCAAAAATTTTCACTAAACTACTTGTGCTTGATTAGGCTCATTTGGACTTGGATTAGATCACCAATGGTCATTGGCTAGTCTTGTTGAGATATTCAATTCGATATATATCATTTAAATGATTAAATAATGGTCTATGACTGAGGATATTAGTATGTGTCATCATATCGAGTTTTTGAGAAATTTGGCAAAATAACTGAAGAATCACTTAAACATTTTACAAATAGATCATCAAAATTTGTATGAAGGAGAATTGAAGTGTGCTCACATAATTAAAGAATTTAATAAATCTGCTTGTTGATAGTTAATAATAACCATTATCACATGACTATCATTATTAAACTATCATTGCCTTTCACCAAAGGATGCCAAAGACTTTGGTCACCCGACTACTTATATTAGCCTTCAATCAATGGTCACCTCTAACTATTTCTCTAGTACCATCTAGTACACTCATAAGAGGCCAAGCTGAGCTGATAATTCAGACTTTGTAATAATGTTAGTTAAATTTAAAATGGGGTTGGATTTATAAATATTATTGAACTATTATTGGGTTAAATATTATTGAATAAAAAGGTGTGAGGGTATTGCAATTAAAATTTGGCCATGATGAAGTTTTGAAATTTTGAATTAATTATGTATGTACTCATCTCAAAAAAAATTTAAAAGTTCTTAAACATATAATGAGCCAAAATTTCTCTTATTATTGAATATGAGCATATTTCTATTTATTTTATTAAGAAAACAAACTTATATTGAGCTTGATACGTCATAAAAAATTCATCCAATCAAGCATAAATCCCATTGAAAACCTTGAATAAGAAAATCTCAAAATTGAATTTAGGAATATATAAACTCTAATTTCAAAAAGGTTATAATTGAATTGAGTATCTAGGTGAGATAAATCCATTGACACCAAAACTAATACGATAGCCTCCAAATGAACCAAAATCAAGCACTTGAAGTACTGTTAAAAATGTTATGATATAGTTATAGAGCTTTTAAAAATGAATGTGGACTAAAATTTTGGCAGGTTTCATTGTACCAGGCCATTAGGCTAGAATGGGATGGTCAAATAAAGCTCAATGAGTCATTTTGAGAGAACATGTCACATGGGGTGAGCTGGACAGGTAGTTATGACTAAAGCAAGGTTCAGCTAGTCTGTTCCAGAACTTTTTGGCCACCTTAGGCCAAGCCAGAGGCTAGGTTAAGCTAAACAAGTTCCTGGGGGATAGTGGAAGACAATGCTTGCAATGGCTCAGCATAGTTGGGCTCAGGTAGTAAGTTGGTTCAGTGCAGTTCACTTTAGTGAGCTTAGGTTAGCCAACTTGGCTAACCTAAGCTAGCCCAGGGACTGGGCTAGCTAGGGTAGGTCTAGGGTATCTATGCACATGCAACACATATGATGGATCAGGTTGATTGAACCAACATAGTGAATTGTCTCAAATAGACCCTTTTTTGTGCACTAGGGTTAGCCCATTTGGCTAATTCAAGTGGGCCCAAGGCATGGCCAGGCTATGGAAGGTTCATGTGGACCACAAGGACTAGTAGGTAGGCTTTGGGGGTCAAGGGTCCCATGATTTAGCTTGAATGAAAAGGATTGAGCCATATGGGCCATTTAGTCAACCTATATTGACTTGTTCAACCAAGGTTAACCTAGCCCAATGATTTGGTCCCTTGGGTCTAGGAATGTTCAAATGAATGTTTTGAAATGATTGGAGGGCTTGCCAAAGTCTAGGTATGGTCAAATGCATGAAACACACATTTGAGGGGGATTTAGTCAACATGGTGATTTTGGTCAAACTAGGTCAACTAGGGGTCACCATAGATTCTAATGGAATCAAATAAGTATGAGTGATTATTTGGTCAACCATGGTCAACCATGGACCCCAATGGGTTTAAATCATTATAATGATGATTATGAATAAGTTCGAATCATTTTTAAAGGTTTATAAGGAATTTTGAACCAAGATGCTTTATTGAGTGGCACGATATGTAAATAAGGTAAAGTTTATGTTTTATGCTTTAAGGTTTAGGATTTAGGGTTTGGAAGGGCATGGAGGCTTCCAATGGCCACTAGCTAGGTGATAGGTCAAAATGCAATTGTTCAAATTCGGTTCTAAAGTGTTCATATATGGTTTCAAATAGACTAGGGTATCCTTATGAGAAAGGAATCCTATGGCTCAAGGGTTTTAAACTAGGAATTAACCTCATACAAGAATGAGGCCAATAATTATTAGAGTCATTCTTGTATCTTGTTCAGTCATAATTTATTTTTTTCTTTGGATCTATATGTTCTACCAATATAATCCTTTTGCTTTATCAATTAAACAAATCCTTAAAATATAATGCATATTCATTTATGTATACAACATATATTCATGTAAGTAACCCAATACATCTTACACTACCCCACTCATAATCAATCATTTAGGTTTTTTTACAATTCAATTCTTTCAATAACTATGCTATGATACCAAATTGTGACACCCTGAATCTAAATGAAAAGAATTTTATCATTCATCTTCTACCTATATCATCAGAGCTACTAATATCACCCAGAGAAAATAAGACAATGAAAAATATAAATATATTACTATTCATTCAATATCTATACATTCATCCTTATCCAAAAATAATATATATAATAGTCATGATACTCAACCAAAACATCTCATCACTAAAATACAATATGACCATAAAATAAAGAACTAATAGAAATAAAGAGAAAATCTAAACTTACTATCCATATCAACCTCACTCCAATGGGTCCTAAATACTTCCCTAACCTGAAACCATGGAAGAAATCACATAATAAGCACAAAAGTCCAATAGCTTAATAGAGCCTTCAATTATGTTTAATGCAAGGCAATAATAATCAATATGCATACTTTATTCCAAATCAGTATAAATTATAGAAAATCAATGATCAGCATGAATCAATATGATCACTAAATGGGAGTTGTTCAATAATCATAAAAAATCCATAATTCTATACAAAATCTATAAATTTAAAAGCTTGTGCAGAAATAATAATCTATGCATAAGTTTTGTATCAAGATATTCATTACAATGTCTTATGAAAAGTTATAACTCATTTCTATCATATTAATTATATGTTGTTCATATACCATGTCATGTCAATTTGTATTTCTATTATAAAAATGTTATTTTTATATGTCCACATCAATACCAATTCTATACAAATGTGTTTTGCATGTTATATCTATGTTTCTTTCCATGTTGCATTGATCATTATACTAATGATGTCAATTCCTACATGTTATCATGTATGTATATCAATGTATGCTCAAGTATCATATGTTATATGAATTTAGCATAGCCGAACATCCAGTTTTTAAGTGGTATTTTCCCCTTTATTTATCTATTACATCCATCATCCATCTTATTAATCAATCATTTTTAAAGGTGGCTTTCAATACATTAATAAAGAATCATCGCTCTCTACCTATTGGTGTAATTCAATCAATTAGTTATAGGTTAACATCGAGGTTTACAACATAAATTTTTATTTAAAGGAAAATTCCATCGGCCTACCCTCCTTTATAAGGTAATTATTTTAACAACCAGCACATATACTTTTCAGCTACCCTTTCTTACTTGTATGTAAATGTTATATCAATCATATATCCAATATGTCATATTCAGTTTGCAATTTCCATATCCATTTTGTGATGCACGTCTACTAAAATAAATTCATGTCAATGCTTAGGTCAATTTATACGTAAAACCATAAAGTTCAGATTTTCATATACATCAAGCAAATGATGTAAGGTTGTTATTTCATTAATCAAAATAGGTTCATCTACTATTCATTTTATTCAAAAAATCATAATTTAAATTTTAATTAATGAAATTCTAAAATAATCATATCAAATTGTTTGTAAAAATTATACATATCATATACAAGAAATTATACGGCGAAAATTTGTTAAAAATAAAAACAATAGAATTTTTATCAATTTTAGGAGAGATAAAATCTAAAAAATCAAAACCATCAAAAACAAAAATATGATTTTAGTTACCTACCAAGACCAGAAGAAATCTCATAATATATCTGATGCAAGAAAACACCCCAAATAACTTGCTCTCTCTCTCTCTCTCTCTGCCTTTGTCTCCCTTCTCTCATTTTCCTATTCCTTTCTTACTTAGTAAGGCAATAGAAAATAGGGGGGAATGGTGAGGGATAATTATATTAGTTATATATAAAAACATCATTTAGTGCCTGGCACCATGGCTCTACAGACCACAGTGCTTCCGTGCTACATGCATAAATCCAAATTAATGTAGAACTTCGAATAGAGTGATGTTATACTCTCATAATGCATCAACGTAGTGCTATAATTAATACTTTTTCATATTTTAAAATTAATTCTTTTTTATAAATTTTGGGGTTATTATAGAAAGACCATGTATAAGGTAGTATAAACAAACCAGTACCTATCCACACAGTACACATAACTTGTGTGTGGTGCTTAGGATCATGGGTGGAGAATGTGTAGACTTGCCTACAAGTCATAGGAGGCTACAAGTAGGAGAGCTGAACTTGGCATCCACCTCCTAATCCATTGTGTGGGCGTCACCCCCATAACCTTCAATGAAGAAGAAAACCAACTGGAGGGAACCCCCATAATGATGCAGTGGTCATCTCTTTGCTCAATGCCAACTTTTAGATTGGCAGTATCCTAATCAATATAGGGAGTTTCGTAAACATCATTTTTAAATTTCTTTAAAAAATAAATTTTCTTGATTCCTATCTCACCCTCACTGTAAGACCTTTTTACAGTTACTTTAGAGAGCAATACAACATTGAAGGGATACTCGCCCAACCAATTACATATGGTGAGTGTAAGCACTAGTATACTGCAACGACCAACTTCATCATAGTCAATGTCCTGACAATAAAAGGCTTCTATCTTTATCTTTTTATTCCATAAATTTATCATAAGAAAGTTTATAATGGAAGTTGAAGAGTCTTGTTGGGGTTGAACTTGAAAAGAATAGTTTACTTTGGAAATTTTAATTCAGGATTTCAGTCTCAAAATTGAACATATCATTACGAATGATATATCACCCTAGGAGGTGAAGATATCATTACTTAATGAGTCTAGATAATGGAACTGAGTATTTCATCCGGGCTATAATAGTCAAATTCAAGGAAGGACAACATGTAACCCCGAAGGGTTAATATGACATTCTATTGAGCATTTAACTATAATAGTCTGGATGGGAGATCATTAATTTCATATTCAGGGTCTTAATAAGAAATAATTTTATTGGAATTTTTAAAAATTGTTTAATCAAAGGGGTTTTAATGATTTTGCTCTAAATGAACTCCAAAGGTTAGGAATGACCTAAGGAGAGATTCCTAAGTGTTTGGGAATTTTCTAGAATTTTAATTAATTAAATTATTTAAATATTAATTTTCACTTAAAATTAAATTAAGTTTGAAATTAAAGTCAACTCAAGGTGCTTTTATTTTATTTGAGTTAAGATTTAAATTCTGGTCAATTTGAATATTATATGTAATTTTTGAAATTAAATTTGATTTATTAGAATTTTTTAGGAGTTTTTAATACTTAATTAAAGGATTAATTATTAAGTTAATTAATTGAAGAGTTTAATGATTTCAAAAATCACTGGAAAATTTTCTATGGGCTAGAGGTATCACTATGTTTGAATGGTTTAAGTTTCATGCCTATTGCATGTGTATTTTAATGCCTATAATTTTTTAAAGTCTCCTAAACAAGTCCTTAATTTTTGTCCTTAAGATGTTACTAGATTAAATGGGTTTAAATCATGGTTTCACTAGCACTTGGACAAGCATATGAGTACACATACAATCACAATCAAGTCCTTAAATCTAGGAGAGCTTAAGGCTAAGTGCAAGTGTGTGCATCCTAGGCATGCAACAAAAATATATTCGATTAATTAGAAGACTAATCAATGAGTAATAAAAAAATAATTAATCAACATTCCCCATCAAATCTATTCAAGCAAGCTCAACCTATGCTTAAAATTTCAAAGTCCTCACTCAAAGCTCTAAAAAATTTAACATATATATAGTTTTAAAATAAGATTAAAACACACACACACACACACACACACACAAATACACATATATAATAACATATAAACTTTTAAATTTATGAATTTTAAAATAGTATTAAAATGTAATTTAAAATAATTCTAAAGAAATTGTATAAAATCAAGGATGATTTAAAATAAACATCTCAAATTTAAAATAATTTTGATTAACATCTAGTCAAATAATAATTGAATACTGAAGTCTTAAAGATATTTAAAAATATTTAAAATATAATCAAAATTTTAATTTTGAAATTAATTTTAAATTAAAGTAATTAAAATTTTGAAAATTTTAAGGTATTATAAGTATTTTCTTGAATTAATTTGAATTTTTAAAGTTTTATGTTAATTAAAGCATTTAAATTACTTTAAAATTAATTAAAATTAAAAATGATTCTTAAATTAAATTAAATTAAATCTTAAATATTTTCTTAAATTTTAAAATTATTTAAAATAATTTTTCTTAAAATTTTCAAAATTATTTGAATTTAATTTTAATTTAATATTAATTGAATATAAATATATATATATATATATATATAATTTAAAATATAAAATATATCTTGAATTAGATTTAATATCAAATTAATTTTTTTGAAATGATCCTTTAATTATTTAAAATACTTTAATAAGAACTTAAGTATTTTTGAAATATAAAATATTTAATTAATATTAATTAATTATTTAAGTATTTAAATAATATAAGTTACTTAAATTATATTAAATATTTTGAATAAAACCTTAATTTTAAAATATTTAAATATGTTTTATAATTTAATTAAAATATTTAAAATAAAATTTTGAACTTTTGAAATATTTAATTCAATATTAAATTAAATATTAATGGAATATTGGTAATAATTAAATAATTCAAATTTATTGAAAACATATTAAACATTAAAATAAAATTTTAATTTAAAAATAATTAAACAAATATCTTATTGATTTAAGTAATATATGTTAGAATAAGGTTTTAAATTTTTCTTTTTTTTTAAAAAAGTTGAATATTTAATTAAATATTGATTAAACATTTAGATAATTACATAATTTAAAAAATTTAAAATATTTGATAAAAAAAACACTTTAAATCAAATTTTAAGAAAAGATATGTTAAATAATATTTGTGATAGTTTCAAATATGTTAAAAATATAAGTTTAAATTATGAAAATATTTTAATTGTTTTGAATTTATTATTAATTAAAAAAAGTTTAAATATTTAATACTAAAATAATTTATAATATATAAGATATTTTAAATTAATAATAATTTTAAATTGAAGGATTTAGTTTTCTAAAAAAAGGATATATTATACTAATATTTTAGATTAATATTTAATTTTGAATAATTATTTAAAGATTTTTGGTTTTAAAATAGTTTTAAATTAATTAAAATCATGTTTAAATGAAACGACAGTGACGGGCGGGTTACGGCGGGCCACACGACAGGATCTAGAGTGTCAAAATAATGCCACGGTAATAGAGGGGCCACGCGACAATGCTCAGACTGTCGGATCGAAAGCACATTAATGGGTATGCATTAATGACTAATGATTATGCCGTGGCAATCATTGGTCATTAATATGTGACATAGCTCTGCGACCGCGTTACTCACTTATCTGAGTCAGTAGCAGCTCATAGCCATTAGATCGAGTGCTATTTCGATTGAGCGATCAGGATCACGCTAGACGGGAAATTAACCACAGAATGGAAAGCGTGGTTAATTAAAACCATGGAATGGCTCGATCTGGACCGTTGATCGTGCGATCGCCCGTTGATCGTGCGATCAATGGTCTAGAAAATGTATACTTAACGGGGACTACGAAAATGCCCTAGGATCACTATTTCGCCTCATTTTTTCGATCAGATTGATCATTTGATGAAATTTTAATCCTAGCTAGCAGACATGAACAAAAATCATTAGGAACCAAAAGCTCGGTTCAAAATGCACTATGTAAAAAGTTAAATAACTCTAAGTGTAGTGACCTAGGGCTAAGATTTTTAAGAAATTTTACCATTAGATCTTTGAGATTTTGACTCAGTTGAGCTTGTAGATTGTCCTCGTATATTTTTCTAGTTGGAAGCGTAGTCTGAAATGCACTGGATCAAGCTGGAGAAGCCTTGGACGGAAAACTCCTTGGTTCGACAGAGAACTCACCGTCAACAGGATCCTACTGGTGGGGCTGAACTTGGAAAAGAGAGAGAGAAGTCTTGGGAGTTCAAATGAAACGAGAGTTGGGTCTAGGAGGCTGGAAGTAGTGAGAGAGTGTGAGTTGAAGAGTGAACCTCATTTTTGAGACTTTTCCCTATTCAAATGACCTGGGGATAAATGGATGTCTCTGATCGATTAGGGACCCTCCTTGGATCCTTGCCACGTGCCTCAGATGGTTAGGGTGGCAGGGGAAGGTTGGGCCAAGGCTCAAACCCCATTGGGTGCTTTAGGCTTATGGAGGGGACCACTTGCCCTTCTAGGTTAAACCAAGGGCTTAACTTGGTTTAAAGAGCTCCTAGGGAGCTTTTAAGCTCAAATGGAATGAGCTAAGCAGCCTAGTCTAAAGGCTAAAGCCACCTTTAATAAGGTTTGACCATTTTAGCTTAATTAAGCCTTTTTTGACTATTTGACCAGTCAACCCAGTCAAGGCTGATGAGGTAGCAACTAAGGTGGCTCAAATGCTGGTTGGAGTGTTTTGAAACAAATGTCAAGTCATGGAAATGGAGTTTTGAAGAAATATATGGGATTTAAATGGGTTTATCCAAGTCAAAGTGACTTGACTTGGTCATATTGACCATAACTTTGTTTCAAACAAGTTTGGACAAGTTTGCATCATAAATTGAGGTTAATTTAAAGCTTAATGAAAGATAGATTATTTGAATTGATTTGATGGACAAGTTTGAATACATGTTGAGCTAGTTTGACTAAGTATATAGGTTTAAACCATTCATACATACCCAGCTTATATCATCATTGATTTTGAATGCAATTGAAGCCCAAAATGCACAAGCTTGAAGGTTGGATAAAGTCTGAAGAACTTGCTTTGAATATGGGCCATGAATGAGCTCATATTAACTTGAGTTGACCAAAGTTAAGTTCAATTGATTGAGTCAACTAATGACTGGGTCAAAGGGTCCAACCAAGTTCAAATCACTAGGGGAAGTGATCAGAGGAATTTGAGTGGGTTTGAATGTATTTGAGATTTGATTCAAGGTGAGAAAGGCTCAAGGGCTGATCTGGTCAACCTAGGTTAACTTCGTCAACCAGGGTGACCAAGGGGAAGGGGTTAAACTTGACAAGTTTGAAATGATCAAAGGAGTCCACTGGAGGTTGTTTTAAGGTCTGGGGGGTCATTTCAATCAAATTGACTGTTTATACCCTAAGGTTTGTCTGGTCAACCTAGGTTGACTTGGTCAACTAGGTTGACCAAGGGCTTGGATTTATGTCCAATATGTTTGGTTTGATGTTTGGAGACCAGTGGAGGTGGTCCCATAGACTGGTGGGGTCATTTGGTTCAATATTAGTATTTGAACCCTTAAAGGGTGTTTTGGTCAACCATAGTTGACTTGGTCAACCAGGTCAAACTAAAACCAGAGTTTACATTCAATGGATCCTAAATGGTATTTGAGATTCATTGGAAGAGGTTGAAGGATTAAAGAGATTGAACCATGTTGAGTCTTGGCCAAAAGTCCATAAATCCCTTTAAAGGGCATTTTTGTCATTTTGACTTCTAGTCAACTCTGGGTCAAACTGGGTCTAGCAAAGTATGAATTACTGGTCAACATATTATATTAGAGGCCATGGACATTGTCAAAGGTCTTTGTGAGGATCCCAAGGTCAATTTTCACAAGGTAGAGGGTCCAGCGGCATAGGCTGTAAATATTTGAATGTTTTATAGCATTTGAAAATAGATTTATTTTATGGGGTTAAAGACCTTAGAATGAGCTCAAATATGGGGGGCTGGCTCTAGAGACATGCATGATTGATATGCAACTGATAGATCATGAATCATAGGTCATTTGACTGGATTTCAAAGGGGCTGAAAAGTTACCTAAAAAGGGTTTCAGGACCTTGGTCCTTAACCCTGAGATTTGGTTTGGAATTTTGGATTTGGGTGCAATTCTAGGCTTGATTGGTTGAGTTTGAATCATCCATATCATTGACAATCAAATAGTTGATTGTTAATGATTGGATGAGATTGGACATAAATTGAAGATTGATTTGAGGTCAAGAGTTAAAGATTGGAATGGGGCTGAACTGGGATTTTGATCAAGGATCTAGACTGGAGTTTGAGTGGGACCTATATGATTGATAAGAGGTCACATGTCAATCATCAGGTCACCAAGAAGAAGCCCAAGGTAGGTCCCTATGACCTCATAAAAAAATGAGGTTAACAAGTCTAAAATGAAAACTTTCTTCTTGGAGCATTGCAACACAACATTAAGAATGTTGTGGCATTTCCCTCTCTATTTGGAAGTTGAAGTCATGGGAGCATAGCAACACTATGGAACTTCCCTCTCTATTTAAAATAGTGTTTGAAGGAGAGCTGCAATGCTAATCCCTCTATCTAGGAGGGCCATGAAGAATTTAAAATATTTTAGCTGAGTGTTGTGGTGCTGTGGGTTGGAAGGCCATGATGTTGATCACTAAAACCTATTTTTATATATAATGAAAATTTAAATCCATTACGCTCTCATCCTATACTAAAAACTTGTTGGATAATGAGAAGAGAAGAAGAAGAAGAAGAAGAAGAAGAAGAAGAAGAAGAAGAAGAAGAAGAGAGAGAGAGAGAGAGAGAGAATAAGAAGAGGATTCGAAGGCTACAATGTGAGATTCATTTATCAAGCCAGTTAAGAAAATTAGCTTACTCGAGGTAGGCTCCAAAACCCTATTTTTTATTTTAATTCTAATATTTTTAATAGAATTTATGAAGTTAAATATATTTTAATAGGTATTACAAATCTTTCACTGTGTAATTTTTGGAATACTGTAGAATATTTTATTCTAATCATTTTAACTATAAGAAATTAATATTTCACTAGTTAGTTTTATATATACAAATGTTTGAATATTTTTTTTATTTAAAATGATAATTCTCGCACTAGCTATGCTTCATAAAAGTCCAAAATAAAATGGTTTTTCAAATGATAAATTTTCAATGCATAAACAAATTAAGCATGCATACTCCTGAAGTGTTGCACATATGTGTTCATGTTCTTGCTCAATGTTATGTATACTTATTAATTATGTTAACCTCTGCATGTGTAGTCATGTTGCAAAAGTTCTCATATTTGAGACTATTAAAGTGCACTATAAGTTCTATTATACGAGACTGACTTTCTTTATATTATGTTTCCAATTCTGGGTCCATCTACTTTATGTGGATATGGGAGATTATTTCGGGTCCCATCTTCTTTATGCTAGTGTGGGAGAATCAAGGGAGTTATAAATGGAAATAGAGTTATAAGGGGAATTAGGTTGGTCTCCTTAACCTTATGGGGTTTGATCTTAAGAGGCATAAGTGGAAGTTGAGTTATAAGTAGGCATTAAGACATGCATATCATGATTCATGTGTTGTATATTATATTAAATGAACTATGTTTAACTACAAAAAATGTTCTCTTGATAAGTACACTTTAATATTTTTTATATGTATCCTGTTCTACTTCTGTGAAAGTGTAAGAGATGTTATGTTAACAAGTACACTCTAACACCCATCTAAAAGTATAAGTAAAAGTACATATAAATATATATAATGTTCAAGTTCAAGTGATAAGTTCTAGGAAGTTCATCCTGATGCATGCTCAAGTGTAAAATATATTGATTTGTTCTTTTAATAATATTGACATTAGAAATCCCTTGTTCATGCTTTTTAAAAATAAGGTTAATTTCTATTAATTTATAATTGATATTTAAATCTTTTATTCATACAATGCAAATATGGGCATTGACAATTATAATAGGAATTGGGCTAGCCTACTAAGAATGTGAACACTCACCTTGTTGTTTTATGAAATTCCAAGTTAGGGGAAAGGTCTAACGGAATAGCGGTTGATAAGGGCAGGACCATCAGAAGCTTCGTGTTAAGGTATTTTGCAATCTAGTTATTATATTTTTCTATATAGAAAAGAACATGGACTAGATTATTTATTTATTATTCTTTTGGAAATGAAATGTGGGTAATCTTTTATGTTACTTAGTTTATTTTGGATTATGTATATGGCTCTAGTATGTTTTATTTTGTGATTAAGATAATTAGATTTGGATTTAACTCTTCAATTAGATTTTGTGGCATGATAGAGTGGTATCATAGTAATGGTTTGGAAGAATTGAATCATAACCAGAGCCATGGGAAATGATATGTAGATATAGCGAAGGGACCACGGGTACTTTAGTATTATTTCCTCTCTATATATGTGTTATACATGCATGTGGTTAAACCCCCTACTAATTCTTGTGCAAGATAAAAGATTTGTTACACAAAAAATCCCCAAGACTAAGAAGCAGTTGATGGATAGAGTTCCAATTAGACTACTATAACTCAGAGTACTATGAGAAAAATGACTTCTTACTCAAAGATAAAGTATGCTAGATTAGTAGCCCAACTAATGGGGAAGGATTAGAGTAGGCTGATGGGAGTCAAGGGAGAAGAGGAAGATAAGCACCTTCAGTTATTTTTTAGATTAAAGCCTTCTTGATTCTAGGGAGCAGTAAGCCTTAGGTAGTTGAGGATTGGCTGATGAGATTAGAATAGTCCTTTGACAACATACAGTGTCTTAAGGGTAGGAAGGTCTCATTCATAATATTTTTATTAGATAGAGAGGTAGAGTGCTAGCGAATAAGCTAGTAGATAGAGAATTTTTAAGGAAGAATAAATGTAGATATCTCATATGAAGAGTTTATAGAGGCATTCAGGAGTTGGTTTATATTGACATCAGCTAGGATGCAGAAGCATGATTCATTTCTGATACTAGTCTAATAGAGTAAGATGGTGCTGTAGTACAAGGCAAATTTTATATCCCTTGCTATTTATTCTCCCTAGTTGGTTAGTACTCCTAAGGAGAAGTGTTATGCATTCTTGAAGGGTTTTAGATATAGCTTGAGGCAGCCCATTGTTCCATTCCATATTCATAATTTTTTTAAGCTTGTGGAGAGAGTGTGGCTAGTGTAAAATAATTTAATGTCCATATAGCAGACATGGGATTCAAGTAGGAAAAGGTTTGGAAGAGAACCATCTAGAAGTGGTGTTAGTGGAAAGAAGTCTAGGTTTGCAGGTAGTGATTCTAAGAGGGGAGGACCTACATTATTAGGGAGTGTAGGCGAATCTATATCTACTAAAAGTGATCCAACCTATGGATTTTGAGGGCAGAGACACATAGGACAATGCTATCTATTCACATAATAGTATTTTAGGTGTGGCTAGTCTAATCACAATGTGTGTCATTGTCTATAGAGGACACCAAAATGTATATATGAGGCTGGAGGGACCTAGAGCCAAAGATAGCTAATAAGAGCCCCTTCTAGAATTGTTAGTGAAGGATTATCAACCTATTGAAATCCATGAGACTAACTTGTTGTTTTGATATATGTAATGTATATTAGTTAAATTTTTTGTGCTACTAGCATTTTAGGTACAACATATAAGGAGATAAGTAAAAGAAAAAACTCAAGAAATTGTAGAATTAAGTTGAGTAAAAACTTATAATAAGAGTATGTATATTCTTTTTTTTAGTCTTTATGTATTTAGGTGTATGTTGGGAAGACAACTGAACACACACTCATGAGTGGAAATGAAAATTAAATACTTGAATTCTCTATTAAATCATGTTGTATGATCAGATGTTTCAAAAATTAAAAGTGTTAAATTAAATTAAATTAAAATAAAACCCAACATAACTAATCATATTGTATGACCTTGATTATATAGGACGATCAATTATTTTGATAATTACCCACTCTCGAGTCTGAGTTACCAAATTTAGAAATATTAAATTTTGAAATTTGGCCTAATTATACTATACAAAATCTTTCTTATTATTCAATTATTGATGAATGATTCTGAATTTTGACCGTTGATTAAGTAATCAAATTGATATCAAATCTAGATTGGAGATTACACTATATGATCCAAGTCGTCCAGTAAAATCTAAAAAAATATTTAATGAACAAACATTGGTTCATCCTGGATGATCCTTAATACGATTCAATTAATCGTACTATATAATTCAAATCATAGAGTCCAACTAATATAACTCAAAATCAGGTATTAAATTAATCATAAAATATAATCACGCTTCATACTAAATGATTAGTCTATTAAAAATGAGAATTAGAGTTTGATTTAAATTGGCAGCAGAGACATTTTTTCCCTGGGATAGAGAGTTCTTTGGAGAGGGAGAGGGCATTTTCTCCATGCTTGCAAGAGTTATCTAATCCACTTGGGAGGGAGAAGTTGAAGTTGAGAGGTTATCCTTGAGGGAGTCAAGGGTTATGTGAGGGAGTCATATTGTAGTCCTTATCAACTTGCACCTTTAGTCCTCTAGGTTATGGTTTGGAGATCTTAGAGAGGACCTCTAGGGAGTGACTAGCCGGGGAGGCTAGGGGAGCAGCATCTCCATCATTGCGAGGAGCATAAGGAGGGAGCGACATATCCGCCATGGTGAAAAGCAGAATGAGGGTTTAAGCTTTTCGGAATGAAGAGCTTGTGAAGGTCTTTCTCCACTTAAGAGTAGAGAAGGGCTTCTTCACACTAAGTATAGGAGCATTTACTAGTATAATTTCTAAAGAGGAAGATCTTTGGGGAGTGGACATAGGTTAAATTTGACTGAACCACTATAAAAATCTTAGTTTGATTTATTTTACTTTTCAATACTTTATTTCTAGCTAAATTTTATTATCTTAGATCAGTGGTTTAAACTATTATGTTTTCATTAAAGAAATAATTTTAAAATAAACTTTTCATAAGAATCTAATTTAGCACTCTTGCATTAAACACATTGATATGAGATACCATTTTATTAAAGACCACATGGCTAAGGGAGATGTAAGCATACAATTTATAGACATAGAAAACCAATTGGGTGATATTTTCACAAAAACCTTAAGTTGTGAAAGATTTAGTGCACTCAAGACTAGATTGGAGATCATTGTTATAAGTGCATAGGTTTTGGGTAGAAGCATGTTTGCTATGTATTTTTGTGTTTATGTTCTAGGTTATGTATCTATGCAGCTGTGTTTGGTTCTTTTGTTGTGTTTATTTCTTAGTTTATGTGTTTATGTTTTTATATTTATCTCTATTTTGTATTTATTTCTAGTTTATGTGGTGATGGGTTTTATGGTTATTTCTTGCAGCTATGTTTATTTCCAGTTTATATGTTTTTGTTTGTTTTATATTTTTTATGCTTTTATCTCCAAATTTTGTGTTATGTGTTGTGAGATTGATTTTGTGGAAGTGTTCCTGATTCCATCACAAACTCTAGAAAATTCTTGACTTTGTACTATACGATACACACATCGTATTGTAATACTCACATAGGATAGGATGGTTAGAGACTAATAATTATCATTTTACCTGTTTGATACGATCATTATTACTAATTATATTGTACGGAGTCATCACACTATATGATTAATTTGGTCAAACAGTTGTACAAAAGACTCCTTGGGATGATGGAAAATATGAAGATCTACTATATTATACCTTATCATTATGTAGAATTTGACCATTGACTACAATCCCAATGGTATGGTTTTGAATACTTGATTAGATAGTACTATCCCCTGATTGTATTGTATGAAGGACTCGAGGCTATAAATGAAAGGTTGTATTCACTTACACTCCACAACTCCAATCCAATCCAAAGTGTGCACTATCTCTCTTCCTTTAATGACTCACATGCAAGGTCAATTGGGTGCTCCAAGGTCCATGATTGATGACAGGTTCTAGTGCAAGGAAGATTGGGCAGCTTATGAAATTTATCAGAATGTCTCCATTATCGATTCTAAAGTTGTGGACCAAGAAAACCTCTCCTACCAGATATTAAACTTATTTGCTGCCACGTCCCTCTAGTTCCTTATCTGCCTTGCATGTCCCTATCACACTGAAGTGCTCCTAAATTTTTTTACAAACCTTAGGACTAACACTGACCTCACCTCCATGCAATCTTTTATTTGTCATCATCATGTTACCATCACCAATGTTGATTCTCATGACATTGCATAAGCATTAAATTACAATTGGATTGCCATAAACACTACCCTTAAAAATTCCCATTTAAACTAACACTAACCTATTTTCAATAACTTGGTGCTGAATGCACATGTTATCCAATATGTTCTTTAGCACATTGTGATCCCTAAGGTAGGTAACTACATCAATATTACCCATTTACTCTCGATTATTATCAACTTTTGTATGATTGTCATGCAGTTTAATGCTACATACATGAACCTTAGGTGGCATAAGTGGAAGTGGAGTTATAAGCAGGCATCGAGACCTACATATCATGATTCATGTGTTGCATGTTCTATTAAATGAATTAAGTTTAAATAAAAAGAATATTCTATTGATAAGTACACTATAATATTTTTATATAAGTTCTCTCAGATACTTCTATAAAAGTGTAAGTGATGCTCTATTAATAAATACACTCTAGTACCCAAGTGAAAGTATATGTTAGTGTACATAATATTCAAGTTCAAGTGATAAGTTTTGGAAAGCTAATTTTGATACATGCTTAAGGGTAAATATATTGATGTGTTCTTTGGATGATATTGATATTAGAAACCCCTTGTTTATACTTCTAAAAATAAGGTTAATTTCTGTTAATTTTATAATTGATATTTAAATCTTTTATTTATATATTGCAAATATGGACATTAGTATCTATAATAGCAATTGGGATAGCCTACTAAGCATGTGAATGCTCACCTTATTATTTTATGAAATTTCATGAAAGGGGAAAGGCCAGCCAGAAATGAGGTTGATAAGTGTAGGACTATCAGAAGCTTTGTGTTAAGGTATTTTATAATCCAGTTATTATATTTTGATATATATAAATGAACTTAGATTGGATTATTTGTGTATGATTTTTTTGGAAATGGAATTTGTGTGATAACTTATGTTGTTTAGATTATTTAGTCAGCTTTGGTATTTTATATATTGTGGTTGAGATAATTAGGTTTAGGATTTAATCCTTTAATTAAATTTTGGGGTATGACAACTCATGTGCATTTTGATCTAATGGTAGTTAAAGAAAACATCAAGGAAACTCATTACTAGAAAAACTAATTGACTAGTCGACTAATGAGTTGATCTTGGGAAGGGGGTGCCTGTTCTTAGGGCATATCGAGTTTAAGTTTTTGGATTTGATGCACATACTCCATTTTCACTCACCTTTTAAACTATGACCACATTTGAGATCCAGTCAGGGTATTGCACTTCCTTGATATGGTCAACATCAAGTAGCTTGCTAACTTGCTCAACTAGAATAGTTGTGGTCTTCCTTCTTGTTTGCTTGATGGGATGAGCTTCTTTTTATACATTTAATTGATGGTTGGAACCTTTAATATCTTTTGTTGGCATCACTACTATTTATTGTCCATATAAAAATATCGAGATTGTCTCTTATAGCATGGACGAGCCCACCACCATGTGCTAAGCTAAATGACAAGCTTAATTTAAAGGTCCTCTCCAAGTTTTCCTATATTGCTTAGACCTCCTCCATTGCTTCAGTGATCTCCAAATCTAGTCCTCATTCCACCTCTTGTTTAGTAGGTCTTTTAGGGGAGTTGGAATGTGCCCTACATCCTTTAGGTAGCATGCTCATGATTGACTTTGGTCACCCTTTCGCCATGATCTCCTAACCTCTTAATTCGAACTTCACCACCACATGATAAGTTATAAATATAGGCATAAACATGTTCAGGAGAGGTCACCTAAAAATTGCATTGTAAGTGTCTGATGCATTTGTGATAATAAAGTTAGCCATTATGATGAACTAGTGCTACTCACCTTCATTCTAGTTGAGAGACATGGTGATCACTCTTTCAGTTTCTCCCCATTCGCTAGAGAAGCCATAGAGAAGACTTGAGGTAGGGGTAAATTATGAGGCAATAAAGTTTATTTTATCAAAAATAGATTTAAAAATTATATTAATGAAACTCCATGTATTAATGAGGATGCTATCAATTCGGCATTTGGTGATTAGCACTGTGACCATTTGGGAGTCATTGAAGGGATTCCCACTCACCGGTCTATTTTCTTTGTGAAAAGTGATCAAGGCAATGTCGAGTACTAGCACCAGTGAGGTGGTGGTTAATTTGAACTCCCCCCCCCACCCCGGTGCGAGGTCTCTTAAAATTGGTCTTTATGGATGACATGTCTCCCCCTAGGATGACATGTACCACTCGATGATGTGTAAATGGCACAAGCACGAACATGCTCGTTCCCTTGGTCTTCTATGGGAGCTTTCCCTAGGTGCATACCATCATTGGTGAGGATGAATTCCTTTAGCTTACTTTGCCTTATTGAGACGTTCAATTGGTCTGTAGAGGTGTCGCACTTCTTAATAATGTGCTTGTGATCTTTATGGCAGGCATAACACTTGGACATATCCTTTGCATGGAAACTTGCCTTCATGGGCATTTGTGCTTGAAAAACTCTTCGTTTTGTATGGCGCTTATAAGCTTGGCCATGGACATGTGTAAGAGAGAAATAGTGGGGTTTTGATGGGTAGGATGCATACGTTCTTCGTGACATGGACAAGTGGCTCATAATATTACCTCCACTAATGGATCGAGCAACCCAATAATTCTGAACGATCTCGCTTGCAGGGGCACTCTTAGCTGGTTGGGATGACATAGATCATTCGACATATGTGGCCTCTTATCCTTCCTATGATTTCTTGGGCGACTCTTATTGTGCTGTTGATTTCGATGTAGATTGTGCCTTACATTGAGCTCATGGGGACTTTGTTTGAGGACATTGCAACCAGAGTGTTATATCCTTCAGAGTTGACAAAGATTTTGGCAAACTCGAGCCTCTTCACTATTTTTTACAAGGCTTAGAGGGCTATAAGAAATGCTACATCTAAACAAAAATAGAAAGTACAATATATGATATGCTTTTTTCAGTCTGTCACATACATGTCACATAGATCTCTATCTTTTGCATGGCTCTCTACTCGGATAGGAGTACTTTTAATATTGTTGGATTCGTTTTGAGATAATTTGATTATAAATTTATTGTAATCAAAATTATATTATATATACTTTTCACTCAAATTCAATTTTTATTTTATATTATAAGAATTTACATATAAATTTAACGCAAAATGATTTGATTGAAAATACTTGAAAAATACATAAGAGATGCCAAATACAAGAAAATCAAACAAATGAAAAAAAAAAAAAAACAAAACAAAACACCCAAATGACCCAAATCTTAGAAAACTGGAAACCTCTAATCTTCTAGTGTTTAAATAGCTACACTTACCTAATAATGGCAACTGAAAACCTCTAATCTTCTTAGCCGGTTGGGATGATATAGATCATTTGACATATGTGACCTCTTATTCTTTCTATGATTTCTTTGGCGTCTCCTATTGTGTTCTCGACTTTGATGCAGATTATGCCTTACATTGAGCTCATGGAGGACGTTATTTGAGGGTGCTTTGACCAACTTGTTATATTCCTTGGAGTTGATATGGATTTTGGCAAATTCGAGCCTCTTCACTATTTATTTACAAAGCCTAGAGGGCTAAAAGAAATGCTATATCTAAAAAAAATAGAAAGTACACTATATGATATATTTTTTATAGTCTGTAGCATGACTCTCTGCTCGAATAGGAGAACTTTTAATATTGATGAATTGATTTTGTTAAGATAATTTGATTATAAATTTATTGAAATCAAAATCATATTATATATATATACTTTTCACTCAAATGCTATATTATAAGAATTTAAATATAAATTTAATGCAAAATGATATGATTTGCAATAATTCATACCTGGCTCAATTTAATCTAAAACCAAATTGAAGCATGAACTTTCTTTTATAATTTTAAATTTTTTCATAAGAAAAATTTTTAAACAGGCCTATTTAATTGTGACAACCTGCTTACTTTTTATTGAATATACTTAAAAAATACATAAAAAAAAGGCCAAATACAAAAATAAAAAAAAATGAAAAGGCAAAATAGCGAAGCACCCAAATGGCCATAATATTGGAAAACTGAAAACTTCTAATCTTCTAGTGTTTAAATAGCTACACTTACCCAAAAATGGCCGCCGCAGCCACGGTCGCCGCCGCATTGTTTGCGTCACGGCTCTGGTGCTCCCCTCCCATCGACTCTACTTTCCTCTTTGCTCGGCAGCTCCATCGCCCTCTTCTACCCTTGACTCGGCGTTTCTGTCGTCGGTACTCCATGGCTCGCTCTCTCACAACCCACGCCACCCTAGGCCTTACCAAGCCAGCCGTCGTCGATTTTCCTCTGGTTTTCTTTCTTATTCTTCTTCATTTTTCTATTTAATATTTTTTGTTTCGAATGGTTCCTCCATATGTTAGCATGGGTTCAGTGCACGGATTGTTTGATTTCAGTAAGTGGAGACTTGTGGTTTCCTGAGGTTAGATTCATATGAAGCAATAGACCTTTTGCATCCCCTACTGAATTAGCATGGAGGAGGATATCATATTCTCATTTGTTTTAAAGAACATATATATAGATTCTTTAGATGAGTTTGCCCCACTTTCCCTACCTATTGTTGAGGACATAGACGCCACAGAGTTTGAGCAGCTTTCTATTTGAAATGGCAGTTTATCAGAAGGTTTAAAATTACGTAATTAGATATCTAGGCATTTTCATACATGAGGTGAGGTGTAAGCCTCAGGTCTGTTGAGGTGAAAACTTCATAATCAACAAATTGCGTGCTTGTTCTAGATGGCGAATCATGCCACTTCTATTCATCATGTGGTCAAGGGATTCATCCAACAAGGGATGCACACTGGTGCCGTCCTTCAATACAGCAATTGTCTTGCCTTATAGGGAACACGCTAGCTATAACCATCAAGGAATTCCACCTTTTAGGAGGACCCTCCAGCTCACCCCCCAAGATAGGATGATGGATTGCAGGCCTATATGACTCCACATAAGAAAAGAATGTTTTTTTTTCTGTAAATAGTAGCTGCATTCAACAAGTTGTATTTACATTTGGTCTTTGCCATTCAGCTTAGTTCGAAATTCCAAATGACTTGCATGGAAGATTTGCTGTATTTCAACTTGAGTTTTTCTATTAGACTTGCTAAAAAATTTGTTCGACTTGCTTGAAAGAAATGAAGATCTGCAATGCTAATATGACTGTTATTCAACTAGCTGAAAATTTTTGTTGATTTGCTCAGAAGCAAGAATGAGTTGTATCGTCACTAGTGCTTTGCCATTTGACATTTCTTAGAAGCCCAGTTGACTTGCATGGAAGCAAGGATGAGTTGTAGCTCCACTTGGGCTTTATCATTTGGCTTAGCTCAAAATTTTTTGGTTGACTTGAATGGAATCAAGGGTAAGTTATATTGTTGGTCGGGCTTTAGCACTTTGGCTTAGCTCATAATTTCGGTTGACTTGCATAAAAGGTTGAACCATAGTGCCATGTGGGCTTTGCCATTAGACTATGGTCAATCGAAACTAAGAATCAGCTATATTTCCCTTTGGGCTTTGCCATTAGATTATGATCAATCGGAACTAAGAATCAGCTATATTGCCCTTGGGGCTTTGCCTCCTATTTCTTTTACTAATTCTATTTACCTCTTAATTTTTTGGGTGGTGTTATACATGCTCAAATCTTCTTAAGTTTATTTTTCTCTATATTATTTTCAGTATATGCTAACGCAACCTTTTTTTAATATAATTATTTTCCTCTCTATCCTATGATGCACCGACACTTCTCCTCAAAGAGGCGTGCATTGTACGACACGTATCCGACACAACATGCATCCGACACGTGTCAGATACGCTGAAAATGTGTCCAATTAAAAAATATTAAATACAAATTGAATATGCTTGTCCGACACGCGTGTCTTAAATATTTTATGAATTTTTCAAAATATAATTTCTTGTATTTAAAATTATATTTATTTAAAATATAAAAACTAAATTTCTTATTTCCTATTCATAACACCAAACAATCGCCCATACTCAATTCCCCATTCATCGAATATTCTCATTTTCATTTCTCTTTGGCTAGTTGCGATTTTGGTTTGACAACAATGCCTGATGACATCGACTTCTGATGTCGTTACAACACCAATATTTCAAAGCCATCTCAACATAAAATCTGACATTGTTTTGACATTGATGCTCGATGGTAGAAATTTCGACACCCACAACTTGACAGCTCATCTTTGTCCGACGTAATCTTAACAACGACAACCAACGCCCTCTCAACATTGATGACAGACGCCCCCTTATCATCGACACCTGATACTTACTGCATAACATCGATGTTTGACTCTTGACAGCATTGTTGTCTCCTTTTTCGATGCCTGATACACGGCATCAACGCCCGACTCTCAACATCCTAATATTAATCATTTTAAGCACAAATTCTAGTTACATGACTTATGATTTCTAAATTATTTTTAATATTATACTTATTTATGCACTATTTTTAAAATATAAAAATTATAATACCGTGTTCAACCCATGTCCGTGTCATATATTTTCAATAATTGACATGTACTGTATCCGTATCGTGTCGTATCCGTATTGCCATGTCCATGTCTGTGCATCATAGTCTCTATCTCTCCTTGTTTTAGTGCTTAGTTAATATTCTTATTTATAGAACAATTTTTCTTGGTTATTAGTGACTTCTTTCCTACTCAACATGGATCCCTGTCATTTTATTTGCAGTTAAATTAATTATCTTTTTAAATCTCCATAATAATTTTCTTATCAGATTATACGCAGGTACTTATCCATTTTATAACACAACTTTAACTTTAAATTTAGAATCTTATCTATATACTCATTTTTATAGAAGATTTAATGTCTTTAAACTTATTGCACTATGGTATGATTTGATTTTCTAATACTGGCAAGTAGTTTTCAACATAACATCCATTGAAATAGAATAGGAACCCTAACTAAGCAATTTATTGCCTTGATATTGTATCTGGAAATTAGATCTAGAATTAGCGTGCAAATTCATAGCTAGCAACTTGGTCATACAAAGCTGCGTAAGCTTGCTGATATTGTCAAATATTCAACCATGTTGTTAGGTTCTGTGGATTTTTTCAGCTGAGTTTTTTGGGGATATTTATACTATTCATTGGGAATGTTACTGGTTATTTGCTAGCAACTTGCACAATGACTGAATCTTGTCCAAAATAAGATATATTTTCATATGCATTTGTTTTCAGATCACATTCTCTGCAAAGGACATTGATATCGCTGAATGGAAGGGAGATGTGCTTGCAGTTGCTGTCTCAGAGAAAGATATGTCCAAGGGTTCAGACTCCAAATTTGAGAACCTTATTTTAAAAATGTTAGATGACAAACTGGGTGGCCTTCTATCAGAGTCTTCCACAGAAGAGGATTTCAAAGGAAAGCCAGGGCAGTCAACTGTTCTCAGATTACATGGTTTAGGTTTTAAGAGGTTGAGTTTGGTTGGGCTTGGGCCATATTCTCCTTCCTCAGCAACAACTGCATATAAAAGCATTGGTGAGAGTGTTGCAGCAGTTGCAAAAGCTGCCCAGGCATCAAATGCTGCCATTGTGCTGGCATCTAAACCCTCAGAAGACTTCAAAGTGTATGCTGCTTCAGCAATTGCTTCAGGTTTATTTCTTATTAGTTTTTAACTTTGTTATTATTCTTTGGCAATTTATTTGAATTAAATTGTCAGTCTGATACTTCTTTGGGAATTTTGCAGGAACTGTTTTGGGTTTGTACGAAGACAACAGATTCAAGTCTGAATCTAAAAAAGCTTTGCTCAAATCTGTGGATATTATTGGTTTGGGTTCTGGAGCTGAAATAGATGAGAAACTCAAGTATGCCAGCAATATTTGTTCTGGAGTAATTTTTGGGAAAGAGCTTGTTAATGCTCCAGCCAATGTACTTACTCCTGGTAAATGGGAAACAAGATTCACATTTTTAGCTTGTTTATATTCTATTTAAAACAGAATTGTTCTTAGAAGTTGGATCAAATTTCTCTTGCTCAACACTTCTACAATCTATTCCTTGTAAATGGATGGGTGAAATCAATTGTGTTCGATTTTGTCAGGTGTACTAGCAGAAGAAGCTTCAAAAATTGCCTTATCATACAGTGATGTTTTTACTGCAAAGATATTTGATGCGGAGCAGTGTAAAGAGATGAAGATGGGTTCATACTTGGCAGTTGCTGCTGCATCATCAAACCCACCACATTTTATTCATCTGTGCTATAAACCGCCTGATGGTAATGTGAAGATCAAGTTAGCAATAGTTGGCAAGGGATTAACATTTGATAGGTATGTACATATCTTATTGAGAAAGCTCAGATATTTCCAAGAACATTAGAAGGGAGCATAAATGAAAAGGATAGTTCGGAAATAAATGATGCCATTTTTTTTTAATTTCTTCTGTTCTGTCTCCAGTTATCATTCTCTTATAACTCATGTTCATTAGCCTTCAACAAATGGTTGTTTTCATGACTGAGCGGTTGATTGTTTTATAGCTGCATTAGTCCCATCCTAATTTTAAATATGATGTCTTCTCTTTGAATTTGATAGCTTAATCTAGGATTTTTTTAATTTGTTTTCTTTCGTCAACTGTACTCAAGGTGTTTTCTGAAGCGATATCATTTTAGAAGTAAGAGCCTTATAAATATGCATTTCCTTCTTTTTACAGTGGTGGCTATAACATTAAGGCGGGACCAGGATCTTCCATAGAACTAATGAAGTTTGATATGGGTGGATCTGCTGCAACCTTTGGTGCAGCAAAAGCCATTGGTCAAATTAAACCCCCGGGAGTGGAGGTATAATTTTCCATGTTTTTGTTCGTAAAACCTAGCATGCATGGATTTGCTTGCATTTTATAATTTTTTTATTTGACAACACATTGTTCTAATTGGTCAAGTAATGTTCTTTTGCCAGGTTCATTTCATTGTTGCTGCTTGTGAAAATATGATTAGTGGCACTGGCATGAGACCAGGTGATATAGTTACTGCGTCTAATGGGAAAACAATAGAGGTAGGCTTTCTTCTTTGACACTAAATGAATGTTGATCCCTTGAACATGAACCATGCTGCTTAACTTCTCTGAACATATAGCAGAACATAAAGGGGAAGCTTTGAAATAAGAAAAATTATTTGATTTTGTTTTCTTATATTCATTCCTGTATAGGTAATGAGATGTTGAAAAGCAGAGGGTTATATATTATTTGTAGGTTTATATTATGTGCATGTTAGCTTTTATAACATTGTTTTTGTCATATGATGCCGGCTACTTTAGCAAATGAATGCGTTAACCCCATGCCCTCAACTTTATTGAATTTTCAACCTTCGTTCTTCTATTTGGAAAAACCATGGAAAATTTCTACGTATTTACTGGAATATGCTGATATGCTTGAACATTTCAAGTCTATATTATTTAAATTCCTAGGCATATATGATTGACCTTGAAAAGTTGCTTCTTTTTTGTTTGAATATGTTTTTGCCCCTATACTAGAGAAAAATGCACATGCACTAAATGCATTTAGATTGAAGCTTATGATCTAATTTTAAATATATTATACGGTCCTTAACCTTAGTCATTTTAATTTTAACGGGCCAATTCATTAAAATGCTAATTCTTTTGTTTTTTAAAATCTTGTTAGTTTATCTTATGGAATGAAAAAACATATGTCGGCTCTAAATTATACAAAAAGTATTTAATTTCTTAGGTAGAAAATTGACTTCTTTTTTAACTCTTAGTTACAACATCTCCCCATTGGAATTACTTGGTTTGCGTTAAGTATTTCAATGTTCAAGAGACACTATGAATCTAGATCTTAATTAAACAAAGTGTCCAAAATTCAATATGATAATTGAAAAACCATTAACAATATGACCCGTGCATAAATAATAGAATAAGAAAAAAGCATTACATATATCATACATTTCAAACATATTTAATTAAAATATAGTCACTGATTATATATATACACACACACACACACATATATAGCAAGTAATAATGGCTTGATAGGGCTGGATATGAACCGAGTTGAGCCGAGTATCTGTGTTCATGTTCAAGCTCGTTTGATAAGAGCTTGTTCAAGCTCGGTTCGAGCTTTTTGTTTGTATTCAAGTTCGATTCATTTAAAATCATACATGTTCAAGCTTGGTTCGTGTTCGGTTCATTTAGCCCTTATCTAGCTCTGAATGAGCAGCTCATTTATAAATGGCTAAACGAGCCTTATCCAACTCTTAAAGAATGAGCCTTATCAAGCTCTTAACGAACGAGCCGTATCGAGCTCATAAACGATACTTTTAATGAACAAGCTTCTTAATCAACTCTACAAATAAAACAAGCTTACTTAGATTTATAAAATTTAACATAAACAGAGCCCAAAGTCAACAAAATTTAAACAAAATAATGTGCATTGCATTCATAAGAAAATGTTTGTACGTCTGCTGAGATCGGGCACGAACGAGTTCAGGGACGAATGACGTTGGGAAAGAGGAGGGTTTCGAGCACGGGAAGAAAGAGGGTTTCAGACACGAGTGGAGCGGCGTAAGAGCAAATAGGGTTAGGGAAACTGAGAGTGCGAGAAGCGAGATATTATTTTTGTTTGCATAAATGGCATGACCGTGTGGTGGAGACTGTCACGTTGCTGTCCGTCTGATTGCTCAACTAAAAAAAAATAAAAAAAATAAGATTGTTATTAATTAGTAATTAAATAATTGTTATTAGTAATTAAATTATATGTAAGAACATAATATCAATTAATATATAATAATAATTTATTTATTAAATATATATTATAGTTTAATGAGAATTAATTGATCTCGATATCAAACATTAATTGAGTTTTTTAATGAGCTTGCTCATGAGCTTCATATCGAGTGTGTTCACGAGCTTCGTATCGAGCTTCCTTTTGAGCATGTTCACGAGCTTTAAATGATCTTGTTCATGAGCATAAACGAGCCGAACACATAGTTGTTCAAGCTTGTTTGACTAACTAATTAAACGATCACGAATGAGCTCTTTTTGAGCTGAGCCTCGAGCAGCTCGTCGAACGCTCAGTTTGCTTGCAACCCTACTTGATGGCATCTAATTCATGTATAAAATAGTGATCAAATGGGTAATAGTAGATGATGGTGGAAAAAAATTAAACTGCATTTTCATTGTGTATATACACATGTTGATTTTCCTTTGAAGATATAAATAATTTCTCTTTGTTAAAATATTTTATTACACATTTTCAATATGGACAAAAACGATTAAAGATGATCAAAATAAGTCATTTCATTATTTAATAATTATATGAATTAGAAAGTCTCTTCTTGGTTCCTACGCTAAGTCCATAAATTGAGTTTAAGGGGATGAAATTAATTATTTTTTTGTATTGTGCAATTTATTAATTGATGAGCATTCTTTCAATCTAGATGCTAATGATTGAAACTTAAAAGGGAGTTGTTGACCTCAATACTAGTGTGAGGGTCGAGTCAATTGCGCACGGTGAGTTTTGAAAGCAAAAGAGGGCGACGTCACACGAAACTGCTGACCAAAAAATCTAAATCGTCTAAACTTGCACGGTTGGCGAAATAGACAACACTGAGGCATTTGAGGCAATTGAAACAGCTAAGATTGATGCCTATATTGGATGGCGTTATTGATCGACGACAACAACAACAACAACATCAAGCCTCCACTATGTGGGGTCGGCTACATGAATCCTTTTTCTCCATTGTGTCATGTTAAGAGTCAAATTCTCATTTAAAGCTAAAAAAGAAAGGTTATTTCTAATATTTTCTAACCAAGTTTTTTTAGGTCTACCTCTATCTTTCTTAGCATAAATCAAATCTAATATATCTACTTTCTTAGTCGGGTCATCGGAAGGCCGCCGTTTTATGTGACTAAATCATCTAAGGTAACTTTCTCTAATCTTATCTTCCACTGGAGCTACTCCAACCTTTTCACGTATAAGCTCATTTCGTATCTTGTTTCTAAAGAGTAAAGCCACTCATCCACTTGAGCATCCTTATCTCTGCAACACTTAACTTAATATTATGCTTCTCTTTTAATGGCCAACATTTTGCACCATAACGCATTGTAGGTCTCACCACTATCTTATAGAATTTTCTCTTAAGTTTGAGAGGGACTTTTCTATCACAGAATAAGCCTGATGCATTCCTCCACTTCAACCATCCAACTTGAATTCTGCTAATAATATCCCCATTTATTTCACCATCACTTTGAACAATAGACCCAAAAGATATCTGCAACGTGAACTCTTATTAATGACTTGATCTCCCAAAGTCACAAACCCTCCACTAGATCTATTACTACTAAAATTACACTCCATATATTCAATTTTAGATATACTCAAACGAAAATGTTTAGACGCTAAAGTTGACCTCCATAATTTAAGTTTATCTTCAACCCCCTCTCTACTCTTATCAACAAGAAGAATATCATCAGCAAAAAACATACACCAGGGTACAACCTCTGGCAAATGTCTAGTGAGAGCATCCATGACTAAAGCAAAAAGATATGGGCTTAAGGCTGATCCTTGATGCAATCCAACTGAAATGGGAAAATACTTGGTCCAACCACCTTGTGTTTGAACACAAGTAATAGCTCATGCATACATATCCTTAATGAGAGGGGTGACAAAATTGGGTTTCGGGTCAGGTTCAGGTCGAACCCGGAATTGACTCGCAGAATTGACCCGGGTACAAACTGGCTGACCCGACCCGGTATTGCAAACAGGTCGGAAATTCAGACTCGACCCGCTAATCTGGATTTTACCTCCGCTCGATTCTCTCGCCTCTCATCTCTGTATATCCAGATCTGTAATATTTCCTTAAATACCTCTCTTATAAGTTATTCTGCCATCCTTGAAATGCAATTCATTCCTTCCACCATAGATGGATAGAGAAAAGAAAAGGAGAGGAAGATGTAGATTGCTGGGGAAGGATCGGGTGGCCAAGAAAGGGAAGCTAACGACTATGGAGATCCCGGACCTTTTCTCCGACGACAATGGCGATTTTTTACAAAGTCCAGACACTTATCGTCCACTTGGTGTGTTCGAATTCCCATGGCAGAATGACACAGGAGCTCTCGCGCCTGAGTTGGACGGCTCAGCCTTTGCGACGTATTCTTCTCTTCCCTCGTTGACGGCATATCGCCGACGAGGCTGTCGCCAATCACCATCTCAGGGGATGCTGATGAATCCCCGCTGTCTGATGGAGATGCCGACTGTATCGACTGCATCTGGAGCTACGCCCTGCGCCAGCCGCTTTCCGCCGTGTATTGCAAGACCTCTGACGCATGAAACATTAAAAATGTATTTTCTCTGGCAACCATTCTTCTTCCAATTTTTTTTCTTTCTGTTTCTATTAGATTTTTCAGAACAAGTTTCGAAGCCATCCTAAATGGAATTCTAAGCATAAAGTCTGATCTTTATGCCAAAACTAAATGCGGTGGATGTTCGTGTGCGGGAGTGAAACAGGTCGGTTCCAGGTCAAAATCGGGTTTTCGGGTTGACCTGAACCCGACCGAATCTGCAATTGGGTCAGGATTTTAAGCCTGAACCTAACCCGTTTCCTAAACGGGTTGACCCTAACCCGGAATTTTCGGGTCAGGTTTGGGTCGGATTTTCGGGTCGTGTTAAATATTGACACCCCTACTTAATGACTTGAATATAAACAATTATTGATTGAAAAAATATTAAAATTTCACACACGCGAATTGAGGTGATGCTAATGGGCGCGGATGGCTACGACTTGACGAATAAATTGATGGAAAATTATATAAATAAATATTTATCGCTAATAAAAATATTAGGTTAATCTGATATTAAAATTAATAAAAAAAGAAAAGTATTTTTAATTAAAATCCTTAAACTAAAACCCTAAATATAATATTAATATAACCTAAACTACCCCTCACTCTCTCATAACACTCTACCAACCTAGCCATCACTCACACTCAAACACAAGTATGCACGCCCCCTCTCCCTCTCTCGACTCCCTCTCTCTCGTGCATGCCCGATTGCCGGCCTCCCACCATCGTCGCTAGCCTACACCCAGTGACCACCCTAGGTATCACCCCTCTTCCTCTCTTTCCTCATGTTCTTCTTCTCTTTCTCTTCTTTTTTTTTATTTTTATTTTCTTTTTCTATTCTTTCTAGATACACCCTCCTCACAACTACTACCTCCCTATATCATTGCCATCAAAACCCTAGCCAAATTCCTCTTTCCCTCTCTGTCTCTTTAGAAACAAGGGTTTCACCTCTCATTCTCTCTCTAGCCACCCCCATTTCACACACACACATATATATATATAAAATAAACGATAATAATATATAAAACAATTCGTGAATTGCAGGTGTTGTCGCTGTCTTCGCGCACTCTTAGTTATATCCCTAACTCGACACTAGTTTTATTTTATGAATTGCAGCATGTGAAACTCTAAGTACCTGTGACCGCTTTTCTTGGTAGGTGGGGAAATACTATTTTGCATGAAAATTTAAGTACTGTGACTGCCTTTTTTGGCAGACGGGGAAATACTACTATGCATGAAACCTAAGTACCCTTGCCTGCCTTTCTTGGTAGGTGGGGAAATACTTTCAACAACAACAACAACAACAATAACAAGCATTTGTCCCACTACGTGGGGTCGGCAACATGAATCCTTTTTCTCCATTGTGTCCGGTTCAAAGTCAAATTCTCGTTTAAATCTAATAGAGAAAGATCATTTCTAATATTTTCTAACCAAGTCTTTTTAGGTCTACCTCTACCTTTCTTAACATAAGTCAAATCTAATACCTCTACTTTCCTAACTGGGTCATCGGAAGGCCGCCGTTTTATGTGACCAAACCATCTAAGGCGACTCTCTCTAATCTTATCCTCCACTGGAGCTACTCTAACCTTTTCACATATATGCTCATTTCGTATCCTGTCTCTAAGAGTAAATCCACTCATCCACCTAAGCATCCTCATCTCCGCAACACATAACTTAGTATTGTGCTTCTCTTTTAATGGCCAACATTTTGCACCATAAAGCATTTCAGGTCTCACCACCATCTTATAGAATTTTCCCTTAAGTTTAAGGGGGACTTTTCTATCACACAACAAGCCCGATGCATTCCTCCACTTCAACCATCCAACTTGAATTCTACTGATAACATCCCCATCTATTTCACCATCACTCTGAACAATAGATCCAAGATATCTAAAACGTGTACTCTTATTAATAACTTGATCGCCCAAAGTCATAATCCCCTCACTAGGTCTATTACTGCTAAAATTACACTCCATATATTCAGTTTTAGATCTACTCAAGCGAAAACCTTTAGACTCTAAGGTTGATCTCCAGACTTCAAGTTTACCTTCAACTCCCTCTTTAGTCTTGTCAACAAGAAGAATATCATCAGCAAAAAGCATACACCAGGGTACATCCTCTTGTAAATGTCTAGTGAGAACATCCATCAGGAAATACTTTCGTGCATGTAAAATCCTATGTACCCATGGTTGCCTTTCTTGGCAGGTGGAGAAATACTGTTATGCATATAAAATCCTAAAAACCCATGACTATCTTTCTTGACATACGAGAAAATTTAGCTATGTATGAAAATTCTAAGTACCCATGACTGTGTTTTGTGATAGATGGGAAAAGATTGTTGTTTTATAAATAGGTATATGAAGACCCGTGATCGCCTTTCTTGGTAGGCAGGGATTGGAGATTTCAGTCGCGGTGTCTCCCGACATCAATCATGCATGCCTTTTTTGACTTGGTGGGAAGACTTAGCACCCCGATGCATTCTCTTATGCTGGGACGATGTCGAATTGCTGCCTAAATTACACCAAAATAAGGAACTTAGATTACGCTTGGAGAAATTAAAATGTAAAACTAAATTGGCCAGCAAAAAATAAAAAAATGCATGAAATTTTAAGTTGTAAATATTAAAAATAAAAAAAATAATTAAAACCAAACTTACAATGAACTTATAGGAGAAATGATTACTTGCCAAGAAATACAGATATGAACTAAAACTTTTCCCTTTAGCTCCTCACTCGTGTATACTCAAATCCTCTTGCAAAATGAAATGTGCGAACTAAACTAAGCTTCCCCTCCTATTTATAACATAAAATTCAAATCATTTATGGGCCCACTAGCCTAGCTACCATATTTAATATATGTGAAGATCTTGTTTCAAGGTTTCTATATTGAATTCCCTAAATATTTGCAAGAGAATAAAAAATGAGCGTAAATACACCTAAATACGGATAATAATTACTCTAAAAATAAATAAAAAATTATTTACTTTCCTAGGACGGTGCATTTATATTAATGGCTGCCATATTGGATTCCCCTACATATCCCGATAATTATCGCAATCAAATGATCCTTAATGAAATAAGATCATTAATCATATTGTAAGTTACGAGCACGTAAGTGTACTAGGTAGCGTACACGTTAGCTATTAAAGTCAGGAGACTCGTATGCGCCCTGTGAATGTTCTCACACCCCATGAACACTTGTCTTTGAAAAAAAATAAATAATTAGCATAATGTTATGTGTCATGGGTTGCATGAGTCCTCATTAAAGTGTGTATGACACGCCAAATCACCGAAAGAGGGTGTCGCCTACGAGCCCCTGATTCTATAATGTGTGTGTACCAAAGACGTACAAGAATATTATACGAATACATTAAGTGGCCTGTACGTGTGCTGCCAGTCATATAAATGCATTAAGGCTTCGTTTGGGATGGCTTTTTTATTGGTTGAAAAGCTGATTTTTAGTATAAAAATTATTGAAAGCGAAGAAAAAGCAGTGGTCTAAAGCTGTCCTAAACGAAGCCTAAGTAGCAAGTATGCATACCGTCAATTATGCAAAGCATTTTGCAAATGCACAAATAAATATGCAAACATACAACATGCATGTGTATTATGCACACATGCTAGGCAACATGCCAACACATCATGCATGCATCACACAACATAAAAAATATCATGCAAGTACGTTGAGTAGTGTGCAAGTGCATATACAAGCATACAAGTACACATACAAACATGCAAATGCATATGCAAGCACGCCAGTATGCAAACAAATATGCAAATGTGTATGCGAACATGCATATATGTACTATGCAACCATTACGTCGCATGCATACACACCGTATAATGTTCAAAATGCATTATGTAAATACATTGAAATGCGTGCATCACATTTAACATAAATTTGAATTATCCGCATGGGCCCTAATGAGTGTGACATATGCATGCATGTGACGTCTGTGAACGTTGCTTAGATTAAACAAATAATAAATGAGTTTTCAAGCGTGCAAACATATATCATGCAAGTATATTGAAAGACATGTATTATTTAAAATGAAAATTTAAATGCTTGCATGTGCTCCAATTGTTATGCTAAATTTTCAAATTTAAGATCCGAGAATGCTGCGTGGGTCAAAGATGAACCTAAGTTCAAGTCCAATCATTCTCCTTGAATAGATCGGAGTTGACACGACTTAAACCACCGAATAAATAAACAGTTGTTGCGATGACCAGAGTATTTTATTTATACATTCATATTAGGCCTTTAAGGCCTCTTATAAGAAAGATTCGCTTATTAAAATGCAAATTCTTCTGATTGATGCTCATTGGATTAATCGGAGCATATAATTTTATAGGTTCACATTAGCCCTTCAAGGTCTCTTATAAAGGAAATTCACATATTAAAATATATACTCTCAGTTCCGATATCTATACGACAACCATAAAAGTTATAAGATGAACCTAAATCCTCATGGAGTCGATAAAGTTCAAATACAACAATAACAAGCCTTTAACACTGTCGTTGCCAGGTCCCAAGTCCTGGATGAGAAAAGTGGAGGGTTGCGTTAGGTAGTCGACAGCCAGCGTAAAACTTGTCGAATAACCATGACATGAATCCTTTAATAAATTGTGTTAATGCTAGGGCGTTCCCTGGAAGCGACGCACTGTATGGCCTGAATACAGTGAAAAATGTGCAAGGGCCGCTGCATCGGCGCCCGGGTGCAGTGTTAAATAGGCAAGGGTTCCCACATCAAGGACGGATGTGGGAAAAGAAGCTAGTCCATGATACTAATATTAGGATAGGAACTTGGAATATAGGTTCCCTTACAGGAAGATTAATGGAATTAATAGATATTATGATTCATAGGAAGATAAATATTTTGTGCATTCAGGAAACTAAATGGGTTGGAGAGAAGGCTAAGAAGATTGATAGTTTAGGATTTAAAGTTTGGTATTCAGGTAAGAGTCGTACTAGAAATGGTGTAGGCGTGATTATAGATAAGAGTTTGACGGATAATGTTATAAATATTAATAGAATTGGAGATAGAATTATGGCTTTAAAGATTGTTGTTGATGCTAAGATTATTAATATTATAAGTGCTTATGCTCCTCAAGTAGGTTTGGATATGTGTTCAAAATTAAAATTTTGGGAAGATTTAGAAGAATTAATTCAAAAGATACCTCTCGAAGAAAAAATTTTTATTGGAGGAGATTTAAATGGACATGTTGGTAGAGAGGCAAATGATTTTAAAAGCATTCATGGTGGATATGGGTTTGGAATGACTAATGAAGGTGGTAAGACCATACTAGATTTTTCTTTAGCTTATGATTTTTTAATTGCTAATACCTTATTTAAGAAAAGAGATGAGCATCTCATCACTTATAAGAATGGTTATAGTAAAACTCAGATTGATTATTTTCTTATAAGAAAAGTAGATCGTTTAGATTGCAAAGATTGTAAAGTTATTCCGAGTGAAAATTTAGGTACCCAACATCGCTTATTAGTTTTAGACTTTAAGATGAAAGGACAGAAAATAAAAAATAAAGTAAAGCGATTTTCTAGGATTAGATGGGGGCATTTAAAGAATAGTAATAAAAATATTTTTGAGAGTAAGATTTTAGATTCTAAGATTTTATTTGTGCATGAGGATGCTAATGTTATGTGGGAAAAAGTGGCTAGTGATATTAAAAATATTGCTAAAGATGTGTTTGGAGTATCAAAGGGAAAAGCCCCTAATAGTAAAAATAGCTGGTGGTGGAATCCAATTGTGCAAGAAAAGATAAAAAATAAGAAGATTTATTATAAAAATTGGTTTAGATGTAAAAATTCTGATAATTGGGAAAGATATAAAGAGGCATGTAAGGATTCTAAGAAAGCAATATGTGATGCAAAGATCTTAGCTTTTAATGATTTATATAATAGATTAGATACTAAGGAGGGAGAAAGATATATGTATAAGCTAGCCAAACAAAGAGATAGGAGTAGTAAGGATTTAATTCAAGTGAAGTGTATTAAGGATGAAGATCAAAAAGTACTTTTCTTAGAAGATGATATTCAACAAAGGTGGATGAGATATTTTGATAAACTTTTTAATGAAGATTGTAGGAATGCAATTGACTTTAGTGACCTTAGCATCCTAAATGAAAATAAAGATTTCTATTTTTATCGGCGTATTAGTAAAACCGAAGTTAGAGAGGCTTTAAAGAAAATGAAGTGTGGAAAAGCTGTTGGACCTGATGATATCCCAATAGAGATGTGGAAATGCTTAGGAGATGAAGGAATTTCTTGGCTAACTAAACTTTTTAATAATATTTTGAAGACTAAAAAGATGCCAGATGCGTGGAGAATGAGTGTATTGATTCCTATTTATAAGAATAAAGGTGATGCACAAGATTGTGCGAATTATAGAGGAATTAAGTTAATGTGTCACACTTTAAAACTATGGGAGCGAGTTATGGAGTGTAGGCTGCGGCGTGATACTAATGTTTCTCAAAATCAATTTGGATTCATGCCTGGTAGGTCTACTTTGGAAGCCATACATTTATTGAGAGGTTTGATGGAGAAATATAGGGAGAATAAGGAGGATCTACATATGATATTTATTGATTTAGAGAAAGCATATGATAAAGTTCCAAGAGAAGTGCTATGGAGTGTTCTTGAAAAGAAAGGAGTTAATAATGCTTATATTCAAATCATTAAAGATATGTATGAAGGAGCTACTACTTGTGTTCAAACACAAGGTGGTTTGACCAAGTATTTCCCTATTTCGGTTGGATTACATCAAGGATCAGCTTTAAGCCCATATCTTTTCGCGTTAGTCATGGATGTTCTCACTAGACATTTACAAGAGGATGTACCCTGGTGTATGCTTTTTGCTGATGATATTCTTCTTGTTGACAAGACTAAAGAGGGAGTTGAAGGTAAACTTGAAGTCTGGAGATCAACCTTAGAGTCTAAAGGTTTTCGCTTGACTAGATCTAAAACTGAATATATGGAGTGTAATTTTAGCAGTAATAGACCTAGTGAGGGGATTGTGACTTTGGGCGATCAAGTCATTAATAAGAGTACACGTTTTAGATATCTTGGATCTATTGTTCAGAGTGATGGTGAAATAGATGGGGATGTTATCAGTAGAATTCAAGTTGGATGGTTGAAGTGGAGGAATGCATCGGGCTTGTTGTGTGATAGAAAAGTCCCCCTTAAACTTAAGGGAAAATTCTATAAGATAGTGGTGAGACCTGCAATGCTTTATGGTGCAGAATGTTGGCCATTAAAAGAGAAGCACAATACTAAGTTATGTGTTGCGGAGATGAGGATGCTTAGGTGGATGAGTGGATTTACTCTTAGAGACAGGATACGAAATGAGCATATACGTGAAAAGGTTGGAGTAGCTCCAGTGGAGGATAAGATTAGAGAAAGTCGCCTTAGATGGTTTGGTCACATAAAACGGCGGCCTTCCGATGACCCAGTTAGGAAAGTAGAGGTATTAGATTTGACTTATGTTAAGAAAGGTAGAGGTAGACCTAAAAAGACTTGGTTAGAAAATATTAGAAATGATCTTTCTCTATTAGATTTAAACGAGAATTTGACTTTGAACCGGACACAATGGAGAAAAAAGATTCATGTTGCCGACCCCACGTAGTGGGACAAAGTTCAAATAATTAAGTGAAATTACTTACAAACCTCGATGAATGTGAATTTCAATCGGTGGTGTCTCTACCTTTTAAATGCCCCCAAATATCAAAGTTAATCACTTAGAGGCTCAAATTATTATAAAATTATAATAAGATGTTTATCAAAGTTTAAATATGTAAATATTTAATTAATCACCTACATACTTAAATATGATATAATTGATATGGTAGAAAGCTCTTTGTTAGCTAAAATGAACTCAAATCTGTCTCTTAGGCAAATATTCACCCTAAGTTTATAAGATACCCTTGGAAGACATTATAATACCAAACTTTTGTCAAAAAGGTAAGCATAAAAGTTTGTCCCAAAAGTTATCTTATTTTATCATTCCTCCATAAAATGTTAAAGTTATTTTCATTAAATCCTATTTTTAATTTCGAGCATTTTGATATATAGAAGTTTATCTAAAAGCTTAATAAAATATATTCATTTAATAATATTTAAAACTTAATTGTTTAATTAAAAGTTAATTAATAGTTACTTCATTTTTTATTACTGTTACTGTTGCTAAACTCACTTACCTAAGCATGCATTGGGCCGATAATTGGAAGCTGGAACCCCACGACTGATAGTGATTTGGGAAGACACTAGTGGGAAAAGCATTAAGATCACTATATTATATTAAAATATAAGTAAGTCTATTCCACCACTAAAGCCTATTTCTTCATTCCATTTCTTCCCCAACCTACCCGATGCTCTCTGGAGTTCAAACAGAGAGCAGGCCGTGAGCTGTTCTGGGAAGCGGGGTTGCTGCGACTATCGGGGAGGAATTTCAGAAACAAATACAGTAAGGTAAAAAGGGGAAAGGAAAGGAAGGGAAGAAGAGGAAAGAGAGGTAAGAAATTTGGTTAAATAAGGAGTGCAATTGAGGTACATTTTTAAGGTTTTCATATAGCCTGATTTTTTTTATTGAATTCATGTATAAATGATAAAATGTATGCTTTAGGCTGTTTATAAGAGGAAAATAGGCTAGGGTATTTCAGGTGAACAAATTCATTTGAGTACCCTATAAAACGAGGTGAGAACCCAATCTATCGTACAGGAAATAAGAGCATTTTTATGTAATGGTGTTAGTAATTAGTTTTTGTTTTATCCTGCATGTTAATTGTTTACTGTTCCATTGAGTTTAACACTTATTTAGCTGAGTTACTAGATATACAGTGATATTTTATGAAAATGTGAAGTCTAATGAAATGTATGTGATAAAAAGTTATATTATAGAGGATAGACCCACACAAGTAAAAGCGAAAGATCTGACGAGATAAGCCTTAGGGATCGTATAGGAGGTACTCGACTCTCTCACTTCTAATTGTTAAAAATTCGGATTCAATCTTGAATGAGAGCTATACTATCACTTCTAAAAGTTGAGAATTTAGCCCCATCCTTGAATGAGAGAGCAATAAGTATGCAAAAATCTATAGTCATCATATGATTTGCCTAAAAGTATTGAAAAGTAAATAGAACAAGAAATATGAAATGTTCAATATGCAATGATTGCTTATGATTCTTATAGAAATTCCAGTATTATTTATAATTGATTGCAAAATTTATGTTTTTTATTTCTTATATTATGGTTGTGTATTTCATTGAGCTTTAGCTCATTAGCAGTGATTGTATTATAGGGAAGGGAATGAGCCAGTTGGGCTCTAGGTAGGAGGTTGGTTGTATTTTTTGTGTACATATATTTTAGTTGTATATAAAAGCTAGAGTAGGAAGTCGTACAGTAAGATTTTTAGGTATGTAACTTTATTTGAAAGTTTAATAAAATTCTGTATTTTATTTAATGTGTTTTGAATATGCTTCCAATTATGAAATATTGAGATAGAATTCTAGGCCTTGAAAAATGTATTGTGTTTGGATAGTCTGGATAGTTTATTTTCTACTTGATCCTGACAGAATTAGGTCAAAGTGGGTGTTAGTAAGAGATATGTCTATTCGGATTCTCCCTATATGTTACACTTTAGGTTTAAAATAGGGTGTGATAGGTATAACCCTTAGCTACGGATAAGGATCTTTAGGTTAGGTTTGGTTAACTATCTCCTTTGACTAAGTAGACTAGGAACCATGACAGCCCGAGACGAAAAAATCATCGGATCTTAATCGGGCCCATCATCACTCTCTCATCACCCGCTTTAAGTGTACGGTGATAAATTTCACATCTTAAAAAATCCAAATCCATTTTTAAAATCCTATAGTTCTTGTTACCATACACTGGATAATTAATGATTATCTAACGACTAGTCTTAATTGAAAGTGCTCTCTGGTTATCGGAAGGTGTAATTAACTATAGGGGCTTGCGCCTATAGTAAATCAAATCTTAGATCATAAAGTCCTTGCAAAATGAAGGCGAAATCTCTGGGTTATGACTTATCTAAAATTCAATATGTCGTCTGAAAGTTTATTCCAGAACTTAAACTTGTTAAAACTCTCTTCATCGAGAAAGTTGGCGCGGGGAGGTTGGGACACGAATTTTTGAAACTCACAGATTTCTGGCGACTCCATTGGAGGTGATTTCTCTCTCCATATTTTGCAAGTTTTTCATATAAGCTATAGTGATAACAAAAAAAAAAAAAGGCTATGCACGATGAAAATTAGGATGTGACATTTGGATCATGTGTCTAAGATTTCATTATTGAAAGGTCCCGACGGAGGGGAAAACAACCATCTATTATAATGGTAGAGAAAAGAAAGAATCAAGGTTTGTATGATGAGCATCGGGGTGTGACACTTAGAACCTATATCCAAGAACCCGTAGTCAAAAGATCCTGACAGAAGAGAAAATGACCATTTACCATGGTGGCAGAGAAAAGGAAGAATCAAGGTATATACGATGAACATTGGGGTTTATACGATGAACATTGGGGTGTGACACTTAAACCCTGTGTTCAAGAATCCGCCGCCAAAAAGTCCCGACAAAAAAAAAATATAAAGAATAAAATCTCTAGAAGGAAAATCTATGAAAAATAAAGAAAGGCGTGAAATCTGGTTTGTACCCCAGAGATCTGCCATTAACGAATTCATCAAAAGTGAGCTCCAAAGAAGGCCTCTATAGAAAATGTTATTGATAGTTGACATCCTAGAGAATCCTTTAGGGAATCCCATCGCCTTCCAACTCTACCCCACGGAGAAGCATAAGAGATGAATATGTATTTGCCAACTTCTTCCCAAACCCATCGTTGAGTCAAGCAACAATGACCCCTATAATATAGGGTGCAGAAGAAAAGTTAGAAAATCCTCCTCGACAAAATAGGAATATATGATAAAGTGACTTTTGGGTCCTGTCTGATGTTTGCTAACAGACTATAGCTCAGAAGAAGATATGTACTTTCCAGATGAAAATGAGTCAGAGTCCGATATAGCGTCGTGATTAGAGCTCATGAAGTTGGGTAGTGACTCCGAGCCTGCGACAGAACTTTTTGAAACGACGAGGGCTGACTCTGAAAAAGCGCTTCATCAGGTGAATCTGAATCAGATGAAGTGGCTCAAGTACAACTGAGTGATAAGATAATGCTACTTTCACTAAAGAAGAGTCTCAAATAATGACGAAGGGAAATAGATAATTATCAATGAAGAAATCTTTTTTTAAAGACCCCAAGAAGAAATCTATTTCAAACAAGGGAGTAAATTATAATATCTTATCCTATTTGAGAAAGATTCCCGCACAGCTCAACATATATAAAGCTCTCTTAATGTCTAAAGACTTTTGGGAAACTTTAATGCAGTCTCTAAAGAACTGAGAAAGATATAAAATATATTTTGTTAAGCGTTGTATGACAGAAGTTCTACAAGCATGAAATGGACCAATCATCACTTTCTCCGAAGATGATCTCATGCTTGGAACAACAGAGCATAATCACCCTCTGTATATCAGATGGCATCATGATGTTGAATAGAAAAAATATAATAATAAATAATAATTAAAAAAAAAGAAATGAAGCAACAGTTTACATCCAAACTGGCTCGTCCTCATGTAGTTAATGCTCAAATGACGCACTGCTTCTCTGTTGTAACTGCTATCTGCAACCCACTTGATAAAAGGAATAATGAACTGACCAAAAAAAAAAAAAAAAAACGGATACTCTCAATAGTCTTCTGGCTCTTGTCTGCTTCGATTGGATCTGCCTGCAACCGCAAGCCAACTTCCTGTTCACGAATTCACCTCCCAACCCTTCCTATTCGCAAGCCCCTGTCTGCCAATCGGCTTCTGAGCCTCAAGCAGGTCTTCCGAATACTAGCCGACTGAGCCCCTTTCGCCTAGTCAAATATGTAGCCTCCAACAGCTCCTATCAGGTATCGACCAAATCCTCATGCCCAACTTTTGAGTTTCGATCAAAACCACACAGAGCCTCCTCCTTCTTATCTGCACTTCTTATGTAGTCACGCTTTGTGCATTTCTTACTCCAGAATCCTCTTCTGCTTCTACACTTGAACAAACTTATTCGATTCCCCTGCCTTCAAATTTAGTGCAATTTCACGCATAGCCTATTTGGTTATTATATATAAGTAAAAAAAAAATTGTTGCCTGTTTCTATTGGGGTGTTATCTCGTTGTCTATATAGCTGCTCCTGACATGAAAAGTTTAGTAGAGATATTTATGTATAAAAAAGAAGAAAAAATATAATAATAATATAATAAAGAAGCAGATCTTTGATTCAAACCTAAGTCATCGATCTTAAATCTGGCCAGGAGAAGAGCAAATTAAAGAGCATGCGCCATCGATCTTAGATCCAGTCGGGATGGTTTTAAATCAAGACATCACGTCGTCGACCTTAGATTCGGCCGAGATGGTTTTAAATTCAAGTCCTCCCGTCGTCAACCTTAGGTCTGGCCGGAAAGAAATTATAGGCAAGTGCCATCCCGACCTCTTTGCGAGCGGAATTCGACTTGAATTTTAATTGATTAATTTGATTAATTAATCAATTTATTTAATTAAAATTAATTAATTAAAATAAAATTGATTAATTAAAATTTGAGTAATTAAAAAATGAAATTAATTAATAAAAGATTAATCGATTGAAATTCAATTTCAATTAATTAAATTTGTTGGGATTAATTAATTGAAATAAATTAATTAATATCAATTAATTAATTGAACCTAATTAATTAATTGAAATAAATTGTTTAAATAAAATAATCAAAATCAATTGATTAATTAAAATGAATTAATGAAAATTAATTAATTACTTAAAACTAATTAATCAAAATTAATTGATTAATTAAAATTAATTAATTGAAATTAAGATAATTAAAATTAATTAATTGATTGAAATTAATTAATTAAACTTATTTTAAAAGATTCGGGAGCATTAAAAATTCGAGAGCAATTAAAATCCGTGAGAAATTTAAACATTTGAGAGCAATGAAATTTAAATTTAATTGGTTGATTAAAATAAAAAATTTTAAGTAATTAAATTGAATTAACAGGCAGTTTAGCCTATAGGGCTAAATTATAAGACCCATAAATGGACTGCTTCCAAAGAGAAGCAGTATGACCCGTCCTACCCAATAACTAGACAACTTTTAATGGGAGTCGTGAGATATATTATTTGAGAAATTTCTAAATGAAATATCATACCGTCAAATTAATTAGCATCTTAATCTAAAGAATTTGGTTGTAAGACCCACTTTTAGGCAACTTTCAAAGGGAAACTGTAAGATCTCAATAATTAAATCCACGGGCAACCTTACTGTAGTGCCAGGTTATAAGACCCATTTTCGGCAACTTCTAAATAAAGTCGGAAGTCCCATTCCAAATTAAACCTACAGGAATAAAGGAGTCGTAAGACCTGTCAACTAAATTTAAAACTATCAGATAGTTTAGCCTATTATGTTAAATTATATGACCCATCTATGAGCTACTTCCAAAGGAAAGTAGTAAGATCCGTCCTATCCAAATAATTAGGGAACTTCTAATAGGAGTCACAAGACCTATTATTTGAAAAATTTCTAAATGAAATATCAAATTCAAATTTAAGGGCAACCTTGCTGTAGAGCTAGGTTGTAAGACTCGCTAACGGGCAACTCCTAAATAGAGTCGAAAGTCTCACTCCAAATTAAACTTACAGACAACTTCTAAGGGAGTAGTTAGACCTATCAATCAAATTCAAAACTAATGGGTAGCGTTGTTGTAGAGCTTGGCTATAAGACCCGCCAATGGGCTACTTCTAATAGAAGCTGTAAGACCCATTTTACGGGCTACTTTCAATGAATGCCGTAAGTCCCGACCCAAATTTAAACACCCGGACTACTTTTAAGAGATGTCGCAAGGCCCTCTTCAAATCAAACTTTTGTGTAACTTCTAGATGAAGTTATAAATCCCCAAACTAAATCAACTACTGGGTATTATAATAGATATAAACCCCAAATCCTAATAAAACTAAAACCCACATCTAACCACCTCAGTATACTCGGGATCCTTGAGAGGAGGCAACCCATGGCTGCTAATCAGATTCCCTGGATACTATAGTCAATGATTGTTAGTGTTTGTAGACTGAAATCTACGGTATACCTGGGACGACGGAACCATGGGATCTTGATTGGATTTACCTCCATTTCCCCCACAATTGAGACTTAAACACCTAAAATTTATTCATCATTAATCAAGAGTTCTCTTTTATGTGTTAAGACAGGTAATTAACTATGAGTGCTTGGGCTCATGGGAAGTAAGGACTCGGATCTAATTAAACCCTGATACTACCTTCAGGTAAAATCTGGTTAAATACAATATGACCCAAGGAAGATGGATTCCTACACCTGCAAACATGATTTATGCCTTCGCGCCATTTTTCTTAAGCCAACACATGATCAGTCGAATCTTAGTCGATCCCGGATCTTTCATAAATCTCATGAGCTTGAGAGCATTGAGATCATTATCCCTTGATGTGCAGTATCTCGGGTAAGATAAGTTAATGGTACATGGGTTTAATAAAAAGGGGCAAAAGACTGTGGGTAGTTCGTACTACCTCTAAAGTTTAGAGAACTTATACATAATTCAAATATTTGGATAATTGATACAGACACTTCATTCAAGGCTCTCTTGGGTCATCCATAGTTGCTTGAATACAACATTGTCCCGTCAACCTTGCACCAGTGCATGAAGTACCTTAGAGATGGGAAGAATTCAGGGGCTTGGGGGACATACAACCCTTAGCACTTCATTAAGTAAAGATATATACAATAACAACAACAACAACAAACCTTTATCCCACTACGTGAGGTCGGCTACATGAATCTTTTTCTCCATTGTGTCATGTTAAGGGTTAAATTCTCATTTAAATCTAAAAAAAATCATTTCTAATAGTGTAACCTAGTCTTTTTAGGTCTACCTCTACCTTTTTTAACATAAGCTAAATCTAATTCATCTACTTTCCTAATCGGGTCATTGGAAGACCACCATTTTATGTTACTAAACCATATAAGGCGATTGTCTCTAATCTTATCTTCCACTGTAGCTACACCAACCTCATTATATATGCTCATTTCGTATCCTGTCTCTAAGAGTAAAGCTACTCATCCACCTGAGCATCCTCATCTCTGTAACACTTAACTTAATATTATGCTTCTCTTTTAATAACCAACATTCTGCACCATAAAGCATTGCAGGTCTCACCATCATCTTATAGAATTTTTCCTTAAGTTTAAGTGAGACTTTTCTATCATACAACAAGCCTAATGCATTCCTCCACTTCAACATCCAACTTGAATTCTAATAATAATATCCCCATCTATTTCACCATCACTCTAGACAAAAGACCCAAAATTTCTAAAACGTGTACTCTTATTAATAACTTGATTGCTCAAAGTCACAAACCCTCCACTAGATCTATTACTACTAAAATTACACTCTATATTCTATTTTAGATCTACTCAAATGAAAACTTTTAGACTAAATTTGACTTCCATAATTTAAGTTTTCCTTCAATTCTCTCTTTAGTCTTATCAACAAGAAGAATATCATCAGCAAAAAGCATACACCAGGGTACAACCTCTTGCAAATGCCTAATGAGAACATCCATGACTAAAGCAAAAAGATATGGGCTTAAGGCTGATCCTTGATGTAATCCAATAGAAATAGGAAAATATTTGATCAAACCACTTTGTATTTGAACACAAGTAACAACACCTGCTTACATATCCCTAATGACTTGAATATAAGCATTATTAAATCATTTCTTTTCTAGAACTTTCCATAGCACTTGAAGTAAAGATATATGAAGATGCAAAATATTTTATCCCAAAAGAACTGAAACCGGTGAGTTCTTTAAAATCCAAGGCATCAAGTTCTAAAACTGCAAATCGACCTAAAGAAAAAATTGAGAAAAAGCAAGTGGAAAGAAAGAAGGTAACACCGACTCTTCCTAAAGCATCCACCTTATCCAAACCAAGAAGAATCGTGCCTCACTTGGGGAGTGAGATAGAAGAGAATGATGAAATCTCTGTTAAGCCTAAGGAGATATGCAAGCCTCTAGTTGTAGGGAAGATGAAGGCAGAATATTCAGATTCTGATTATGACTATGAGTTTACCTATGCAAGTAGAGTATGGTGCATTCTCTCAAGAAGAATAAGTGACTTGTTGACCTCAAAAAACACATTCATGGTTACGTCTCTCCCTCCACAACACTTTAAAGAAATTATTACTTGCGAGGTGCATAATATTGAAAAGCTCAAAATATTTTATGTGTCTCCTCTAAGTGAAAGTGCTTGACTAGAGAGTTTATTCTATAAATTTTAAGGAGGGCTTGTCGAGTTTATTGATTTTGGAGAGAGAGTTCCTACAAGGATGCTTAGGTATTATCCCAGAAGAATTTGAAAGATGACGCGGAAATAAGGAGTTCATATTGGTATCACTAAGCGGCAAACTCATTTCTTTTTGAAGATATGGTATCAAAAAAGATCTATCACATCACGGGCCTCAGATTTATTGTACGAAAGTGCCCTCGAAAGGAGATTTGTTATGTAATAACGGATGTGAGAGCTGAATCCGATGATAATAGTGAAGAACAACTCTACGAAATTAACCTTTCAGATGATCAGCCCATGGAAGTCAAACCTGTACCTGAAGAGCTTGAAGATGGTAGACAGGCTGCTACGATGGATGAGCTAAAGGAAGTTAATTTGGAACTGAGGAAGATCCTCGCTCGACTTTCATCAGTGTTCTTCTTCACGAGAATCAAGTTGAAGGAATGAAAGGGCTCCTCTGTGAATTTAGGGATTTTTTATCCTGTACATATGCTGAAATGCCTGGCTTCTCCCCTGATGTGACGGTTCACAAATTATCTATTAAATCGAATATATCGCCTGTTAAGCAAACTCCAAGGCAAATGAGATTGGAGATTAAAGAGCAGGTGATTTTAGAAACAAAGAAACTCATAGAGGCAAACTTCATTCGAGAAGAAAATATGCTGATTAAATTGCTAGTATTGTTCTCGTAAAGAAGAATAATGGTCAAATTCGCATTTGCATTGATTTTTTGAGATCTCAATAAGGCGTGTCCGAAAGATGACTTTTCACTTTCAATATCGGAGCTATTAGTTGATAATACCTCTAATTACGATATATCTTCCTTTATGGATGGATCTTCGGGGTATAATCAGATTAAAATAACTCCTGAAGATGAAAAACTCACATCATTCATAACGCATGATGGTTTAAAATTGCGCAATAGGAGGCACGCCTTGAGGTGCACCTCAGCTCTATTTCGCCTGTTTACGCGTCAAGGCTCACGGTTTGAGTATGAAAATTGAGGCGTATGCCTCAATTAAATAGAGGCGCGCTTCGCCTCATTTAGACGAGGCATTCACCTCTTGAAATTAAAAAAAAAACTAAACCTAATATTTATTTCGTTGGTAAGACTTCCATATCATACCCAACCTTTTAAATTCGCCTCGCCTCTTCGCCTCTCGTCTTCAACCTCGTCTGCGAATCCTGCGATCCGTCTTCTTCTTTGTGTGGCCTCGACTGCGCCCTCGACTGCGACTTTTGCTTCGCATGGCCTCGACCGCGATAGCTGCTTCGCGTGGCCTCGACCGCGCCCTCATTAGCTCTACCTTCCTCTTCTTCTACGCGTGGCTCCTCGACTCGTCAGGTCCACCTCCGCCTTCCTCTTCTTCTTTTGTGACAACAGATGTATGACTTATTTGTTTGTTGATGATGTGTTTCACCACATCTTAAAAAAAAGTTCTTACATATTAGTGAGTAATTTGCAAGTTCAAAATATCTGTGAGCCTAATTTTTTTAAAAAAAATTGTTGTTTTTGGTTTGTGAAACATTTCTTACTCAAGATGTTGGTTAGAGAATTGGGGGATTTACATAGCAAAAAATTATCGGATTTACATTTCTAGCACTCAAAACTCTAAAATAAGAACAAACATTTTATTTTTCTCATTATATAACATTTGTATGATTCTGAATTCTAGATGATTTTATAGAAATCCTTATATCAAGTTATTAATTTTGTAATCAGTGAATGTTCTCTCCATATGGCAAGTTTTAGTGAGAGATTTGGTGAGAACTCCTACTGAGTTAACAATAAGCTTTTTTTTTAATAAATAAGTTTCAATGTGAAATATGTAAATTAAATAGTTATGAATTCTATGTATGAAAATCCCCCTTCAGAATTTCTATATAGAGGCTATTTCTTTTGAAGTATTATGAGCAAACTACACATGATTTAGGGCATCTAAATCTACAACATGATTTAGGGCATCAAAAAGACTAAATCTACCATCTACAATTTTATGTTATCTTTGTTAAGGCATTTATGTATTGAGTGCATGCTTTATATTCAGCTCGTAAAGGATGGTCAAAAGTAGAGAAAAAGCTGTATCGGGTCATAGGAAGGATCCGATATGGAAACATAGCATTTAAGTGGATGTATGAGGCAGTGACAAAATATATGTATATCTGAAATATAATTGCTGTGACAAAGTTGTGAAGGGTGGTGTGACTAGGATGAAGGAGCACCTTTCCGGATCCCACAAGAATGTTGCACCATGCTCTAATGTGCTTGATACAGTCATGGAGGAGATAAAGACATACATGAATAAGTCTATCACATCAAAACATCTCGCACAAAAGGAGTTTGAGGATAGAGTTGATGTTGACTCCTATTACGGGAGTGAGCGTAGCGGTAGGGATTCATCTTCTTTGATGAATCCCATATCTTCTAGGGGTGCAAGAGGTCCCATTGATCATTATATGGTGCAAACATCAGAGGATAGGCCTCCTACTGCACAGAGGATGGCCCTAGAGAATGCAAGGGAGGCACGAAAAAGTGTATATTAGGATATATGCATATTCTTGAAGAAAAAAGGGTTAAAGAATGACGAAGATTTTTTGCTTTGTGAGGATATGACATCTGATGATGAGTGGTTTATAGATGATGAAGTGGAAGTGATGCCGTCTGAATTATGAGAGGAAGATTTAAATGTTGATTTTTTGATGGTCATAGAGCATCTACATCCACTACAACTCAAGAACAAATCAAAAAAGATATATAAATAATATAGTTTTCTTAGTCTTTACATTTATTAATGTATTACGCATCTTGATATTGTTCAAAAATATTTAGAGAAGAGGAAGATAACTGTTATTGATGAAGAAGAAGCTGATTGGGAGACGTTGGACTCCATAAGAGAGGAGGAAGGGGAGAGAACAGTTCATCATAATGATGATTCAAATGAAGACCTCTTAGTGATGATAGTGCTGATGACTTTTGAGTTGTTATATCATTGCTATTTATTTTTTGAATTACATGTTAATGAAAATGATATTGTGATTTGAGAAAGTTTGAATTTTGAGTTTAACTATGTTTATGTTGTCTTATTATTGTGATATTTGGATTTCATTTTAATTTCAAATAATTTATTACTTTACACTTCATATCTTATGCTTTTTATGTTTTATATTATTAGATTACTCATTAGTATATAAAAAATTTATCATTTTATTTTTACGTAATTTTTTGATTTTGAGGCTTACGCCTCAAAACACCTTGAGGTTTACATCTCGCCTCATGAATGAAAAGCATCTCAATACCTAATTGCACAATTTTAAACCTTGGAACACATATCAACATATATTGTTATATGGTCATGCCTTTTGGTATGAAGAATGTTGGAGCTACCTATCAAAGGGATGTCATGCATCTTTGATGAGTTGATTCATCAGATGGTTGAATACTACGTGGATAACCTTGTTATTAAGAGCATGGACTAAAGTGATCACTTGGATGACTTGAGAACTATGTTCGAAAGGATCAGAAGATTTGATCTTAAATGAACCCTCTCAAATGGGCTTTCGGGATCTCCTTGGGGAGGTTTTTAGAATATGTTATACATCATCGAGGAATTAAAATCGATCTCAATAATATTAAGGCAATTATGGAGATGCCATCGCCGAAAAATCTTCGTCCTGTCGGACATGTGTCAATCATTTTCAAAATTAATGAAAAAAGTTGCTCGTTTCATATAGGATACAAAATGTTAAGAGGCTTTTGATAGTATTAAAAGATACATACTAAGCTCGTCTATTCTTGCAGCGCCGATTCTGGGGAAGCCTCTTATTTTGTACACAGTAGTATTGAAAGAGTCCCTCGGAGCATTGTTAGCGCAACACTACAAAAAGGGTAAAGAGGACACTCTCTACTGTATTAGTTAGAGTTTGATTGTAGCAGAGATACGTTACTCTCTAATTGAGAAGCACTGCTTGACATTAATTTTTATTGTCCAGAAACTTTATCATTATATGTTTTCTTGAGGACAAGGCCATCATTGACATGCTGTTTAGGGCAGTGATACTCTTGCAATTTGATATCACATATGTGCCACAAAAGACAGTGAAGAGATAAGTACTACTGGATTTTCTTGCTGTATCTCATTCCCGTGGTTTCACCTCTCAATAATGATTTGTCTAACGAGCAAATTCTGCATGTTCAAGGAAAAGAGAAGATACAAGTTTGAGAAATGTATTTCGATGGAGTATCATTAATTAAGCTTGCCTAACATCCAAATCTTGCAAGAGCTCATGCTGATATTGGTCTTATCTTTATAACACCTAATGGAGGTATACAGAGGTACTTGTTAAGTCTGATTGAACCCGAACCAATAATGGGGCCGGATGTGAGGCTTTAGTGGCAGACCTTGAAATTGCTATTTCAATCAAGATCCCAAACCGCCAAAGTTTTGGCGACTCTCAGCTTGTTATAAGTCAAGTATTAAGCGTCTATAAAATTAGCAAGCTCAAATTGGCCTACTATCATCGGTGAGTTCTTGAGCTTATGAAGCAAATTCAAATCATTAAATTAGCTTGAGTTCCCCGAGCTCAAAATAGTAAGGCTGATTGCCTAGCCAAGTTGGACAAGGAAATGATAAGTATGATCGACGAGCCTGTGATGATTGGAGTCTACACTCGTAAGATTTTGGAACTAGCAATTTTACAATCCCCGTATGTAGAGGGGTTATCGAATTCAAGCTAGCAGGATGCAACTCCGGTTGATCCTCAACCTCCCTAGCCAATTGTTCTTGATAACTAACCAGACTAACCTCAAATGGTTATAAGAAGACGTAAGTTTAGTAGAGCCATATAATCATGGTGGAATTATTTAGAGATCGAAGAACAAAATGATTGGAGGCAGCATTTCGTTGATTACTACAAAGTGGGCGGACTCCATGCAGATAAATTGTTAGCTACACAGATTAGGAAGAGAGCGTTGTGGTACACGTTCGTCAACAACACGTTATATCGAAGAGCTTTCGATCAAATGTGGCTAAGGTGCTTAGGGATTGAAAATGCTGGTATGGTAATGGCGGATGTTCATGAAGGATTATGTGGTGCATAACAATCCGATCCCAAAATGGCAATCAAGATAAAAAAAATGGGTTACTATTGACATTAGTGAAAGATCGCATTAATTGTGATAAGAAGTGTCATGAGTGTCAAATTCAGAGTGATGTTATACATTAGCCATCAAATTCGTTGCACTCTATGGTAGCATCCTGATCATTCGAATGTTGGGGGATATATATAATTTGGCTGATTGAGCTAGCATTATCAGTTGGACACTACTTCATATTGGTAGCAATTGATTACTTTTTCAAGTGGGCTGAAGCGACTTCATTTAAAGAAGTCACCGTTGAGCAATTAATCAACTTCTTTATCTATAATATTGTCTATAAATTTAGTGTGCCATGTTGTATAATCTCAGATAACGACCTAGCTTTTAAAAGTACCAAGATTTATATATTCGTTGATTGACATAAAATCGATTGGCGATACTCATCAATTTATTATTCAAGGGAAAATGTCTTAGTGGAAGCCTTCAACAAGATATTAGTAAAGCTACTAAAGAAGATACCAAAAATAAAAGAGAATGATATACAAGAGTGATAAAAATGTTATGAGCATATCGTACCACTTACAAGATGCTAACCAAAGACACTCTTTATAAACTAGTGTTTGGAGCTAAGGCAGTATTGCCATTATAAATTGAGTTGCCATCACTTTAGGTAGCTGTCCAGTACAACCTCATTTATGAGCAAAATGCTCGATTACAAATGTAGGAGCTCGATGTATTAAACAAAATCAGGTTGTAGGCTTAATAAAATCTAGAGATTTATCGAGCAAGGATGTTCAAGGTCTTTTGATTGAATGGTGCGCTATCGAGGATTTCAAGAAGAAGAATTAGTTTTGGTGCTGAGACAACTAATTATCCTACATCGAAGAATTGGTGGTAAATTAGAAACTAATTAGGAAGATCCTTTTGTCATGGAGAAGGTATATCAGGGAGAAGGCTACCAACTTATTGATCTGAGGGGCCAAAGACTTTTGATCAATGATCATTTCTTGAAGAAATACCATGCGTAAAATTTACTTAAGGAGATATTATACTCGAAGTCTCATGTAATACAACAACAACAACATCAAGCCTTTGTCCCACTATGTGGGGTTGGCTACATGAATCCTTTTTTTCCATTGTGTCCTGTTAAAAGTCAAATTCTCGTTTAAATCTAATAAAGAAAGATCATTTGTAATATTTTCTAACCAAGTCTTTTTAGGTCTGCCTCTACCTTTCTTAACATAAGTCAAATCTAATACATTTACTTTCCTAACCAGGTCATCGAAAGGCTGCTGTTTTATATGACCAAATCATCTAAGACGACTATCTCTAATCTTATCTTCCACTGGAGCTACTTCAACCTTTTCACATATGTGACCAAACCTTTTCAAAGTCTCATGTAATAAATAATAATAATAATAATAAGTACTTTGTACACATATATTATTACATGCATTATACCCTCTTGAAATTCTGTTTTTATACAAGAAAGTATTTCAAGTGTGTTATAAAATTCTTCCTACAAGGGATATTTTTTTGTTTTAATAGCTAAAACTTGCCCAACTTCCCTGTAATACTCCAAGATTTAAGTTGGAAGAATTTCTTTTTTTTCTTTTTATTATCTTTTTAATTCATTATATTCATTTATCTTTTAGTAACAATCAATAATCATTAATTTACTATCAGATCAATTTGATATCCAGAGCTGATTAATTGTAATAATGAAAATAAATAAATTATAGGAAAAACATAATTACATTGCTACTGACAATATTTACGTCTTGCTATAAAATCCAAAGTCTTAAAAACATATATATAATAGTCACTATCGGCTACAAAAGAATACATATAAATTAGAGAACTTAAAATAAAATCAAAACATCATTACTGCTAAACCTTTATCCGCAGGCTCTTTACCTTTACCTGAAATTATGTAAAAATCACATCATGAGCTTATGAAGTCTAGCCAGTAACCAAAATTTACCACTGCCTTAATGCATGACAGAAAATTCTATATGCTTCCTCTAGTTCTAATTATTATCAATCAATTAGTTATCAATATGAATGATAAATAATCTATACAATCAATATCAATCAATAGTAACGATTAATATGATTAGTAAAATAAGAGTATCTCACTAAATAAAAGGCGTCTATCAATCTATAAGAAAATCGATAAAAAATCTATAAATCTATAACAAGGATTACAGTAAAACAAACATCAATTATCTATTAGTTTCATGCTAATGGTTCTATTATATGTTTATATCAATCATCATGCCATATATAAATATCTATAAATATTTTTTATCAATCTATCTATCAATCAATTCAATACACTATCATATAAATAAAATCACAAGTACAATCATGAAAAGCAAGTAGGACATCCAGCTTTAATTTTGTGTTTTAATCATTCCATCTATTATCCATCATATCTATCTATCTGTCAATCTTATCTTATCTTTCATTTATTTCTATTAATCATTTATTTTTATAGGTGGCTTTCAATAATCATTTAAGAGTTGCCACACTTTACCCATTTGCATAATTCAGTCAATCAATTTTAGGCTATAATTAGGATCATACTACCAACTTTTTATTTAAAGGAAAGTTTGTCAGCCCACCCTTCTACATTGGGTATTATATTTTAAGAGCCAATCCGTATTAATTATAGTTTTAACAGTTAGTCTTTTTTGCTTATATGCAAATACTATATTTTTCTGTACAATGTAAGTCAATATCATATATGAATGCAGTAATTTATAAAATACAGAGAAATTTATAAAACTTGTAATTTATAAAATACAGAGAAATCACATGCCAAAAATTATGCGGTAAAAATTTGCTAAAAATTAAAATTAAGATATCGCAATTTTTGCAAGTTTTGACCAAATTAAAGTTTATAAAACATAAAGCACACAAAATCATTGAAATCTGAGGTAAGGTAATGGTAGCATATAACGAGATGAGTAAATTTTATAATTGGACGAATTGATAAAATCAACTCTATGACCCCCAAACCTAGATCTTCTTTTTCTCTCCCTCTTTTCTCTCTTATTTTTCTATTCTTCTTCTCTGGTTTGGGGCAAAATGAAATAAATGGAAAATGATAAGTTATATAGTGCATTAAGATATTTAGGAATAAAATATCTTAAGGACGTATTGGTAATTATGTCAATTGTTCAATTTTTTGTATAAAATTCATATAAATTCTTTTATATTTTCAAATATGGGGCTCTAAAAATTATAAAAAATATTCATAAAATAGCACGTCTAAAATTTTTTTGATAAAATTGATTTGCAAAACGAACACCTATTAATCCCAAAAATCTCACTTGTACCAATATATGTCTATTTTTTATACTACCCATAAAATTAGTGGAAAATTAGTATAACTAAATCACAACAATATAAATATTATGATGAATGCGATTTGCAAATCGGACTTATAATGATTCCTAAAAAAATATTTTACTAGTTCAAAATATAGGTTGTTACATTCCCTCTATAGGACAAGGGATATTTTTAATTATTTATTTGGGTTGATATCATGTTATGTGCTGAGATCCCCAGATAAATATTTAAAATCATGAAATATAAACCTCTTCTAGAAATTTGTCGGACCCCACATGACAGGAGAAATTTTAAATATTTATTTGGGTTGACATCGTACTTCGCACTAAGATCATGAAATATAAACATTTTTTGATTTGAGAGGATGTGACATTTTGCATGTAACATGTATACGTAGGTGATTCTCAAAGGCTCGAGACATTACCTCTTTAATGTACTGAAGGTCCAGAGGTCGAGAAAGAAAACTTCTATGACTGCACGACTCAATAAACTAAGTCAGAGCATCACTAGTTCTTCCATAGCCCAAAGCTAAGATTTGAATGGGTGCATGAGATTGGATTCAACAAGCTCAAATGTGGCCGAATCGCTGGTAGCTTTGCTTACTTAACAAGCCATAAGAAGGCCAAGTAAGGGAACCCCTGTTTCGTCAACCTAAAAATAAGGACTAGTAAATTCCCAAAACTTACCTGACTCAACAAGTTCAAGTTGTCATGGTCTAGGAGATTCTTATCATCGACCAAGTCGAGGTGACTGCGAAAGAGACAATTCTCAGAAGGCATGCTCTACTCCTAATAAGTCACCCATAGCAATTCAGAAAAAATCTTCCATCAAGTCTGCAAAAGTACAAAGCTAGGATAAATGGTATTCCCAATAATTATTAAAAAAATTCTCATCAACAAATCTATTGAGCACAAAGAATCGAATCGATAACAATCCCAATTGGCTCAACAAGCTATTATAGCCGAGCCAAAACAACTGCAAATTTGGTGTCTAAGTCAAGACTCATATGCATGTTCTCTTGACAACATCAACCATTAGACTTTAATCAATTCTTTGGGCCAAAAATCAATACTAACAAAAAGATTTGATGTTAAAGATGGTAGCAAAAGAGGTGATATGTTGAAGATATGAGGGTGAAATTTAAATGAATGACCTATAATTCAGCCCCTACCCTATGTTGACATCCAAGAATATAAAAAAATAAAAGTTCTTGGAGATCCACAGTGTCAAATGTTTGCAAAAAACATGGTCTGCTTCAGACACGCATAATATTTTTTTGGGGCATTTATTGACCTCAATACTAGTGTCAAGGTCGAGTCGACCGTGCACAGTGAGTTTCGAAAGCAAAAGAGGGCGATGTCGCACGAAACTCGCCCGAGGTGTGTATATAAAAAACCCTAAATTGCGTAAACTCGCACGATTCACGAAATAGTCAAAGTTGAGGCATTCAGACAACTGAAACAGTTAAGATCGACATCCATATTTGATAGGGTTGTCAATCGATAAAAAAATTAAATTTCGAGCGCGCAAATTGAGACGATACTGACGTGCGTGAACGACAATGACTTAATGAACAGATTGATGCACAATTTATATAAATATATATTTATCACTAATAAAAAAATTCATGTTAATTTGATATTAAAATTAATAAAAAAAGAAAACTATTTTTAATTAAAATCTAAAACTAAAGCCCTAAATATAATATTAATATTACCTAAACTACCTCTCACTCCCTCATAACACTCTCCCAACCTAGCCGTCACTCACTCACGCACGCATGCCTCCCTATTCTCTCGACTCCCTCTCTCGCATGCATGACCAACCACCGGCCTCCCACCACTGCCGCCAGCCTCCTGGCACCACCACCAGCCTACAACTGCCAGCTACCCTGGGTATCTCTACCCTTCCTCTCCTTCCTCATGTTCTTCTGCTTAAACTCCTTCATCTTCTTCCTTGTCCTTTAAACTCCATCTTCTTTTTTCTACTTTCTTCTTCCTCCTCATTTCTCCTTCTTCTTCTTCTTCTTCCTCTTCTTCTTCTTCTTCCTCCTCCTCCTCTATTTATTCTCCTCCCTCACATTCTTCCTTCTTCATCTTCCCCAAAACCTAAACCTAATCTAACGCTAAAATTTTTTTTCTCTCTCTACATTGCTTAAATCACTATCTTCCCTTCATAAAAAACCTTCCACACAATCTCCTACACCTCCACCAAAACTTCTCATCCCATTTCTCTTTCTCTTTCTAGACTTAGAGAGAGAAAATTTTCTCTCTCTAAAAAGAGAGAGAAATCCCACCAGTTTTTCCTCTAAACACCTCCCTCTCCACCTCAAATACTCCCTCTCACTCTCACTCCCTTTCTCTCTCTACCTAGAGAGAGTAAATAGTTTACCCCTCTTTTACTCTCTAAAATTAGAGGGAAGAAGAGATTTTCTCTCTAGCTATACCCTCCTCACAACCACAACCTCTTTACATCATTCCCACCAAAATCCTAGCCAAATCCCTCTTTCCCTCTTTTTCTCTCTAGCCATCCCCATTTTGTAATATATATATATATATATATATATATAGTGATAATAATTTTTAAAAAAAGTTGTGTATCGCAGGTGTCGACATTATCTCGCCGTTGTAGCTCACTTTAAGGTATAACTCCGGACAACACTTGTTTTATTTTATGAATTTGCACCATGTAAAACCCTAAGTACCTGTGACCGTCATTTTTAGTAGGCAGGAAAATACTACTATGCATGAAAACCTAAGTACCTGTGACTGCCTTTCTTGGCAGACGGATAAATAGTACTATGCATGAAAACTTAAGTATTAGTGAATGCCTCTTTTGGCAGGCGAGAAAATACTGCTATGCATTTAAAATCCTAAGTACCTGTGGCTGCCTTTCTTGGCAGATGGAGAAATATTGTTATGCATGTAAAATCCCAAGTACTCGTGGCTGCCTTTCTTGGCAGATGAAGAAAGACCGCTGGTTTATAAATAGGTTTATAAAGATCATTGATCGCCATTCTTGGCAGGTGGGGATTGGAGATTTCAGCCGTGGTGTCACCCGACACCAATTATGCACATTTTTCTTGGCATGGTAGGAAGGTTTAGCACCTTATTGTTGCCCCCCTATGCGGGGACGATGTTGTGTTGCCGAAATTTACATGAAAATAAGAGAGTTTAAGTACACTAGAGAAGTTGAAATGTAAAACTAAATTGGCAAGCAAAAAATAAAAAAAAATACATAAAATCCTAGATTGCAAATATTGAAAATAAAAAAAGAATTAAAATGAAACTCTAAACTTGTAGGAGAAATGATTGCTCGCCAACAAATATAAACACAAACTAAAACTTCCCCCTTTTGCTCCTTGTGCACACTCAAATCCTTCAACAACACCCTTCTTGCAAAATAAAAATTTGTGAAATAAATTAAGCTTCCCCTCCTATTTATAACCTGTAATTCAAATCATTTGCAGGCCCCACCAGCATATGATCCTATTACTAAATGACATGGAAGGTATGCTTGCGGGCCCCACCAACCTAGGATCCATATTTAAAATATGTAAAGATCTCGTTTCGAGGTTCCCACATTTAGTTCTATAAATATTTGCAAGTGAGTAAAATACAAGCATAAATACACCTAAATGCAGATAATAATTACTCTCAAAATGTAGAAAATACATTTTCTTATAAAATGAATTCATATACTCTCGGTTCTGATATTTATACGATAACCCTAAAAGTTAGAGGACGAATCCAATCCTCTTTTAGCAAGCAAACAGAGTCGACAAGGTTCAGACAATGAAGTGAAATTACTTACAAATCTTGATGATGGCCGTGTTGAATGTGAATATTAACCAGAGGAGTCTCTACCTTTTAAATGCCCCCAAATCTGAAAATCAATTACTTAAGGGCTAAAATTATAATATGATGTTTATCTGTTCAAATATTTAAATATTAAATTGGTCACTTATATACTTAAAGTAAAAATCTATCCACCCTTTATAATAATTTATTGAGATGGATAAATTTGAAAATCACTTCAGCTCATAAAGAGTAAATATTCAATCGAGAATATCACTAAGATTCATTTTTAAACCATCTCTTGCCAGTAAGGACGTTGCATGTGTCCTCTAACCAGTGGTTTCATTGCCAAATGACACCACAGGTAAACAGTTATGATCTGTGCCTTTTGACCAGGTGATTTTGCTGTCAAATTGTACCACTAAATTACGGTCACGGCCTGAGCTCATATGTTCTCCAATGGATCTAAATTCTTGAGTAATGAATCTATAGGGTATAATCGATAGGCCATAAATCCCGTTGTTAGTTAAGATAGACTCAAATTTGTTCTCTTAGATAAACATTCACCCTAAGTCTATAAGTTACCTTTGGATAATACAACATATGGCTGCCGATAAGAATCATTCGGTTAGGTTAAGTCGACTGCCTCTTATGACTAAGTAGACTAGGGACCATTATAGACCGGGATGACGGAATCATGGGATTTTGATTGGAATCATTATCATTCCTCCATCACCTGCTTTAAGTGTACGGTGATAAATTTTAAATCTTAAAGAATCACAAATCCAATTTTAAAATCCTAAAGTTGCTGTTACTATACACTTGGTACTTAATGTCTATCTAATGGCTAGCCTTAATTGAAAGTGCTCTCTCATTATCGGGAGGGGTAATTAACTATAGGGGCTTGCTCTTATAGAAAATCAGATCTCAGATCATAAAGCCCTCGCAAAATAAGGGCGAAATCTCTGGGTAGTAACTTATCTAAAAATTAATTTGTCTTTTGAAAGTACTGGTGTCAAATGGGTTTTATGGTTGGGTTCTGCTCCAACCCGAAACTGACCTGCCTTCAGTTGACCCGACTCGAACCCGACCCGATTAGGCAAATGGGTCAAAAATTCAAACTCGGACCCGACACGCCCTTAATCCGGGTTGACCCGACCCGACCTGCTAACTCGGAATGCAGCTAAGCATGAGTGGTGTGGGTGTGAAGGCATGCAGGCGAAGGTGGCGAGACTGCGGGCAAGGGAACTAGCGTGTGTAGGCATGCCTATGGGTGAGGCGGCGAGCACGTGCGAGTTATCGTGGGCGCGAGCACTTGCCCAGGAATAGGAGCGGGTGCAGGTGCTGGTGTGGGAGGGGTGCGGCTGCGGCCGTGCGGGTGCTTGAGCAGTGTGGGTGCGAATGCGAATGCGAGTGCGGGAGGGATCGTTGGGGGCGAGGGGGTGACCTGGGTCAGTTTCGGGTTGATTTCGGACATTCGAGTTGACCTGAACCCAACCCGAAATTAAAAATAGGTCAGAAACTGAAACCCGAACCTGAAATTTTAATGGTCGGGTCAAATATTGACACCCCTTTCTGAAGGTTTACCCTGAAACTAAACTCGTTAAAATTCTCCTCGCCGACAAAAAATATGCGGAGAGATTGGAGTGCGAATTTTTCAGAGCCCACAGTAATCATCCTCATTTAAATTTAGATTAGGGGGTTTTAATCATTTATTGAAACCTAAATGAGGAAACCTAAATGAATTGCATTGCAATTAAATTTTGATATGTTGTTTTCGTCAATCAAAGTTTGATCTTGGTTAGGAAATAATTAAGATGGATATAATGAAACCTTAATATGAGAATAACATGACTAGGTACATCTGGCTTGTGATTATATAAAATAAATGATAGATTCTTCACAATAAAATATTTTGAATACAAGTACTAGTATTATGAAAAGCAAGTTTCAGGAGCAAAGTAAAGCAATGTGAGAGCACAATGTCTTGCTTTCTACAAAGGACAAGCTTATTGAAAAGTGCTGTCGCATTGCTTTGTTACGTCAGTAGTGTTCAAATCCAGCTTAGAATGAAATCTTTGTTTAAATTTCATTATTCAGTTTAGTATCTATCACGACAATAAGTGCATAAATGTTTGCTTGAGTTCACTAGTTCTTGTAGTTGTTGAGTCATTGTTTGTTGGTCCTTCATTTTCTTCAAGTTTGAGCTGGTCGTTTTTGGGTGGTTATCCTCCTCACCTCTCTCACCCGTTGATTTTCTTATATGCATGATGGTTCTTTTTGCTCGCACTAAAAGCTTCTTGCTCACATTTTTTTTTGAGAATGCTTCTCAATGTACTCTCTTTTCAACACCTTATCTTTATACTCATTCCGTCATGTTTATTCTGCCTCTCAATCTCCATTTATTCTCTTATTCATAGGAATATATTCTTGATTTTTAAGAATTCTTTAATCAGTTTATTCTTTATATCTTTTATTATTATTATTACATTTATATTATTGAATATTACTATCATTTAAATGCATTATTATATTGGATGAAAATTATTAACTGTAGTTAAAGTTTGGTCAATTAATTGAGTATTGTATGCAAGTCACAAGCAATTTATTTCATAAAAAAGCTTTGCGCTTTACATGTTGAAGCAAAAAAGAACTCTTACATATTAATTGTGCTTAGCACTTAGACATAATTAATAAGTATTTATTTTAATAATTTATCTCAAGCTATAAGGTCATATAAACGCAAGTATTTAGAATACATACAATTAGAGAAATCCGAACTTTAAACGAAGCTTCTATTAACAATGGAATATATGAGAAAATATATTAAATTAAGATAAAACAAGTAACAACGCTATGCGTGGTTCTTCTGAATATCTTCAATTTCTACACTGTAATGAAAACACTACTGGTTCTTGAATAAATTAAGTTAATTGTGCATTAACATTTCATTCATAATTCATTATTTTATCATTTACATCAAAGACCATCTATTTCATGGGAAAACCATCTTCAGAAAAATGAAACGACCAACAATTCTTTGATTAACGAATCACAACCATTATTCCAAAAGTTGCGAAGTGCCAGAAATGTATCTTGTTGTCTAAGTAATGCATTGTGCATTGACCCTGAGGTATCTTCCTTTCAAAACATTATACCATGCAATAACCCTGATCGCTATTTACATTTGACTGAGTGTAATCCGTAGACTTGGATTTGATTAATTCTGTGTGACATATGGTTTTTTTAATCCTACTCTACGATAACCATATCGGAAGGTATATCGGTGTGAAGATACCTTACTCTTAGTATAGATAATCCAAGAGAAATTAAATGTAGATGAGCAGAGATTTGGGAAAGAAGAAATTTGGAGTTGAACTTGATGTTATATGATATTTTTATGGTATTCCTATTTTCTATTATTTTGCTTATATAATATTTGGATTTCAACTCTATTTCAAACAATTTATCACTTGTTACTTTACGTCTTGTGCAATTTTTTATTTCATATATATGCCAATTTGTTACTTCATATTTCAAAAAAAAGTTAATATATCATCATTTAACATATTATTTAGTTATTATATAAAAAATTACTTTTAACTTTTATTTTCATTTTACGCAATTTTTGGATTTTGGGGCTTACGTCTTGAAGCTTACACCTCGCCTCACGAACAAAAAAAACCTCAACACCCAATTGCGCAATTCTAAACCTTGGTTTTTACCATGATTATCCAACTCTTTTTCTCGAAATATTTATCTGGAATTGGTCCTTTTGATTGTACTTCCATCCATATTTAAGTTTTTTAATTATTTTCAGGTGAATAATACGGATGCTGAAGGCAGGCTTACTCTTGCAGATGCTTTAGTCTATGCTTGTAATCAGGGCGTTGAAAAGGTACATGTCTATAATACAAAGGCATTATTTGTGCATCCAGAAAGTTCTCCAATTTTCTGAAATTGTGAAGTACATTGATAGGGTATTTAATTTAGAATATATCTGATTCTTGTTGGCTTTAGCTGACCTTATAAATTTCTTTTAATGTCCTTTTTTGATTTGAAATCTGAAAATAAAAATTGTTACAAAATAAATAAATAAAGAAAAAAAAAAAAAAAATATATATATATATATATATTTGGCGAGACCATAATTAGCTTAAGGCTAATAATAGTGATGATGATGATGTTGATGGTGGCGATGGTGATGATTGGAAAAAGTTTTGTTAGATATTGCTTATAGAAACTCTTAGATAATAAAAGCAAGATGATAAGCCTATCTTAGACAGTAAAGGCCATTGTTCCTTGGCGTTATTAAACTAGTTAAGGTTCCTCACACCCTTTATACCCTTTCCTCAAATGGAGAGTCAGAATTTTAACGGATAAGAGTCGAACAATGCTCAAGAAATATGAATTCAGTCGCAGCTTAAATTCAGGGAATTCAAAATTTATTTTTTCAAATTGCGGCCTTTGTAAATTTTGTTGTCTTAGTGAAAGTATGCTGCCAACATTTTTCATTAGGGGTAGTACTTAAAATGCCATTAGTTGATCATTCAATGATGTGGAATAAATAATGAACATTAATTTACTCATAGATACAGTAGTTAACTAGTTATTTTATGTTTGCCAGATTTCATTATTTTGTTAGAGTTAGTCTAGTCAATATCATTAAGTTTGGTAACAGTTTATTATCAATCTGTTAGCCGTTTGTCAGCAAATTGTTAGTTGTTTGTTATTTCTTTTATAAATAATAAAATAATTTTTAGCCATATAAGATAATTTAACATGATTTTAATTCTTATAGTGGATGTAAGGATCATTTACTTTATCTATTTCAAGATTTTGATCCAAAACTTTTTTGGGAGAAGCAATTTCTTTCAAATATTAGGCGTGCTTATATTTGTTACTTTTTTAGATCTTTTCACATTTTCCTCTTCTTTATTATCTTTTCTGTTTTTTTTTTTTAATTCTTTTATTTTTTTTAAGGTCGTCAAATTGTTATGAGAACTATGATTTTGGATCTTTTCTAGCTTCTTCCTTAGTCAGTTTGCTTTTATAGCACTTTTTTATCACATGCCTTCAGCATATAAAATCAACAAACTTTTGTTCACATATTGAATATTTGTTAATATATTGCAGGTTGTTGATCTAGCAACACTAACTGGTGCATGTGTAGTTGCGCTTGGCCCTAGTATTGCAGGTGATCCGCTTTCTTACTGGAATGCAATTCCATATAATTTAATTATGATATCCTCATGTGCAGGAGTTCATTTTAATTTTGCTTGTTATATGCTCCAATGACAAATAAGAGTCGCCTTAAATGGTTTGGTCACATAAAACGTCAACCTTTCGATGACCTGGTTAGGAAAGTAGATGTATTAGATTTGGCTCATGTTAAGAAAGGTAGAGGTAGACCTAAAAAGACTTGGTTAGAAAGTATTAGAAATGATATTTTTTATTAGATTTAAATTAGAATGACTCTTAATAGGACACAATGGATAAAAAAGTTTTATGTAGCCTACCCCACGTCATGGGATAAAGGCTTGATGTTGTTGTATGTTATATGAAAAAAAAAAAAAAATGTTATATGACAAATCTATTTACTAAAGTACACAACACATGCATATCTCTAATAGTGAGGGCAATACATAATTTGTAGTTTTTGATATATCATGATATCATGCTCAGGCTACTGTATGCAATGCATTGTTGTTAGAGATGAAGTCTAGCATAGGATCCGGAGGTTTAGCTCCAAGTGTTTTAGGTCCAAGTGTCATGCCCAATTTCAACCTCCTTTATGTCAAGCATGAGGCATGGCTGAGGCGGACAATATTGTCAAATTTATTTCCTACTAGCAACCATCATGACTTACTATTTAGGATCGAATGAGTGAAAAATTAATATAATTAGATTGTCGTACAATATATATCTTCATTTAATAAATTTGTCATATGTATGATACACAGACATGAACACGGAGACAAGGACATGACACAACACGGACACATCAATAATTAAAAACACGGGACATGAGCACAGCTTAGACATAGCATTATAATTTTTAAATAGTGCAGAGAAATTAAATAACATAATATTAAAAATAACACTAAATGATAAACCACCATCATAATTAATTGTCTAGCTTATGAAGGATTATATTTAACATAAATAGTTTATTTAAGAACCAACTAGAAGAATTATATTTACAACATTCAAGCATCAAATCTAATCATTAGCAACTCAATTGAGCAATACAATTGCACTATTAAAAAAAAGTAGTCAAAATCTTTACAATCACAAATAAGGATATACATAAACCTAAACTAATATAACTTGACTTTAAGAAAATAAATTGGGCCACAATCAAATAGAAACACTCTTATTGATAATAAATAATGAGATCGACATTAGCATGTTGTCAATGATATATCAATTGAGATATTACAGGAATGGAACACGGATTTTAGTGGTAGCACAGACAGCTAAGGAAGAAATCATGGGAGAAGCTCTCAAGCATCCCCTTAGAATGTTTGAGAAACAACCCTGAATCACAAACAAAGTTTTACCAAAAAGACAACAATTTCAATAGAAAAAAAGCATCTAATTCTGATAGAAGTTTTATTGCGTATTATCTTTGATTTTAAAGCTCTAGACAAGAGCTTCAGGCGAATCTTGTCATTTGTTCGCTGCTAAAGTTTCTGGCATAGGAAACCACAAAGGCCTTGCAGAATGAATCGTCATTGGAGCTTGTCGATTTCTGGCATCTTCCTGATTGCCGACGATCGTTCCTTTAACCTACTGAATCACGGTGCGAAAATGATCTCTCCAGTTAACCAACGAAACCATAGCTAGTTGCCAACTTTTGATATGTCATAGGAATGGAAGGGTATGAGTAAGGTTAGGTTATTAACATTTTAACTCTAATTAAGTGAAAACATATATTTTATTAAAAATTTAAATTCTAATTATTTAGAAAAGTATATTTATAATAATTTTCTAAAGAAATATTAGGACACACGTGTTCGATTTTTTTAATATTATTTTATTCGGTCACACTTTGTGCCATCTTCGATATGTATCCCAGTCATCATAGCATCATAGTAATTGATATCAAAGCATCAAAATAAATTATAGAGCTTCTAATATTTTTATAAAAAATTTATCCATATCCGAAGTTTTAATTCATGCCATGTACATTTTTTTCAAGAAAATAACAAAAATGGTTTATTGACTTTTTATGGAAGACCCAAATAGTCTTCAACTATATTAAATGATCATTTTGATCCATCAACCCCTTAAAAAAAATAAAAAAAGCCTCACCATGGAACTATTTTGATTCATTTTTAAGGACTTGAGGGACCAAAATTGTCCTTTAATATAGTTGAGGATCATTTTGGTCATTTATAAAGAGTTAATGGACCATTTTGTTCTTTTTCTCAATTTTTTTGGTATATTACATCTCATAACTGTACATCCACCTATAATACTAAGATATAGGATAATTAGGTTACATATCTATGGTCCCACTTGCTCCTTTCTCTTTCCTAAAAATAGTCATTATAATATTTGACAAGCTAAACTCTCAACAAGATAAATAATTCTAATATAAGGTTCAAATATACAAGAAAGGAGTAATAATATGCATGCCGATCTTTTGCACTAATATGAGCATTTTTTTATTATAGAGACGGTTAGCTTAATATAATGGTAAATTTTAAAGCAAATTGGCTTTGATATTTAAATAAATAAAATATATCATTTTAAGCAAATAGCATGAATATATATAAGAACATGAAATGCATCAATCAAATTTTAAATTTTGAACTGCACTCTACTCATCAATTTACTTGCACTACTTTCATTTTCATTTTTTATTTACTAATTAATTCCTTAAAAATATGTTATGATGTTTATAGGCTTTTGGCACATTTATAACATTGGTCATCACCTAACCCTAAAAACTATTGATAAAGTTTGGACATTTCAATATAGCAATTATCAATGGCCCCTTGACCTCAAGGATGAATTTTATAGTATTAACTTTGTACGATCAAAAGCCGGGATTCTTCTTTTTTCTTTATACAGGATCATCTCATCAAAATTTTTGTTTTTCCTTGCATAGTTCATCATAGTCTGCCAACTATTGCGCATGATATGACCTTTCATCGACTTCTTTCAATTTAATATTATCATCATTAATATGTAAAATTTTATTTCTTAGTATTAGTTGTAATACCCTAAACCTTTGTTGCTTGGCATCGAGGGAAGACGAAGATGAACTCTAAACCAACTACAGTCTGTTCGACTGAATTCGAATCGACTGTCAGTTCCTTCTAGCGCAAGAAGGAGAAGGAGCGTATGACTTTGCTTAGTGCGAGGAACAAGGAGACGATCATCATTTGGGCTGCGAGAAGATGAGGGTGATTTTTGCACCTTTAAATTCACGATAGAAGGCTGAGAGAGATCAAGAAGGAGATTGAAAGAGCATGGAAGAGACAAGCACGGGTGAACGGCTAGGGCTCATCTAGTTGCAGTAACTGGGGGAAATCGAGGAAGAGGAAGAAATGTAAGGTTTTATTTAATTAAAAATTTTATATTCTTTTAATAAAACTTAAGTTATAATTTAGATTTAAAAAAATAAACAGTTGTTTGGTGACGATTTCTTATTTTTAAAGTTATTAAATTAGCATTAGCTAAAAATTGTAATCAAAATAATAAATTTAAATATTGTAATATAGAAAATTTATAATTGGTTTATGCTTTTTTAGTGGTGTGTGTGTGTGTGTATATAGAGAGAGAGAGGCGACAATATGCGATCCAGAATCGAGTGGCACTTGAGAAAAGGCAGGTTAGTTTTTTTTTTAATACAACTCATATTATTTGGACAAAAATTTAAATTGTTTTTATATTTTTAGTAAGATTTTTATTGGGATGAGAAGAGTAAAAGATAATTATAGATTTATTTTTATGAGAAATTATTATATTATTAGTTAATTTAAAAAATATTAAAGTAGAAATTTTAAATATTTAAAAATATAAATTAGTGCTAGCACATGCAAAGTGCAATTATTATATGCTAGCACATGCGAAGGTAAATTATTCTAGTTCAATTCAATGCTAATTTAGTCGTATTGATATCGTGTAAAGTAATCGTGCAAGAATTATGTTTTTGTGAATTGTGTGTACATAATCATTGAGATGTATAAGTGTATGGTATTATATATGTGAAATACTTGGGAGACATAAGGGTTTAATGTTATACATATGAAATACTTAGGAGGCATATTATACATATGAAGTGCTTGGGAGGTATAATGGTCTGATATTATATATATATATATATATATATATATATATATATATATATGGATGACATAAGGCCTTGATACTGTACATGTGAAGCATTTGGGAGGTATAAGAGCCTGATGATGAATATGTGAAATACTTCGGAGGTATAATGGCTTGAGGGGAAAATGGATGTGATGTGTTTTATTTCAATTATTTTTATATTGCAATATGACATATTTATATTAAATTTTCATGTTTAAATTGGGCTTAATATAATAGAATAATTAATATGTTTAGACATTGTATTCATACCACTGTTGTGAGCATGATTATAAAAGCTCTATAATTATTACATGTTACATTGCTTTTATCATGGTAATAAAATAACAAGTTCATTTAATATCTTTTAATATATTAAAAATTTAGGTAGGTTTTGGATAACCTACCATGTAAGAACCTGGACCAACAAATGTCAGTCTTGTAACTTGAAAGCGAAGAAGACGAAGGGGACAAAGACGTTGATTCGTCACAGTCAATTTCGTTGCTTGAAAATGAAGAAGACAAGGAAGATGAAGGAGTTCGCTCTGTCATTTGAGTGTGTGTCAATTCCTTCGCTTGAAAGTCAAGGGAGACAAAGGAGTGTTCAAGGAATGAAGGGCTGGCCATTTCCGTCGTTCGGTATCAATGATGATGAATAGGTCAATGGAGCACTCGAGAAGATGGAGCATCCGTCATTGCGTAGTGTTGAGGAAGTCGAAGGGGGATTGTATCAATTTTGCCTCTTGGAGTGATAAAGACAAAGTGCTTTGTCTCCTTATAACCACCTGAGAGGGGGAGATGGAAAGAGAGATCGAAGTGGTTTACACTTTCGATAGGGAAGTTCCTACGGTAGATTCGAGTGTAATTGATTCTCGTGATCGATAGAGGCGAGCATGGAATGGATTGCATGAGTGAATGACTATGACTCGTCTACTTATAACGAGGAGAGAGGGAGGGTGACGAGCTAGCGAGAGCGCAATGTGTTGTGCACGCTTGAGCAGAGTTGAGTGAGTTCAGGCTCACGTGCACGAGAAGTTGCTGAAACTACTGAGAGATAAAGAGTGCAAGCAGAGTTTAGCAAAATTGAGCTAAACAAATGAGCTTTACAAGGTTAGGTTCTTATGGGAATCCTAAGTTGTTTTTAAGAATTAATAATATTATTGTATGTATTAAGAGTTTGATAGCAAACTAAAATTAGAATTTTGAGTAAATAAATTATTATTTATGATGATATTATATCTAAATTTATATTAAGTATAATTACTAAAAATAATATATTCTAAATTATTTTTAGCATAATTTCTTTTTAAAGTTTTCAAGAAATAAAGGGTAAATAATTATGGTAGAGAGAGAGCCATTTATACTATGCAAAAGTCATTACTTAAAGATCTTAATTATAAGAAGAGTAAAATTAATTTTATGATATACTAAACAATAATGTTTAGATTAAATATTATTAAAATTTTATCTACAAGAAAAGGTTAATATATTTAACCAGACTTATATCTTAAATTAAATAAATTAGTAGTAATTAAATCTTATATTCTAATTAAATTGTGATAGTTATATTACAAGATTATGTTTCTTAAGAGGGAAAATTTGTGATATAAATTTAATATTTTAAAATTAAGTTATGACTAGGTGTAGAGAATTTACAAGCTAATAATAATTTGGTTAACATGGGATTTTATTATTAAAGTTAGATATTTTAAAGAGACTAATATGAGAAAGAGAGATTGTTAAATGATTAGAAAAATATACATATAGGTAAATATAAAAAGCATATTTATGCATAATAATGTATTATTATAGGTGCTCAAATATCTATCAGGTTGAAACATTTAGTGGATCAACAAATTATTTTAGGTGAGTACTCAATATTTTTTTTTAATTAAATGCATCGAAGGATATTGACACATGTTTATTTAGTCTTTATTGCAAATTAGATCATGGTTTATTTTTCTCATATCCGATAATTTGTCATTTTGGATTAGATGATAATTAGCATGTTGTATTTCATATTATTATATAAAATTTATGAATGTTATATGAATGAATTAGTTAGATAGATATGCTTGCATGTGCATGATTAATTGATGGAGCACACTTTCTTATTGTACTGGCTGGGGATGTAATGTACCCATGCACGTTAAAAGGAAATGACTTATAGAAAAGGAAATGAAAAAGGGAGTACCCATATATAGTTTCTCCTTTAATAGCTGTATTAGTTACAAAAAATATTATGACATGATACGAGTATTATACATATGCATAAGATATGAATGATGGTCATTTTCAAAACTAATTGTTAGCAAAGTTATTTAATATTTACAACAAGCATGCATATTGTTCAAATTACTTTATATTATTACAATTTAGAAGTATGGTGTGCTCACTGAGTTATGTTGTAGCTCACTCATATATTTGCAATAATTCACAGATATTATCCAAATATTTAAGTGAGTGAAAGAGGAGAGAACGTGTGCCGTAGGTGCAACATTTCGAGAAAAAATATATTTATTTAAAATAGTTATAGTATTATGCTTTAAAATATAATTAAGATTTTAGTTGCTCTTTCAGTATATTGAAAATAATAATTGTTAGAAATATTCGTAGATTAAATTTTAAATCCACCCGACCATCTATTCCTATAACACCTTCTGAATCCGTGCACAGTTGCATTTGTTCTAACCCGATCTGGTAAGAGTAATGAAGTAAAACTTTTGTATTTATGTCTTCTGCATATGTTTGTGAGTTCTATATACATGAGCATGTTTGAATTTGTTTTGAAGCGGGTCCTTGGAGGTCTGTGTGTATGCATGTAAAAATTGGAATTTTTTTCTTGGGACCACTGTGACACTGGGTAGGTAGCGCTGCCGCATTGAGCTCTCCAGCAGATTTTTGGAAAATGACTAAAGTTGCGTCGCTATACTCTCCAATGGGGAGCGTTGCAGGATCGAGCTCTGCGGTGCTAGGTCAAATTTTAATAAAAATATCAAAATTCATTTTCAACTCATTTTTATCAAAATGTTTTAACCCCCCCCCCCATCATTTAGAGAGAGAAAGGGAGAGATTTTAGAGGAGAAAGTGGGATTTTGGTGACTCCAATCCATTTTCTGCTATCAGCCCAGCTCAGGAAATAGTTCGGATTGAATTAGGTTATATTCTGTCTATCTCAGTTTTCAAAAATATGAAAATTTTAGGATTTTTCTGATTAAATTTATAAATTCGTATTGCAAAAATATCATTAACTTTGTACCCACAAAATTTTTATTGTGTAGTACAAAAGCATATTTGAGCACCTATAATAATGCATAAAAAAAACCAAAGAATTTGAGCGCTTATCAGGCTGCAACGTTTAGTGGATTAACAAACTTTTTGTAATTATAAAGCTAGTCATTATGAACATTTAGGTATTTTCTAGGTAGTTTGAAAATTGTGTTATTTTATTTAATTATAAAATAATTCTGATATCCAAAAATACGGCTGTAGTACAATTAATGCTTCAAAATAATTTTCTGAATAATCCTTGGTAATCTGTTGACATTCTGAAACTATGAAATTATACTTAGTAGTTCTATTGCTTACCGATAAAGCTTCTGTGAAATTTTGAAATTGGTTTATTTATATTTCTTTACTACAATGATATGCTATATATATTTTTCTATTTGAAACGTGTGATTATAAAGAGATCTGATGTGTGGTGGAATTTCTATTATGTTGCTATATACACAGTTATAAGGACTTGAATTTCTAAATATCTGATATGTGCTAAGCATCGTGAGTTATAAGGGTCTATTTTTTAATATGCTAGCACAGGGAGCCATAAGGGCTTGTTTTTTGAAGGAAATCTGTTATTTTTTTATTCTGATATATGGAATATTTATTTATTTACTTTCCCTGCAATATCATTTAAATTTCTGATAACTATATGTATTATTCTGTTTAGTACAGTAAATAATTATTAACTATTTTTAAACTCAGATGAATTCTTAATAAGTAAAATATTTGAAAATTTAGATTGAAGGGCACTTACTGAGTTGTGTTGGCTCACACCTTTTTTTCATTCTATTTTAGGTTAGGGAAAGGGTAAAGAGCCTGTTGAATAGCTGAGTACAAGATCTAATCCGTTTGAGTCTGTATAGGTATTGTACGGATATTTTTGTACACTCATGACCAATTATTTAATTATTCTGTTTTGATTTGTAGCAATGTACTGTATTATAAATGTTATATATATATATATATATATATATATATATATATATTGATGATGAAAGAAAATAAAATTTGTGGATGAGTTTATTTTCTGCTCATTGGAAGTAATTAGAAGCTCTGTGGTCTGCTTAAATTAAAGAAAATCTTAAAAGTTTCCTCCAAAATTTAGGTCTTGAGCTGACCTGTCCCAATTCAACACGATATGATATGTCAATTTGTGGGTCATATTGGGTTGGGTTTTAACAATTCCTGCCTCATTAATTCGAACCTCCAGGCTGGGTTATGACATACCAAGCGGTTGATACTCATTCTTGCTTTATCTACATGAATAAATTTCAGCACGGGAAAATGGAAAAGAAGTTGAGTAGATATAATAGTGACAAATTCCTTATTATAGGTATGTCTTTTGTTAGTTGTCATTTTTGCAATCAAGATGATATTGTATGATGATGGATAATGATTAATATTTAGTTATAGTGATGTTGTATGATGTGTATCATTATTATTGTAAATGGATATTTTGATTATATAGTCATATGATCTAAATTGATTTGATGTTGATAGTTTTGATTAATGTATTTTAATGGCTAGCCCGACAAAGTGGGATAAATGCTTGGTGTTGTTTTTGTAATGATGTTAGTGCTTGTGTATTATGAATGTTAGTAATATATATGAAAAGAAAAGAGAGGAGAAAAGAACTATTTCTAATTAGATCTTGAATATTATTCATTATGCATCCAATACGACATGACCCATCTGATATGATGGTTGTCTTTTTGTGTTGTGATAGTATTACTGTAATTTAAAAATATGACGTGCTCATTGAGTTTTCTTACGACTCACCCCTAATATTCGCGAGCGTACATATGTATCATTCGAAGAATTTAAATGTGTGAAAGAGGAGAGGATGGAGAGAATGTATACGGTAGGTGTGATGCTATGATAGAAAGGGTTTTATTTGAAATAATTATAATATTTCCTTTAAAATACCTTCGAGATTTAATAGCTCTTTCAATATATAAACAATAGTTTATTATTAAAAATTTTAGCTAGCATAATTTTAATTAACCGTTTGATCGTTTATTCTTGCCTCATTAATTCGAGTCTTTAGGCCAGATCATGATATTAGTATTCACCTGTTATCAGTTAGTCTATTTAACATGCGTTAAGAGTAGAAATGATATGTGAATTCAATATTTATGCACTTCAATAAATAATTTAAATTTTTTTCTAATAAATCTCTTAAATTTCCTTAAACATGTTATCCTATAAAAATTCATTGAACTTTTTAAAATCATGTTGAGAATATGAATAAATGTCTAGAATATCTCACTTGAACTATACGATCTTCTGGATGAGTATCCTGATTTTTATCAGCTTGATGTCTTTTTTTTTTCATAAAAAACCTAATAATAACAATTTGCTAAGATAAATTCCTAAGTTATCTCATTGAAACTAAATCAATTAACATCAAATAATATTTTTTTTTGCTCAAATTGATTTCTCCTCATTTAAGCCTTCAATCCTATAACTCTAATTCAAACTCAATTTGTGGAAGATGTAAAATTTATATTCTTATCAAAAGTTTTGATTTCTCTCATCCCTTTTCTTCTTCTTTCATCATCTCTATTTTCGTTCTCATTTTCTGCTCAAACTTTCATGAGTGCTCTTTCACAATATAGAATTGAATTTGACGTCTCTATCTAATACGATCACTTTCAAAATGCCATTTAATCTTACAATTTCCTTCACATATAATCTTGCTAATTTGTCAATTGAATTCCTTTGCTTTATTGGCAAAAAGTGAGCCGGCTTGGTCAATTGATCAATTAACACTTGAATGCAGTCATGACTACCTGGATATGGGAAATCTCTTAACAAAATCCATTGCAATTTTTCCCACTTCAATTATGGAATTAGCAATGGCTGCAATAGACCACTTGGTCTTTGGTATGCAACATTCACAATCTGACATATATCACATTTGGAGACATATTCAATCTCATTCTTATTCATATATGGCCACCAAAACACCAACTTCAAATTCTTGTACATTTGTGTACTTCTTAGATGAATATGAATAGTATGTCCTGAGTAATGAGCTTCCTGCAAAACTTTTTACCTTAACTTTGAATCACTGGGTATCCATAGACGTAGTTTATTCAATAATCTCTTGCCTCTTTCCTGAATGAACTTGTTTAACTAATTTTTGATACTTCTAACTTTCTGAACTTCTTTACTTTTGTCTATTAAAGCTGGTTTCACAATCAATTGATGTAATATATTTGTATCATTAAATTTTTTGATCACTAATTTCAAAGCTTTTATTTTTTTAATCAATTCAGACTTTTGATTAATTATCTAATTAACAATACTTGTGGACTTCCGACTTAAAGCATTAGCTAAGACATTTGTTTTTCCAAGATAATATTGGATATTCAGATCATATCTTTAATTAATTCAAGTCATATTGTTTGCCACAAGTTTAACTCTTTTTTGTATAAAGATGTATTTCAAACAATGATGATGAGTAAATTTCTTACATTTTGCTTTATATAATTTGTGTCTTCAAATTTTCAAAGCAAAGATTATTGCTGCCAATTCTAAATAATATATTGGATAATTTCTCTCATAAGCTTTTAATTATTTTGATGCATAAGTTGTTACCTTTCTATTGTGCATTAATACACATCCCAATCTATTACTATAAATCTAAAATTCTTTTGTTTCTAATAAGATAGTTAATATTAGAGTAGTTATCAGATTTTTTTAGTTCTTGAAACTTGTTCTCACATTGTTCTATCCATTCAAACTTAACATCTTTTCACATCAATCTTGATAATGGCATAGCTATCTGTGAAAATTCCTTAACAAATCTCCTACAATATCCTACTAAGCCTAGAAAACTATGAACCACTGTAATATTGTTTGGTGTAGGTCATTTTAAGATTGCTTTCACTTTTTGAGGATCCATTGAAATTCCTTCACCACTAACTATATGCCCAATATGCAGGACTCCTCAGCAAAAACTCATACTTTAAAAATTTTGCATGTAATTGATTCTTCCTTAACAGCTCCAATACTATCCTCAAATGTTTAGCATAATCTTCATCAATTTTAGAATTTATCAAAACATCATTAATAAATATGATAACAAATTAATCTATATATTGATTAAAATTTTGATTCATCAAATCCATGAAAATAGCTTGTTCATTTGTTAACTCGAACAACATCACTAGGAACTCATAATGGTCGTATCTAGTTCCAAAAGTTGTCGTTGCAATATCTGTTTCTTGAACTCGGACTATGATATCCTGATCTTAAGTAAATTCTTAAAAATATTGTGACATCTTATAATTGATCATATGGATCATTGATTCTTGGTAATCAGTATTTCTTCTTAATTATCACTTTATTTAATTCTTAAAAATTGATGCACAACTCCAAACTCGGCATCTCTTTTAGATGACAATCCTATTAGTTCATCTTGGAATATATCAAAAAATTTTGCTATCATTGGAATATTCTTTAATTTCTGAAATTTTTTATTTAATATTTCAATTTTTTTTAAAGAACAACTCGCCACTTCTCAATCATTTACTAATTTTTAGTGCATTGATTATAGAAAGCATATGATGAAGTTTCAAGAGAAGTGCTATGGAGAGTTCTAGAAAAGAAGTGGGTTAATAATGCTTATATTGATGCCATTAAGGATATGTATGCAGGAGTTGTTACTAGTGTTCAAACACAAGGTGGTTTGACCAAGTATTTTCCTATTTCAGTTTGATTACATCAAGGGTCAGCCTTAAGCCATTATCTTTTTGCTTTAGTCATGGATATTCTCACTAGAAATTTGCAAGAGGTTGTACCCTAGTGTATGCTTTTTGCTGATGATATTCTTCTTGTTGATAAGACTAGAGAGGGAGTTGAAGGTATACTTGAGTTATGGAGGTCAACCTTAGAGTCTAAAGGCTTTCGTTTGAGTAGATCTAAAACTGAATATATGGAGTGTAATTTTAGTAATAATAGATCTAGTGGGGGATTGTGACTTTGGGCGATCAAGTCATTAATAAGAGTACACGTTTTAGATATCTTGGGTCTATTGTTCGAGTGATGGTGAAATAGATGAGGATATTATTACTAGAATTCAAGTTGGATGGTTGAAGTGGAGGAATGCATCGGGCTTGTTGTGTGATAGAAAAGTCCCTCTCAAACTTAAGGGAAAATTCTGTAAGATGGTAGTGATACCTACAATGCTTTATGGTGCAGAATGTTTTCCATTAAAAGAGAAGCGTATTAAGTTAAGTGTTGCAAAGATGAGGATGCTCAGGTGCATGAGTGGCTTTACTCTTAGAGACATGACACGAAATGAGCATATACGTGAAAAGGCTGAATTAGCTCCAGTGGAAGATAAGATTAGAGAGAGTCGCTGTAGATCGCTTGGTCACATAAAACGGTGGCCTTTTGATGACCCGGTTAGGAAAGTAGATGCATTAGATTTGACTTATGTTAAGAAAGGTAGAGGTAGACTTAAAAAGACTTGGTTAGAAAATTTTAGAAATGACTTTTCTTTATTAGATTTAGATAAGAATTTGACTCTTAACAGGACACTGAAGAAAAAGAATTCATGTAGCCGACCCCACATAGTGGGATAAAGGCTTATTGTTGTTGTTGATGATGATGATTATAGAATACATCATAGTCTTATAACATGAAAAGTAAAATGGATTCTCATCAGGAAAACTAGATCTTACCGTTTTCTTCCGACACTCAATGGTAGCAAAATGTCTTACTGACTAGCTCATTCTCATAATAACATCAAAGTCTTCATGGGTATTAAAATTAGTTCTATTATTAGTTTTATACATTGAACATCAATGTCTACTGTGGATTTTCTATTTGCATATATTCTCTCTAGATGGCATCATAATACGCAATTCAGGTATAAAAAATATAATTTCAACTAGAGACTAAAGGTAAATTCTTCCAAGATAAATGAACTAAAGCGTTGTAATCAAACAGAGCTGTACCAAATTGATTGGAGATCAAAAGTGTACCTATAACAACATCTGATTCCTTAGCCTCTTGAGGTGTCATAATAAAAACTCTTGCTTTTACAGGTTGTGTTCTTATTTTCAGAAGTTTCTCCTTTCATATGAATAGATGACTTTCCCTATAACTAGGTCTTACCTGATTTATTGTCGCCTTTCAAAAAATTCCTTCGTCGAACTTATCCCTGATACCCTCCAGTTTCTCCACACTTATAACATTTTTTAGAACAAAAAAGTCAATGCTAAAATATCTCTTTCCACACTATTGACATAAGGTTTTCTCAGGTTGAATGTGCTTCTGCTTGTTTTCCAATTTAAACTTCTTATTTTTAAAATTATCTTTATAAAAATTTCTTTTGTTACCCAACTGTTGCTCCCAATTCTATTTTGCATAATTTATCTTATTTTCAACTCTTCTTGCTCTTTCTATTAAATTGAAAATTTATTTATTTTAAAAGGGCTAAAGCTAATCGTAGTTGATATCGAGGGCCTCTTAAAAATCTGTGGCACTTTTCTTCCTAAGTACTGACATAATGAGGAATATATCTAGATAGAGATGTGAACTCTGTCTCATACTATATAGCAATTTTAGAACCCTAAGCTAAATTGAAAATTTTATCTTGCAATGCAAATGTAGCTTATGGTGGAATAAATCAGTATTTGAAAATCTTCACAAAATCATCTCAATCAATCATTGATAAAGGCATCGTCCCAAATTTTTCGAAGTGTTGTGCTTGCCACCATCTCTCAACTTCTCCTTATAATACAGAAGTTATAAGTATTACTCTTCTATTGCTATAGGGAAAATCATACAATCCAACTTTTTTTCAATTTCTAACAACTAATATTCAGCAACAGTGGGATCATTTGCTCTCTTGAATGTTGGTAGTTTGAAAGTTTGAAATATTCTCAAATGTCTGTTTATTTCATTGCCAAAATCAAATCACAATCCATTGTCGGCAGAAGATTTTTCAATAGGGGTCATTTTGTCGACCACTTGAGAAATGAGATTCACAATATCATATAACTCTTTAGGTGTGGTCTCCTAATTTGTTCTATTCAAAATTGCACTTCTATTTGAATTGTCCGCAGCTTGCATTTTCATTTCGATGACTGGATAGGGCAATTGATTATTCATTCTTGTCACATTTCCATTAGGCATTGGTCACTACTAACACTCGACTAAATCGCCCACCCTAATTTGATCAACCTATAGCTTTGTAGTAATCATATTTAAATTTAATCACATTCCTAGCTTCTTTTCTAAATCCACATACACCTTGCAATTCAAACCTACCTCTGGTACCACTTTCTATCACACCCCGTTTCGACTCCCTTCTAGCCAATCATAAAGCATAACAGAGGCGGATAATCTAATCATACTTATTTTCTACTAACACCCATTACGATTATGGGCTTCGAAAATTCGGCCTCGGCCTCCCTCTTTGCTTTTCGGGGGAGTTTTAACAGATTAAGTTCCGGGGTAAATTTTGGAAGGCAGATGAGTTTGTAGATAAGACACTATTTAGAGATTTCGCCCTCATTTTGCGAGGAATTTATAATCTGAGTTCTGGTTTCTTATAGGCGTAAGCCCCTATAGTTAATTACTCCTCCCGATCACAAGAGAGAACTTTCGATTAAGGCTAGTCGTCGATTAGATACGTAGAGATATGCATATTTGGCATATAGTAGCAACATGAGTTTAGGTGTTGGAAATTGGATATTTAAAATTGAAAATTTCACCATCTTGCACTTAAAGCGGATGGTGGGGGAATGGATGATGGACCCGATCAAGATCCCATGGTTCCGTCGTCCCGGGCCATCATGGTCCCTGGTCTACTTAGTCAGAGGAGGTAGTCGACCCAACCTGACAGAAGGATCCTTGTCGGCAGTCATCGGTTGCTTTGTCCAAGGGTACCTTGTAGACCTGGGGTGAGTATCTGTCTAAGGGGACAAATTTGAATCCACCTTAGCTAACAGAAGTTTTTGTGCCTTATCAATTATATCCTATTGATTCATATTTCAAGGATTTGATGCTACTAAGGAACGTATTGGCTCTGGCCATAACCGTAATTTAGTGGTGCCATTTGGCGGCAAAACCACTCGGTTCAGAGGGCCCCGGATCATAACCGTTTATCCTGCGGTGCCATTTGACAGCAAAACTGCCGGTCAAAAGACACGTACCACGTCCTTACTAGCAGGAGATTATTTGAGAATGGATCCTAGTGATATTTTCGATTAGGCATTAGCTCTATGTGAGCTGAAGTAAATTTCAATTTGTCCACCCAGCAAACTGTTGCGGAGAGTGGATGAATTTTGTGTTTTAAGTGGTTGATGATTAATCTCAATTTTTAAATATTTGGATTTTCATGATTTTTGGATTTTAAGATGTTTTGGAATTTTGAATGGGTATTTGGGAGGCATTTGAAATATTTGAAGTTAACCCCTTCGGTTGATATTTTCTGTTCAACACGGCCATCATCGAGGTGTTTATAGAGAATTTCATTCATGGATTGAACCTTGTGGACTCTGTTGAGCTGTCGACAGAATATCGGGTTTCGTAGGCTTCAGATTTTTATTGGTGAACTTTCTTTGTTGAAGGCCTTGAAGGTCTAATATTAATGTATGAAATAAATATCTCGATCGACCTCGCAATCATATATTTATTTAATGGTTCGAGCCGTGTCAACTTCTATCTACCTGCATAGAAGGATCATGCTCAAATTTGGGTTTACTTACTGACCCGTGCAGTATCCCTAGACATCACGTGTGTACCTATAACACGCTTGCCGGGGCCCATCCAGATATGTGATTGCACGAGCATTTTCTTGGTGTTTATGTGTATACATTTATAGTGCACATGTGGGGGCGTTTTGTAATATGGGCGACCGTCGTTTGAATGCAGCATTCTATTTGGAAGTGCATACACACTATCTGTCTGCTTGTAGGGATGTTGCGGATCTGGTGGCGTGGCGTCATACTTTTGCTTGTTTCATGCAGGAAGATTGCCATGCACTACTTGTCACTTTTTGCAAGTAGATTATAGTGTATTAACGAATCTCCTGCTTTAGCCCGTAGATGTTGGCATCTGTCGCATCTCATCTGGTGTTTGATTGCAATGGATCGATGTATTTGCTCAACATTGAATGGTGATTGATCATAAAGATGCCATAGCATTCATTGCCTTCTGCTACAACAACTTGTGAATGCTTGTGTTCATCATATGCCTAGTCCCCATGTTTATAGGTAACTTGTTGCACCTATGAGGGGTCTTTGACAACGGCCTATAAGAACTTGTGTTTGTTGCAGTTCTGCAACATTTCTATTATCACTTCTTGCAAGTAGATCAACATGCTCATTTATGAACTGATGTTGGTTGATTTGCTTACGGATGTTAGCATCCAACACATGTGATTGTTGATGAATCACCATATTCACTGCAAATTTCCTGTATGTATTGTAGGCCTTCATTCTTACTTTTAAGTAACATGTAACGTGCATTGTAGACTTTTTGTCATCATTTGCATAGGCTTAGTACATTCATAGGTGGCTGAGTATCACCAAATTGATGCATTAATCTACCCGTCGATTGCCGTTGGTGACAATCAAGTTCATCTTCATGGTGGCTTCTTTCATTTGCTTGTAGGAGGGCAATGTGCTTGTTTGAATGATATATACATATATCATAATCCATTATCGTTGTTTTCATGTGGTTTGCAACATTTGTCTATCTTTAATTATGATCAAACTATACATGCCCACATTGATCATTGCTTGGGGATGAGTTAAATCCAATGCTACTAGTTCGTTATTATGCTACAAAGAGCTCATGCCATGGCTTTGTGACCAAACCATATCCTTCACTCTTCTTGTTGCTTGCAAACAAGTTCCACTTGCAAACTCCTTATCTTCAAAGAAGATTTGCCATATGCATGATGGGTTTGATATCATGTTCCTCAATATTTTCATTCCAATTGAGATGATTGTTACAAGTTAATTGTTGTTGTTTGAAATTTCATGTCAAAGTTTGCAAATCATTTATGCATAGATCTTTGCTTGTTCATTTTCCTTTGATCTTATCATTTTTATAATTCATGAACTTCATTTTAAATGTTAAGTTTTAGTTAAAATTTAAGTTCAATACCATTTGTTCCATGTTCATTTGAGCTTAAAAATATGTCCCATGTATGTTCAAGTCTTATTCAAGTCCCCTGCAGTTCAAGCTTCAATCAAATTTGAGTCTCCTACTGTCCTTTTCATTCAAATCAAGTCCCCTGTAATTTATTCATTTGAGTTCAAATTAATTCAGTTTTAGGTCCTTTGTCGTTCATCCAAATGCAAGTCAGGTCCCCTGTTCAGTCCAAATTTCGGCAGTCTCTCGGCATCTCCCCCATTTAGGGGAAATTTCAGGAGTCTGGGCCTGCCCGCCACTTCAAGAAAGACGTGTACGGTCGGTGTCGTGGGACACCGCGGTCGTGGTTTTCGTCCTCCACCACACCAAGAAAGGCATGCATGGGTCTTTCGAAAGCACTTGTTAAAAAAAATAGTTTTTCCTGCGTATGGTACTTATATTTTTTCCCTGCCGTGTTAAGAAAGCGCGCACAGGGATTGCCCGCCTCACCGTAGGCATCGCACCGAGTTCTCTTCCACTACGCTAAGAAAAACGTGCATAGGGGGTCTCTTGGCGCGCTACAAACGCCGAAAATAGGACTTTAGGGGGGATTACCCGCCTTACCACAAGTGTCGCGATGAACTTCCTCCCACCGTGCTAAGAAAAGCATGGGTGGTTGTTCGCAGCGCTACAAGTGCCGAGAGCAGTCTTTCGGGATTTTGAATTAGGGGGATTATACCTTGACAAATGTGGTGATGATGGCGACAAAATCACAAATGCATATGAATTCTTCTCCTTTTCTTTTTTTTTTCTCATTTTTTTTTAATATATTTTCTTCTTTTTTTTCTCTTTTTTTTTAATATATTTTCTCTTCTTTTTTTGCATTTCTTCTCTCTTTTTTTTTAAATAAATAATAATAATAAATAAAATAATAATAAAATAATAAAATAAAATGCATTTACACACCTATATATATATTAGTGGCTAATTGACACAAATGGCAATGTTAGTTAATAAAGATACTAATGACATTCATTACAGTAGCACTAATAAAAAAAAAAATAAATAAATAAAAAAAGCAAGGCTAAACAAACATGCATTAAGGTGTGATAGATAGGCTTATGATCGGCTTGTGAAATAGGCTGAAATGGCTTCAGCAAAGTATACTAAGGACATTGTTGTTTGAGGGAAAACAAGACAAAAATCTCTATGAGCTTCACGTGGGAAGGATAGGTTAAATGGGAGTAAATTGATTTTATTAGGCTTGTATATATATATATATATATATATATATATATATATATATATATATATATATATATATATCACCTCCTAAGACTTAAGTTGACCAGCACCTCATTGGATTCATTTTATTTTGGTTTTATCTAAGGCTCCAAACCAAATATGCTTTAATAGCTTACCGCCAACTTGCCAAATTATTATTAAAATACTTGTCTATCTTGTTGGATTGTTCTTAGTTTGTCTTTTAGCAAGTCTGGGTATGGGTAAAGAACAGAAGATATCAGATGTAATAAAAATTTTTCATCATTTAAAGACTACCCTTTTTTTAAAAAAAAAGAACTTGTTCACGTGGGTGTCAGAGGCCCCCCTTTTTTTTTACCTTAAAGCAGGGGAGGGATGGAGAAGATCTGCACGAGCTTTGTCGTCGAGGAGGAGCAGGACAGCATGATTGAAACTCTCGATGTGGACGTCTTGCATACGTTGAACAGGGTGGCTCGGTTTGGCAGGTAGAGGAAGGTACTGTAGTGTAGGTCGGCAGTTGGCACTTCTTGCAAACAAGAGCAAGGGACTTCGACCTGGTTTGCTAGGCTCGAGGACTCCGGGCAGGGCTTCAGGCGACTGGACCTGAACTTGCTGAAGACGAATCGAGAAGGATGCTGGGTTGAAAGCTTGGGGGCCGGTTGGTGTGAGGAAGGTTGCAGATGCGCGTTAGGGCAAGAAGGACGGATCTTGCAGTGGGGAACGAGCTGAAGATGGCTTGTAGAAGGTTCAGTTTAACATGACCAGGCATGAAGGCAGCAAGATTGTCCTATTGACTGAGGGGGCTGAGCTATTAGACGTTTAACAACACAGTGAAGGCTCTCAAGCCAGTTCAGCAGAGGTTTGAGATCGGGTGGCAGTGGAAGGAAGTAGAGAGAGCTGAAGTAGAGAAATACTATAGTGTTTTGGCGTGGGACTGTCTGAGAACCGAACAAGTCCTTCGGTTTCTTGTTTTAACGCCAGCAACGACGAGGCTCAAGGTGCATTGCAAGATATCAGGGAAGAGACACAAAACCAGCGGGATTTGAGGGATTTCAGGCAGAGCAATTTCACAGATACGAGATAAATTTAATGTGATTTGCTATTTTATTGACTTATAAATTATATATATATATATATATATATATATATATATATATATATATATATATATATTTAAAATAATAGTGATATTAAGCTTTGTCATCATTACCCATAATAATCAACGTTTCGAAAGGGGATGATACTCTCCAATACATCCATTAGCAGCACCCATGGATATTTTATAATGAGATTGTTGAGCATGAGACGGTAAATGTTAGTGGTCCCTACTTCAGATTGGGGAAATTTGTAATTGCCAAGTATCTTGGTGCTGCAAATTTTGCTATTTCATCGGCCAAAGGGATAGATGTAATGTTTGGATAGTCAAAAACCTGTAATGTTCAAGGGGAATAGGATTTGAATTGTTACGAAAATTCAAAGTCGTCCACCTAATTCCATCCATGTCCAACTTCTCGAGCTTAGAAGACAAAGAGGGCAAATCTTTTCAACCTCAGGTAATAAGATAAGTCCTGTTCAATCGAGCAAGAAAACAAACATCCGTCTTCAGTAACTGCTCCTATCTCAAACAAATCCTCTAATGCTTCTGATTCGAAAATATGTTAACACCTCTAACAAGTAAGAAGGCATAACATTTATCATTATCATTAAATTTACTTTCGAGCCATTTTACTTTCGGCACCCAAATAAGTTTTTTTTTTTAGAGATTTGAGGAAGGGAAGTTGCCCAAAAGGTAGGGGTATTTTCATACTCCAAGCAACCTATCGGTTCTATTTTCTCTAGATTGATGACCAGATTGACTTTGTTCATCCATATCGCAGGCCTTGCATCCATGTATCTTTTCATGCTCAAATTCCTTAGACATTTTTGGCATTCTTAATACTTTCAAGACAATTGATTTTGAATTTGCAAAGATCATTCATATTCTTCAGCTCCACGATTCTATAACCGTTCACATCTCAGAAAAAAAAATTTCTTGAAGGGACTATGGCTTCCCAATACAAGCCTTGGTCGATCTGAAGTGCTGTGAGTTATTGACGTCATTAGAAATCTTGGTTGTATGCTCGTTGTATCCTTTTTAATATTTAAGTTTCGAAGATGTATCAAATTTCTTTTTAACTCCCTCGAATATCATTTCCAGGCCATCAATACATATGCATGATAATCGTAGGTCTCTCGATGTTTGGAATACTTTAACAAGTGCCTACCTTTAACTCTTGAATATTCTTGTTTGTAGACTGACTCCCTTCGATATCATTCGTAGTCTTTCCTTGAAAACTAGGAGGCTGAATAAAATTCAATTCAATCCACATTCAAACCGACTCATCTTTATCAGATTTATGATTTTGGGGTGGTTATGGGGTCAACAATGATTTACTAATCAGGATCGAGCGAGTGAAAAATTGATCAAATTAGATTATCACAAAATATATATAATTCTTTAATAAATTCATTATATTCATTGATATGAAAGCAAATAAAATTTAAATTATCAAAATAAATGATAGAGCTTTTAATACTTTCATAGAAAATTTATACATAAGCGAAATCTTAAATTCATATAATGTACATAAATTCTCTATTACATCTTATAACTATACATTCACCCATAATACTAGTGTACAGAATAATTGGGTTACCTGTCTGTGATCCCATCTACTCATTTCTCTTTCCTGAAAATAATCATTTTAATATTCGATGAGCTAAACACAGCGAGGTAGTCAATTCTAATACAAGGTTTAAATATACAAGAAAGAAGTAATAATATGCATGCTAGTCTTTTGTACTAGCATGATCAGTTCTGATTATAGACACAATTAGCTTAATACAATGATAATTTCTAAAGCAAATTGGCTTTAACATTTAAATAAATAAAAGACAATTTTAAGCAAATAGCATGAATATATGTAAGAATATGAAATGCATCAATCAAATTTTAAATCATAAAGTAGACTCTACTTATCAATTTACTTGTAACATTTTCATTTTCATTTTTTATTACTAATTATTCCTTAGAAATATCATATAATGTCTATAGGCTTTTGACATATTTATATCATTGGTCGTCACCTAACCCGCTGGCCTTAAAAACCATTGATATAATTTGGACAATTAATAACCCCTCGACCTCAAGATTGAATTTTATAGTATCAGCTTTCTATGATAAAAAATCAGGAATTTTCTTTTTTTCCCTATATAGGCTCATCTTGTCAAACTTTTTGTCTTTCGCTACGTAGGTCATCATAATTTGCCAACCTATTACACATGATATAATCTTTCATTAACTTCTTTGAATTTGATATCATCATCATTAATATTTAAAATTAAATTCCTTAGCATTAATTGTAATATCCCGAACCTTCGCTGCTTGGCATTGAGGGAAGATGAAGATGAATTCCCTTTTCCACTTCTTCTTCTCTTCTCTTTTACATCTTCTTCCCCTCTTCTTCCTCTTCTTCTTCTTCTCCTTCTTCCTTTTTTTTCTTCTATATTTTCACTGCCTGAAGGCTCTTATCCTTTTTATTTCAGATTTCTACTTACGGCTGCTGGTTTAGAAGGGAAATGGGATAAGGATGAATGATTTAGGCTTATATATATATAGCCTTCCGCAGCTGCCATTTAGTATATAGGCTTGGAATTAGGATAATGATGAAATTGGATAAAATTAGGATTAGGTTATTCTCAATTTAATTGATCAGTTATGTAATTAAACTATTCTATAAAATTTTACTATTCCCATTATCAATTTATTGATTTACTCTTTCATGGCACGGAATTTTGAAAGATTCCATTTTTGTTGCAATGCATAAATCTAATATAGTAACATTTAATTAAAACCTTAGGACAATTTATTTAATTTGAAAATTTATTAATAATTGCTAATATACTTATTTTTTAGATATATTTTTATATATCAAAATGATTGGAATAAGATGTAGAATTTTGTAAAAATAATTTTGAAAATTTTTTTGAGACGTGTGAGAAGTAGGTATAATTTTTAAGAGAACTTTTCATCACGTCTTTTTTAAAATTTTGAGTGTCACATCAAGTGACATCATATGTTACATACCCTTGACCTCTAGGGGTTATTTTGGTTTACCCTATTAAATTATTAACATGCATTCATCATTTGATTTATGTCTTAACTTGACTTCCACTTGATAGTCCAGTCATGTTTTTTTTTTTAATTAGACTTCATGTTGAATTTGCCGTGCTCTTTTGGCTATGTTAATTCTTAGGATTGTCATGCCCTTTGACTATGTTATTCATTCTCCTGATTATGTTCTTTCGACTAGAAAATTTTCTTGATTTGGCAATGCATCATTGTGAAACTTATTAACTTTTTATTTTATATAACATTTTATCAGGGACCAGTTTAATATGCCTTTTGCTGTAATTTATCTCTATATAATTTTGGTTTTTGTCAGCCTGGAGAAGTTGCCAATTTTGACAGATGCATTCCTTTTTGTTCCAAAAGCAGGACTATAAAGCGGCTTACACAATTTTTTAACATATTGATTAATACAAGCTTGTTATTTCTTTTCACAGGATACTTCACACCAAGTGATGAACTCGCAAAGGAGATTTGCTCGGCTTCCGAGGTTTCAGGGGAGAAATTTTGGCGAATGCCATTGGAAGACAGCTATTGGGAGTCGATGAAGTCTAGTGTAGCTGACATGCTGAATACAGGAGGCCGTGCAGGTGGTGCGATGACTGCTGCACTTTTCTTGAAACAGGTTTGCATCCTTTGATTATCTGATAAATTTTATTTTAGGCTGCACAATAAGGGCTAATGAAGCTCCCTTGAAGTAGTAATCACGTGATATTATGATGCATCATTGTGAGGTCCTCTTAAAGCTCATAGTACCAGCTTAACTGAAGGATGCTGTGGATTAATTCACTAATTCATCTTCTTCCTGCTTATTAATTTATGCTAATTAATCGTTAGAATACCTATATGTTGCGAGGAATTTTATTTGATTCCTTTAGGAAAATTTTATTTATGTTTTGGTAATGTAAAATTCCTATGATGTCTATATGAGGGAAACATGTCTTGTTAATTGTAATACGCCCATTATGTGATCATTATTGAGCAATGAAGCACATTTTCTATATAACAATGGGGATGCAAGGATTACAATACACTAGGCTGGGAGGGAGTCAACGAGGGAGTTAGTTTAGGGAGAGGATGGGATTGATGGGGAGTGTTGAGGGAAGAGGGAATATTGAGGCGGAAAAAAAATAGTTGGACAGTTTAAAATTTTATTTACTAATATTAACTATTAACAAAATATAAATATATATTCCATTTAAAATACACATACATTACACTTTACTAAATTCTATTTTTAAATATATAATTTATCACTAATTATTTTATTTTTAATATTTAATATGACTTCTCAATTTAACTATTATTATTTTTAATTTAAATAGAATTCTTAATTCTAAATTTGTCATTTAAATTATAATTTTAATATTGTTGCGTACTAAAAAAATTGAGTTAGTAGAGTGTGTTTTACATTTTAGCAGTATACAAAGATTCAGCACGAACAAATAAAAGTAGTAGGGCTAGAGAAATTTTTACGTGGAGAACCCGAAAAAGCAAAATCACGTGGCATAGCCCAGTTGCAAAAACCACTAGATAGTAAGTAATACAAAGATCTTTCCTTCTTCATTATTGGAGAAGAAGGAAAGTACATAAATCAAGTATGACAGTTAATATCCAACAACTTGTTTGATTTTCCCAATAAGGATTATAAATGTCCACGATGAACTTTTATACCCAACAACAGAGTTAAATCTTGTTAATTCTGGAGATGGTAGAGATTTCTGATGCTGATCCTCAGTGATGATGGTGGTTGTCAGTGACACTAGTTGGTGGCTGTCGCCAGCGGCAATAGCTAAAAAATATTAGAGATTCTCCCTTATTCTCTTCTTTCCTCGCTTTCTCTTGTGAAGAACGAGAACCTATTTATAGATTTTTTGGAATGACATGTTTCATAAATCTGTAGAAAATTTAGGGCAAATTAGGAGTGCTCCATCAGACGTACATATTGATTCCTTCGATCATAGAGCTTTTATCAAGTATTTAAGTGTCTTAATGATGTTAGAATTAAGTGATCTTAGGCTCGTTGATTTCATCTCGTTGAGTTGCTTGATTCGACTATAAGCATGCCATATTTGGAAATGATTTGGTTATTCAATAAATGCTTTGAAGCTTCCAAATATGCTTCCGTCCCTTGGTTTGAGCCTATTTGGACCTGGATTGAACTAATTTTCATGTCATTGGATTCATCCTGTCCAGACGTTCAGTTTGACTATAAGTTTGCTAAGATTAGTGTTCAGATAGTCTCAAATTTAATATTGAATGTTTCCAATTCAAATATGCTTTGAGATTCGTGCTTGACAATGTAACTTTTGGTGATGTATTATTTTCCCCATATCTTTGAACGTTGAAATTGGCGGAGTCCAAAAATATATGTCTGATCTTTCTAGAATATTGTGATGTAAAGTTCTAGTTCTTGGATAATTATGAGGCACATCCGCTTTTTGGACGTTAATGTGGACCTCCCCTCGGGGTCGTGAACCAAGTAAAACATCTTTGACAATAATTTAAGCTTTCCAAGAAGTTGATGCGTCGATTTGATAAAAAAATATTAAAGAATTCCACTTCAAAATATTTTAAGTTGTTTAAAAAGGACTGTAGAGACTCTTTTGGGCTATGAATGTACTAAAATTGAGTCCAAAATGTCCAAGACACGCTGGTGGCCGTGGTGGCAAATGGCAGGCCAGCTGGCCGGCCTAATGGGCTTGGTTTAGTTTTTGCCCAATTTTAAGTCCGGATGAGCCTATTTCAACAAATACCTGCCTGCGATGCCTCAACTTCCCACTCTACCCCGGTTGACAGCGCTACCCAGGCCGCCTGTCGCGCTGTCTTTGTTGCCCGTGCGGCTTTGGTGCGTGAAACTTGGCATCGATTGGCGCCTTAATAGGGGTGTCATTTGGTGGCCCCCTCCCTTAATTTTTTTTGAAGGTTTTTTATTTTGAATTTTTTTTTAAGTTAAAAAAAAAAGATTTTAGCTTTTAATGATTTATATAATAAATTAGATACTAAGGAGGATGAAAGATATATGTATAAGTTTGCCAAACAAAGAAAATAAGAGTAGTAAGGATTTAGTGCAACTGAAGTGCATTAAGGATGAAAATAAAAAAAGTACTTTTTATTTAAAGAAGATATTCAACAAAGGTGGATGTGATATTTTGCTAAACTTTGCAATGAAGATTGTGAGAATACGATTGAACTTAGTGACCTTAACATCCTAAATGAAAATAAAGATTTTTGTTTTTATCAGCATCTTAGTAAAATCGAAGTTAGAGAGGTTTTAAAAAAATGAAGTGTGGAAAAGTTATTGGACATGATGATATTCCAATAGAGGTGTGGAAATGCTTAGGAGATGAAAGAATTTCTTGGCTTACTAAACTTTTTAATATTATTTTGAAGACTAAAAAGATGCCATATGAGTGGATAATGAGTGTGTTGATTCCTATTTTTAAGAATAAAGGTGATGCACAAGATTGTGTGAATTATAGAGGAAATATGTTAATCTATCATACTTTAAAACTTTTGAGAGAGTTATGGAGCATAGGTTACGAGATAATATAAATGTTTCTCAAAATCAATTTGGATTCATGCCGGGTAAGTCTACTATGGAAGCTATAGATTTATTGAGAGGTTTGATAGAGAAGCATAGAGAGAATAAGAGGATCTTCATATGATATTTATTGATTTAGAGAAAGCATATGATAAAGTTCCAAGAGAAGTGCTATGGAAAGTTCTAGAAAAGAAAGGAGTTAATAATGTTTATATTCAAGTCATCAGGGATATGTATGCATGTGTTGTTACTTGTGTTCAAACACAAGGTGGTTTGACCAAGTATTTTCCTATTTCTATTGGATTACATCAAGGATCAGCCTTAAGCCATATCTTTTTTCTTTAGTCATGGATGTTCTCACTAGACATTTGCAAGAGGTTGTACCCTAGTGTAAGCTTTTTGCTGATGATAGGGAGTTGAAGGTAAACTTGAATTATGGAGGTCAACCTTAGAGTCTAAAGATTTTCATTTGAGTTGATTTAAAACTGAATATATGGAGTGTAATTTTAGTAGTAATAGATCTAGTGGAGGATTTGTGACTTTGGGCGATCAAGTCATTAATAGGAGTACACGTTTTAGATATCTTAGGTCTATTGTTCAGATTGATTGTGAAATAGATCGGGATATTATTAGCAAAATTAAAGTTGAATGGTTGAAGTTGAGGAATGCATCGGGCTTATTGTGTGATAGAAAAGTCCCTCTCAAATTTAAGGGAAAATTTTATAAGATGGTGGTGAAACCTGCTATGCTTTATGGTGTAGAATGTTAGCCATTAAAAGAGAAGCATAATATTAGGTTAAGTGTTGCAGAGATGAGGATGCTCAGGTGGATGAGTGGCTTTACTCTTAGAGATAGGATACGAAATGAGCATATATGTGAAAAGGTTAGAGTAGCTCCAGTGAAAGATAATATTAGTGAGAGTCGCCTTAGATGATTTGGTCACATAAAATAGCGGCCTTCTGATGACCCGATTAGGAAAGTAGATGTATTAGATTTGACTTATGTTAAGAAAGGTAGAGGTAGACCTAAAAAGACTTGGTTAGAGAATATTAGAAATGGCCTTCTTTTTTAGATTTAAATGAGAATTTGACTCTTAATAAAACACAATGCAGAAAAAGGATTCATATACCCGACCCCACGTAGTGGGATAAAGGGTTGAGATTGTTGTTGTTGTTGAAGTTTTTTTTTTAATGTCAGGTGACTATTCTTCATAAATTCTTGTGACTCTCTTCTATTAATTCATGCAACTTTCTTCCTTAATGCTTCATAACTCTCATTTAAACTTATAAAATTCTTCTCCTCCTTCAAGTATAAATACCCTTTCACCACCTAAACCCTAGATGGTGGAATGCCTTTAATGTAAGAAAAAGTAGAGAATAGAAGGAGAAGAAGGACAAGAGAAAATTGAAGAGAGGTGGTGAAAGGGTATTTTTTTTAATTTTATTTATTTATTTATTATTTATTTTATATTTTTTAATATTTTTTAATTTTATTTATTTATTTATTTTTTTAAATCATCTTGGATAGGCGGTATCTCCTATCAATCTCTAATGTCCCTCTTTGTGTAGGAGTAGCCCTTATCTTTCTTCTCCTTTTCTTCTATACTTCTTACATTAGAGACATTCTATTGTGTTGGATAGGCGGTATCCCTTATCAAGCTATATTGTCCCTTTTTGTATAGAAAGAGTAGCCATTGTCTTTCTTCTCCTTTTTTCTATACTTCTTATATTAGAGGCATTACACTATTTTGGATAGGCGTTATCCCCTATTAAGCTCAAGTGTCTCTCTGTGTAGATGGAGTAACCCTTATTTTTCTTCTCCTTCTCTTTTATAGTTTTTCTTACATTATAGGTATTCCACTATCTTGGCTATGTGGTATTCTCTATCGAGCTTTAGTGCCCCTTTTTGTATAGAAGTTTCCTTGAGTAATTTGATAATCTCAATGAGTGATCATTGTCCCCTGAAGCTACCCATGAAAAAGAAGATCAATTGCCTCATGTACAAAATGATGGTCCAAGAAGATCTTATAAGGTAGCAATGGCTGATGATGTGATGTCTACAATCACTAGTGATTCTTGGATCATATTCTGTAAGAAATTTCATTTTCCCATTGATCAGGTAGTGATTCGCAAGAAGTTTTATGATGTGTTATTCATTGCCCAAAAAAGGTCTGACCGGGCATGTGTTCCTTCACCTAAATTTATTATAGTGTGCGAGATGACGTTGATGAAAACACTTCACTTCATGCAATTTTAATTTCAACTATTTTTTAGATGAAGAAGATTGTATGATTGAATTTGATGTAGAATTTTGGAAATCATCAACCATGATATAAGTCTAATCTTATTCGTCATAAGTTGATTAAGGCTCGTACATACATAAATTAGAAAAAACAAGCTTCGAAGATACTTGCAGGAGAGAAAGTGCCCTTTAAACTTACGAGATCATCTTTTGGAGAGAGAAATAACCATATTAAATACTGAAGCTCATATAGAGATCATATCATTGAAGGCTATAAAAGAGTTCAAAAAGTTTTCAGCTTATCATCAAGAAATTCAAATTCACATCCAAGTGGCTCATGATAAACTACTTGATACTTTAGAATCTTGATGAAGCCTTTGTCTGTGACTTCTTGAAAGGAGATCGACTGGTACAACATAAGATTGAGGTTATAGTTGACGGGCTAGCTCCCGACCAGACATCAAAGGATTATCCTCCAGATTCAAGCGATAATAGTATTGAAAGTGAGCCAAGAAACGCTTTTTCTGGTGAAAATATTGAGATTATGTAATATTTTTATTATGGAGTATTTTTATTTACTCGATTATCTCTCTTTAAAGATTTTTATATGAGATTATTGTTTGATTGAAATAATAAATATCATTTTTTTGTAAAAATAACATTGATTTTGTAAACTTGCCCTCAAAGAAAATAAGTCTTTTATGAATTTTTGAGATATGTTTTAATATATTACTTCTCAGTTAAGGCAATTAGATTAAAGGAATTTATTCCTTATGCAGCTTTTAGCCTTATAAGATTTTTAGAGAATAAAAGAAATGTATATCTTCTGAGGCTTTAGGCCTTCTGAGATTTTTATGTACTTGTACCTTGAAGCTTTTAACCTTCTAAGATTTTTTGTGTGCCTGTACTTTTTGAGACTATTAGTTTTCAAAGATTTTTTGTGTATCTGCACTGCTTTTAGTCTTCTAAGATTTTTTGTGTACCTGTACCTTTTGAGGCTTTTAGCCTTCTAAGATTTTTGGTGTACCTGTATCTTTTAAGCCCTTTAGCCTTTCTAGATTTTTTTTATGTACATGTGCCTTTTGAGGTATATGACTTTAGAGATTTTTGATATATCTGTACCTTTTAAGGCTTTTAGCCTTATAAGATTTTTGGTGTATCTATACTTTTTGAGGCTTTTAGCCTTCTAAAGTTTTTTAATGTACTCATGCCTTTTGAGGTGTATGTCTTTAGAGATTTTGGGATAATCCTATATCTTATAAGGCTTTTGTCTTCTGAGATTTTAGGTGTACATCTATCTTTTGAGATTTTGGCCTTTAAAATTTTTACGTACATGTGTTCCTTCTGAGGCCTTTACCTTTAAAGGCTTTTGAATAATCCTGAACCTTCTAAGGCTTTTACCTTCTAAGGTCTTTGAATGAGTGGTTGCCCTGTCAACAACTTGCTCTCATGGAGCATTTCTAATGAGAACTTTGTCTATTACTAGCTTCTCTTCGAGGCTACATCATAGGCATGTCTTCATGGGGTTGTGAGTGGAGATCATATTTGCCACTTATCCTCATGTGGTCTTTCTAGTGAGGACCTTATCCACTACTAGCTTCTCTTCGAGTTTACCTCATGGGTTCACCTTCTTGGAGTTATTTATTAGAGCGTTACTCGATGTTGTTAATTTACATTGAAAATATTGAGAAAATTTATAATGGATGTTTTACTTATCCAAGGTTGTTTGTCAGAGCGTTGCTCGATGAAGTTAACTTGTGTGGAAGTGGCAGAGAGAATTCACCCATGATGTTTGACCTATCCGAGGTTATTTGTTAGAGCGTTTCTTAATGACGTTAGCCTGTATGGAAGAGGTCAAATGGAATCCCTTGGGATCGATTGTACCTTGATTAGGAGGAGACGAATGCCACATGTATCTCACATCAAAAGTGAAGATTGATCCGTCTTTAGATCGTTACTGTCATTTTGAGGTCAAGATTAAGACCTTGCCTAAGAAGTAGAAGTCCAGCTAGGGACTATATAGAGCTTGAAATTTACTTAAGCATCCTTGCATTTATTAGGAGCATTATGAAAAATGGTTGCCAATGAAATCGTCTCAGACGTTGAAAATATTAGAGGAATCTTTCTTAGCCAGTCATATTTGAGGTTGCAGCCAAAGTTGCCCCCAGTCCAAATCTACTTCTCATAAAATTGATGCAGCAGTGGCTGATGCTTGAGAGGCAATAGAACAATGCATAAGGTTGCCTTCAAAATTGAAGAACTTCCTTTGGACCTGATAATAGATTATGACAAAGGGTCATGCCCAGGTCGTTGACGTAAACAGCCTTTCGAGGTTGCAACAAAGGTTGTCCCATAGCTAGGAACCGTTTTCCCGTATAGCTTCAGGTGCCCCCTCTTGCTCTTAACTCCCACTCTATCACTTTCCCTCTCTCTTCTAACTTTCTTCTCTCTACTCTCTCTCTCTCTCTCTCTCTCTCTCTCTCCAAATCTCTTTTATAAGAAATTATGTATTAAAGCCAATAAATTACACTATCGGAGAATTACAATTTTTAAATTTAAATTAAGTAGCTTAAAATATGCTTATTATAATTATCCATATATTTTTAATATGCTTTTATGAAATATTTTTTAATTATATTTTTATTTAAATTAGATATGAAAATGTACTGTAAAAGAATAGTTGAGCATGATAATATATAGTCCAAATAAATTTGTGTTGAAATTAATTTAAATGAGCATGACAATAAATTTTTTCATTTTTATAAAATTTATCTTCTTGTAACAACTCTAATAAAAAAAAAATAAAAATCCTAATGTCAATTTCAAGCTCGAATGAAAAAGCCTGAGAGTATTTTTAAAATCAGAAATTTGTGCCCCCACAAATAAAGAATCATGGCTCCGCCACTGCCATAGACTACGCCAATCTGTTATGTGCTAGAAATTTTGAGTCAGCAGAGTGTGTGTTTACCGTCTTAGCAATATACAAAAATTCAGCACAAACTGATAAAATTAGTTGGACCAGAGAAATTTTTACGTGGAAAACTCGAAAAGGGAAAAAATTGCAAGGCCTAGCTTAGTTGCAAAAATAACTAGATAGTAAGGGATATGAAGATCTTCCCTTCTTTACTGTTAAAGAAGGAGAGTACAGAAAATTAAGTATGACAATTAATACTCAACAACAGGGTTTGATTTTGCCAATATAGATTATAGATGTCCACAAATGGACTTTTATATTCAACAGCATAGTTAAATCTTGTCAATACTTTGGAGATGGTAGAGATTTTTTATACTGATCCTCAATGATGATGGTGGTTATCGTGATACTACACGGTGGTTGTTGGAGGCAGTGATAGCTGAAAAATGCTAGAGTTCTCCATTGTTCTCTCCTTTCCTCCCTCCCTCATGTTAAGAATGAGGACCTATTTATAGATTTTTTGGAGTGGTATGCTCCGTAAATCTACATAAAATGTAAGGCAAATTAAGAATGCTCCATTAGATGGTCCATATAGATCCCTTCGATCGTTGAGTTTTCATCAAGTATTTACGTGTCTTAATGATGTCAGAATTAAGTGATCCTAGGCTCGTTGGATTCGTCTCGTCGAGCCGCTCGATCGACTATAAGCATGCCATATTTAGAAATTATTTGGTTACCCAATAAATGTTTTGAAGCTTCCAAATATATTTTGGTCCCTTGGTTTGAGCTTATTTGGACTTAGATTGGACTGATTTTAGTGTCATTGGGTTCGTCCTGTCATGACGTTCAATTTGATTATAAGTTTGCTAAGATCAGATTTCAAATGGTCTCAAATTTAATTTTGAAAGTTTTCAATTTAAATATATTTCGAGATTCGCTTGATAAATGAGATATTTTTTTGGTGATGTATAAAATATTATAAAATTATCAACTACCTCGAACTCCTCTCCTCAGCATTAAAATCCTAATAACGAATTCTTTTGTTTAAGAAAAATAAACTTAGAATTTTCTAAGAATCATAGTTAAATTTATTATATATAAAAAACCCGATCTTCCTCTTCTTAGTCACTAGCTCCACCCCCCTTCTTTCCCTACCACATGCACACATGCTGGAACCTGCTCATCTCGGTCCCTTAATCCCACCGTCCCTCAAGCCTGCCCTGCTTCGCTGTGCTTCCTATTTCTCTTCCTTGCTCTTGTTGTCGTGTCTCTCCCCCTCAGTCTTTAGTGAATTTAACAATGGAACCTTCTCTGACAACATCTCGTGATTTTAAACAGCGGAATCGACTATGGTCAGTTTGATTTCTATAATTTTTTTTTCTTTCTGGTGTTACAAGGATAGGAAATGCAAGGACTTGGGTGTGTGTGTTGGTTTGGGGTTGATGAGGAATGGGAGGGTGTTAGGTAGAGGAGTGGGGGGAGAGGGTTGTGTGTGGACGTGCATATTCACTCGTGTGTGCATGTTTTCTTGTGCATATAAGATACCAAAAAGGATATAAGTTAGCCAAACAAAGAGATAGGAGTAGTAAGGATTTAATTCAAATGAAGTGTATTAAGGATGAAGATCAAAAAGTACTTTTCGTAGAAGATGATATTCAACAAAGGTGGATGAGATATTTTGCTAAACTTTTTAATGAAGAATGTGAGAATACGATTGACTTTAGTGACCTTAGCATTCTAAATGAAAATAAAGATTTATGTTTTTATCGGCGTATTAGTAAAATTGAAGTTAAAGAGTCTTTAAAGAAAATGAAGGGTGGAAAAGTTGTTGGACCTGATGATATTCTAATAAAGGTGTGGAAATGCTTAGGAGATGAAGGATTTTCTTGGCTTACTAAACTTTTTAATACTGTTTTGAAGACTAAAAAGATGCTAGATGAGTGGAGAATGAGTGTGTTAATTTCTATTTTTAAGAATAAATGTGATGCATAAGATTGTGCGAATTATAGAGGAATTATACATTTATTGAGAGGTTTGATGGATAAATATAAAGAGAATAAGGAGGATCTACATATGATGTTTATTGATTTAGAGAAAGCATATGATAAAGTTCCAAGAGAAGTACTATGGAGAGTTCTTAAAAAAAAAAGGAGTTAATAACGCTTATATTCAAATCATTATAGATATGTATGCAGGAGCTATTACTTGTGTTCAAACACAAGGTGGTTTGACCAAGTATTTTCCTATTTCGGTTGGATTACATCAAGGATCAGCCTTAAGCCAATATTGCTTTAGTCATGGATGTTCTCACTAGACATTTGCAAGAGGATGTACCTTGGTGTATGCTTTTTGCTGAAGATATTCTTCTTGTTGATTAGACTAGAGAGGGAGTTGAAGGTAAACTTGAATTATGGCGATCAACTTTAGAGTCTAAAGGTTTTCGTTTGAGTAGATCTAAAACAGAATATATGGAGTGTAATTTTAGTAGTAATAGACCTAGTGAGGGGATTGTGACTTTGGGCGATCAAGTTATTAATAAGAGTACACGTTTTAGATATCTTGGATCTATTGTTCAGAGTGATGGTGAAATAGATGGGGATATTATTTGTAGAATTCAAGTTGGATGGTTGAAGTGGAGGAAGGCATCGGGCTTGTTGTGTGATAGAAAAGTCCCCCTCAAACTTAAGGGAAAATTCTATAAGATGGTGGTGAGACCTGCAATGCTTTAATGGTGCCGAATGTTGGCCATTAAAAGAGAAGCATAATACTAAGTTAAGTGTTGCAGAGATGAGGATGCCTAGGTGGATGAGTGGCTTTACCCTTAGAGATAGGATACAAAATGAGCACATATGTGAAAAGGTTGGAGTTGCTCCAGTGGAAGATAAGTTTAGAGAGAGTTGCTTTAGATGGCTTGGTCACAAAAAACAGTGGCCTTCCGATGACCCGATTAGGAAAGTAGAGGTATTAGATTTGACTTATGTTAAGAAGGGTAGAGGTAGACCTAAAAAGACTTGGTTAGAAAATATTAGAAATGATATTTCTTTATTAGATTTAAACGAGAATTTGACTTTTAACAAGATACAATGGAGAAAGAAGATTCATTCTCACGTAGTGGAATAAAAGTTTGATGTTGTTATTGTTGTATAAGATACCAAAAAGGACATTTGACAAATGAGTTTTAAATCAGTGGAATGGAAAACTTGATTTCATTTGATGATTAGATGGTATAAAAGATCTAACTTGGAAAGAAATTCTAACTTTAGAATAAATTTTAATTTCACTAACTTCTAGCTTATAGAGGGAAAATTAGAAATATGTTTAGAGAGATTACTTCAAAAAATAATGTCTTGGGTGCCGCACCTAAAAGTTAGCTGTTGTGTCAAGTAAATATTGTGAAGGCACTAAGATAGAGTGAGAGGTTCAATCAAAATGATAGAACCTACAGTCAATATAAGGCAATATTATGATCATCATTAAATATTTCAGGAGTATTATGTAACGAATAAATATTGTAGAGATTTAAATATTAATTTTATAAAATTATATTTAGTTAGATGATATTATCATCTGATGTTTGGCCAATAAAAAGTCATTGATAGATAAGTTGAACATGAGGTAAAGGTGCACATGCCTTAGTGTTCAAAGCCTTGGTTATGCAGATTATTCAAGTTTTTGTTCATTTCTATGCATATTTAATATAGCAAGCTTTTCTAAATCTAGCCTTGACCCATTAAAGGTTGTTTTCATTTTGTATGAGAGGTCTGAGTTGAATGTTTTTTACTGTGCTAATGCTCTTTATCTTCCCGTACTTTCTTTCTTTTTTTTTCTTCCCTTAATTTCCTTTTATTTTGCCTTTCTTTCTTTCTTTTTAACTGGAAAAATTATTCTGTGCGGTCACCTGACGCAGTTCGGAGGCGAATCAGGACGCGCCACGTCACTTTTTTGTTGTATCGGTGCTGTGTACTGCTGTGTATTGGTTGAAGTGGCGCATCCTAATTCGCCTCCGGACGATCGGTGACTGCACAAAATAATTTCTCTTTCAACTAACTCCCCTCTCTTTCCCTCCTATACATTTATAGGATAAATATTGTAATTACACAACAACCTTTGGGAACCACCCATCATTTGTAGTTACATTTATTTCATGAAAAAGGAAAAGTCCTTCAAAATGTTATCCTTAAACTCTCCTCCTCTTCTCTAAATTTAAGAGAGTTTTTTTTTCGGCCATTCTCATTTAAAAGCCCAAATGTCTCTGATATTCATGTGAAGACTTTAATTTTTTAATTATATTTTAATGAACATTTACACAAAACATCATTATTCAACCATTGTGTTTCTTTAGTTCATATTTCTGACATCTCATTATAAATTTTTGTACTATAAAAGCTCTTTCTGGCTCATTTTTCTTTCTTTTGCTAAATTTTCATGAAACTAAGCTTAGTTGTTAATCTTTGCAGTTTGTGGATGAGAAAGTGCAGTGGTTGCATATTGACATGGCTGGCCCTGTTTGGAATGAGAAGAAACGCACATCTACAGGCTTTGGGGTCTCCACCTTGGTTGAGTGGGTTCTAAAGAATTCTTCTCAGAAAGGCCCACAAGATTAATAAAATTTAAATATTAGTTGTTGTTATTATGAACCAAAATATTGATGTTGCTCTGTTTTAATTTGATTATTCTTCTACCATGAAAACATGACCGGAGACATCACGGTCAGTGATGGGAGAGATTATTACATGCAGAATTCAGACGAGAAAATCGTTTCGAGTCAGTGAGGGTACACAATAAATATATGATAAATACATAATTTTATTTTTTGCTGTGTATTTATTATATATTTGTTGTGTATTCTCACAGCATCGAGCTGTTCGGATTCCGCATGTAATAATTTCTCCTCCGGTGATGAAAGGATTTTCTTGTGAAATTTGTGTTTGGATGGCCAGAAGTGTTTTCTATTATAAAGAAAATAATAATAAATTTTTTTTTGAATATATATTTGAAATTATAATATTATTAACTACTCTTTTTGCAAAGGGCGAAAGTTTTATGGTAATAATTAATATGGCACGCCTAAAAGCAAAGAAAGGCCGACCAGCTCTGCTGTTATTGGGATCCACTCTACCCTCTTTAATAATCTTCATGCCTTCATATTTTCTTCAACTTTTTCTTCTTTTTTTTAAAATACGCTTTTACTAACTTTCTTATTTCTTTAATTTCAAAGATTTTTACCGCTCTACCTAACCTCCGATATATTCTTTATTTTATTAAAAATTAAAATGTTATTATTTTTCTTAATTGAGCACCCTTTAAGCCAAATCTGTTTTCACCAATCAACCTTTGCATAATTATGAAAGATGAAACTCTTAGCAACAACATTAGAGAAGATATCAGCATCTTCTCATGTTCTACTATCCTCTCTTTTTAAGTGGGACAAAGGCTTGTTGTTGTTGTTGTTGTTGTTAAAAAGAGAGGGAACCTCAAGCCAAGGTCATGAAATAAAGAAAATTTTAAGGCATTATCAATTCTTCTGTGATAAAGGTTCCTTCTTATAAGGATAACAATCACATGGATCCCTTTCCACATGGGAGAGGCTTGCAATGAATAGATTTGCTAGGTAGAACAATAAAAAATGGTGCACCAACTTGATAGAGGACCACTAGAATGAACCAAACGAATGAAGCTATCCTTAGTCAAGAGTTTCACATTTAATTGTGGAGGCCAAGGTAATTAAAAGGAAAGCTACCAAACTTGATGCCCAAAGCTTCTCAAAGCCTAATAGCATTGTGAACAATGTTTAAAAAGCATATCTCATATTTAAGAATGTTGACTTTCAAGCCTATAAAATTAGCAAGCTTGCTAATGTTCCTTTTAAGAGATAGCAATTAGGTGAGATCATCTCTTTCAATAGCAAGGAAGTCATCGATAAAGAGTAAATGTGAAATATGAGTGTTATCATTTGCAAGAGGATGGTAGTTCCCACAGCTACCGCTCTCTTTCTAGGAGAAAGGAGAAGTTATCCATACTAATAGTAAATAAGTAATAGTCAATAGGTAAGGAGATAAGGGACACTCTTGTCTCAAGTCATTTGAGGAATTGATGCAAAAATGGACACCATTTAGAATAATTGAGAAGGGCAACTCCATGATTCAATCTGAGTTCCAACCAATAGAATTTTTAGGAAAACCTTTTTGTGCCAATTGTGATAAAATAGCATGCCTATATTAACACAATTGAAGGCCTTCTTAAGGTCAAGTTTGGCATAGAAGAGACATGTAGAATTTTTAAATTTGAAATTATGCATCAATTCATTAGCCAACAAGTTTTTTTTAATTATCATTTTTTTATGAAGGCCTAAATATTTTTTTATGAAGGCAAATAGACCGGGTAATAATAATAGGAAGAACCTTCCTGAGATAGTAAGGATTTTTATAATCACTTTATAGAATGTGTTGCAAAAATAGATGGGTTATAGTCACCCATTGAGTTGGCATATTTCTATTTAGGAATTTGGGAGATAAGACAATGTTTCACTATATTAGGCATTTTATTGAAAGAGAAGAATGATAAATGATGTGATGGAATTTCTTTCTAATAATAGCCTAGAATGAAGAATTTGGCTATAAAATCATCTAGCCTTGGTATTATGTCAAAACTTATACCATGGATAGAATAAAAATAATCTTTCTTAGTGATTGACATCACCATACCTTCAAGAAAATTAGGATGGATGGTTGTTTCGTATGGGATACTTAGTCCATGAGTGAGAGAGAAGTCAAGATTATTATAAATGTCCTTATAGAAACCAATGATAAAATTAGCCATGCTAACTTGAGTGGAGACCAAACAAGTAGAAGTAAACTCTCTATTGTAGTTGGTGTCCTTCTCTCTTTAATGAGGTTATAAATGAATTCCATATCATTAAGCTCTTCTTTTATCCAAGAAACTTTACCCTCTCTTTTACCCACTAGCTCTCGATAATTTTGGCAATAGCATATATATTATAAAGTGCCTTGGTGATTATTTTTTACCATACAAAAGGTACGCTCTTGGAACTACTTAATATTGGCAATAGAGATAGTAAGGGCAAAGCATCTAACCCAGCTTGCATTCCTCAAAGAGTTTTAAACAACCCTCAACTTCTATTAGGACTTTTATTTATCATTGATTGCATTTATAATTTAAGGACGACTACATTTTACTTTACATTTTTTCTATTTTTTTTTTCTTTTTGAAGAGTGCATTAAGCAGATGCATTAAATAAAAGGAAACCTACTACAAACTAATAGCATCACATTCCTCCTTTAACAAATGAGAAAAGGAAGGAGGAATGTGCTCCAAACTAAAGTCATCCCAAATAAAATTACCACTAAGAGTATAGTTAGCATAAACATCTGCTAACTTATTGCAATCCCTATTCACACAATTGAAAATAACATGATTAAAATCTTTAATGAAAGAAAAAAATTCTAATCCAAATTTCGGAATATGCCTATCCATCCTGTTGAGATTGTTTTGAATGCTCTTAATCACATTTTCATTATCTCCTTCAATTATGATACCTTTGTAATGTATCATCCATTCTTTAAGAACACTTTTTAAAGAGAAGATAGGCACCATTTCTAACCGAGAGATATCCTAATGAACACCATTGAAACCAAAAGCAAAAAGAAACCTTCCTTTATGGCCCCAGAGAACAGCTCCAATTCCAGCATTATAAGATGTTAACAAAGCAGCATCCACATTTACTTTTATCCAATCGGGTGGAGGAGGATGCCAAAAATTTTTAAACAACCGAACCGGTTGATTAGCATCCCATAGGCCCGAATTATTTCTATTTACCATAGAAATGGAAGCTACTCCAAGAGCATTAGTTGCAATCCTTAAGTTGCTATCTCCCTTGCCTTGATGAATAAGCTTGTTTCTGGATTTCCAACAAAGGAAGACCGAAGAACAATAAATATTAGCAAGGAAAGTCTTTGTAGAAGCATTGCGTTCCAACCAACTACAGCATTCAACAAAATTTCCAAACACTGGAATTTGAAAACCCCACCGATTCAAGATATTCACAATCTGAATTAGCTTAAAACATGTTGATGCTACATGTTCAATGTCTTCAATCTTCATACAACCAGTAGGACATAAATTTCCTACCTTTAATCTTCTATATTCCAAGAATTGGAATGTAGGAATGGCCTTGTGATGTAGTCTCTACCAGAATAATTCAACTCTTGGATTGAGTTTGATTTTTTTATCCAAGGCCAATACAAATGCATATCTGAATTGCTCACCACATGATCAAAAGCAATAGCAGACAATGATCTCCCAGAGATTTGACACAGAAGCTCGGTTTGATCCTTGAAACAGTTCGGATCAATCTGAATTTTACATATAATTTTGATCAAATCCTCTACAAATACCTGATGCAGCTTCTCGACGTTCCAAGCTCCATTATTAATAAAGTGATCCACGGTTAGACCATTGCTAATTGAATTCGAGATAAAAGTAGGCCACTTGTTTAAAGCTTTATCCAAAATCCAAATATCTTCCATCACATTGATAGTTTCCCCATTGGAGATCTTGTATCTAACAATTGATTTAAGAGCCTTGGCACCACTCAAGATGATCTTCCAAGCATTTGACATGCTCTGCTTCAATTCTGGATTCCAGCAAGAAATGCCATATTTCGGTTCTAAAGCTTTATGCAACATTGAATCAATAAACTTCCATGCAATCTTTGCCCTTAAAGCATCCACCTTCTTAACACAAGAATGAAGATCTCATCCCCCCAAATGATTTGGCTTGCACAAAGATTCCCAACATACATAATGTAATCCACTTCCACTTCCATTCTTGTACCAAATAAAATCCCTACAAGCTTTGTCAATTTCCACCAAAATGCCAACCGGAACCAAAGAATGAGTGCAGTGAAACACCGGGATAGAAAGAATGATTGATTTAGTAAGGATAAATCTTCATGCCAAAGAAATAAATTTGTTTCCCCAAGTATTCAGCTTTCCAATAACTTTCTCCAACATGAAATTGAAATCAGAAGCCACAATTCTCCTCACGGCAATCTTCACACCCAAGTAATTGAATTCTTTAACAGTTTTGAAACCCATAATCCGAGCAATACTCTTCCTTCTTCTTTTTTTCACCACTTTACCAAAAATCATAGAAGATTTAGTAAAGTTAATCTTCTGACCCGACCAATTACATAATCCCAAAGAATACTCCTAATCTTCTTTGCCAACCTTATATTAGCTTCAGAGAAAATCAAAATGTCATCTGCATAAAGCAGATGAGAGATCCTAGGAGCATTCAGATGAACTTTAATCCCTATCTCATTCTCTCCTTGAATTAAGGCATTAGATAAAAGTTGGGAACATATAACAAAGAGGAAAGGAGATGAGGGACAACCTTGACGAAATCCACTATGAGCAGAGATCCAATTTGAAGAATTTCCATTGATAAGAATAGAAAAATTGGGATTTTCCACACACTCCATAATCAACTTAGAGAAGTGTAAAGGGAAGCCAAAATATTTCAAAATTTGTTCTAGAGTTCTCTAAGACATTCTATCATATGCTTGTTCCATATCTATCTTGAAAGAAACCAATCCTTTAGATGCTTTTGAATATATGAATTTATGAAAAATTTCTTAAGCAATTAAGACATTATCTGATAGAGAGCAGCCCTTAATGAAAGCTGATTGATTTTCTAAAATAAGTTTAGGAAGAATCAAAACAAATCTATTGAGAAGAATCTTAGATACACGTTTATAGATGGTTTTACATAAACTTATTGGCCTGAAGTTTGAAGGAATAATTGGTTTTTCCACCTTTGGAATGAGCACAACCAAAGTATCTTTCCAATTGGCCTCCATTATCCCCGTAGAAAAGAAACTCTTTAAAGCATTTCAAATATCAATTTTAATAATGGACCAATAAGTTTTAACAAAAAATGGGTAATACCATCAACACCTGGTGAAACTCCTCCCCCAAGTTGGTTGACATCTCTGATAACTTCCTCCATGGAAAGCTCGGTATTCAGGATCTCCCTGTCATTATCATTCAGCACATATCTCGGAGAAGGCCAGTTGTCCAAAGAGCAAGATCTTGCCTCCCATTTGGTTTCAAAGTATTTGTAAAAAATACCTTCAATATGCTCTTGATCCTCCACAACCACTCCATGTTCATCCTTAATTTTGAAAATGTGTTTGGCATTCCTTCTAGCACTTGCAAAAGAATGAAAAAATTTAGAGTTTAAATCACTATCCTTGATCCACTTTGCCTTAGCCTGTTTCCTCCACCAGGTGTTCAACCGAACTAGAGTACTGTTAAGCTCATTAACCTTCACTATGAGAACAAAAATCTTCTCCTCAGAAAGCCCTCCAGCAGATGCTTCCTCCATTTGCAATACAAGAATTTCCTTCATAAGAGTTTCCTTTTTCTGATTTAGATCATTCAGCTTTGATTTGCTCCAGTAATAAAGAGCCTTCAAGGACCTCTTGAATTTGATGTTTAGAATGTCAGAATGGTCTCCAATAATTCTCTTATTCCAGGCTTTTTGAACAATAGCAGCTGAAGCAAAGTGAGAGGCCCAAGTATCTTCAAATTTGATATTGAAGTTTGATTTTGGAGAACAATTCCCAAGCTTCATCACAATGGGGCAATGATCCGACGCCACTCTAGGAAGATGACGAACCACCAATAACGGAGAAGAGTTCACAGCCGCCGAGTTGACAAAGCATTTGTCCAATCTTTCTAAAATACGTGCTCCCCTGATTTGTTATTGCACCAAGTAAACTTTGGTCCAATAAACTCTGCTTCATGATAATCATTGTTACTTAAAAACAATTTCGTTTCCTTTAGAACTTGGGAAAAGACAAACCTTTTTCCACCCTTTTTATGATCTTTGGAAAATATACAGTTAAAATCACCACCCACCACCGATGATAAATCTTGGGAAGCAAAATCCTCCAAATGATTCCAAAGCTCCCTTCTTTTATAAATGTCTTTATTTCCATAGATTGTAAAAATCCTCCAAACGGTTTTATTCTGAATTTCTAGATCTCCAATCACACATTGATAAGAAGAATACAAGATAGTAAAGGAAGCAACCTTAGTATTCCAAAGTACCAAAATTCCTCCTGACAATCCATCAGAAGGAAGATGAAAAAAATTCCAATCCACTCCAATGAGTGAATTAATGTCCTTTCTTTCCATTGAAGACACTTTAGTTTCTAATAAACCAACAAACATAACACCATTCTCCTTCACAAACTCTTTAAGATATAGAGAAGCATGGATTTTCCTAGCTCCTCTACAATTCCAAAAAGCTATGGAATTCATTGATTGGTAGGGGAGCTAACCCCAACAACCTTGCCTCTGTTTCCCACATCTAACTTTCTACTCCTAGTCATAAGATTAATTGGGCCAAGTGTTTTAAGCTCCTTACCCCACTTTATCTTAACAGAAGTAGTACCAATTTTATTAATGTCCTCAACATTTTCCATTTCAGTATGATTTGTTGTAATAACATTACAATCACCATCCATCTCTTCATCCAATTCACGGATCCCATTGGTAACCTCCTCTTCTAAGTTATCAAGAGCATCAAACATGTTCTTCTTCAAAATACCATGGAAAGGAATTGAAATACCAATTTTACTTGCAGTAGAGTCAACATCACTTGCAGGAACCTCAGCAACATTTTCCAGCATATCTTTGATTAGTTCTCCCTCTTCAAAAACTATATCAATAGCAGCAGCCACCGGGACTTCCTTGATTTCAGTAGATTCTTTATTAAATTCAGCAACAGAACCTCCAAAGTCTACTATAGGCCCATCATTCTCAACTAGAACCAAATTCTGAATGCCCGTATCATTTGTTCCAACAACTTTACAATCTTGCACAGAATTAGCCACTTTCCAAACTTGAATTGAATCAGCAACTGGATTAGGAAGCACCTTTCCTTTAAGTTTGGGTACAAACTAATTTCTTTTCCTAGCATAACTCCTTTTTTTTCCATAATTGACATGAACCCAAGGTCCATATCAATTTTTAGCTATCTCATCTTGACCCACAACAACATCAGCCACCTTCCACTTAGCAGCAACATCCACTGCTGAAGGCTTAATAGGAGCCTTCACTTCTTCAATCCGCACCATTTTGTTTCCTAGGAAATTGTTAATAAGGTGACCAATTTTTCCACACTTGAAGCAAAGCTTAAAGACTTTATCATATTCAATCTTTTGATAGAATCTATTAGAGTCTCCCTCCACCCAAACACCTAATGGAAGTTGCTTATCCAGCGCAATACGAACACAAACTCTACCAAATTCCCTCCTATTCCATTGGAACATGTTTCCGTCCAATAAAAAAGGCTTTCCCACTTAAGAAGCAATCTTGCATATGTTTATATCATCCCAACATTGCAAAGGTAGATTAGGCAATCTAATCCACACCGGTGCCGATAGACCCTTCAAAGAATCTAGAGAAAAAGTTGATGCCCACTTATCAATACCTACTATATGACCTTTAACAAACCAAGGTTCCTCAGTTAATATTGATTCCATAACCGTGGCATCATCACATGAATAAAGAACCCAATCCAATCCCAACATAGTAAGTTGGAATTTCCCAAAACAACTCTATTGTCTTCTCAACTCTAGATTGATAACATAAAAAGGTATGTTATCACCAAAGACTTTGATGACTAAAGCATTCTCCAATCTTTTAGTGTTTTCCAACACATTCCCCATATGTAATTTAACAGATTTTCCATCCTCCGACAGAAAGGATCCAAGGTCCAAATTATCAACTTTCAAATTAGTTTTTCTAGTCCAGGCATTGGGTTGAGACTTTCCCATATTATTAACTGTTTCAGGCGCTGAAACCTAGTTACACACTTGCTTTTCACAATTCAAATCTCCTAAGATACAATGGCGAACCTTCTCCAAGTCATTGGATATAACAGCGGTGTTATCAAATGCTCTTTGAGAACCTGGAACATGAATGTTGTCTGCATTAACCTCCGCCACAACAGCACTACCATCTCTATTAACAGCTTTTAAGATCTATTTTCTAGGACTAGAAGGATTTGAATTGCAAAATCTGCTCACATTGATCTTGAATTCTGAAGAAGACGAAGCCTGGAAATTCGGACTAACCAAATTACGATTCAAATTTTTTGAGTATTTGGGACTTTTCATACCCTCGTCAACTAGAACTTCTTTGCCTTTCCCAATTACCGGGAGCTCCTTTTTCGAAACCAACAAAGCACCTTCAATAATAATCAAAGGTTTCTCTTTACTCGCAGGATTACAAAAACTAGTGAACGATGAACTATCCAAAAAAACTTCAGCAGAAGGTTTACTAGCAATCTTCAATGTAGGAGGAATAGTTCTCCAGGAACCACCATATGGATGACGAGCGTCATCTGTGGATGCCGGTAGATGATCGGAAGAGGATCACCGCCAGGTGAGGCGGCGCAAAAATGAAGGAAAAAAAATTTGAAATAAACTTTCTCTCACTAGAAAATGAGTGTTTCTCTCACTAGAAAATGAGTGTTTTCTCTCAATTGAAAATGAGTGTTTCTAATTTTATTTAATGTTTTATGATTTATTGACTTTCCTTTTTTAAAGTTAAAACCCAAAGAGGGTCTACACGTTAATATCTAAAAAATAATACAAGTCCTTTGAGGGTTCAAATGCTACATAATGCTCATAGAGCTACATTCAAAAAAGTAAAAACATCCCAATGAACCTTACTACTTATAATGTAAAAAAGAGAATAAGTTGAACAGGGGCTAGGAGCCACCACCCAAAAAAGGTCCACCTCAAACCCACCTTGAAGCACACTTTTCACAAGTTGGTAAACCTGCAAAAATTGTTATAGCAATAATAATTCACAAACCAAAAGGAAAACCTAAATAATCCTTGTTGGAAACCTGCTTGATAAATCACCTTTAAAAATCATAGCCATAATAGGAAGCACGATGATATATATATATATATATATATATATATATATATATATATATATATATATATATATATATATATATATATATATATAAGATGAGTAGTTTATGTCCTTTAAGAAATCTGTTAAACAGCACATTCCATTCCAAAGAGAATAGAGGAAAAGGTGCAGCTAAATAGAGAACTATCAACTCAACAAACAGAATTAATACAAGGCCCAGACAAATAGCAACCTAAATGAACACCTCCAGCCTCAACAACACCATCTAGAATATAACCAAGAGATGTTTAGCATCACATAAATATTGCCTAGTTTTTTGTATGAGGTCATTAGGACCCAATCCATGTTCCAGATTAATGTTGACCCCAGATCATTCTAGCTTCCAAACCAATCCAGACCTTAGGATCTATCTAGACCCTAGGATTCTTCTAAACTCCATACTTTAGGATTACTAGACTCTAGGATTCCCCTAGATTTCAAACCCTAGGATCTACCCAGGCCCTAGGATATACTAAGGTCCTAGATCTACCCATACTCTAGATCAATCCAGACCCTAGGATTAGTTCAGATCTTAGATCATTCTCTAAACTCTAAGATCAATTCAAATCTTAGATCAATTTATATCCCAGACCAATCCAGATTATAAATCTTGATCTATCCAGATAGTGAATCAATCCTTAACTCTAATTAGCTTAGATTTCAACAATCTAGTCTCCAAACCTATCTATCTAGATATTAAAATCCTTTTAAAACATAGACCTTAGGATCTACATAGACCTTATATCTATCTAGATCCTAAATCAATCTAGGCCCTAGATCAATCTAGATTCAAATCAATCCTGACCCTAGATCTATTCAAACTCCAGATCAACCCAGACCTTAAATTAACTTATTCAAAACTCAAATCAATCTAGATCTCAAGACATTCTAGCTTTTGATCAATCTAGACCTTAGTTCAATCTAGATTTAAGTCAATCCAGATCTCAAATCCATCTAGATTTCAAACCTACTCAAACTTCAAATCAACCCTGACCTCAAGCCAATCCAGACCTTAATTCAAGTCAAACTTTAATCAAATCTGGACTTTAAACCTACCTTGACTTTAAACCTATCATGATCCTAACTCTAGTTCAAACTATGATCCTGCCTTTGATCAAGCTCCAATCATTTTCAATCACTTATGATTACCCCAAATGATCATAAATGATTTGGATAATTCAGTTCTAATCATTTAAATCCAAAACCCAATTCAAACCAGGAAATCCAGGCTGAAATCCAAGGCTAAAGGTTTAAGTCATGAAAGCCTTTTTTAAGGATTTTTTTTCAAACACTTTAAACCCCTATCAAATGACCTCTGATTTAGAGTCTATTAATTGCATATTGATGGGCCATGTCTTTAGATGTAACCCTACAAATTTGAGCTCAATTTGAGACCTCTAATCCTAAAAACTAAAATAAAATTCGAAGGCTATAAAACCTTCAAATATTTATGGCCATTACCACTAGACCTGCCATCTAGTGGATTTCAAACCAAATGATCTCCAAATTGCTTGGGACCACATCCAGTAATTTTCAAATATCAAACCAAGCCTATTGGACTCAAACCTAGACCCTCGGTCAACCTAGGTTGACCAAATATACCCTTTAAGGGCCCAAATAGGTAATTTTACCAAATTGAACTCCCTAGACCTTAGGACCACTCCTAATAGACTTCAAATACCATTTCAAACTTGCTGAGCCCATGCCCAGCTCCTGGGTCAACCTAGGTTGACCCAATGACCCACTAAGGGCCCAAACAGGTAATTTGATCTAGATGACCATTTTGATCCTTCAAACCACCTCCACTAGACTCAAAATATCAAATTAAATCCATTGAGCTCAAATCTAGGTCCTGGGTCAACCTTGTTGACTAAGTCAACCTAGGTTGACCCAATAGTCCCTTAAGGCTTTAAATGGGTTATTTCAACCCATTCAATCAATTTGACTTCTCCAACCCATATCAAACCTTCAAATTAACTCTTAATCACACCCCAAGCATTAATCAATCAAATCCAAGACAACTTAACCAATTGAACCCTCTAAAACTTGGTCAAACCACCTTTAAACCTTCCTTAACTTATTCAAATTTCAAGTCCCTAGCCATCAAATCCTCTCCTCTTCATTCAAGCAGCTCTTCAAGTCCCGTTGGTTGCCACCTCAGCCAAAGTAATATGTTGACTGGTCAACAATGTCTTCCAAAGGCTTTTAAGAGGCTTTAAGTGGTCAAACCACCCCCTAGGAGCTAATCCACTCCATTTAAAACTATCCCAGTAGCTTAGCCATGGTCTAGAACCTTCTTAAGCCTACTCTCAGCCCTTAGATCAAAATAGAATGAGCTCTAATCATTCCACATGTGCACATAGGGATAAGGATTAGTTTACATATCATGTCCTTGTATCCTTTTTATTCCCCTGCTCCTACCTACCCGCTGGACAGATGGCCTGATCCTGTAGTGTCCCCAAGTAATCCCAGCCATCCATTTAGCATGGGCATACTTGAATAGGGCAAAAATCCCTAAAATCAAGCTCATTCTCTCCTTAGCTCCCTCTCTCCAACCAGACCTCCTCAAGCCTATATCTTTTTTCGTTTGAGCTCCTAGCAGGCTCCTCCTCCCACCCACAGTCAAATCCCATCAGTCAAAGTCGCCGCCAGTGAGTCTCCGGCCACCTCAAGCATCCAAACCATCCAACTCTAATATTAGGTGATAGAGAGCTTTTCAAATCGTGACTCCTGAAGATAAACTAAGCATGGATAGTCTACAAGCTCAAAGATATCAAAAGTTCTAAAATCCAACTGTTAGATTTATCAAAAACTCAAACCCTAGCTTAGAAACCTTAGGCTAATTAGGGTTCAATTCGTAGCTATTTTGAATTGCATGAAATATTAGCCATTGATCTTCTGATCAACGACTGATATTCTATCTTTCTGTGATTTGATCCCGCGTGTATCAATGGCTGGAAGCTGAGATCTCCATCCGATCACATCTGGGTCGCTCGTTTCAAATCATGGGGAATCCAACAACCATAAGATCATGCCGATGTGGATTAGTATAATCACGTTTGCGGTTGATGATTACCCAATCATTATCGGTAGCGCAATCATTACACCGCTAGATAATGATTGGTCGCGATTTGATATAACCAATCGCGAAGCACCACGTGTCCTCTAGCCACCAGTAGTGCCGTCGTTTATTTAAATTGATTTTAAATTAATTTAAAATCATTTTTAAATTCAAAAATTTAATGTAATACATGAAAATTTTTAGATTTTTAAAACCTCTAATTTAAAATAAAGAATATTTTAAAATATATTATATATTTTAAATATTTTTAAAATATTTTTATTAATTAAATATTAATTTAAATATAAAAAATTAAAAATTTATTTTAAATTAGTTTAAACAATTAAAGAATTATTTTAAGACTATTTAATTTTAAATTTTAATTAATTTTAAATTATTTAAATTTATTTAATTAACTTAAACTTAAAAAATTCAAATAAAATTCATATTAAATAAAAAAAATTAAGATAATACCTTAACATATTTAGAAAAATAAATATTTTAATTTAAAATTTATTTCAAGAATTAAAAACTTAATTTATCTTAATTAATTTTAATTACTTAATTTACTTTAATATTTAATTAATATTTAATCAAATATTATATTAAATATTTAAAATTTTTAAAATTATTTTTTAAAAAAGTATTTTAAACAACAAGAGGATCTCTCAAAAATATATTAAAATTATTTTAAAGATATTTTAAATATTTAATTTTAAGGCTTATATTTTCATATTTAATAATATATATATATAATTTTTTTATCCTTAAGAGATCCCATGAAATTTTAAATATAGATTGAGTATATATGAATAACATTAGTGGGGAGTGGTCACTAATCAATGAGTAATTACTTTGTTAATTATTCATTGATTAATCTCTTAATTAATTAAGCTTTATTTGCATTTATGGGTGCACACACTCACTTAGTTTTAGGCTCTCCTAAATTTAAAGATTTGAGTGTGATTATGCATGTTTACATACATGTTAAGTTCAAGGGTTAGCAAAATATTGATTTGATCCTACAGAATTTAGCGACATCATTAAGGACAAAAATTAAGGACTCATTTAGAGAACCTAAAAAAATTCTAAGAATTATGACACACTTCCTACTGACTTGAAACTTTGAACATTCAAACTAAGAAACACATATTGCCTTAAGAAAAATTTTCATTGATTTTTGAAATCATTAAGCCCCTTAATCAATCAACTTAAGTTTAAACCCTTAATTAAGCCCTTAAAATTCCAGAAAATTTAATAAATCATATTTATATCACAAAAATACAAATAACACTCAAATTGATCATAAATCAATTCCTACTTGAGAAAATTATAACCACCTATATTTTGACATTAATTTTATGAATAATTTAATTTGAATTGAAAATTAATATTTAATTAATTTAATTAATTTAAAATAATTAAAAAATTCCAAAAAATTCTCAAACACTTGATAATCTCTCCTTAGATTATTTCTGATCTTTGAGAGTGATTTCAAGAAGTTTGGAATTAGTTTGGATTCAAATCATCAAAAGCTCCTTAATTAAGTTAATTAATTAATTCAATTAATTCATCAAACTTTGAAAATTCATAACTAATTTTCAAAAATTCTAAATTGAGAAAATTCAAAGGCATTAGACTTCATTTAAGGTCTAATATTTATTAAAAATATTAAACATCCAAAAATAATTCAAATCAAAAGTCAAACTTCTAGTCAAACTTAAAGTCAAATTTAAGTCAAAAGTTTAAACCTTCATAATTAAATTTAGAAAAATCCAATTCTAACAAACTTAATGTTTAATTGCTCATCTTAAGTCCTAATATTTTAGAAAAGTATTAACTTTTTAGTAATCAACTTTAATAAAAAAGTCAAAATTTGACCCCTTTAATTAAATATATTAAATAATTCAAATAATTCCATAAAATATAATAATTGTTTTAAAAATCTAAAAAATTTTAATCCAACCTTAAAATCGATAATCAATCAATATTAAGTAAGAATCATTAACCTTTAAACCTTAATTAATTTAAATCACTTATCATACTAGTTACTACTAGGTAACTTGGGCCTACGAGACTATTAACTTAGCCCCAAAGAAGGTGAAATAAACTTCATGGCTCTAGTTTAATAAAAGTAGTAAAAAGCAACCTTTAAAACATATCTTAAAATTAATCTTAAGATATTAAGATTGAAAGTATGAGATGAGCCAAGAGGGGGGATGAATTAGTATTTTAAAAATAAATCCTAATCAAGAGTTCTAATTTTTAAGGATTTTTTAGATTTTTAAAAGGATGATTTAACTAATCAAATGCAGAAGCTAATGATTTATAAAAAATTACAAAGATGGTGATTATATTCTAATTATCACAACAAAATTTTAATCTTAGATTTTCACCAAGTAGTTATCACAGAAAATAAAATGCATGAAAATAAAGTGTGAAAGTATAAATCAGAATGAGCACACCAGATTTATAGTTGTTCGGTCAAATCATGACCTACGCCCACTCCCCAGAGTCCTTCTCTCTGGGTATTTCACTATCACTACAGTGTCTCTCCTTTAGCCCCTACAGCTAGGCGAAGAAGCCATTACAAACTCTCTTTCACCAACCCGGTGCGGCAGAGGACCGTACTCCTTTCATAGGCAGAGAAACTTGACTCCTTTTCACCCTCCTGGTGAGGCAGAGAACCTGAACTCCTTTTCACCCTCCTGGTGAGGCAGAGAACCTGGAATCACTTTCACCTTCTCCGGTGCGGCGGAGTTGCCGGGTCTTTTGACACCAGAGAGGTCTTCTTTGTTGAAATCCAAGATCCTGAGCACTTAATTTTGATGGTGAAAACTAATACTTACTGAATCCATATAGACTTCCTTAAGATTATAAATATTTATCATTGCATATGAGCACTAACATTTCAGGTCAGATACACACTGCTCAAGGTTGCTGGAGACTCAAACTGGGTAGAATAAGATGTTGAAAATCTTGTAATTTTTAATTTCTTTATTTTTTATTTTTTATTTTCTTGAGTCTGCCACAAAAGCATGTATGTGAAAGGAACAACCATGCACACACACAGGGGGAGATTTGTTTTCATGTTTAAATTTTTTTAAAAAATAATTATCGTACTGTATGATTTTCAATCGTACTGTATGATAAATCATTAATACTCAGGCTAATAACTATTTTCCAGATGATTAGTTTTGTAAGCTAATCGTACTGTACGATTAGGTTCAATTGAAAAAAACCCTAGCTGCCAGAATAAGTTTGGTAAGTTTATAATTTTGATTTTTGAACTATTCGTACTGTATGATCCAGATCGTATGGTACGATTAATTGAATACTTATCAAAATTATCTCCCGTAATTAGGAAATAAACTTTAGTTTATTAATTAAAGTAGATCGTATTGTACGATACTATATTGTACCGTACGATAGTCAGAGATGATTTCATTCATCCCTTTGATCGTACCAGATGAAACCAAAGTTTTTTATTCTATTCATCCTGGATGATATTCATATCGTACTGGACGATAGCCTAAAATGAACTAATCGTACTGTACGAATAGTGCAGTGCTGGACGATAGTCAGAGATGAATTTGCTTGTCCCACAGATCGTCCTACACGAATAGTTGAAAACAACATGATCGTCCTGTACGATATACATATCATACAGTATGATATTTATAGAATTTGAGAACTGTTCATCTGTGCTCGTACTGAACGAAGCTGTATTTGAACTGATCGTTCTGTACGATTATAGATCATACTGTACGAACAGAGACGGAAAAGTTAAAATTTTTAGGGTTTTCTGAAGCCTGATTTAAAAAGAACTTTAATTTTTCAATTGAGTGTTGTTGGTCTTTCTTCTTACTGTGAGAGGCATTGAGAGAGGAAGGGACTCTTGAGGGAGAAGTTTTCTTTGGAGAGATCTAGGGCTTGTGAGAGGAAGGTGAAGGTGAGCTTGAGCGTGAGGGAGAAGGAGTGTGAGGGGATCACACGGTGGCTCCAAGCTAGCTGCATGCTTTGCTCCTCTTGTGGCTTTGGGGAGTCTTGGGAAAGTTCTCTAGGGGAGAGAGGCTTCATGATCAACATTGTCAAGGTACTTTGCCGTCTCTAGGAGGGAGAAAAAGGAGAAGGTCCGCTGCCGTCACCAGGAGGGTGACATAGCGTTTGGTATTCCGTCACACCGGAGAAGGTGAAAGTGAGTCTTATAAAGGCTTCTTCGCCTTGCTGTGGGAGCAAAAGGAGAGTTAACTTTTAGTAGTGCAAATCCCAGAGTGGAGGACTCCGTGGAGTGGATGTAGGTCAAGTGATCGAACCACTATAAAAATCTCTGGTGTGCTTTTTCCATTTTTACCACACTTTACTTTTCACGCATTTTATTTATTACTTTTAATTATTTGGTGAAAAGTTTGATTTAGATCTTATATTGTGAAATTTGCAATTGTGTCACCAATATCGTTATTGTGAACGAACTTCTAGCTTCTGCATTCTACTTATTAAATTGTTATTTTAAAAATAAAAAAAAATAGAACTCCTATTTAGGTTTAAATTTTTAAAATACCAATTGACCCCCCCCCTCTTGGCGAATCTCTAACTTTCATTCTTCCCAAAGCTTCCCTCAAGACAATCCTTAACTCTTGGAGGAACTCAGGTGCAAGTTCGCCAGAGCAATCGTGTAAAAACCCCCTCTCACACTCCCTTGAAGCCCACAAGGATCTTCTTCCTCTCTTACAAACTCCACCATTTCTCTCCCTAGCCCAAAGCTCTCTCTTCAAGCTTTCTCTTGAAGAAAACAACTTAATGAATGCTCAAAAGACTCATACAAAGTCTTATGAGAAAGCTTAAATAGAGGGCTTAAAAAAACCCTAAAAATTCAATTCAGTCGTCAAAGATCATATAGTATGATCACAGGATCGTACAATACGATGTGTAAAATTTGACCTGTTAGTGCTATACATTTAGTATGAACATCAGTATGAACAGTTCAATTTGCCTATAAGTGTTGTACGATCATTAGTATGAATGACCATTCGTGTAGTATGATTAGTTCAACCGAAATACAGTTCGTCCATGATGAATCATGGGATGACCAAAATCATCTCTGTTGATCATACAGCACGATCTAATTCATACAATACAATCAAAATTAAGCAGATTCAATTGACTAATCACAGAATTAAATTTGGCAATAATTTAAACATCATAAAGTATGATTAGGTTCATACAGTACGAATAGAGCAACTTTTTAAATTCAAAATTTTGCCTAATTTAATGAACAGTGAGGTTTCTAATTATAATAGATCATCCAATATGATGTGGTGTTCGTACTGTACGAATAATTTTATTTTAAAATTATTTTTTTAAGAAAAAATAAAATATTTTATTAATTTCTATAACACCAGATCGTACAGTACGATGTACAGAAAAATTAAAATATTTAACATTATATTTGCTCCCCTTGTGTGTGTGTGCATGGTCACCAGGCTATCATACATCCTAATAGGACTTAACTTAAGAAGTTAAAAAATAAATAAATGAAAATTATAGACTCTTTTAACGTAACCTATTCTACCCAATCTTGAGCCCTGAATCTTCAAAGAGCGGTGCATGTTGTACATGAAATGTTAATCAACACACAAATAGATATGCATAATAAATACTAGGAGAAATAAAGAGGCAATCAATAATATTTTTATCATTAAAATCATAAACTGGGGAGCTCGAGTTATAACAATCTCCCTCTTTTTGATGATGGCAAATATTATTGGTTGAATTTATAAATTTAAAAATATTTTCTCCTAATCTCCCCCTCACTAAGGGAATTATATTAAAAAAAATAAGGGTAAGCATTTTTTTTAAATATTTTAAAACTAAATAACAGAAAATTTTAAAATCTAAACCACAAATACAACCAACCACAATACAATTCTCCCCCTTTGACATTATCAAAAAGAAGAGATAAAATGCAACACATAAGTTAAACTACATGTAGAAGAAAGTAACAACATACAAAAAGAAACTAAAACATGAAATCATGCTTAAAAAATAATAAAAATAAAACACACAAAATAGATAAACAAATACAGAAAACACACAAACAAACCTCAACATACTTATACCTGATCAGAATTACCAATCGAATCCTTGATGATTTAGTATAAGTTTGTTACATCATCATCTTGCTCCTATTCTGATGATTCAGAAGCTAAGTCTTCCCAGGACATCTTTTGCTTCTTTTCATTTTCCCTTATTGCAATTGGCTTATTAGCACTCTTTTTCTTTATAAGGTGTTTCTTAAGATTTGGGCATTCATTTTTAAAATGTCCAGGTTTCCTACACCCAAAACAAATTATGTCAGAAGCAACCTTATCATATTTTTCATTTTTACCTTTGCTCCACTTTTGTTCACGCTTGTGCTTACGCTTTAGCAGACTTTTGAATTGGCTTGTTATTAATGTCATTTTCTCATTCTCATCACTTTCTAAGCCATCTTTATCTGTGTCTTTTGCTTTTAGCACTATAACCTTTTCATCACCTACATCCAAAAGTCTTTGACTCACACTTTGCTCGTAGGAAATGAGTGAGTCGATCAGATTATCAATATAATAAGCATTTAGGTCTTTTGATTCGCATATAGCAATGACTTTGGCATCAAATTTATCAGGTAGACAACATAGAATTTTGTTGGCTTTTTTAAGTTTGAAAGTTCTCTACCTAAAGCATGCAATGATGTTATAATCTGAGTAATCCTAGTAACATGTCTAAGATAGACTCATAAGATTTCATGAAAAAAAGTTCATAGACATACAATAATACGTTTAATCTAGATTGTTTAACTTCAGTACTACCTTTATATGTAATGCATAGTTTATCCCAAACTTCCTTGCCTGTGATACAAGTAGAAACAATCATATAATCTTCAGAAGTTTAAGCACATAAAAAGCAATTCAAAGATTTTGCATTCAATTGAGCATAAAGTTTTTCTTCTCTACTCCATTCAGTTAAAGGAATATTAGTTTTCACACTATTAATAATATGAGACAGTACAGAATATTCAGATCGAATCATATGCCAAATCCTAAAATCAATAGATTGTAAAAATATAGACATGCAAATTTTTGAAAAATTAAATAGTATATTGTCAAATAAGGGTGGATGGGTTATGGAATAACCCTCTGCAGTATTACAGTTACCAAAATGTGTCATGGATCGTTTGTTTCTAGGTTTTTTAAAATACTATTTTGAAATCCCGCTCTGATACCACTTGAAAGTATGAGATGTGCCAAGAAAGGGGGGGGGGGTGGCGTGAATTGGTATTTTAAAAATAAATCCTAAATAAGAATTTTAATTTTTAAGGATTTTTTTAGATTTTTAAAAGGATGATTTAACTAATTAAATATTGAAGCTAATGATTTATAAACAATTACAAAGATGGTCATTATAGACTAGTTATCACAATAAAATATTAAACTTAGATTTTTACTAAGTAGTTATCAAAGAAAATAAAGTGTAAAAGTATAAATCAGAATGAGCACACCAGATTTATAGTGGTTCGATCAAACCATGACCTACATCCACTCCTCAGAGTCCTCCTCTCTGGGTATTGCGCTATCACTATAGTGTCTCTCCTTTAGTCCTCACAGCTAGGTGGAGAAGCCCTTAAAAACTCTCTTCCACCAACTCGGTATGGCAGAGGACCGTACTCCTTTCACAGGCAGAGAACATTGACTCCTTTTCACCCTCTTGGTGAGGCAGAGAACCTGAACTATTTTACACCCTCCTGGTGAGGTAGAGAATCTGGAATCACTTTCACCTTCCATGGTGTGATGGAGTAGCCAGGACTTCTGACACCAGAGAGGTCTACTTCTCAAAGCTTCCCTCAAGATAAATCTTGACTCTTGAGAAACTCAGGTGCAAGTTCGCCGGAGCAACCGTGTGAAAACCCCCTCTCACACTCCCTTGAAGCCCACAATGATCTTCTCCCTCTCTTACAAACTCCACCCTTTCTCTTCCTAGCCCAAAGCTCTCTCTTTAAGCTTTCTCTTGAAGAAAATAACTCAATGAATGCTCAAAAGACTCATATAAAGTCTTATGAGAAAGCTTAAATAGAGGGCTTTAAAAAACCCTAAAAATTTAATTCAGCTGTCAAAGATCGTATAGTACGATCGCAGGATCGTACAGTATAATGTACAGAATTTGACCTGTTAGTGCTGTACGATTCAGTATGAACCTCAGTACGAAAAGTTCAATTTGCCTGTAAGTGTTATATGATCATCAGTACAAATGACTAATCGTATAGTACAATTAATTCAACTGAAATGCAGTTCATTCAGGATGAATAATGGGATGACCAAAATCATCTCTGTTGATCTTACAATATGATCCAGTTTGTACAGTATGATCAAAATATTAAAATTAAGCATATTTGATTGACTAATCACAGAATTAAATTAGACAATAATTTAAGCATCATACAGTATGATTAGATTCATGTACAACTTTTAAAATTTAAAATTTTGCCTAATTTAATGAACGATGAGGTTTCTAATTATAACAGATCATCCAGTACGATGTGGTGTTCGTACTGTATGAATAGTTATATTTTAAAATTATTTTTTTTTCAAAAAAAATATTTTAATTAATTTTTATAACACCAGATTATACAGTATGATCTAAATCATATAGTACGATGTACAAAAAAATTAAAACATTTAATATTATATTTTCTCCCCTTGTGTGTGTGTGCATGGTCACTAGGCTATTATACACCCTTATATGACTTGACTCAATAAGTTAAAATATAAATAAATAAAAATTATAGACTCTTTCAATATAACCTATTGTACCCAATCTTGAGCCCTAAATCTTCAAAGAGCAGTGCATGTTATACCTGAAATGTTAGTCAACACACAAACATATATGCATAACAAATACTAGGAGAAATAAAAAGGTAATTAATAATATTGTTATCATCAAAATCATAAACTTGGGAGCCCGAGTTATAATAAAGATTTAAAATTTAATTAAATATTCCTTTAAGCCTTCAACTAATAAGAATATAAAATAACTTTAATCGATTACCTTATATAAGACATATCAAAGGCATACAGCCTACCTCACACACTTTAGATGGTTGCTAGAACAACCAACTCTAGTACTAGGCTAGGCCAGTTTTTACTTTTCTGCTACTTATGTGTGCTAGGTTTTTCATGATTTTCACTACATGTTGGTTGCTAGTAACAAGATTGATTGGTGTTTTTATTTATTTAATTTTATGCAATCTATGATATAATTGATTGTGTGTTAGATCTACCCCTAGGTTAGGGATGATTTATACTAATTCAATTTTATGTTGGTGGCCATACTCATATAGGGCATAAAAATTAAAGGGGGCAAATAAATAATTAAGCTTTCAAAATTAACTATTTTTTTGTAGGTGCTTCAAAAATATTTAAGACCCCCTTTAAATTAAAAGAGCATGGCCAAGCGTGGCTTTGAATTGAGTATTTTAATTTCAAATATTAACTGCTTGAGATATTGATTTCAATATTAATTGCTTAGGATAACCATGCAGGTGTTCCCTAGTCTTTTGATTTTTAAGAGTTCAAATGTATTTAATTTAAATTCAAGTTGTAATTAAGTCATTTAAAGTGACAATTTGAGATGGAATGGCATCCAACTTGGAATCTAAAGAGGAAGGGACATCCCTTAGGGTAGAGTTCCTCTCCATTTGGAGATCCAAATTGGGATGACTTTAAAGTATCCAAAGAGAGAAGATAACGCCCCTTTTGAGGGGGAGTTTTTTTTTTCATTTGGATGTCCGAACCGGACGATCCAAGGAGTCTCATAGAAGGATGAAGAAGTGAAGAACGAGAAGACCCATTCTCAAAGTCAAAGTCACTTGAGTCGTAGGAGTAGAATCCGGATAATTGTCAGTGGTACCCAGCCACTTTATTTTTCTTGTAGACCCTAAGTTATATAATTAAGTGGCACTTGCCACACGGACTTTTAATTTGAATGTGAATTTAATTAATTTGATTTATAACTGATCTGTTGATTGAGATTAGGATTTGCATGTTTTTAGTAGTTTTTTGGCACTTTTGCATGCTAATTTTGATTTAGCCTGGAACCCCATTGGAGGCTCATGAGGGTATAAATAAAACTTTTTCTACTTAAATAAAATTAAAAGAATTTAAGCTTAGATAATAACTCTAATACTCTAAAGAAGTAAGCCCGAGACCTCTAGGAGTTCTCATTGCATAATTATTGTATCTTCTTTCCATTTGTTGGGCACCTCCCTGCCTGCGGGTTCTGGCAGATCACCTGGCCTATGAGGGTACAGTTCTGTCGAGGGGAATCTGTGTATTTTTCTAGGAAAAAATCCATTTTTAAGACTTTTTTAAAAACTGCTTCATTGTGATTTAAGCATTTAATCGAGTCAACTAGTATGCACTATATTAGAAACAAATTTAAAAGTGTCTAAAACTTTAATTTCCTTTATTTAAGTATCAAATACCCAACATAAATCCAGGGGCCAATTAGGAATCTGCTCTAGATGTCAGCCTCAATTCCTTAAACTCAATCTAATTAACGCTCATACCACTATACATTTAAAGACTGGATACTTGGTTTTAAAGCATTTAGGTGGTTTAACTGGCTCCCCAATCTAGGCCGAGGTAAGTCCAAATTCTGCATTACATTAGCTAGGTTCGGGTTACTAATTTTTAGTACCCAATTTAGACTTAGGTTCTGAGGCAGGCTTAGGCTATAAGACCTCAATCTTCGAGAATTAAATCCCAATTTTCTAATAAAATTGATCATTTAGAATTTAAATCTTGTTCAATAAAATTTAAGCCTAACACTTAGGATAGGCTGGGGTGTTTTTGAATTGATTCAGAATCTCAAAATACTCCATACCCTTCCTCCTTTGACCTCTAGAAAGAACTGCTTAACCTTGAACCAATCTCATTTGAAAATTCCAACCCTTGCCTCCTTTGACATCAATCTTTGAAAATCTTAAATGAAATTTATATCATTATTTTAATCGAGAGTATTTATAGGAAACTCTGGTTTCCCTACGATATAATTAACTATGAAGGCTTATGCTCATAGGAGATTTAGAAACCTAGATCGAATTTTTAAAATCAAAATTTCAAAACCTCAATTAACGTTTTTTGGGAAGATCAAAAGTTAATGATTATTATTATTATTTTCAGATGATGAATAGTGATTGATAACTTCTCTCCTTGGAGAGATATATCAATTATTACTGTAATTTTGATTATGAAATTAATAATCTTTTTATCCAAATTATTATAGTTAAATACCTAATTGAACAATCATTTTGACCCTCTAGGATCATATATAGTTCTTTCTCAAATTTAATTATGATAGTTAGGATAAATTCAAATTCTAAGATCTGAACCTATCAGGGAATGATATCTTTACCTCCCGAGTAATGTATCATTCATGATGATGTGTTCGATTTCAGAATTAAACTTTCTCAAAGAAAATTAAATTTTTTAAAACTACACTTTTTTTTCAATCAAACAAAAAAATGGTGACTCCGTTGGGGATAAATCTCACTCTCCATCTTCAATAGTGGTACAAATTTTATTGCATCGATAGTTTTGACTACCTTTCCGTCCATTGGTCCCTCTACCCATTTATTTCTTGGGTAAGTGTGGCCAACATCAATTAAGACATGTTAAAAGAGAGGTGAGTGTAAGAAATCTCTATCAAAGTCGGGCTCTAATATTTCCCCTCCAAGTTAATTGATAGAGCGAAAGAGTCGAGCCAAATCTTTCAAAAATTCTTCTGTATATGTTATAAACTTGCATGCTCAAACAAATCATAGCATGATAAGTTTCATAATTTATAAAAAATCTGTTGCGAATCTGGTTTTGATGATGACAAACATGTTTGCAGTGTGTTTTGCTTGGCTAATCTGTTTCAGGCACAAAAGACCACGAGCCACTCAAGTCAACTCAAGATCGGGTCCAAGTGCGTCAAATGTATGATTTTTCTTTTTATTGAGTCAATTGTAATGTAACTGATTCCCTAGCTAAGTAACCTTGCACACACACACTCAGGGAGAGAGATTGAGTGAATTAGAGTTTCTGTTAAATTTTTGTTTAGATCATCCTGGATGATTTTCACATCGTCCTGGATGATCCAGCCAAAATAGAAACCCTAATTAGGGCGACTAAGTTAAGAGGGTCTGATTAAGCAGATCGTCCTGGATGATCTCCGAATCGTACGGGACGATATGCCCAAATCAGAAATTCTCAGCCACCAGATCAAGTTAGGCAAGTTCTTATTTTTAGATACTTGGTCTGATCGTCCCGGACGATACGTGTATCATCCCGGACGATCCAGTACAATCATGCCTAATTTAATATGGTAATTAAGGAAAGCAATTTATTTTTGGTTGATACAATCATATCGTCCTGGAATATCGCAGGATCGTCCCGGACGATCATGATCGTTTAGTGCATTTCAGCTGTACGTCCCGAACTGTGTTCAGGACGATTTGGGCACTTTTTGAACTAATCGTACAGGACGATGACCCTATCGTCCTGGACGATTAAGTCATTTTTTGGTCGTCCAGCACAGATTTCTCTGGACGACCCGAACTGTCTTCTGGACGATTTTCCTCAATTTGCACTAATCGTCCCGGACGATTGCAGGATCGTACGGGACGATATGAACAATTTTTTTTTACTGATCGTCCAGAAGAGCCAGATCGTCCAGGCTGAAATAGCTGAATTTGAACTGATCGTACAGGACGATCTACCGATCGTCCTGGATGATCTTGGCCGACCAGTTGAGATTTAGGGCAAATTTTAAGCCCTCTTTTAAAAGAACTTTTTCCAAAATTTGGAAAAATCTTTTGCTGCCTTCCTTCCCTGAGAAACCCTAGAGAGAGAGAGAGTTGGGAGAGAGAGAGAAGATCTTGTGAGGGGGAGTTAGTGAGGGATTCACTAAGGTTGCTCCAAGCACGGATCAACGTCGTCTTCTCCGCTCGTCGTCTTTCGTCTAGTCGGTGTTCATCGTGGGAGGTTCGTTCGCAAGAAGATCCGGGGTTCTCTGCCCGCTTCAAGTGGAAGCAAAAGGAGTTCGAAGGTTCTCTGCCCGCTTCAGGTGGAAGCAAAATGAGTTTGAAGGTTCTTTGCCTGCTTCAGGAGGAAGCGAAAGGAGGTCGAGTTCTCTGCCTCACCGTGTGGTGAAAAGGAGGTGTTTGTACAGGCTTCTCCGCCTTACTGTGGGAGCAAAAGGAGAGACACTTTTTGTTTAGTACAATACCCGGAGGGGAGGCTCCGGGGAGTGGACGTAGGTCAAGTTGACCGAACCACTATAAAATCTGGTTTGCTTTTCTGATTCAGTTTTGCACTTTACTTTTCTGATATTAACTGCTTAGGTGAATATCTGTGGTTGATCTTTTCGTTCTTGTTTATTTGTTTCCGCTGCTACGTATCGAAAAGATTTTCATTATTATCGTGAAATTTTTAAATAACCAATTCACCCCCCCTCTTGGTTAGCCTCGGGACTAGTTCACTAGGGCTTAACATCCCTATCGAACTTTCAAGTGGTATCAGAGCGGGATTCAAAATTTAGGTTTAAAAACTTTTGAATTTGATCCATGGCTAACTATAATAATCATAATACTGCTGAAGGTTATTCTATTACAAGACCACCGTTGTTTGATAATATTCCTTTTGATTTTTGGAAAACACGCATGTCTACTTTTCTTTAATCTATTGATTATCGCATGTGGATGTTAGTTAAGGACGGATACGAACCACCTTTTAGACTGATTAACAATGTGAAAATTGAATTGCCTTTTGCTGATTGAATATTTGATGATCGTGATTTAGCACAGTTAAATGCAAAATGCTTGAACTATTTCTTTTGTGCTTTAAAATCTGAAGACTATATGCGTGTTTCTACTTGTACAACGGGAAAGAAAATCTGGGATAGATTATGCATAACATACGAAGGTACAACTGAAGTCAAACAGTCTAGGTTAAACATCTTGTTACATGATTATGAACTTTTTCGCATGAAACCTAGTGAGACTATTTCAGAAATGTACACAAGGTTCACTCAGATTGTTACCTCTTTGCATGCTCTAGGTAGAGAACTTACTAACTACGAAAGAGTGAACAAAATTCTTAGATGTTTGCCTGCTTCTTATGATGCTAAGATTACTGCTATTACTGAATCTAAAGATTTAAATACTTACTCTATTGACAGCTTACTTGGATCACTCATTGCTTACGAGCAAGGGGTGAACCAAAGGCAACTTGATGCAGGTGAACGCAAGAAAGAGAAGACAGTGGCACTAAAGGCCAAAGATTCAGATGCTAGCACTTCCGGGTCTGATAGCGATGATGTTACCTTAATCACAAGGCAATTCAAAAGCTTTCTAAGGAAGAAACATAAGAACTATCAGAAGTGGAACAAGGGTAAGTCCAATAAAAATTTTAAGGGTTCATTTGAATCTATTTGTTTTGAATGCAAGAAGCCTGGAAACATTAAGGCTGATTGTCCAACACTTAAAGCTCACCCAAGCAAGGAGAAGGGTGAGGAGAAACCAAAGTTCAGAAAGGACAAGAAGCGGATTCAGAAGGCATTCTGGGTAGACTCTGCATCCGACTCTTCTGAGACTGAAGCTGAAGAGGAGGAAACAAACTTGTGTCTTATGGCTGATGATCACCCTGGTTAGTCAGATCAGGAAGAGGTATGTGAGCTAAATTACGATCAATTATTTGAAGTTTCTGAAAGAATTCATACATCGTATAGGAAGCTTAAGAAAACTCATGCTAGTTTGAAATTAGATTACTTAACTTTGCAAAAAGAGCATGATTCTATAGTTAAAGATCATTCCACACTTGATTCCAATCACATGTCTTTGCTTGATGAATTCGATGAGTTGAATAAAAAATATCCTGATTTAGTTTCTGAGCATGATTCATTGAAAACTATGCATGTGGACTTAGAAAGAGCTTTTAAAGAGTTAGATACAATGGCATGTGAAGTAGAAAGTAGCAAGGGAACCTTGAAATTTGAAATTGCAAGTTTAAAGAAAGAAAATGAGTTTTTGAAGGTAAAGATCAGTGCTTTTGAAAAGAACAAAATACCGCCTACTTTTGAACAATTTTATGCACCGCCACCTTTTGAAAAATCTGTTGCAAGTTCTTCAAAGCATGTTTCATATACATCTAGGAAGAGGCATTATCATCCACGTAGATTAGTTAACCCTTTTCCTGGTGTTAGATGTTTTTCATGTGGCATGTTAGGACATATTTCTCACACCTGCACTGTTCACCGTAGTACACATTGGGTGTGGAAACCCAAACTACCTGTTTCACAGCACAGCACGCATGCATTACATTCTTCTTTTCATAAGAAGGAACCCAAACCTGTTTGGGTTCCTAAGACTGACGTTTGATACTTTTGTAGGTGTGCTCTCACACAAGACCTCGTGAGAGTATGTGGTACATGGATAGCGGATGTTCTAGACATATGACTGGAGATGCAAATCAGTTCATTTCGTTGGAGGCCAGAGCTGGAGGCAAGGTTACACTTGGAGATAACACCATCAGGAAGGTGGTAGGCACATGTATAATTGGTGATTCAAAGAACTTTATGATTGATAATGTTTTGCTTGTAGATGGACTGAAACATAACCTGCTGAGCATCAGTCAACTCTGTGACAAGGGATACAACATCAAATTCCTGCCCACTGGCTGTATTTTAAGCTTAAATGATAAAGTTGTTTTGCAGGGGCAAAGGATCAACAACGTCTACAAGCTGGATATAAGTAGCATTAAATCTGATAATTTAATTTGCTTAAAAACTGCTGCTGATGAGTCTTGGCTATGGCATAGGAGATTGTGTCATGCCAGTATGAAAACCCTTAGGAGAGTCACCCAAAAGGACTTAGTTAGAGGTGTGCCCAAGCTTAAGTTCACTAAGGATCACCTGTGTGATGCCTGTCAGTTGGGGAAGCAAGTCCAGTCCTCTTTTCACTCTGTTAAGGACATTAGCACCTCTAGACCTTTAGAAGTTCTTCACATGGACCTCTTTGGACCCATTAGCACTACCAGCTTAGGGGGGAGAGTCTATGGTTTTGTGATTGTAGATGATTATTCGAGGTTCACTTGGGTTAAGTTTTTGTCATATAAATCTGAGTCATTTGATGAGTTTAGATCCTTCTCTACTTGGATTCAGAAGAAGTTAGGATGTGAGATTATTACCATCCACAGTGATCACGGAGGGGAGTTTGAAAATGAAAGATTTGGAAGTTTTTGTGAGAATCATGGGATTAGTCATAATTTTTCAGCTCCTAGGACCCCTCAGCAGAACGGGGTAGCTGAAAGGAAGAACAGGACCTTAGTGGAAGCCGCTAGGGCCATGCTTGCCGAGTATTCACTTCCAAAATACTTTTGGGCTGAAGCGGTGAATACTGCCTGTTATGTGCTGAATAGGGTGAATGTGAGAGTCAAACTGAATAAGACACCTTATGAGATCATTAAGGGTAGAACTCCAAATCTGTCCCACCTCCATGTCTTTGGCTGTAAGGTTTTCATTCTGAACAACGGGAAGTCACCCTTAGGAAAATTTGACCCCAAATCTGATGAAGGAGTGTTCTTAGGATATTCAAGTGTGGGGAAATCCTTTAGGGTGTTTAATAGGAGGACTTTGGTGGTGGAAGAAACAACCCATGTAATGTTTGATGAATCTGATTCTAAGGAGTCTAGATCTGAAGTTGAAGATGAAGAGATTATTGAGGTTACCCAAGGAGTTGGAAATACAAATTTCGAGGAAAGGGTAGAACCTCAAACTGAGTTGCCTAGAGATTGGAGATATTCTTCGAGTCATCCTAAAGAACTGATCTTAGGAGACCCTTCTGAAGGTGTTAGGACTAAGCATGGACTTAGGAAGGAAGTAAACCATTCTGCCTTTATCTCAATGACTGAACCCACCAACATCAATCAAGCCTTGTCGGATGAATTTTGGATTTTAGCTATGCAGGAAGAATTGAATCAATTTGTAAGGAATGATGTTTGGGAGTTAGTAGAAAGACCTAAAAATCAAAGTATTGGGGGAACCAAGTGGGTCTTTAAGAATAAGATGAATGATTCTAGTGTGGTGGTGAGAAATAAGGCAAGATTGGTGGCTAAGGGGTATAATCAGATAGAAGGGATTGATTTTGAGGAGACTTTTGCCCCTGTAGCTAGATTGGAAGCCATTAGAGTGCTACTAGCCTTTGCCTGTTATAAGGGATTTAAGCTGTTTCAAATGGATGTTAAGAGTGCCTTTTTAAATTGGGTAATTAAAGAAGATGTTTTTGTAGAACAACCCCCAGATTTTGAGAGTTCCCAATATCCAAGTCATGTCTATAAATTAAAAAAGGCCTTATATGGATTGAAACAGGCACCCAGAGCTTGGTATGAGAGGCTTAGCACATTCCTGTTAGAAAGAGAGTTTGTTAAGGGAAGCGTAGACACCACCCTTTTTCTGAGGAGAATAGGGGATGACTTACTCCTTGTCCAGATCTATGTTGATGATATAATTTTTGGATCTTCTGATAAATATTTATGTGAAGAGTTTTCTAAAACAATGAGTAAGGAGTTTGAGATGAGTATGATGGGAGAATTGTCCTACTTTTTGGGGTTTAGCATAAGACAAACAGATGATGGAATATTTCTCAATCAATCAAAATACACTAAAGACATTTTGAAGAAATATGAAATGGACAAAGCCAAGCCAATCAATACTCCCATGCCCTCCTCAGTTCAGTTAGATAAGGATTCAAATGGAAAATCTGTTGATCAGAAGAAGTATAGAGGGATAATAGGTTCACTACTTTACCTGACTGCTAGCCGACCTGATATCATGTTTAGTGTCTGTCTTTGTGCTAGGTTTCAAGCTGATCCTAAAGAGTCCCACCTGACTGCTGTTAAGAGAATTCTTAGATATCTTTTAGGGACCCCAAACCTAGGAATTTGGTACCCTAGGCACAGCACCTCTTTTGAGATCATTGGATATTCTGATTCTGATTTTGCGGGGTGTAGGGTGGATAGGAAGAGTACTTCTGGGACTTGTCAATTCATAGGACAGTCGTTAGTCTCCTGGTCTAGTAGAAAACAGAACTCTGTTGCACTTTCCACTGCTGAAGCTGAGTACATTGCCTTAGGGAGTTGTGTGGCCCATATTCTTTGGTTGAAGCAACAAGTCTTGGATTTAGGAGTACCTGTTGGCACAATTTCTATTCTGTGTGATAATACTAGTGCCATCTGTATCTCTAAGAATCCAATCCAACATTCTAGGACCAAACACATTGATATTAGGCATCACTTCATTAGGGACCATGTTACAAAAGGGGACATTGAGCTACATCACGTAGCAACTGAAAATCAGCTGGCTGACATATTCACTAAACCACTGGCCTTTGACTCATTCAGCATTTTGAGAACCAGATTAGGAGTGATTGATATAAATGCTTGATTCTGATGACTGCTGATTTATGATTGTTCTGATTGGTATTCTGACTTCTGTTAGTTAGTTTTTTGGTATTCTGACTTCTGTTAGTTAGTTTTTGGTATTCTGATTTCTGATTTCTGATAGTTAGTTTTTGGTATTATGATTTCTGATTTCTGTTAGTTAGTTTTGGTATTCTGATTTCTGATTTCTGTCAGTTAATTTTGGTTTGATTATTTGCTTTCAGTTGATTTTATTTCTTCTGCTGATTTCTGTGTTAGCATTACTGTTGGTTTGATGTGAGTATTTACTTTGCTGTGATTTTCTACCTATTTTTATTTCTTTACTGGTTCATATCTTGCACTTACTGTTTTATGCTTTTCAAGATCTGATCACCGCTCACTACTTCTGATGATCTGAATTTTTGACTGGGAGGTTTTACCTTATTTTGGTTTGGAAGCTGGTAAGCAGTGATTGACTTCACTGAATCTATTAAAGGGAAGAAATATTGATAATTGTTTCTCTTCCTCTAACTCCTTTACTAGTGTATAGTTTCTTTTGAATAAAAATCCTCTTCAAAATTAAAATGTTAGTTTTTGAAATAGAGATTATTTTATCTTCCTACAGTAATCTGCCTCATATCAATAGTGTTTTTCAAAGTCTTGAGTCATTAGTTTGATTTTCTAAACCAAGTGATTGCATTTATCATATGTTGTATGGCTTTTATTTTGTGAATCATTCTTCCCTACTGTGGAGAGTCATCTCCTATGTCTGGAAGATAATCTCACAGCTGAGACTCTTTAATGATTATGAAAAGGAGAAAGCTTATAAAAGATGCGCAGTGCGCCAGATAATTTAAAAAAGAGGCATAAAATGAGCCCAAAACTGAAAAGATGCAAAATTGCCAAATTGGATACACAAAGTGTATCAAAAATTAAAAGATGCACAAAGCGCCAACCAATTTGAAAAAGAGGCACAAAATGAGCCCAAACCAAGCTTTCTTCCCTTTCAGATTGTTAAATGTCTTAGAGAAATATGTGCGCCACTTAATATTTTCAAAAGCTTGAGTTTTGAAAATCCCGATTTCTGATGTTTTACTTTGTAACAATATTATATCAGATATTTTTCTGGAACGAGGCTTGAAAGGATCTCTTTTCAAATCTAATGTCTTTTCTTCTGAATCGGATTTTTGTTTTGAAAGAGGTTTGCATCGATAAGGTGCCCGGGATCGGAGTTACGAAAGTTGATTATTTCCAACCTTTTCTGGATTTCAGGGCTGTCAATCGTCCTGTCATTGGTTTTTGAATCTAAAGTCAAGGAAAAAATTCTGATTTTCTCAAGCATCTTGATCCAAAAAAAATGCTTTTATATGTTTTTTGTGGTCAATTTTATTGGTTTTTGTGTTATTCTGATTTCATGGTTATGTTTTTGGGATCCTGATCGATCATCTTTCATCCTTCATCTTTTTCTGTTTTCTTCACATCATCCTGGACGATACCACTATCGTCCTGGACGATCCACTTCGTCCTGGATGATCTAAACATCGTCCTGGATGATTCGTGCAAAATTGTCCCCACACTGCTCCTGCTGCTAAAAAATTCCAATTATTGGTGATCGTCCTGGACAATCCTTACATCGTCCTAGACGATATGATCCATATCTTCCTGATCTGATCAAACGGCTGACATTGCACCAATTATTGTCCATCATCCTGGATGATCCACCTCATCGTCCTGGATGATCCACGTGTCAGCCGCTGGACGATTGGAATTCGGCCCGTCCGACATATTTATTACATATCGTCCCAGACGATCCACCTAATCGTCCTGGACGATACTTTTCGTCAACGGTCATCCAGCCTGACTCCTCGGGACGATCGCATGTGTCTAATCGTCCCGGACGATATATGATCGTCCTGGACGATCGGACCGCCTTTTTGACCAATCGTCCAGGACGACATAAATGCACCGATCGTTCCGGACGATGTCTCGATCGTACGGGACGATCAGGCCATTTTCTTTATAAACAGTAGTTTTCTTCAGTTTTTCCACATCTTCCTTCCTCCACTCTCCTTTCACCTTCTTACACCTTAGATTCCTAATGGCTGGTGGCAAGAGGTCTCATCAAAAGGGTGCCAGTTCCTCCCGGGGGCCGGTCGATCCTCGCTTCCCTAATGCAGCCGATCAGGCTGCCTACGAGCGATACTGCGAAGTGGGGATCACGCCTTCGAAAATCATAAATCCCCGCACTCTCACGTATCCTGTCCTTGATCTATTCGCACACACCTCCCTCACCTTCATCCTCACCCTCGCCTTTCCCTTTAGCTCAGAACTTCTTCGTGTTTTCTTTGCGAACCTGCGGATTTCCGCTGACTACTCGACTCTCCATTCCTATGTCAATCAGCGCCCTGTCGAACTTACCTATCAAGACTTTCACGACATTCTCCAACTGTCCATCACTGGCGATAAACTCCACACCCTTATCACCGACCCAGACTATAATTGGAGTGTCGCCAATATACCTCCGCAATACCAATGCCCCTTATCATGACAATGCCTGCTCCACTCTTCTTAAGGACGCCCGAACTATTCAGCATGTTCTTCGTTCCTCCATCGTTCCAAAGGAGGGGGATCGAATTCACATCACCCCCTTCTGTCCTTGATCACCTACTACATCATGGCCCGTAGGGAATTTAATGCCACCGACCTCATTATCCGGTACCTCGAGCACCTTACCACCATTCGGGATCCAGGTCATCGCCGTCGCCCAAATCTAGCCTTAGGACACCTCATTGCCTATGCTCTTGAAACCAAGTATGACCTGTAATATCCCGCAGCCCCAGATGTTCCTACTTCCTTCCTCACCAACAATGCCTTCCACGTCCTACACAGCACCCGACTACATCCGGAGCCCGCCCCGGATGTTGAGGAAGAAGAGGAAGAGTCTGTTCCAGTTCCTGCTGCACCAGAGGCACCTGCACCCCTTCGCATTGCCTCTCCCTTTGACCACCTGGTGCAGCGCTTCGACCAGTGGGAGGCCCATTTTGACTCCTACGTGGTTGCCCAGGAGCAGCAGCACAACGAGGACATCCAACGCTTCACGGACTATGCTGCGCAGCAGCAATAGCAGCACGACCAGGACATGGCCTGGTTCGGAGCTCACTTTCAGGCCATTCACCATTACTTCTACCCTCCACCGCCACCTCCTTCTTCCGATCAGGATCCGCCTCAGTTTTAGTTTCCTGTTTTGTAGTTGTTCTGTTTTATGTTTTATTTCAGTGTTCTGTTTTTCCCTCCTCCTTTTTGTGATGTTAAAAGGGGGAGTCAGTTGTAGTCGTGTCTGTTTCTATTTTCTGAGTCATGTTTCCTGTATTATTTTAGCTGTTAAATGAAAATTTAAAAAAAATGTTTGTTTTGTTTGATCTCCTAGTTTACTTGTATTTTCAGACTACTTTACAAATGTTTGCCATCATCAAAAAGGGGGAGATTGTTGCGAATCTGGTTTTGATGATGACAAACATGTTTCTAGTGTGTTTTGCTTGGCTAATCTGTTTCAGGCACAAAAGACCACGAGCCACTCAAGTCAACTCAAGATCGGGTCCAAGTGTGTCAAATGTATAATTTTTCTTTTTATTGAGTCAATTATAATGTAACTGATTCCCTAGCTAAGTAACCTTGCACACACACACTCAGGGAGAGAGATTGAGTGAATTAGAGTTTCTGTTAAAATTTTGTTCAGATCGTCCTCGACGATTTTCACATCGTCCTGGATGATCCAGCCAAAATAGAAACCCTAATTAGGGCGATTAAGTTAAGAGGGTCTGATTAAGCAGATCGTCCTGGACGATCTCCGGATCGTACGGGATGATATGCCCAAATAAGAAATTCTCAGCCGCCAGATCAAGTTAGGCAAGTTCTTATTTTTAGATACTTGGTCTGATCGTCCCGGACGATACGTGAATCATCCCGGATGATCCAGTACAATCATGCCTAATTTAATCTGGTAATTAAGGAAAGCAATTTATTTTTGGTTGATACGATCATATCGTCCTGGAAGATCGCAGGATCGTCCCGGACGATCATGATCGTTTAGTGCATTTCAGCTGTACGTCCCGAACTGTGTTCAGGACGATTTGGGCACTTTTTGAACTAATCGTACAGGACGATGACCCTATCGTCCTGGACGATCAAGTCATTTTTTGGTCGTCCAGCACAGATTTCTCTGGACGACCCGAACTGTCTTCTGGACGATTTTCCTCAATTTGCACTAATCGTCCCGGACGATCACATGATCGTACGGGACGATATGAATAATTTTTTCTACTGATCGTCCAGAAGAGCCAGATCGTCCAGGCTGAAACAGCTGAATTTAAACTGATCGTACAGGATGATCTACCGATCGTCCTGGACGATCTTGGCCGACCAGTTGAGATTTAGGGAAAATTTTAAGCCCTCCTTTAAAAGAACTTTTTCCAAAATTTGGAAAAAATCTTTTGCTGCCTTCCTTCCCTGAGAAACCCTAGAGAGAGAGAGAGTTGGGAGAGAGAGAGAAGATCTTGTGAGGGGGAGTTAGTGAGGGATTCACTAAGGTTGCTCCAAGCACGGATCAGAGTCGTCTTCTCCGCTCGTCGTCTTTCGTCTAGTCGGTGTTCATCGTGGGAGGATCGTTCGCAAGAAGATCCGGGGTTCTCTGCCCGCTTCAAGTGGAAGCAAAAGGAGTTCGAAGGTTCTCTGCCCGCTTCAGGTGGAAGCAAAAGGAGTTCGAGGGTTCTCTGCCTGCTTCAGGAGGAAGCGAAAGGAGGTCGGGTTCTCTGCCTCACCGTGTGGTGAAAAGGAGGTGTTTGTACAGGCTTCTCCGCCTTGCTTTGGGAGCAAAAGGAGAGACACTTTTTGTTTAGTGCAATACCCGGAGGGGAGGCTCCGGGGAGTGGACGTAGGTCAAGTTGACCGAACCACTATAAAATCTGGTTTGCTTTTCTGATTCAGTTTTGCACTTTACTTTTCTGATATTAACTGCTTGGGTGAATATCTGTGGTTGATCTTTTCGTTCTTGTTTATGTGTTTCCGCTGCTACGTATCGAAAATATTTTCATTGTTATCGTGAAATTTTTAAATAACCAATTCACCCCCCTCTTGGTTAGCCTCGGGACTAGTTCACTAGGGCTTAACATCCCTATCGAACATTCAAAATCCCTCAATCTCAAAGCCCAGATTTAAATCCCTTCAGCAAAATCCATACTTTGATATTTCACTCTAAGCTAGACAGTGTAGTGAAAGAGACAAGTCAATTCCTTTAATCTCCCTATCAATTTGTTAACCTTTATGTTGAATGTAAATTTAACATATTGAGTTTTAAAGACTTGAGGAAGACTTCCTCAATTTTCAAACATTCAAAATTCTTTAAAAAAAATCACTCAAATTAATTCTATTTTAAGATTTGATCCTTCTAACAAACCCGAGCTTTGACATTTTACCCCCAGGTCAATTGGCGGAGTAAAAGAGTCGAGTCAAAATCCTTTGATTTATTCTTTGAATTTCTAAACCCACATGTTGAATGTGAACTCAATATGTTGAGTGTTAAAACTTAAAGAAAATCCCTGAACTTTTCAAAATTCAAGCTTCGTTTCAAACTAATTTTGATTATCATTGTCATATGTTATGTTACGACATTCTTTTGTGGTCTAGCATATATAGTGAAAATTTAAACCTTTCATACCAAATCTAAGCTTCAACATTTCATCTCAATTCAATTGGCAAAATGAAAGAGTCAAGCCCAATCCCAAAAATTTTTATATCAATTTTGTGAACCTACATGATTGAGTGAAACTTAATATGTTGAGTTACAAAGTTTGAAGAAGATCCGTTTAATTCCAACCTCAAATTCAAATTCAATCTTTAGTCCAAATTCAATCTTAACATTAAATTCAAGTTTGACTTCAACCTTAAATTCAACTTTAAATTTGATTTCAAATTCAAATCAGGGCTTTGATATTTCAACCTAGGTCAATTGGTGGAATGAAAGAGTCAAACCTAATTTCTTAGGATTCTCCTCTCATTTTGCAAACCTGTACATTTGAGTTAAACTCAATGTGTTGAGTTTCAAAATTTACAGGAGATTCATTAACTTTTAACCTCTAACCTAAATTCAACTTCCACCTGAATTCAAGTTTGATTTCAACTCCAGATTCATCTTTAAATTTGATTTTAAATTAAAATCCATGCTTTGACATTTCAACCCAAGTAAATTGGTGAAACGAAAAGAGTCAAGCACAATTCCTGTGATTTTCTTTTTAATTTTTGTAAACCTGCATATTTGAGTGAAACTCGATATGTTGAGTTTCAAAATTTAAAGAATATCCATTCAATCTCAACCTTTCAAGTTTAAGTTCATTCCAACTTCAAGTTTGAAGTTGAACCACAACATTAAGTTTACATCTGAACTCTGACATTTTTCTTTCAAGTTAACTTCCAAAATGAAAGAGTCGAGCTAGGTTCCCCTGGATTTTCTTAATCAATTTTGTAAACTCTCATGTTGGGTAAAAACTTAGCATGTTGGGATTCAAGATTTAAAGAAAATCAATCAAGCTTAGAACTCAAACTTAACTTCAAATTAACTAATTCAAACCACTTTTGCTTAATTCCAGGAAATCAAGCACTCAAATGGCTTGGAAACTCATCTTCTCACTGAATATAGATGTGCCTATGAAAGAAGTTCTCTATGGCAGTTTAATTTAGTATGGGATGGAATTTTAGAAAATCAAGCTGTCAGTTAATGGGGAAACATTAATTGACCCATCTTCCGAGATGCAAAAGAATGTCCCATTAGTTGAGATTACTTTAGGGTCAAGAGTTGACTCTCCCATCTCTAGGATGGAGGTCGATGTCGCCCCTTTAACCATTGTACCCTCTACTGAGGAGGATACGAACCAGGAATCCTTAACAGTAGAAGAGTTACCATCTCAATTTGAGATCGGGTCAAGTTCTACCACACCTGTCGCTAGTAAAACTAAGAAAAATAACTTTCTTCGAAGAGCCAGAAAGAGGAATCTTAAGGCTAGGAAGACTGTTGAGTCGGAAGCCTTAAAGCAAGGTAAATTTGAGGCCAATCAAGAGTTCGTTGCTCCTTCTATGTACCCCTCCTCGATGGAAATCATTTCCACTCTTTTCCCATTGCCCAAAGGAGGGAAGTTGTAAAAATGAGAGCGCGATCTCTAATACACCTTCTTGACTACTACACAGAAAGAATCAGTCAAGCTAGAACTGAACAAATACCAGTAATAGGCCATAGACCCCCAATTGAGGAATATGACCTATCCACTCTATTAAAAGATGTTAGGGCACATTACTACATGCATCCCACTATATCATCTATAGAGGAGGAGGTGTAGAAATTACTCGGGATGCCACTCTCTTAACTACTAGACCACTAGTAATGAGAGAGGGGGAAATAGTCTAAGGTTATGTCAGATAGTGATACCGTCAAAATTTAATTTTCAAAGGAGTCCTATCATGATAAATGTTTTGATTAAAATGATGTCACATATTCTATAGATAATGCAGGGCCTATAACAGACTCTCCCTCCAAGGAGATTATAGGAATCTAATTCCATACTGCTAGGGTCTTGCCACCTAGACTTGTAACTTTTTAAGGAAAAACTCGCCAATTTCTCAAGTGTACTGGGTCTAAATGTTGAAGATAGTTGATTAATCATTTTAATGAAAATTGATCTCTACCTCAAATTTTAAGCAGAAGAGAGTTATAGTTGACTCCACCAAATGTTTAGATATCCCTCCCTCCCACTACTTATATGGGTTATTTTAACTTTTGAATTAAAATTCGTATCAAACTTAAGTTGATTTTTGAAATAAAAATCATTTCAATTTTCTAGCAAATTTTTTATCTTAATAGGCATCCTTTGCACGTTTTGAGTTTATTTAATAATTTTTAAAGTCAAGCTATCACCCTTATCAAAAGATTGGGTTCGCTTTGAGGATTATCCTTCCTTGCATAAGAGAATGAGTTTTCCTCTCTTATACTTGAGATATGATCCCGACGTTCAAATAAAGAAGGTGAAGCCTCTTCTCAAATTCAATTGAAATCAAAAGATACGCAATGTGCCACAAGTAAAAAGATGCACATAGTGCGCCAAAAATCAAGAGATGTACAAAGTGCACAAAATAAAATTAAAAAAAGATGTGCAATGTACGCCACCAAAAATAAAAAAGAGGCTTCCTTCTTCTTAAATCCTTAAAGCTCAAAAGAAAATCCAATCAACTTTAATTATTTAGCTTTGAAAAATCTTGAATCTAGATTCTCTATAATGCATTGATTATCTATAAGATAAAAATTCCTATGCAAGAAAATTGAAAAGATTGAATTTCTCTATCCAACTTAAACTCTTTGAAATTGATTTTAATTCAAAATTTATATATAAGGGAGTCCCCAATTTAGTTTATATGAAACTTGGTCTGGGTTAATAAAACCTAAACCCTTGAACCACTTCAGGTTACCTGAAGTCAATCTACTTCTCACTCTACTTATAAATTTGTTCCCATTGGTCGTTATGACCGAGTCCAAATGTTTAAGAGGAAATTTCTAATAAAAAGAATGAATCTTCTACTCTTGATAAAAATTCAAATCTAGTCTTTGAGGAATGTGTGTGAGTCCTTCTATATAGGCATCTTTTCCTTCAAGGCCTTCTCTATAAAATTATATTCTATGCTGGGTTCTAGATCATTCTGATATAGGGGCGTAGTTTCCTTCACTGGGATTTGTTGTTCAAAATCAAACTATAATGGAGCAGAGTGCCCGACTCTAATTTGAGGAGCTCGAGGGCCTCAAACAAAATCAAATACATGCTGAACAAAGTTTGAAAATCTTTAAGTCATGGTTAATTTGAGATCCTGATAAATTGTGTCACTTTAGAACTTTCCAAGTAGGAGACTTGGTCGTAGTCTATTGGAGACCACTTCTAATCCTTCATAAAATTGATGGAAAGCTTAAATCAGTATTGACTGGATTGTTCTTTCTAATAACAATCTATGAGGGAATTTTTCATCAATTGATCAACCTTAAAGAATGCCACCTGATATTTTCAAACATTGGGGAGACTCTTTAGGAAGTACCATACCAGATGAGTGTCAAACTTAAATTTAAATTCAAAACCCTGCCAATTTAAAAGCAAATTCAAGATCAAATTTAAAAAACTTTTAAAAGTCAAATAAAATCAAATTCAAAATTCTTCAAATTCAAATTCAAGAAATCAAATCAAATTCAAAATCTTCAAAATTCAAGAAATTAAATCAATTTTAAAATCTTTAAATTCAAATAAATCAAAATCAAACCAAATTTTAAATTCAAATTTCTTAAATTCAAAACCAATTCAAATCAAATTCAAAACACTCCACAAATTTAAAGATCCTTCAAATTCAAAATTAAATCAAATCAAATTTCAAATTCAAACATCTTTAAATTCAAAACTAAATCAATTCAAACTCAAAATCATTCAAATCTCAAGTTCCAAAATTTAAACTCGATCCTTTGTGTGGAGCGAGTTTCCTCTATACATGATCATTCCAGACTTGATCCTTTGTGTGGAGCAAGTTTCCTCTATACATGATTATCTAGACTTGATCCTCTGCGTGGAGCAATTTTTCTCTACCCATGATCATCCAAACCCAATATTTCATGTAGAGCAAGTTTCCTCTCCATAAGATCATTCACTAGTGATGGAGCATTTCCATTGTGGCACCATCCTAGTTTCAAATTTCAAACCCGACCCTCTGTGGGAAGCAATGCTTCCTTCCCACAAGGTCTTCCAATGTTCTTTCCTTAAGATTAGGTGTGAGTCCAAGTATGTTCTTTCCTTAGCATTAGAATCACAAGTGATGGTGCACACCCATTGTGGCACCATCCTAGTTTCAAATTAAAATTTGATCCTCTGTTGTTAGGTGCGAGTCCTAGTGCTTCCTTTCCACATGATCATCCAATCTTATTTTCCTCAAGGTTAGGTGTGAGTCCCAATGCTTCCTTTTCATAGGATTAGAATCACTAGTGATGGAGCACGCCCGTTGTGGCATCATCCTAATTTCAAATTTCAAATCCAATCATCTATGCTTAGGTGTGAGTCCCAGTGCTTCCTTCCCATATGATCATCTAATATTCTTTTTCTTAAGGTTAGGTGTGAGTCCCAATGCTTCCTTTCCTTAGGATTAGAATCACTAGTGATGGGTAACATCCTTTACGATACCATCCTAATTTTAAATCCGATCATTAAGGTTAAATGTGAGTCATCGTGCTTTCTTTCCTTAGGATTAGATCCACTAGTGTGGAGTACGCCTTCTGTGGCACCATCCTAGTTTTCAAATTCTTGACCTGACATACTGTGGGAAGCAATGCTTCCTTCCAACAGGGTCCTCCAATTTTCTTTTCCTTAATGACAGATGTGAGTCATCATGCTTTCTCTCCTTAAGATTAGACTTTCTAGTAGTGGATAACACCCTCTATGGCACCATCCTAATTTCAAAATCCAGATCTGATCTTCTAGGAAAGCAATGCTTCCTTCCCACAGGGTCCTCAAGCTTTCTTCTCCTTCAGGTTAGGTGTTCTCTTTCCCTTAGGATTATACTCTCCAGTGATGAAGTATGCCCCAATGGCACCATTTTGGCTTCAATTTCAAATTCTTAGAATTTAATCTTCTTTTCTTTAAGGTTAGGCTCTTCCCTTCCTTAGGATTAGATCCACTAGTAGTAGAGTACGCCCCTCGTGGCACTACCCTAGTATCAATTCAAAGTCAATCCTCTGTAGTTAGGGGTTCTTCCTTTCTATACGATCATTCAATCTTTTTTTCCTTAAGGATAGGCTCTTCCATTCCTTAAGATTATACCCACTAGTTGAAAAGTACGCCCCCCATGGCACTACCCTAGTATGAATTGGTATTTTAAAAATTCTTGCATAGAAAAATATATTTATCTTTTTGAATATTTAAAACATAGATAATTTATGCGGAAGCTAATAACCAAAATTAGATATTTTAACCACAGATCAGACTACAGAAATATGTGAAACTTAAAGTGTAAAAAATAAATAAAAATAGCACACGAGATTTATAGTGGTTCGGTCAACTTGACCTAAGTCCACTCCCCGGAGCCTCCCCTACAGGTATTGCACTAAACACTATAGTGACTCTCCTTTTTCTCCCACAACAAGGCGGAGAAGCCCTTACAAAATCTTTCCACTAACACCGATGAGGCAGAGAACATTGACTCCTTTTATTTCCTCCTAAAGCAGGTAGAGAACCCCATAATCCTTTTGCTTCCTCCTGAAGCAGGAAGTGAACCCCAAACTCCTTTTGCTTCCTCCTGAAGCAAATAGATAACCTAGATATGATGCTGATGATCATCTCCCTAGAGCCACCACAGAACCAAGGATGAAGAAGAAAGATGATGAGTGAATCCTCACTTGGAGCAACTTTTGTGAATCCCCTCACAAACTCCCCCTCACAAGATCCTCTCTCTCTAATTTCTCCTTCTCCTCTAAGCTCTCTTGGAGTGGAAAAACCAACAAAAGATTGCTGAAGAGATGGTTAAAGAGCTTAAACAGAAGGCCTCAAAAAGTGCCCTAAAATTCAACTTACTGGCTATATCATCGAGGATGATCTATCGATTATCCTATATAATTAGTATAAAATCAACCATTTTGCCAGGATAATTGCCATGGTCTGGATGATTAGAATAAAAATTTTCTACATATCGTCCAGGATGATTCTACGATCGTCTAGGATAATTAGTTCTATTTGAGTGGAAAATCCAAAAATTGTCCAAACAAATGTTAAAGATGTCCAGGACAATATCCTGGATGATCAAAAGAAAATAAGGGATTTCATCCTGGATGATTTCACAATCATCTGGGATGATCAACTTATTTTGAGTGGCAATTGATAAATTATCCCAAACAAAGTTCGAGATGTCCAGGACGATATCCTGAACGATCAGAAGAAAATCAAGGTTTTTATCCAAGATGATTGGAGATCATCCCACGAAATATAAAGGATCATCCAAGATGATCTGGATGATCATCCTGTATGATGTGATTGATCAATTAAACTATAATTATTCTCCTAATTAAGGGATTATTTTTGGAAAAAATATAATTAATCATCCAGGATGATATTGGTATCATCCTGTACGATCAGAACAAAATTCTAAAAATAAAATATTTCCTAAAATGTGATTAGTGGTTGATTTCTGAATTTAAACATATCGTCAAGGATGATGGGAGGATCGCCTATGATGTTCTGTCTAATCAAATGTACTTAACCAGGATGCCCTAATTAGGGTTTCTGATTTGAACTAATCATCCAGGATGATTTTGGATCATCCTGTATGATATGCTCAAAATTTAGAAGACTCTCAAATTCACCAAATTTCTCCCCACAGTGCGTGTGTGTAAGGTTACTTAGCATCAAGATTCATCTTATTACATTTGACTCAAGAAAAGATAAAAACCATTGAAATATTTAACCTTACAAACTGACTCTGTCCTAGTCTACTTAATTTTGAGCTGGTTTGAATTGCAATTGATTTTATGAACCTGAAAAGTTAATAGGCATGGGTAACTAAAACATATATGCAGTAATAATAGTGAAGAAACAGGAATGTTTGATATCATCAAAAATATAATGCTTGAACCTAAATTTGCAACAATCTCCTCTTTTTTGATGATGGGAAACCTTTGTTAGACAATTTCAAATCAAGTAGATAAAAAATTGCAACACAAAGCAAAGAAAAATAATACGAGCAAAGCAAAGTAAATTTTACTAAAACAGGCAAACAGTACAACACTAACAACACTACTAGCCCTTTTGACATCACAAAAAGGAGGAAATAGAAGAACAATAACTAAAGAAAACATAGAACAAAAATAAGTACATACTCAGAAAAAACACATAAAAAACTAGAAAGATGAACTTTGATCATTTGAAGGTGGTGGTGGCTGAAAGAGTCAGTGAAGGGAAGAAAACTGCTCCCCAAACCAGGTCATATCCTGGTCGTGCTGTTGCTGCTGCTGTGCTACATAAGCATCAAAATAAGCAACATCCTCTGCGTGCTGCTGCTCCTGTGCAGCTACGTAGGAGTCAAACATGGCCTCCTACTGGTCGAACCTTTATACAAGCTGATTGATCAGAGGTTGCTGGTTAAATGGGACCTTCCTCTTCTTCCTCGTGCTTACGGGGATGATGAGTACTGTGAAGGGTGTGGAAGGAGCTATTTGAGTAGAAGATCGGATGGTGATTAGGTGGAGTAGGAAATTGAAGATTGTATTTAGATTCAGGAGTATATGCAATGAGGTGTCCAAGGGCTACGTTTGGCTTTCTCTTGTGGCCTGGATCCCTAATGGATGTTAGGTGCTCAATGTGTTGGATAATCAGATCAGTGGAATTGAATTGGTGGTTGGTCATGATATATTAGGTGGTAAGTGAAAGGATGGGAGGGATATGGATCCTATCTTTAGCTTTTGGAATTACTGAGTTACGAAGGATGTGCTGGATTGTGCGTGCATCATTAACTAGGGAACTGACAGCTGAGTCATGAAAGGAGCATTGGTTTCCCTAAGAATGGTGTTGACAGGGGCTCAGTTGAAATTAAGATTAGAGGCTAGAAGATGAAGCTTATCCCCAGTAGTTGATAGTCGAAGAAATTCATAAAAATCTTGGTACGTTATTTTGACAGGATGTCGATTAACATAGAACTGGAGGGAAGTGAAGTCAGCATTGAAACAAAGGCTTGCAAAAAACTCAACGAGGAGTTTAGAATTAAATGAGAAAGCTAGAGTGAGAATGAAAGTTAGTGTGGGATTGGCGAAGTGATGTAGTACCTAAAAATTTAGGGTGGCTTGGTTGATGATTCGTGAGGGGTTTATGCCAGTAGATTTGAAACGATCATAGGCTACTTCATCAACAGCTTCAGTAAAGTGAGGATCGATAGCGCTCCTAGAAGAGCTGCCTGCAAGTGCACGCAATCGTTTCCCACTGCCAGCCACAGCAAGAGAAGAGGTGAAGGTGTAGTGAGGAGAGGAATTGAAAATGTGGTGAGGAATTGGATTAAAATGGCTGGTTTAAATAGATTTGAGAGTATCATCCAATATAATTGGTGCAATTATTATTATCCAGAATGATTGGTCAAAAAGGTAGTCCGATCATCCAGGACGATCAGATATCATCCAGGATGATTAGACAGAGGCGGTCATCCCGAGGAGTCATTCTGGATGATCATTGATGAAAAATATCATCCAGGATGATGAGGTGGATCATCTAGGATGATTGGTATGAATGGATCATACCAACCGAATTTAAATCATCCAACATATTTTTAATATGGATCGTCCAAGATGATGAGGTGTATCATCAGGATGATTACCAAAAATTGGTTCAAATTAATCATTGGATGTATGATGAGGGTGATTTGATTAGATCATCTAAGATAATTTGGATTGTCCAGGACGATGTGAATAAAAATTGGAAAGTTTGAAAGATGGAGAGGAATGATTAGAGGATTCCAAAAATACAAAAAATTTGAATCAAAACACCAACACAAAACATAAACAAACAAAAACAAGAATAAAAACAAGGTTTTTTTTAATCGATATGCTCCGATAGATAAAAAAATTTCCTTAATTTTTAATTCAAACGCCAAAAGAAGAAATTGATGAGTTGAAATCTAGAAAAGTTGGGAAATCGATTTTTATAAATCTTACCTTGGACACCTTACAGGTTCAAATTCTTTTCAAATAAAAATCTAATTCAGAAGAAAATAAATTAGATAAAAAAGTGATCCTTTCAAACTTTGCTCCGAAAAAATATCTTATAAAATAGTATTGCAAATTAAAGAACCAGAAAATATGATTTTCTATCTCAAGTGTTTGAATATATTAAGTGGCACACAAATTCTTCTAAGGATTTTTAAAGATTTGAAAGAGGAGGAAGCTTATTTCTTTTTGGGCTCATTTTGTACCTCTTTTTTAATTATTTGGTGCACTTTGCGTATCTTTTAATTTTTGATACACTTTATGTATCTTTTTAATTTTTTGATGAATATTGCACATCTTTTCAGTGTAGGGCTCATTTTGTGCTTCTTTTTCAGTTGATTGGCGCACTTTGTGCATCTTTTGTAAGCTTCTTTTCTTTCAAAACCTCTAAAAGACTCTCAGTTATGAGATTATCTTCCAGATATAATAGAAGAAAAACTCACTCTATTAGATAAGAAAAAGTAATCCACAAAATAGAATCATTCTCATATGATAAATGCAATCACCTAATTAAGAAAATACGAAAGTGATTCAATGATTTGGAACACTACTCATATGAGATAGATTACTGTAGGAAGATAAAATAAATCTCTATTTCAAAGTCCAACTTTTTAATTTTGAAAAAGATTTTTAATCAAAAAGAAAAATACACTATTAAAGGAGTTAGAGGAAGAGAAACAATCATCAATGTTTCTTCCCTTAACTATTTTAGGAAGTCAATCACTGCTTACAAGCTTCTAAATAAAAATAAGGCAAAAACTCTCATTTAAAAATAAAGTTCATCAGTAGTAGTGAGTAGTGATCTGATTCTAAAGAAAATAAATAGGAAATCAAAAATAAAAGGAAAGCACATAAAAAGAAATAACCAAATCAAACAAATAACAACAGAAAAAATGAGGAAAATTAGCAGGAAATCAAAAATACATAAGAAAAGATAGACAAACAAATCAAACAAAAACTAAATACTGAAACATAAATAAAGAGTATCAATTTCAAGCATGAATATCTATCACATCTAATCTAGTTCTTAAGGTGCTAAAGGTTTCAAAAGCCAGTGGTTTTGTGAAGATATCTGCCAGTTGATTTTCAGTGGCTACATGATGTAGCTCTATGTCTCCTTTAATAACATGGTCCCTAATGAAATGGTGCCTGATATCGATGTGTTTGGTCCTGAAGTGTTGGATTGGGTTCTTTGAAATGTAGATGGCACTAGTGTTATCACATAGGATATAAATTATGCCTATAAGAAGTCCTAAATCCTGAATTTATTATTTTAACTAAAGGACCTAGGCCACACAACTTTCTAAGGTAATGTATTCAGCTTCAGTAATGGACAGTGCAATTAAGTTTTATTTTCTACTAGACCAGGAGACTAAAGATTGTCCTATGAATTGATATATTCCAGAGGTGCTCTTTCTATCCACTCTACATCCTACAAAGTTAGAATCAAAGTATCCTACAATATTAAAGGAGGTGTTGTGCCTAGGATACTAGATTCCTAAGTTTTGGGTCCCTAATAGATATTTAAGAATTCTCTTAATAGCAGTCAGGTGGGACTCTTTTAGATCTGCCTGAAATTTAGCACAGAGACAAACACTAAACATAATATCAAGTCTGCTAACAGTCAGGTAAAGAAGTGATCTAATTAATCCTATGTACTTCTTTTGATCAATAGATTTTCCATTTGAATCCTTATATAACTAGACATTAGAGCTCATGAGAGTGTTAATTGGCTTGGCTTTATCCATTTCATATTTTTTCAGGATGTCCTTAATGAATCCCTCTCTGATACCACTTAAAAGTTCGTTAGGGTTGTTAAGCCCTTATGAACTAGTCCCAAGACTAACCAAGAGGGGGGGATGAATTGGTATTTTAAAAATTCTTGCACAAACAAAAAATTATTTTTATCTTTTTGAATATTTAAATCACAGATAATTTAAACGGAAGCTAATAACCAAAATCATATATTTCAACCACAGATCAGATCACAAAAATATGCAAAAATTAAAATATAAAAAATAATTGAAAAGAGCACACCAAATTTATAGTGGTTCGATCAACTTGACCTATGTCCACTCCCCGAAGCCTCCCTTCTAGGTATTGCACTAAATACTATAGTGACTCTCCTTTTGCTTCCACAGTAAGGCGGAGAAGCCCTTACAAAATCTTTCCACTGACACTGGTCAGGCAGAGAACCATGACTCCTTTTTCTTCCTCCTAAAGCAGGCAGAGAAACCCAGAATCCTTTTGCTTCATTCTAAAGCAGGCAGAGAACCCTGAACTCCTTTTACTTCCTCCTAAAGTAGGCAGAGAATCGAGATCTAATGCTGATGATCGTCTCCCTAGAGCCTCCATGGAACTAAGGACGAAGAAGGAAGATGACAATTGAATCCTTACTTGGAGCAACCTTTATGAATCCCCTCATAAACTCCCCCTCAGAAGATCCTCTCTCTATCTCTCTCTCTCTCTCAAACTCTCCTTCTCCTCTAAGCTCTCTTGGAGTGGAAAAATCATTAAAAGATTACTAAAGAGATGGTTAAAGAGATTAAATAGAAGGCCTCAAAAAGTGCCCTAAAATTTAACTTGCCGGCTATATCATCCAGGACAATCTGTCGAGCATCCTGTACGATCAGTACAAAATCAGTCATTTTGCTAGGACGATTGCCATGGTCTGGACGATTAGAAGAAAAATTTTCTACATATCGTCCAGGACTATTCTACGATTATGTAGAATAATTAGTTTAATTTGAGTGGAAAATCCAAAATCGTCCAGACAAATATTCGGGACATCTAGGATGATATCATGGACAATTAAAAGAAAATAAGGTATTTCGTCTTGGATGATTTCACAATCATATGGGACAATCAGTTCATTTTGAGTGACAATTGATAAATTATCCCGAATAAAGTTCAGGACGTCCAGGAGGATATCCTGGACGATCAGAAGAAAATCATGGTTTTCATCTGGGATGATTGGAGATCCTCCCATGAAATACAAAGGATCGTCCAGGACGATCGGGATGATCATCCTGTACAATGTGATTGATCAATTAAACCATAATTATTCTCCTAATTAAGGGGTCATTTTTGGCAAAATTATAATTAATTGTCTAGAACGATACTGGTATCATCCTATACGATCAGAACAAAATTCTAAAAATAAAATATTTCTTAAAATGTGATTAGCGGTTGATTTTTGAATTTAAACATATCGTCCAGGACGATGGGAGGATCATCCAGAACGATCTGCCTAATCAAATTTACTTAACTCGGATACCCTAATTAGGGTTTCTAATTTGAACTAATCATCCAGGATGATTTTGGATCATCCTGTATGATATGCTCAAAATTCAGAAGACTCTCAAATTCACCAAATTTCTCCCCACAATATGTGTGTGTGTAAAGTTACTTAGCATCAGGATTCATATTATTACATTTGACTCAAGAAAAGATAAAAACCATTGAAATTTAACCTTATAGATTGACTTAGTCATAGTCTACATAATCTTGAGCTAGCTTAAATTGCAATTGACTTTGCGAACCTGAAAAGTTAGTAGGCATGGGCAACTTAAATAGATATGTAGTAGTAATAGTGAAGAATCAAGAATGTTTGATATCATCAAAACTACAATGCTTGAACCCAGATTTGCAACAAGGATTAGATCTACTAGTGGTAGTGTACGTCTTATCGGCACTACCCTAGTATCTATTCAAAACTCAATCCTCTAGGGTTAGGTTTTCCTTTCCCTTAGAATCAAAACCTAGACTCGATCCTCTGTTGTCAGGAATTCTTCCTTTTTATATGAACACCCAGGCTTTCTTTCCTTTAAGGATAGACTTTCCTTTCCCTCAGGATTAGACCCACTAGTGATAGAGTATGCCCTTTATGGCACTACCCTAATATCAATTCAAACATCGATTCCCCAAGGATAGACTTTTCCTTCCCTTAGGATTAAAACTCCAAACTTGACCATTCTCTTCGATCAATGCCAATATATATAATAGAACTTCATTCTATTATACATATTGGGGGTTTATTTTTTGACCTCATTTTTTTTTGAGGTCATTAGGACCCAATCCAGGTTCCAGATTAATCTTGACCCTAGATCATTCTAGCTTCCAAACCAATCTTGACCTTAGGATCTATCTAGACCCTAGGATTCTTCTAAACTCCAGACTCTAGGATTATTAGACTCTAGGATTCCCCTGGATTTCAAACCCTAGGATCTACCCAGGTCTAAGATCTACCTAGATTCTAGATCAATCCAGACCCTAGGATCAGTTTAGATCTTAGATCATTCTCCAAAATCTAAGATCAATTCTAATCTTAGATCAATTTATATCTCAGACCAATCCAAATTATAAATTTAGATCTATTAAGATGGTGAATCAATCCTGATCTCTAATCAGCTTAGATCTAAAAAATCCAGTCTCAAGACCTATCTATCTAGATATTAAGATCCTTTTAAAACCCAGACCTTAGGATTAGATCTATCTAGATCATAAATCAATCTAGGCCGTAGATTAATCTAGATTCAAATCAATCATGACCCTAGATCTATTTAAACTCTAGATCAACTCAGACCTTAAATTAACTTATTCAAAACTCAAATCAATCCAGATTTCATGATAATTCCAGCTTCTGATCAATCTAGATCTTAGTTCAATCTAGATTTAAGTCAATCCAGATCTCAAATCCATCTAGATTTTAGACCTATTTAAACTTCAAATCAACTCTGACCTCAAGCCAATCCAGACCTTAATTCAAGTCAAACTTCAATCAAATCTAGGCTTCAAGCCTACCTTGACTTTAAACCTATCATTATCCTAACTCTAATTTAAATGATGATCCCTTTAATCTTACTCTAATCCTTTTCAATCACTTGTGATCACCCCAAATGATCATAAATAATTTGGATAATTCAATTCCAATCATTCAAATCCAAAACCCAATTCAAACCTAGTAATCTAGGCTGAAATCCAAGGCTAAAGGTCTAAGTCTTGAAAGCCTTTTCCAAGGATTTTTTCAAACAATTTTAACCCTAGTCAAATGACCTTTGAATTAGAGTATATCAATTGTATATTGATAGGACATGTATCTAAAAGCAACCCTATAAATTTGAGCTAATTCTGAGACTTCTAACCCTAGAAACTAGATTAAATTCGAAGGCTATAAAACCTTTAAATATTTACGGCCTTTGCCACTAGTCATCCAGTGGATTTCAAACCAAATGATCTCCAAATTACTTGGGACCACTTCCAACAATTTTTAAATATCAAACCAAACTTGTTGGACCTAAACCCAGACCCTGAGTCAACCTAGTTGACCAAGTCAACCTAGGTTGACTAAACATACCCTTTAAGGGCCCAAATAGGTAATTTTACCAAATTAAACTCCCCAGACCTTGGGACCACTCCCAATAGACTTGAAGTACCATTTCAAACTTATTGAGCCCATACCCAGCTCTTGGGTCAACCTGGTTGACCAAGTCAACCTAGGTTGACTCAATGACCCACTAACGACCCAAATAGGTAATTTGACCCAAATGACCATTTTGATCCTTCAAACCACCTCCACTAGACTCAAAATATCAAATTAAATCCATTGAGCTCAAATCTAGGTCCTGGGTCAACCTAGTTGACCAAGTCAACCTAGGTTGACCCAATACTCCCTTAAGGCTTTAAATGGGTTATTTCAATCCATTTGACTTCTCCAACTCATATCAAACCTTCAAATTAACTCTTAATCACACCCCAATCATTAATCAATCAAATCTAAGTCAACTTAACCAAGTCAACCTTCTAAAACTTGGTCAAACCACTTTTAGACCTTCCTTAACTTATTCAAACTTTAAATCCCTAGCCATCAAACCCTCTCCTCTTCATTCAAGCAGCTCTTCAAGTCCCTTTGGCTGCCACCTCAGCCAAAGTAATATGTTGACTGGTCAACAAAGTCTTCCAAAGGCTTTAAGAGGATTTAAGTGGTCAAATTACCCCCCAGGAGCTAATCCACTCCATTTAAAACTATCCCAGTAGCTTAGCCATGGTCTAGAACCTTCCTAATCCTACTCTCAGCCCTTAGATCAAAATCAAATGAGCTCTAATCATTCCATATGTGAACATAGGGACAAGGATTACTTTACACATCATGTCATTGTGTCCTTTTTATTCCCCCACTCCTACCTACCCACTGGACATGTGGCCTGATCCTGGAGTGTCCATAAGTAATCCCAGCCATCCATTTAGCCTGGGCATACTTGAATAGGGCAAAAAATCCCTAAAATCAAGCTCATTCTCTCCTTAGTTCACTCTCTCCAACCAGACCTCCTCAAGCCCATATCTTTTTTTGTTTGAGCTCCTAGCAGGCTCCTCCTCCCACCCATAGTCAAATCTCGCCGGTCAAAGTCGCCGCCGGTGAGTCTCCAGCCACCTCAAGCTTCCAAACCGTCCAACTCAAATATCAGGCGATAGAGAGCTTTTCAAACCGTGACTCCTGAAAATAAACTAAGCATGGACAATCTATAAGCTTAGAGATATTAAAAGTTCCATAATCCAATGGTTAGATTTATCAAAAGCTCAAACCCTAGCTTAGAAACCTTAGGCTAATTAGCTTTTAATTAAGTGCTTTTTAGACCATTCTATTAAAACCACAGAAATGCTCTTCATCATGTTAATCTTTGTTTAAATTTTCATTAAGTTCCATCATGTGGATTGAGAGAACGAGGCGATAAACCTGTTTAGGGTTCAATTTGTAGTTATTTTGAATTGTATGAAATATTAGCCATTGATTTTCTGATCAACAGCTGATTATCCATCTTTCTGTAATTTGATCCTACGTGTATCAACAGCTGGATGCTGAGATCTCCATCTGATCACATCTGGGCCACTCATTTCAAACCGTGAGGAATCCGACGACTGAAAGATTATGCCGACGTGGATTTGTATTACCGCGTTTGTGGTTGATGATTATCCAATCATTATCGGCGGCGCAATCATTACGCCACCAGAAAATGATTGGCTACAGTTTGATATAGCAAATCAGGAAGCGCCACATGTCCTCCAACCACCGACGGCGATGCCGTTTATTTAAATTGATTTTAAATTAACTTAAAATCATTTTAAATTTAGTTTTTTTTAAATAAATATTAAAAATCATTTTTAAATTCAAAAATTTAATGTAATACATAAAAATTTATAGATTTTTAAAACCTCAAATTTAAAATTAAGAATATTTCAAAATATATTATATATTTTAAATATTTTTAAAACATTTTTCAAATATTTAATTAAATATTAATTTAAATATAACAAAATTGAAAATTTATTTTAAAATACTTTAAATAATTAAAGAATTATTTTAAGATTATTTAATTTGAAATTAAAATTAATTTGAGATATATTTTATATTTCAAAAATTTACTTAATTAATTAAATATTTAAATATTTATTTAATATTTGATTATAATTAAATTCAAATAAATCTTAAAATTTATTAAAGATAATTATTTTAAATAATTTAAAATTTCATAAATATTTAAATTTAATTTAAGTCATTTTTTTAAAATTATTTTAAATTTTAATTAATTTTAAATTATTTAAATTCATTTAATTAACTTAAACTTCAAAAATTTAAATAAAAATTATATTAAATTATAAAAATTAAGATAATACTTGAAATTTTTAGAAAATTAATTATTTTAATTTAAAATTTATTTTACGAATTAAAAACTTAATTTTTCTTAATTAATTTTAATTATTTAATTTTATTTAATATTTAATCAAATATTATATTAAAATTTTACAATTTTAAAATTTTTTTATTGAAAGTATTTTAAGCAAACCAGAGGATCTCTCAAAAAATATATTAAAATTATTTTGAAGATATTTTAAATATTTAATTTTAAGACTTATATTTTCATATATATATATATATATTAAATTTTTTTATCATTGAGAGATCCCATGAAATTTTAAATATAGATTAAGCATACATGAATAGTATTAGTGGGGAGTGGTGATTAATCAATGAGTAATTACTTTGTTAATTATTCATTGATTAATCTCTTAATTAATTAAGCTTTATTTGCATGTGTAGGTGCACACACTCACTTAGTTTTAGGCTCACCTAGATTTAAAGATTTGAGTGTGATTATGCATGTTTATATACATGTTAAGTTCAAGGGTTAGCAAAACATTGATTTGATCCAACAAAACTTAGTGACATTATTAAGGACAAAAATTAAGGACTCATTTGGAGAACTTAGAAAAAATCTAGGAATTATGATACACTTCCTATTGACTTGAAACTTTGAACATTAATACTTAGAAGCACATGCAGCCTTAAGAAAATTCCTCACTGATTTTTGAAATCATTAATCAATCAAATTAAGTTTAAACCCTTAACTAAGCTCTTAAACTTCCAGAAAATTAAATAAATTAAATTTAAATCACAAAAATACAAATAATGCCTCAAATTGATCAAAATTTAATTCTTAACTTGAGAAAATTAAAACCACTTTAATTTCACATCAATTTTAAGAATAATTTAATTTTAATTAAAAATTAGTATTTAATTAATTTAATTTATTAAAAATAATTAAAAAATCCAAAAAATTCTCAAACACTTGATAATCCCTCCTTAGATTATTTATAATCTTTGAGAGTGATTTCAAGAAGTTTGGAATCAGTTTGGAATCAAACCATCAAAAGCTCCTTAATTAAGTTAATTAATTAATTCAATTAATTCATCAAACTTTAAAAATTCATAACTAATTTCCAAAAATTCAAAATTGAGCAAACTCGAAGGCATTAGACTCCATTTAAGGTTAATATTTATAAAAAAAATGTTAAACATCCAGAAATAATTGAAATTCAAAAAGTTAACTTTCTATTCAAACTTTAAGTCAAATTAAAGTCAAAACTCCAAACCTTCGTAATTAAATATAGAAAAATCCAATTCTAGCAAACTTATTGTCTAATTTCTCATCTTAAGGTCTAATATTTTAGAAAAATATTAACTTTTCAAAAATTAACTTTAATCAAAAAGTCAAATTTTGACCCCTTTAATTAAATATATTAAATAATTCAAATAATTCCAGAAAATACAATAATTGATTTAAAAATCTAGAAACTTTTAATCCAACCTTAAAACCAGTAATCAATCAATGTTAATCAATAATCATTAAACTTCAAACCTTAATTAATTCAAATCACTTAATCATACCAGTTACTACTGGGTAACCCGAGCCTACGAGGCTATTAAGTTAGCCCCAAGAAAGGTGAAATAAACTTTTCATCCCTAGTCTAACAAAGGTAGTAACCACCCAACCTTTAAAACATATCTTAAAATTAATCTTAAGATATTAATATTTAAACTTTAATTAAATATTCCTTTAAGCCTTCAACCAATCAGAACATCAAACAACTTTAATCGATTGCCCTATATAGGACATATCCAAGCCACTTAGCCTACCTCACACACTTTAGATGGTTTGCTAGGACAACCAACTCTAGTACTAGGCTAGGCTGATGTTTACTTTTTTGCTAGTTGTGTGTGCCAAGTTTTTCATGGTTTTCACTACATGCCTGTTGCTAGTAATAAGATTGATTGATGTACTTATTTATTTAATTTTATGCAATCTGTGATATAATTGATTATGTGTTAAATCTACCCCTAATTAGGGATGATTTATACTAATTCAATCTTATAGAAGTGGCCATACTCATATAGGACAAAAATTAAAGGGGGAAAATAAATAATTAAGCTTTCAAAGTTAACGATATTTTTTACAGGTGCTTCAGAAATGCTTAAGACACCCTTTAAATTAAAAGAGCATAGCCAAGTAGGGTTATGAATTAAGTATTTTAATTTCAAATATTAACTGCTTGAGATATTAATTTCAATATTAATTGCTTAGGATAACCATGTAGGTGTTCCCTAGTCTTTTGATTTTTAAACATTCAAATGTATTTAATTTAAATTTGAGCTGTAATTAAGTCATATAAAGTGACAATTTGAGATGGGATAGCATCCAATTTGGAATCCAAAGAGGAAGGGACATCCCTCAGGGGAGAGTTCCTCTCCATTTGGAGATCCAAATTGGGATGAATTTTAAGTATCCAAAGAGAGAAGATAACACCCCTTTTGAGGGGGAGTTTCTTTTCATTTGGATGTCTGAACCCAACAATCCAAGGAGTCTCACAGAAGGATGAAAAAGTGAAGAACAAGAAGACCCATTCTCAAAGTCATTTGAGTTTTAGGAGTAGAATCCAGGTTGTTGTCAGTTGTACCCGACCACTTTATTTTTCCTGTAGACCCTGAGTTGTATAATTAAGTGGCACTTGCTATATGGACTTTCAATTTGAATGTTAATTTAATTAATTTGTTTTATAATTGATGTGTTGATTACAATTAGGATTTGTGTGCTTTTAGTAGTTTTTTGGCGCTTTTGCATGCCAATTTTGATTTAGCCTGGAACTTGATCGGAGGCTTGTGAGTGTACGAATAAAACTTTTTCTTCTTAAACAAAATTAAAAGAATTTAAGCTTAGGTAGCAACTTTAACACTCTTAAGAACTAAGCCCGGGACTACTGGGAGTTCTTATTGCATAATTATTACATCTTCTTTCGGTTTGTTAGGCACCTCTCCGCCTACGGGTTCTGCCAAACCACCTAGCCTATGAGGGTGCAGTTCTGTCAAGGGGAATCTATACATTCTTCTAGGGAAAAATTTATTTTTAAGCCTTTTTTAAACTGCTTCATTATGATTTACTGAGAAACCATTAAATTCAATAACTGAAACAAAACCTTGCTGCAAAATATATAAGGGTAACAGAAGTAAGAAAGCACATTAGTTTTAAAGTAGAAGATACCCTCCCGACAATCCAGCAATAGAAAAATAGAACCTCCAAAACTCAAAGGAAACTCATCAGCAAACTGTGATGAAACTTACGGGCCACAGACCACACCCCCCAGCCAAAAGGAACACCGTGAGAGTAATCAAACCATCACAACACAACAGCTGCTCAGAAAACCCCATGTAATAAACAGCAGCAAACTTGCAGATACAGAAAATAGCATCAACAAAGGACACTCGGATAGCCACATAACGAAAACCATGGCTCATAACATAACCATAGGTCTTAGTATCAGCCAAAGAAATAGAAGTAGCTACAAAATTGAATTCAAAAGTTAAAACATAGCTCTTATGGGTAGTCCATACAGCATCATAAAATAACCCCAAAAGCTATACACAACTAATCCCTGGACAGGAGCAGCACAGGAAAATAGTATGCAAATAGACAGGTAAGTTAATAAGGCCATGATATAAAACACCCAATACTCTCCCATCACAAAAGTCCACAGGCCGGTAATCCCAATAAAGAAACCTATACATGACCTAAACAACAGAACAAAAATCACACCTCAACCTGCCAACAAAAACCCAAGGCCTCACGAGAAGAAGATAAGAAAGACTCAAATCCAAACAGCTCAATAAACTACCATCAAGGATAAGATAGCAGCAATTAGGGGTAAAACCAGCTAACCAAAAGATCCAAATAATGCTAGGCTGATAGCCAAACATCACAATTAAAATCCACCATCAAATAGGAATTGTGAAAAAATGAAAAATCACTAAACCAAAGCCCCTAATGAATACAACAGCATCCACAAAGAACCCCGGAAGCCCAAAGAGCCCCAAAAGACCAAGATAAACAAACAAAACACAGAATTAAAGCATAAACAATCACCATGAACCACTATTTAAATTGAATATAAGGAAGACCCAGCCGGTCAAGTCTTGCCAAACCTTTGATCTCTTTAGGGAGAGTATGATCAATGTATTCAGTGAAGCCAGTAAGGTTACAACCCCTTCTAGATAGGGAATCAGCAACATCATTTCCCTCCTAAAAATATGAGAAATAGTGTAATTGATGCGAGAAAGCCAATATTTAATATCTCTTATAATATAGAAATAAGCAGGTTTGGAGGAAGTATTACCTTCAAGATAATGAATTAAGAGCAAAGCATCAACTTCAATCCAAATATTAGTGATGCCAAGAGAAATACATTATTGAATCCCAAATAGGAGACCCTCGATTTCATCTTGAATGGCACTAATAGTAATCAAAGGACCCACAAAAGCCATAATGACAAAACCATTAGAATCCCTAATAGTGCCACCACAACCTACATTAAGATTATTCCTGGACCCATCAGTGTTAAATTTAAAACAGCCCTCTAGCAGTTTTTTCTAATAAATAATTCTGTCATTACCATGAGCAGTATAGTAACTAAAAACCAAACCAAAATCACAAGCCACATGAAAAAAGCCTTTAAAAGAATTAGCACTTAAGAACTTGGCAACAAATAGTTGATAAATTTTATTCTTAACTTTAGTAATCACACTTAAGGTATCCATTTTAATATTCTCATGTTTAGAAGCATTCCTACTACTCCATAGAAGCCAACAAATAATAACAGGAAGGATATTCCTAATATGCCCTTTAGTGGGAGTAAACCACTCTTTAAGAAGATTAACAACAAAATTATACCTAGTGGTAGATAACCCATTAAACATCTTATCAAAATGAACCCAAACTTTCATAGCAATAGGGCCCTGAATAAACACATGATTCATATTTTCAATGTGATAACAACACTGACATTTGGAGGAAATATAAATCCTTTCTTTAATAAAATGGTATCCAAAGGAAAATAATGATGCATAATCCTCCAAAGAAGAAAAGAGTAAGTAGGGGGTATGCTAGCATGCCAGTAAGCTAAGTAAAGAGATTTTTAGGAAAGCTTTGCCTAATAGAATTCCAAACTTGTTTAGTGTTGAACATACCATCATTAGAACAATTAAACAGAATGCAATCCTCCTCCTCCAAATGAATAGAAATATTTAGAATTAACTTAATAATAAAGTCAGGCATAAGATTGGAAAGTAAATCGATATTCCATCTCTCATTAACAATAAAATCTTTAACTTTGCAAGCAGAAGTAGAATGAGTGTGTAAAAGATTGTCGATAGAAAAATTACCTAGCCATTTATCTTGCCAGAAGAAAATATTCCCAGCTCCCATCCCCCATTGAATAAAATCTTCAGCTTTCCACTTAATGTTACATAATCTTTTCCAGTTGAAAGAATCACCTTGTTTAAAAACACAATTCAGAGGGTGCTTCCCAACACAATACTTAGAAACCATAAATTTCACCCATAAACTTTTTTTAGCTCTAAAATTAAACAACAGTTTATGGCTATAGGTCTTAATCATATCAGAAAAAGTTTTGAAACCTAATCTACCCTCATCCATCGTCCCTGAGCAATTACTCCAAGAGCCCCAAACAATGGAACGGTTGCCATATTTGGAACCCCAAAGAAATTTATTAAATAAAGTCTCCATTCTACTACAAACAATGGAAGTCGGATACAAAGTATGAAGCAAATAAATGGGAGTAGAACACAAAACATGCTTAATAAGAACAAGCCTACCTCCATAAGAATGAAAGTTGAAAGCCTATGAGGAAAGTTTCTTATGGATAGTAGAGAAAATATCATCAAATAAATGAGAACATTTCTTACCCTTGTAGAGAGGAGTACCCAAATACTTTAACGGAAGAAGTCTCTTATTCAAACCAAATTTTCCTTCAATACTCTTAATACGGGTAGAAGAAATAGACTTAGCAGGAATAAAATAACTCTTAGAGACATTAAAAATTAAACCATTAGCATGCTCAAAAGAGTTAAGAGATTTGAAGAGAATATACAACATTTTAATAGAGCCATTAGAGAAAATAATAAAATCATCGCAAAGCTCAGATGGGTAATGGGAAAACCACCACCTATTCTATAATGCAAAGAAGGGTAACTCCTAAACAGGTTGTTAATACCACAAGATAAAAATTCCACTGCAGTAATAAAGAGAGCAGAAGATAGAGGATCTCCTTGTCTTAAACCATGAGAAGATTTGAAAAGCCATGGGACTTACCATTAATAATAATCAAGAAATAACAGAACTCAATACTATTCTAAATAAGATTAATGAAATGCAAATTAAATCCAAAAAGCTTTAAAATGACATAAAGAAATTCCCTATCATAAGCTTTAGTGATATCAACTTTGAAAATAATATTACCACCAGTAACCTTAGCATGCAAATCATGGACTAATTCTTGAGCAAGTAAAACATTGTCAAATATAGATCTACCTTTCACAAAACTAGTTTGTTCCAAGGAAATGATATTGGGAAGTAATAAAGCAAGCCACCCCATCAAAATTTAAGCTATAAGTTTATTGAAAAAGGAACATAAACTAATAGGATGGAAATCATTCCAAAATTAATGCTATTAGATTTGGGAATTAAAGCTATAGAAGTTGTAGTAAAAAATTTTGGAATAGGATTGCCCCAAAAAAAATCCACCATAGCATTAAAAAGATCCTTCTTAATAATACCCAGGATTTATGAAAGAATTTATTGGTGAAACCGTCAGGTCCAGCAACAGAATCAGAATTCATGTCTTTCAAAGTAAGCCAAATTTCATGTTCAATAGGAATGTTAGTCAACATCAAATTATCCTCCTCAAAGATAATAGAAGAAATAAAAGAAAAATCAGTAAGTTGATCCCAAAGAACTTTTCTCCTAAATCTAGAACAAGAGGCATAAACAAAAGAAACATAGCAAGAAGTTTGATTGAAATTAATATTTGTATGAACCAATTGAGGCAAATCCATAATCACATCTAAAGTAATAAAGCATTTCCATAAGATCCAAATTTTTTTAGTACAGTTGCGAAAAGAAAAATCAAAACTCAATTTAGTGCAATTAAAGGCTCAGTAAAACCAGAATATGAACATCATAAATCCTACACAAATTCTTAACTCTATCCTTAGATAGAGAGCCACCAACACCCCGAATATTCCACACAATAGCTTTAACCATTAATAGATTTATTAGAAGCTCTAGTGACCCTAGAGGTAATGCCCGGCGTGAGAATTTTGTTCTTACCCTTCTTTTTGGAGACATCAATAAAACCTCCCTCAATAATATTAGCCTTCTCATTAGGAGTTGACATAGAGTTGATAGTGGAATCCTTAAGACAATCCTTATAAGTGGAAGTATTAAGTGGCCCAACTTCTCCTTCCTCCATGTCTACATTATTATCCTCTTCATTCACCTGATTATTTTTAAGGTTATGCTCAGAACCATTATCACAATCCTCCTCAATAACTTGATTAAGCGGCTGAACTTCTCCTCCCTCCATGTCCATATGATTATCCTTTTCATTCACCTAATTGTTTATAAGGTTATGCTCAGAACCATTATCACAATCCTCCTTAATAACTTGATTAACAACACATTCTTTAGGGTCACCAAGAGAATCCCTCCTATTTTCCTTCAATCCCTGGATTACCATCGGGTCGGTAGTATGCAAGCCATCACCAGCTTTATCCCCATCATCATTCTCACCTACATCCACTAGAACTAGTTCCTCAACATTATCAAGATTCATATTATAATCACCGACTTTCTCAATCTTATCCCGTAGATGTTCACTTCTTATGGATAAATCTAAGGTCTCCTTCTCTATGTCATCTCCAAAAGTTTTTGATTCCTTAACTTTAAGAGGATTATAACCTCCAGACATAACCGATTCACCATTGATTGGTCCCACCATAGCTTTAGAGGTCATGTTATTCTTACAAATTTGAGGATGAGCAACAAAGCAATCATTAATTGAGTGCCCATGAATTTTACAATGCACGCAAAAATTCAGAACATTTTCAAACTCAACTTTCTATAAATACCCTAAATTTTCAGAACCAAGCCAGACATCTTTGGGATGTTTCTTAGTGATATCAACCTCAACCAGAATCCTAGCCACAGAAGGCCTCAAACGAGAGGCGGTGGCTTGATCCATTTGGAGCGGTCTACCAAAGATGGATCCCAAGGCATGAAGAACATAAGAGTTAAAGAAATGTAATAGTAAATTGGGAAACAAAATCCATATAGGAACAATCGATGATTCTTCTTTAACATCAAAAAAAGGTGTCCATTTAAGTAATCACATTTGTTAGTTGAGAATGTAATAGGATCTCCTAGCAAAAACCGTACTATAATCAAGGTCATTGGATAACTGAATAGAAAGATGTCTAGCATCAAGAAAACTTATAGAGAAATTACCAGATAATTTCAACTTTCCAAAAAAATACAAATAGCGTCAAGATTCGGTCGACGAACCGAGAACTTACCAAGAAGAGTAAATTGAAAAGGACTAACAAGCTTAAGAATATCATCATCAGACATTAAGATTGCAGGAAAACTTCTAACCATCAATTTAGTGAAAGAAAAATTAGGTTCCTTCGAAGAGGAAGAACTAGCTAGCACATCACGAAAAGAATGAGATGTAGAACCAGAAACACCATTACTTAGCAAACCTTTCGCTGAAACCATCGGTGCCGAAGGTGGAACACCCCAAGCACTAGGAATCGCAGAGGATGGACCCACCTCCAAGAGCAGAGGAGAATGACCTAGGGCCAATCGGCCTTAAAGAAGAAGAAATATAAGACCGCAGAATCAAAATCAAAATAAAAGATCAATAAACTACAGTAGAAATTGCTTGGAGGAACAGTAGAAGCCAGAATTACACTCGAAATCACAGAGCCCGAACTAGCCGTTGGAAGCCGATTTATTGACTTTCCATTTTTTTTAGTGGTGGTGGGGGGGGGAACCCATAGAGGGGCTTGCGCATTAATTCAGAAAAATTAGTACAAGGTCCTTAAAAAGGCCCTCAAGCTCACTAATGCTCGAACGAGCTACAAAAAAAAAGCCAAAAAAACTAATAGATCGAGGTCCCTACTAGTCAAAATTACAAAAAAACCCTAGGTACATTCTACGGTGCACAAGAACGAGCACCCAAAAAGGATAATAGGACCAAAAAATGGCAACTTGATCTAGCGCCCCTTCCAAAATAAGATCACAATGATCACCTGCATTAAAAGATTTCTGTAAAATAGGATAATGCACAAAATAGACATAACAAAATTCAAAGTAAATACTAGCAACAGGATTGATCCAATAGTAATGATACCAACAAGATGTAAACAAACCCATTCCGATAACACATAATACCAGAACAATACCCAAACAGTAGCAGATATACCAGAACAACCAGCCACAATAAGGATAGCAAAAAACCTCAGTGACTACCACAATACAATCCAACAGATAAAACCCAATAGCAAGACAACACCGCCCCAGCTCATGCGAGCAAAAAAACCTCAATAAAATACCAATATAATGTATGGCACCCAAGTCCAAGAAGCCAAAGCCAAAAGGCTGAGAAGAACTCCAGAAAATAGACTAGCACTACCCAAAAAAATTAAGAACCCAAGAATTCCAGAAGACCCCCAGCTGGAGCACCACAAAATTCTCCAAAGTAGGCCAATAAAGGCCTTTTAAGCAGCACAAAAGATAACATAGAGTTAACAAAAGAACCCAACAGGCATACCCACATCATAAAAATACCATAGTAGTACATAAATGGATAACACACAGATCATCCTAACAACTATCCACCAAATAACATAAAGAATTAGCAATGCTCCAAGAAATAACAGCAAAACAAAGAATATAAAAGCAATAATAGAAAGGGTACGGGCAAAATGAGCTCAGGATAGAATGGAACCAGCAAACATCAGTCAGCTAAGTCCAAAGACGCTCCATCCTACCATCTTGTGAACCCAACCACCCTTTAAGGAAATGTTCCAAAAGCATCAAGATAAGCCCATAGAGAAGGCAGCCACCCACACCCAGCTAAAAGCAAACATGGATAGAAAAACACAACAACACCAAAAAGAAACCAAGGGCCACACCAGGAAACCACACTTGACCCTTAGGACAACAGCAACAGCCCAAACAGCAACAGCCCAACAGAACCTCCTAACATCAACAAACAAAACCCAACAAAACTGAGATGAGAAAAAGCCCTAGGCAACCCAACAGTACACCAGAAAACACCCAGCACTCCTAAAACTGAGTAAAAACCAAATAGTAGCCAAATAGCACCAGTCCCTACCCACACTCCCATAAAAACCCACCACTATAAAGTCCCGGCAGTGGAGGGACTTGATCTTGAGGCCCTCACTTGAATGGCGTGGCATAGTTTTCAAAAACTCCAGCATTTTGAAGAAATGGTAGAATGAGATATTCTCTCTCTCTCTCTCTCTCTCTCTCTCTCTCTCTCTAAGTGCTCAGTCTTTGAATCTATATAATCATTAATGAAATCATTTAACTTCATGAGGTTAATGCCATAATTGAGGCCTTATGGTGGCATCGGGTCAATGAGTTTCTTACAGTTCCTTGTAGATATCTCTAGTCGTCAAAAATTTTTAATATCTCTGTAGAGATGATAAGATGAAAGATATTTTCAACTGATCATTCTTTGACTATACAGTATCGTTCATGAAATTATTTAATTCTGCATCATTATTAGAATCTCCCTTTAATGACGTATCAATGAACTTCCATCATACATTGGGTTATCTTTACACCCGACATCATTATTGTGGTATTTTGGAATTATCAATTGAAGGACTTAATTGTACTTAATCAATAAAACTTTCAGCTCTTACATAGTAAACACACATTCATTCTTATAAGGAATCTACCGTACTTGTAGCATCTCAATCATCGTTGCTGTAGGTATTGTATGTGTTTGTGTCCATAGGAGATTTTTCGTACTTACAGCATCTCAATCATCGTTGTTGTAGGTGCCTGTAGGGGGAACTATTGTATGCATTCATCACTGGTTATCAGTCACTTGATAGTAGGTAGATTTGTACACTCATCTGCATGTTGACACCGACTATTGAATGTTGTTGACTGCAGGCACATATCTCCAACAATTTTTTGTAGGTGTCATGTGTACTTATGTCTACAGGGGATTTTTTATACTTACAGCATCTCAATCATCGCTGTTATAGGTGTCCGTAGGGGGAACTATTGTATGTATTCATCACTGGTCATTAGCCACTTGATTGTAAATAGATTCATATACTCATCTTCATGTTGACACCGACAATTATATGTTGTTGACTGCAGGCACATATCTCTAGCAGTTTTTTGTAGGTGTTATGTGTACTTGTGTCCACATGGGATTTTTCATACTTACAGCATCTCAACCATCGCTGTTGTAGGTGTCCGTAGGGGGAACTATTGTATGCATTCATCATTGATCATCAATCACTTGATTGTAGGTAGATTCGTATGCTCATCTGCATGTTGGCACCGACTATTATATGTTTTTTACTATAGGAACATATCTCCAACAATTTTTTGTAGGAGTCATGTGTACTTGTTTCCATAGGGGATTCTCCATACTAATGATATACCCACTGTTATTATCTATAAGTACCATATCAACTATCACTGCTTGTGGGGAATATTCACTACAATCTCATGGACGTACTTGTAGGAGAGTCATTATACTTGCTTCATATCCACCTTCATCATTCACAAGTGGTCATTGATTATACTTGTTTGTAGTGACAGGTTTTTCACTATCAATTGCCAATTTTTCCATCTCAATCTACAGGCAAACTATTGTTTGTATTGAGTCTTTCAATATTACATGTGGGAGACACCCATACATTCTACATTCAGCCGGTGTCACTCACAAGTATAAAGTACTTCACAGCATGGGAATTATTGTAGGAGTTCATTGCATTTACATCGTTTGTTAATCATCATCATTATTTGTTGTTCATCGTGCCTTCAGATATTGGTGATTGACACTTGTTTTATAATTACTATGAATTGATTAACATTCATCATCTGTATATACCAAGGTCCTACTCATCACGAGTCCCCTGCTATTGATTTGGTGTTTGCTGATATTCATTTGAATAATCAAAATTATCATTTGATATTGGTATTTTGATTATTATTGTGCATTTTAGTATTTAGGGTTCAATTTCTTATAGTTCAGCTCAAGTCATGTTCCCTATTATTTGTATAAGTCCTCTACACATTTGGTTCAAGTTCTATGTATTTATGTTCAAGTACAGTTCCTCTGTATTACTGCTCAAGTGAAGTATTATTGTTGTTCAGGTTTTGTGCACTTCAGTCTAAATTTTGACAGCATCCCGGCATATCCCCCATTTGAGAGAAATTTAAGGGAGCTGGGCCTTCCCACCACGCTACAAGAGTATGTATGGTAGGTGTCCTGAGACACCATGGCCATAGTCTTCATTCCCACCATACTACAAGAGCGTGTATGGGATCTCCCAGGAACCTATTAAAAATGCACAGTTTTCTTTCCCCGCAGGCACCGAGGAGCGTAGGGGTACTTAAGATTGTCCCTACCATGCTACAAGAGCATGTATAGGGCATACCTGCCTCATCGCATGTGTCGCACTGGGTTCCCCCCCACCATACTACAAGAGCGTGTATAATAGTGCTATGTCATCATCATCATCAAAATTTTCTAGCAAGCTATCATTTGATTGTTTGGGTTTGAAAGTGGGTTTTAAAAAATTTAGTCTTCTTTGGGAAATTCAGAATTGAAATTAAAATTTAATTCTAAAATCAAATGTCCCATCAAAAATATTATACCACCTCGGGATGTGGAAATAAAATTTCAGGATGAGGTTCAGATTTAGAATTAAGAATCTCATCTTGAATATCGCAATTGGTTTCAAGAGAGGACCTCACATGGCCTCGAAGGGTCAAAGTAAAGTTCAATCAAATATCGGTCTATGATAATCAAGAGGAGCAATCGTTAATTTTATATTCAAATTTATTTTAACAAAAGATATATCTCCTTGAAGGGAGAAGATACTATTTACAAATGATCTTTTGAACATAACGATAACGATCATTAGTAATTTAATTTTCCCAATGAAGACTAATTGAATTTTGAAAATCAATTTTGAAAATCAGTTGTGGGTTCTAAATCTCCTACGAGCGCAAGCCCTCGTAGTTAATTACATCGTGGGAGACCGGAGTCCCCTACGAAAACTTTCGATTAAAATAATGGCAGAAATTTTGTTTAGAGATTTTCTAGGAATGATATCAAAGAGATGAAATTGGAATTTCAAATGGGATTGGAGCAAGATTGAACACTTATTTTGGAATCAAATGAAGAAGGGTAGGAGACACTTTAGGATTCTGAAACAATTCAGAAGTGCCCCGACCTAAGCTAAGTGTTGGGCTTTAAATTTTGGATTGAAAGAATATTTAATTCGAGTTGAGTATTTTATTAGAAATTTGGGATTATATTCCCAGAGGTTGGGGTCTTATAACTCAAAGCCTGCCCTAGATCCTAGATCTAAATTTGGACACTAGACCACAGTGATCCGAACCTAACTAAAGCAGTGCAAAATTTGGGCTTATCCTGGCCTGGATTGGGGAGCCAACTAAACCACCTAAACACTTCAAAACCATGAGTCCAGTCTTTTGATGCAGAGTGATCAAGGACGTTATTTAAGATTGGTTTAAAAAGTTGGGGTCAACATCTAGAGCAGATTCCTAATTGACCCCTTGACTTATGTTGGGTGGAATGCTTAGACTAAAATGCAATTAAAATTTTAATTTAATTAGTTTCTGCGATGCATGCTGGTTAAAATCTCCAAATTAGGTATGCATGAGATTTAAAAAAAAGACTTATAAAATAATTTTTTTTGAAAAGACTAGACTTTCCCAGATCCAGCACATCATCCTCATAGGTCGGATTATCTTGACTCTACCCGCAGGCGGGGAAGTGTCTTACAGCAAGGAGGGAGAGAGATGCAGTAATATGCATGGGACCCCGGACGATTCCGGCTATTCCCTAGGTCGTTAAGTTTTTATGTTATTTAAATCTTAAAATTTTAAATATTAGTTATGAGTAAAAATATTTTTAGTCCTTAGAGAGCCTAGCAAAGTCCAGGCTAAAACAAAAATGACATGCAGGCGCCAAAGAACTAAGAAAAATAGGCAACTCTATACGCAATTAAATTAAATCACAACACATTAAATAATCAAATTAATTAAGTAAATGTTCATAAGTAAATTGCCTTACTTATTACAACCCAGATTTACATAAATTAAAAGTGGCCGGGCACCACTGACGACAACCCGGATTCTACTCCTAAGATTTAAGTGACTTTGAGAATGGTTCTTCTCGCTCTTCACTTCTTCGTCTTCTTGGAACTCCTTGGATCGTCAGGCCCGGATATCCAAAAGGAAAGAAACTCCCCCTCGAAAGGGGTGTTATCTTTCCTCTTTGGATACTTGAAAGGTCATCTCAATTTAGAGCTCCAAATGGATAGGGACTCTCCCTTAAGCGATGTCCCTTCCCCTTTGAATCCCAAATTAGATGTTTGAAAGATATCCTAAATTAACATTTAAATGGAGGAAGACTCTCCCCTAAGGGATGTCTTCTCCTCTTTGGAATCTAAGTTGGATATTCATATGCCATTCTCAAGTCACTTGGCAATTTACAACTCAAATATGACATCAAATTACATTGCATGAAAATTAAAATCTAAACTCGATCCTGCAAGGTTATCCTAAGCATTTAAAAGTTAAAAAATATCCCAAGCAATTATATATATGTGCATATAAGAAGTAAACACACTTGGCCACGCTCTTTTTATTTGGGGTTAAGCAGCTGAAGCACCTGTAGCATTTATATTTATTATTTATTTAGCCCCCCTTATTGCCCTGCATGAGCGTGGCCACCTGAAAAAAATCTAGTGAGCATCCAGATCGTTCCTAACCTAAAGGTAATCTAGTCACCCATCACATCAATTCACAGAGTGCAGTAAAAGTAAACAAGCACATCAATCAATTTCAATCACAACATGCAATGAAAACTCAGAAAACCTGGCACACAGCAGAAAAGTAAACACTGGCCTAGCCTAGATCTAGAGTCGGTTGTCCTAGCAAACCATCTAAAGTGTGTGTAGAAGGTCGTGTGGCTGGGGTAGATCTTAGGATGGGTAATTTGTTCAAATTATCTAATATTTGAATTTGTGGAAGGCTCAAAGAGAGGTTTAATTAAAGTTCAAATATTAGTATATTGAAGTTTAAATTAAACCCATTTTAATAGTTAAATGATTACTACCTTTGTTGCTCATCGAGGCCATGAAGTTTGTTTCACCTTCATTGGGGCTAAGTTAATAGCCTCGTAGGCCTGGGTTACCCAGTAGTAATCGGGGTTGATTAAGTTGATTTAGTTTGTTAAAAATTAAGGATCAATTAATATTAATTAAGTTAGTTAATTACTAATTTTAAAAGTTAAATTATGTTATGTATTCCATCAACAGGTTCGTGGCGTTGTGCCACCAGGCTCGAGGAACCAGGCCTCCTTAGGACACTTAGCCCCTCAGCCCGGAGTAGTCCATCCTAAAAACCTTGCTGATGTAGTTGAATTAAAGGTTTTAACTTAGTTAATTAATTTAAATTAACTTAATTTTGATGTTTAACACTCCATTGAATCCATTCATGGCATTGTGCCACCAGGCTCGAGGAACTAGGCCTCCTTAGGACACTTAGCCCCGCAGCCCGGAGTAGTCCATCCAATAAACTTCATCTTCAGAGTGGTTATTATGTATTTGAGTGTTTTATTAATCAAACTATAGTTCTCTGGAATTTTAATGAATTATTAGATTTTTAAAAATTATTGGAATTATTCAATTATGTTAATTAAGGGGGCTAAAAGTTAACTTTTTAAATTAAAATTAATTTTATAAGTTTAAAATTTTTAATAAATATTAGACCTTATGATGAGTTGTTAGACAGTTAGCACACTCAATTTGAAGTTTTCTATGAAAAGTTATGATTTTTCGAAGTTTAGGCCTAGATTTGAACTGCGGTTGACCAAAAAGTTGACTTTTGACTTTGACCAGATTTTGGAGGTTTGACCTTTTTAGAAAATACTAGACATTAATTGGAGGTGATTGACACTAAGTTTGCTTAATTTAAATTTTTCTGTAATTAGTTATGAATTTTCAAAGTTTCACTAATTATTAAATTTTTAAAATTGCCTAATTAGGAAGGTTTTGATCATTTTGATCAAAAATCATCCCAAACTGCATGTAATCAATCCCAAAGGTCATGGATGACCCATGGGAGCATTTTCAAGTGTTTGAAAATTATTTGAGATTTTTAATGATATTTAATTAATTAATATAATTATTTATTTATTTTCATTAAAAGTCAAATTAAAGTTAAATTAGGAGTCCAGTCAAGAGGCTTTTATTTTTCCTAGGTAGAGGGCTAAGTTATGGTCAGTTTGAGATATTATTTGTAGTTTTTGGACTTAATGTGGATTTATTGCATTGTTTTGAATTTTTTGGATCCTTAAAAGGGCTGAAATTTTGGGTAAATAATTTTCTAACTTAATGACCTCCAAATTCAATGAAATTTAAACCTAAGGTACATGGTGTCACTAAGTGTACTATGTTCAAGTTCCACCCCTATTGGGTATGTGTACAATCCCCTAGAAATTTTCAAAGTTTTCTAGACTTTTCCTTAATTATTTTCCCTAGGTGTCTCTACTATTCAAATGGGCATGAAATTTGGTGTGGCTAACCCTTACACATGTACAATCATACCACAAAAGTCATACAATCTAATTCTACAGGAAACTAGAGTTATGAATTTGCAAAGTTTTTGGTCCAAAAGGGACCCATAACCTTAAAAATTCACATCACACAAAACCACAGAGCATCTGACCCTAGAAAAATTACAGGATATGCCTAAGATGCTCAAGAACATTCCACCAAAATTTGGGATCCATTTGATCCCTGGATTGCAAGAAAATTGAAAAAAATTAAAATCAAACAAATACAAATTTCTCCCAATCCAAGACTCAAAACAACTCAAATTTAATTTTAATAAATTCTACACTCAATTACCTTTCCAACGATACCAAAAATGTCAATTTTGGTGGAAAAATGAATTTTTTGTGAATTTTAGAAGATTCTGGGCATTTTTTAAATTTTTTAAGGCCATTAATGGTCAAATCAGCCGTCGGCGCCAATCATTGCCAATGATTGGCGGCAAAATGGCGGCGGCGCGTTAGGTTGCGACACGTGGCAGGCAAGGATCCGCCCTTAAACACATCAGCGGTCCATCGTGGTCGTTGATCGGACTGCGGGATGAACGGACGGCCGAGATGGCGCCATGTATGCGCCCGCGGTCTGAATTGGCACGGGCTCGAACCCCGCGGGAGACGACGTCGTTTCAGCTCGACGACGTGGCCGATTTTGGGCCTTCCGATCGCGCCTAAAGGTGCGATCGGACAGCTCTGGTTGAACCAGAGTCAAAAATTTTCAAATGCCCATAACTTTCAAAATACTCAATGAAATCTTACGAAATTTGAAACATAGCAAGGTGGTATCATAAACTTGCAATGCCTAGAGTTTGGAGGCTCCATGCATTACATTTTTCTTGTAGATTCAAAATGAAAATATACCTAAAAGTTGAGATATCTTACAATCTACCCAGTGGATTTTCGTGTTCTTGGACTCTCTGAACTTGTAGTTTATCCACGCTCAAGTTTGCAGAAGACCCTGGAAGATTTTAACAGTTGGATCTTGAGATATCGAAGAGAGATGGTGTTTCTCTCTTTTCTCTCTCCTTTTCCACTAAAATGGTGATTTTAGTGGTGGAAATGGTGGGGGAAGGCTTGGAATGGCCTTGGGAGGTGCTGGAGAGTATGGGAAACTCTATGAGAGCTTTGGGGTTGCTGGAGTTTGGGACTTTGGCCAAAAAATGAGCAAGATGAGGGTTAGGGCAAGTTTTACCCATTTAACTCTCATGATTTGAAATGGATGGTTAGGATTCAATTAAGGGTGGTTTGGATGCTTGCCAAGTGTCCCATGAGCAGCCTAAAACCTGGAGAAGGCTGGTGGATGAGAGGGATTGCCTAGAGCCAAGAGGAGGGGGACCACACCTCTTTTTCTCCATTTGGCTAAACCAAGCCTAAGCAAGGTTTAGGGGGATGGTTTGTGGCTTCTTAGGAAAGGAAATTAATCCCTTTTGAGTAGGTTGGGGCAGATTTTGGGAGAGGGAAAAGGGTTGTCCATGTGGCATGGTCAATGCCCATGACTTAGCCTCATTTCAACAAAACTTGACCCATTGACTTGTTGACTAGTCAATGGTGACTAGGATGTGCATGGGAGGAGTCAAAGATGCTGTAGGGGTTAATCTCAAGGGATATAGGGGCATGGTTTTGAAGTTTTGAATAAATGCTTGAAGTTGGAGAGGGTTTTGGCCCCATCCAAATAGGTTGACCAAGTCAAACCTAGGGAGGATTGACTTAGAAGTCCTTGGACATGTCATGAGTGTCCAAACAAATGATTTTGAAATATTAGATTGGTTTGAGATGGATTCAAATGTTGAAAATAACAATGGTTGGGTTAAAGGTGGATTTGGTCAACCATAGTTGACTTGGTCAAACAAGTCAAACCAAGGAGTGGGTTTGATTTCAATGGGTCTCAAATATCATATAAATTTCATTGAGAGGGGTTTCAAAGGTTTAAAATGTTGGAACGATGTTAAATTTTGGTCAAAAGTCCAAAAACCCCTTTAAAGGGCATTTTGGTCATTTTGACCTCTGATGAACCCTGGGTCGAGATGGGTCCAAAAAGATGTAGATTAATGTTAAACACATCAATATCAAGGGTCTGGATATGATTAGAGAGTCTGGGGGAAACTCCAAGGTCAAATTTCTCTAGATAACGGGTCCAGTGGCACGGGCCGTAAATATTTGAATGTTTTACAGCCTTTGGATTTAAATTTATTTTTTGGGGTTAGAGACCCCAAAACGGGCTCAAATTTGTAGGGTTGCCTCTAGAGACATATCACATCAGTATGCAACTGACATATCATGAATCGGAGGTCATTTGACTAGGGTTTAAAATGTTTAAAAATTCCCTGGAAAAGGCTTTTAGGACATAGGCCTTTAGCTTTGGGTTTTGGATTTGAATTGGACTTTGGATCTGAATGCTTGAGCTTGAATTATCTAAATCATTCATGATCATTTGGGTGATCATAAGATGATTGGATAGAGCTTGGGTTAAATTAGAGGCAAGATCAAGGTTGAAACTATAATTGGAATAAGGAAAAGCTTGAGGTTTGAATAGATTTGAAAATTGGATTTGATTGAAGTTTGAATTGAGCTAAGATTTAGATTGATCCTAGATCTAGATTGATTTAAGATCTAGGCTGATACTAGAGTCTGAGTAGATCTAAGAGCCTGGAGTCTGAGAGAATCCTAGAGCTTGAATAGATTCTAAAGTATGGAGTCTACGAACACCCTGAGATCTAGGAAAATTCTAAGATCTAGAGTCTAGGGGATCTTAGGGTCTAGGATCTAGAAGAATCCTAGTATCTAGAGTAGGTCCTAAGATGTAGTGTCTGGAAAAAATCCTAAGATCTGGAGTAGATCCTAGGGCCTGGATTAACCTGAGATCTGGGTTGGATCCTAATGGCCTCATACAAAAATGAGGTCAACATTGATTCTTCTATATTCATTATGATGAACTTTTTCTTCCTCTTATAACCTATATCTACAATTCTTTGATTGACTTTTTGTTCATAAGCTATTAATGAACCCAATAAAAGATCAATGAAACAAGTGGATAAATTGTTTTACTCAAAAACATCAATAAATTTGGCATCCTAAGATTTCATTGAACACCTAAGAATCATTTTTACTTATTTAGCATTAATATATTCTTTGCCCAAATATGCAAAATAGTAATAATTTTGGTGAACTGAGTATACATATTAGTAATGCTTTTATTAGGTTAACATGAAAGAGTTCATAATCATGCATAAGTAAATTGATGTATGATTAATTTATCTTATTCATCCTATCATACGTAATGTAAAGTCTATCCCAAATCGCCTTACCCATTTTGCACATGGATATATGCATGTGGTTTTCATATTTTAAAGAATAAAAAACAATTCAAAATTTAAGAATGAAGTTGTGCTATTCTCTTTATTCCTATGTGCAATCATCAATTTTATATAGCGGTGCATATCCTACTTGAACTAAGTTCCACTTATAGTAATATATGGTTTGAATAATGGTAGCCATGCAAACTTTCTAGAAGGAAATGGTATGTTATCAAATAAAGAGTGGTTGTGTAGTAGAATACCCTTTTGAGGTGTGCCATTGTAGGATCTAGTTTAGGTGATGAAATCTTTCCTAAAGTAACCATTCTGATATCATTTGAATTTTATGCCTACACTCAATATGGTGGGGAGGGGTTGAAGTTGAATGAGTGTGTTTTATTTTTAAAATAAACTTGTTAAAAGATCCATGAAAAATATATTATTTTTTACTTAGAAATATTTGTGAAATAGCAATAAATTTAACATCTCAAGATTATGGCAAACATCTAAAAATCTTGTTCATCTTTTTAGCACTAGTATATTTTCTGCCCAGAGGTTGCAAAAAAGTAATAATTTTGATGAACTAAGTATACATGTTAGTAATATTTCATTAGGTTACATGCGAAAACATTCATAATCATGCATAAGTAAATTGATGCATGATTATTTCATCTCATTTGCCCACTCATAAGTAATACAAAGTCTATCCTAGATCTCCTTACCCATTTTACATGGGGACGTACACATATAGTCTTTAGATTTTGAAGAACAAAAAAATAATTTAAATGTTTAAAATTCAATTTTGTTAATTATCATTTTTCTTATGTTTATTCAACAAAATGAATGTCTACATATTTTCTACTATCGATTTTATATAGTGTTGCATATCCTACCTAGACTAAGTTCCACATGCAATAATATATGGTTTGAAAAATGGTAAGCATAAATTTTCTAAAATCAAATGAAATGTTATATAATGAAGGGTGTTCATGTAATATAATACCCTACCAATATGTTATGAATTTCAGTGTGTGCCATTGTAGGATTTACTTTAATGATTAAAACTTTCATAAAGTAACTGTGGACCTCCGAGAGGAACACAAACACCGCCGGCCCGTGAAGGGAGACAGTATTTGGCCAATGGGAGGGCAGATTCGATCACACATATGATTAACCATTAAGGATAGCGGCTCTCACCAGCACACCCCAATGGGTAATAATATATATGATATGATCGTCACAACGGGTTTCCCCCACCCGATACATTAGCTCGAATGGGGTTTATTTGAGAGTGGGATTCAGTTTCCCACGGGCGCAAGCCCCCGTGGTTAATTACATCTCAAGCCGGGGCCTGAGAATACTCTCGATTAAGGATTCTACATTATTCTTTCTAAATTGGGATTGGTACATAGGGCGAAGACTAGGAAATCCTACTCGAAGGGAAAGAAAGGTTCAACTAGGCTTAGTCAACATACACGGCTCAGATCAACATCCGGAGGGACTAAGGTGAAAGTGCAAACAGGTTGTTAGACCTATTACTCAATGTCCCTAGGCTAACCAAGAGGGGGGTGAATTGGTTCTTTTTAAAATTACTCTTGATATTTTAGAAAATTTAAAAGCTAATCGTACAGTACGATATAACTTCGTACAGTACAAACAGAGATAATTTTTGCTCTTTCTTTTAAAACAGAAATTCAACCACAACGAGAATAAACTGCAGAAAATAGAAATGCAAAAAAAATAAATAGAGAACAGAAAACACCAAAATTTATAGTGGTTCGGTCAAACACGACCTACATCCACTCCCTAGAGATCCCTTCTCTAGGTATTGCACTAAAACCAAGTGACTCTCCTTTTGCCCCCACAGCAAGGCGGAGAAGCCTTTACAAACTCTCTTCCACCAACCCCGGTGCAGTAGAGTACCGTCATCCTTTTCACTCTCCAAGTGCGACAGAGAACCGACGTCCTTTTCACTCTCCAAGTGCGGTAGAGAACCGTCGTCCTTTTCACTCTCCAAGTGCGGCAGAGAACCGGAATCCTTTCAAACAATGCTCTTACAAAAGTCTCCAAGGAACTAGGAAGATGCTTGTAGAACAAGTAAAAGAAATCCTCTCAATTGGATAACCTTGTGAATCTCCTCATAATTTTCTCTTGAAAGATCTCTCAAAACTCACTCCCAAACACTCTCCCAATCACTCTCCTCTCACTTCCCAAAAGAATTTTCGCAGAAGGATCTCTTTTCAAAATAGTTTTGAATCATTTTTATACTTAGGACAGGAAAAATCATCCAAAAATTGAATTTTCAAGTTAAGTCCGTGCCGATCGTCCCGTACGATCGTCAATCATACTATACGAATAGTTCAAAGATTTGAACAATCCGTCCTGTACGACTCATCAGACGAACACAACAGAGCCGTTCGTACACATAGTTCGTCCCGTACGAACGCTTGGATGAATCGAACAGTGAGCATCGTCCCAACGCTTCGTCCCGTATGAATGCTTGGATGAATCGAACAGTGAGCATCATCCGAACGCTTCATCCCGTACGAACGCTTGGATGAATCGAACAGTGAGCATCGTCCGAATGCTTCGTCCCGTACGAACGCTTGGATGAATCGAACAGTGAGCATCATCCGATTCATTCGTCCCGTACGAACCTCTGGATGAACCCAATTTTGAGCTGTTCATACAGCAAAAACTCATGTACGAATGTTATTCGTACTGTACGAACATGCCTTAGAAAAATTTTCTAATCTGATGGGTTCTCCCTGGAGGACATATTCTTCATATCGTACTGTACGAAATAAATTTGTACTGTACGATCAGTTTAAAAACATATAAACTTTTACTCCCCCATTGTGTGTGTGCACAGTTATCCAACTTACAATCACACTCTCTCAGACTCAAGAAAAAGAAGAAAAGAAAATTACAGACTTCATTTATAGTGAACAAGTGAACTTGAAGTCTTCAACAGTCTTGAGTGTGAATTTCCTGAAAAATACTTTAGTACACACAGACAAACAAAAAAACTCAAATATATGTTAGAAGTTGAATTAGACAAACAATAAACTTTTGTAATCATCAAAAACATAAACTTGGATTAGAATTCTCATGAATAAAATAATTCACTCAAATCAAAACAATCTCATGAACAAAACAATTCACTCCAATCAAAATAATCTCCCCCTTTTTGATGATGGCAAAACAATTATTATTTGATGATATACAAAAATAGATCTTCTAACATTCACTCAATGTATCCCCTTTAAACAAAAGATCTACACTCCCCCAAAATAACCTAAATCCCTAAAACTGACTTATCCTATCCTTAAGCTCCCCTTAAAGACAAATCATGATATTTGAGGATAGACAAGAGAAGGAAGAAGAAGGGAAGAAAAGAGTGTAGAGCAAAAATAAGGCAAGCACATACAAACATACAGCACATACAAACATACAAGAACATGCATACCAAGCACATACAATCATACAAGAAACATAAGTCAAACAATAAAACTCTCCCCCTTTTGCCAACAGCAAAAAGAGCACTAAAAGATAGTTGAGAAATGGAATTATGTTAAATGAAGTTGAATTACAATATTGAAATGAGATGCAAAAACTAAAGACTCAAAAATGTTAGATTTCAAAGTATGTTAAGGACAAGAAAAGTTGATCTAAAGTAGTAATGTATTAGACATGTTTAGCGGTCTCAATTTTTGTATAGAAGGAGAGATAACATTATCAAAAATTCTAGGTCTAAAGTGACAATTATTGATTAGTGAAAAAGAGAATAAAAAACTAAATGAAAGAATATTTGGCGACTTTGCGCATCTTTTGATTTGATGACACACTTTGTGTGTCTATTGACAGTTGGCGACATTGCGCATCTTTTGATTTGATGACACACTTTGTGTGTCTTTTTACATTTGGCGACATTGCGCATCTTTTCTTATATGGCACATTTTGTGCATCTTTTCAAGCTGTGCTTTAAATTTAAGATTCTTCCCAATAATATTATCTCTTTAGTCACAAATACAATAATAAACACAAAGATATAGAATGTGAGAATAATGTTAAAATAACAACCATACAAAATTTTTTGACTAAATAACACATGTCTAAATAAGATTTAAGTAGGATCTTCTAATCCACACCATAACATAACGAAATCTAAAAAATTTGAAATTTTAAAGTTATGCATAGAAATTTTTTTTTATTGTAATATGAACTCAATTAACATTCTAGATCAGTAATCAACTATATTCAAGTGAAACAAGGCCATTCACTAACACAAAAGAATAAACCCCGAAACACTGGAATATTTCATTACTAATAACTTCATAACATACAACCATAGCAAGTTACACGTTTAAGGCACATCTCATATAAAGAACTTGCTAACACATATTCAAAATAACAACTCACAAGAAAATACTCAAAGACAACTTAAAAACAAACAAAGAGTGACAATCACATCCAAGCTAGTACTGAGAGGGACCCTGATCAGGAGGTGGAGGAGGTGGTATTCCACCGAACAATGAGAAATAGCTGTTAAGAGTAGCAATATTTGTGTTAACAGCATCAAACTGATCATCCTGCCTCTTTAAATGAGCCTCCATGTCATCAAACCGTTGGTCCATTCTATCAAAATGTTGGACCATGTTTTGATAGAAATCCTGTGAAGGTCCCGGTGCAGTTGAGGGTGCACCTGAAGGAGCAGTAGCAAAATGAGGCTCATCATCTGAGCTGTCAGCAGTACCTTCTTTCCCAAATAATGCTCTAAAAGAAGCATCAGTGAAGTATAGTGGGAGCTCTGAAGGACCAGAAGGATGAATAAGATTGTACTTTCTCTCTAGGATGTAACACACAACATGTCCTAAAGCAATATTTTTTTCCTCTTCACACTAGCCAACCCAATGTCAGACAGATAATAGATGTAATCTAAGATCAATTGAGCTTCATCTATAGGCTGACCAGTCATAATAAGAAATGTTGTTGCAGAAAGAAGTGGAGTCATATTAACTCGATCTCCTGCTTTAGGTATTATTGATGTCCTAAGCACATGTTGAATTATCCTAGCATTTTGATTCAACATTTCTACCCGAGCAACATGTGTAGGTATGCTTGCACCTCTAAGAACTTGGTTAATTTCGGACCAACCATTTTCAGGTCTTGTGGAGAAAGTATGAGCTCTAATCCCTTCAGTTCTAAGATGAACATATTCTCCTAGATCCTCCTTAGTTATTCTAACCTTTTGTTTAAGGACATAAGAAGAGATGGTTGTATGATTCTCGTTAAAGGTCATGTTTGCCAGGAAAAACAAGAAACAAGTCCTTATTGAAGGCATAAATCAAGGTCAATAGAAAAGAAAACTGTGTCGAGTCAAAGAGGGGCATAACTGCAAAATGGATGTTTTCTTGCAGAAGAATGCGGGAAGGAGTAACCTTAGACGCAGCATACCTAAGGTATGCTTCCTCATTCTCCTCACTAAGGAAATTTTCATCACATTCCCTTCTAGACCCCGGAGTGCCCTTTTTCCACTGCCAGACATTTTCTCTCAAGGCTCTAAAGGTTTCTAGAAAGATGGTGAAATGAAAGAAAATGACCCTCCTTTATATAGAAAAAACCTGATATCGTACTGTACGAATAACATTCGTACAAGACGATCCTCGATTCGTCCGAGACGAATGGAAATTCATCCGAGACGAACAAAAACAGTCAAAAAGAAATGGTTTTTCATAAACTGCTCGTCCCGAGGCATCCTTTTGTACAGGCTTTTTGACTTCCTGATCGTACAGACGATTACGTGTTCGTCCGGGACGATCAGAAAATTAAAGGTCGTTCAGGCGACGGTTAGGTTCGTCCCTCACGCAAAATGACACATGGATCGTACAGATGAATGACGTATTCGTACGTACGATCGCCAATAATAACTGCCCCTAACTGTGTTTCCTATCCATTCGTATAAACGAAATGTGGGTATGATGATGTGATCGTACAGTACGATGACATATCGTACAGTACGAATATAATTAAAAACTCCAACACTTCAAAAACTTCAGCCTTCCAACATTCAAATACGGAATAAATAAAAACAAAATAAAAAAAAGGATTCAAACAAGAAACAAAAATATAATATTAAAAACAAAACAACAAACAAACTAACAAATACAAAATAAATACAAATACATTTGCAAAAAATTTTAATCAAGCATTTAGATCTATCACACCTAGCCTTGTCCTCAACATGCTAAATGTATCAAAGGCTAAGGGTTTTGTGAAAATATCTACAAGCTGATCTTTAGTAGCCACATGATGTAGTTTAATTTCACTTTTCGCTACATGATCTCTTATGAAATGATGCCTTATGTCAATATGCTTGGTTCTAGAATGTTGAATAGGATCCTTTGAAATGCAAATGGCACTAGTGTTATCACAAAATATTGGAATGGTGCCTACTACTAATCCTAAGTCACTCAATTATTATTTCAACCAAAGCATCTGTGCTACACAACTCCCTAAGGCAATGTACTCTGCTTCAGCTGTAGAAAGTGCTACTGAATTTTGTTTTCTACTGGACCAAGATACTAATGAATTTCCAATGAACTGACATGTTCCAGAAGTACTTTTCATATCCACCCTACAGCCTGCAAAATCTGAATCTGAGTATCCAATTATATCAAAAGAAGAACTATTCTTAGGATATCAAATTCCTAAATTTTGAGTTCCCAAAAGATATCTTAAGATCCTTTTTACTGCTGTCAAATGTGATTCTTTTGGATCAGCTTGAAATCTAGCACATAAGCAAACACTAAACATAATGTCAGGTCTGCTAGCAGTCAAATAAAGCAAAGATCCAATTATTCCTCTAAACTTCTTTTAATCAACAGATTTTCCCTTTGGATCCTTATCTAATAGGACTGAGGAACTCATGGGTGTAGTGATTGGTTTAGCATTATCCATTTCATACTTTTTGAGGATTTCCTTAACATATTTAGATTGACAAAGAAAAGTCCCTTCCTCATTTTGTTTTATGCTAAAGCCAAGAAAATAAGTCAAATCACCCATCAAACTCATCTCAAATTCACTACTCATTATTTTTGAAAATTCATCACATAAAACTTTATCAGTTGATCCAAAGATGATATCATCCACATATATTTGTACAATGAGTATTTCATTTTCAAATCTTTTCATAAACAAAGTGGTGTCCACACTCCCTTTAACAAATAATCGATTTAACAAGAAAGTGCTTAATCTCGTACCATGCTCTAGGTGCCTATTTTAGTCCATATAATGCCTTTTTCAATTTGAAAATATGATTAGGGTATTTAGAATTTTCAAAACCTGGAGGTTGTTCAACATACACATCATCTTCTATCACCCCATTTAGAAAGACACTTTTAACATCCATTTGGTACAATTTAAAATCTTTAAAACAGGCAAAGGCTAACAAAACTCTTATTGCTGCAAGTCTTGCTACAGGGGCAAATGTCTCCTCAAAATCAATTCCTTCAACTTGGTTATACCCCTTAGCTACTAATCTAGCCTTATTTCTAACAATTACTCCTGAATCATTCATCTTGTTTTTGAATACCCACTTAGTCCCAACTACACTTTGATCTTTTGGCCTTTCAATTAATTCCCAAATATCATTTCTCTTGAATTGATTTAACTCTTCTTGCATGGCCAATATCCAAAATTCATCCAAAAGTGCTTGTTCTATATTTGTGGGTTCTATCATTGAAATAAATGCTGAATGATTCACTTCTTTCCTCAATCCATGCCTAGTCCTAACTCCTTCACTTGGTTCACCTAAAATTAATTCTTTTGGATGACTCCTTACAAATTTCCATTCTCTAGGCAATTGGTTTTCCTCTTCTTTTTCAACCTTATCTTCAACTTTTTGATTTTCAAGCTTTTGATTTATTACCTCAACCTCATCTTCATCCATCTTAGACCCTTTACTATCATAAGATTCATCAAAAACAACATGTGTGGTCTCTTCAACTACCAATGTTTTCTTATTAAAAACTCTATAGGATTTTCCAACACTTGAGTATCCTAGAAAGATTCCTTCATCTGCTTTCGGATCAAATTTTCTTAGAAGAGTTTTATCATTATTATGAATGAACACTTTATATCCAAAAACATGTAGATGTGAGAGGTTGGGACTTCTACCTTTAAGAAGTTCATAGGGTGTCTTATCCAATTTAAACCTTATGTACACCCTATTCAATACATAACATGCGGTACTAACTGCTTCAGCCCAAAAATATTTAGGAAGTGAATATTCTGCCAACATGGCCCTAGCAGTTTCCACTAATGTCTTGTTCTTTCTTTCTACAACTCCATTCTATTGAGGTGTTCTAGGTGCTGAGAAGTTGTGTTCAATTCCAAGAGATTTGCAAAAATCATTAAACATTTCATTTTCAAATTCTCCCCCATGATCACTTTGGATACTAACTATTTCAAAACTAATTTTTCTTTGAATCCAAGTGGCAAAATCTCTGAACTACTCAAATGATTCACTCTTATGATTCAAAAATCTAATCCAGGTGAATCTAGTATAGTCATCCATAATAACATACCCAAATCTTTTTCCTCCTAAACTTAAGGTACTAACAGGTCCAAATAAATCCATGTGAAGAATTTCTAGGGGCTTGCTAGTCCTAATTTCCTTGATAGAATTGAATGAGGATCTCACTTATTTTTCTAGTTGACATGCATCACACAAATGATCTTTAGTAAAATCCAATTTGGGTACTCCTCTAACCAGTTGCTTTTGAGTGATTTTTCTAAGATTTTTCATGCTAGCATGACAAAGCCTTCTATGCCACAACCATGATTCATCAGATACAATTTTCAGACACAAGGTAGTAGATACTTTAACAGAATTAAAATCTAGCATGTAAACATTGTTTACCCTATCACCATTCAAAACAACAGTTCCATTTAGACTAATAACATAACTTGTAGGTAAAAACTTAATATGATAGCCCTTGTCACATAATTGACTAATACTCAACAGATTGTGTTTCAATCCTTCAACTAACAGTATATTTTCAATAATAAAATTTTCTGAATTTCCAATTATACATGTACCTACCACTCTCTTGGTGGTATTATCTCCAAGCGTCACCTTGCCTCCATTCCTGGCTTCTAGCAATATAAATTGACTTGTATCTCCAGTCATATGCTTTAAGCATCCGCTGTCCAGGTACCAAATACTCTCACGAGGTCTTCTGTGAGAGTGTTTCTCATCCTCATCTGAATGGTCGAGATTATCAGCCATTAAGCACAAATTGGTAACTTCCTCTTCTGGTCCTGTTTCTGATGAGTCTGAAGCTGAGTCCGCCCAGAAAGCTCGTTGTACTCTCTTTTTACCCTTCTATCCTTTGGTTTCTCCTCGGTCTTCTCCTTGTTAAGATTTCCTTTGAGATTGGGGCAATCTGTCTTGATGTGACCTGGCTTTCTGCACTCATAACAAATGACTTCATTCGAAGCCTTAATATTCTTCTGGAACTTACCCTTGTTCCAATTCTGACATCTTCTCTGCTTCCTTTTTAGGAAACTTCTAAATTACCTCGTCATCAAGGCAATATCCTCTTCGTCCTCAGGTAGCGATTGATCACTTTCAGAGTCATTCACCTTTAAAGTAATGTTCTTCTCCTTTCGCTTCTCACCTGCATCAATCTGTCTTTGAGTCACCGATTACTCATAAGTAATTAGTGATCCAAGAAGATTGTCAACAGAATAAACATTCAACTTTAGATTCTGTTATTGTAGTTATCTTTGCATCATATGTAGGAGGTAAACAACATAATATCTTGTTAACTTTCTCAGCATTTGTTAACTCCCTACCTAAAGCATGCAATGAAGTAGCTATGTGTGTAAAGCGAGTGTACATGTCAGAGATTGATTCATTCTGTTTCATACGAATAAGTTCATAGTCGTGCAAGAGAATGTTCAATCTAGTTTGTTTCACTTCATTTGTACCTTCATATGTGATGCAAAGTCTATCCCAAATTTCCTTTCCTGATTTACAGGTAGACACACGCATGTAATCTTCCGATTTTAAAGCATAAAAGAAACTATTCAAACACTTAGCATTCAGTTGCGCTAGTTCATGTTCTTCTACAGTCCAGTTTGCAAAAGGTGTTTGAACTCTTATTCCTTCTACAATCCTAGTTGGTTCAGTATAACCATCCTGAACTAACATCCACATACGATAGTCAAGTGATTACAGAAAAGTAGACATGCGAGTTTTCCAAAAATCAAAAGGAATATTATCAAATAACGGTGGTCTAGTGATCGAGTATCCTTCCATAGTATTTCTATTTCCAAAATTAGCCATGATCGAAATTTCAAACAGTATTTAAAATAGTTATTTTGAAATAGTCTCTGATACCACTTGAAAGTGCAAACAGGTTGTTAGACCTATTGCTCAATGTCCCTAGGCTAACCAAGAGGAGGGGTGAATTGGTTCTTTTTAAAATTACTCTTGATATTTTGGAAAATTTAAAAGCTAATCGTACAGTACGATATAACTTCGTACAGTACGAACAGAGATAATTTTTGCTCTTTCTTTTAAGCCAGAAATTCAACCACAATGAGAATAAACTGCAGAAAATAGAAATGCAGAAAAAATAAATAGAGAACAGAAAATATCAAAATTTATAGTGGTTCGGTCAAACACGACCTACATCCACTCCCTAGAGATCCCTTCTCTAGGTATTGCACTAAAACCAAGTGACTCTCCTTTTGCCCCCACAGCAAGGCGGAGAAGCCTTTACAAACTCTCTTCCACCAACCCCGGTGCGGCAGAGTACCGTCGTCCTTTTCACTCTCCAAGTGTGGCAGAGAACCGACGTCCTTTTCACTCTCCAAGTGCGGCAGAGAACCGTCATCCTTTTCACTCTCCAAGTGCGGCAGAGAACCGTAATCCTTTCGAATAATGCTCTTGCAAAAGTCTCCAAGGAACTAGGAAGATGCTTGAAGAAAAAGTAAAAGAAATCCTCTCAATTGGATAACCTTGTGAATCTCCTCACAATTTTCTCTTGAAAGATCTCTCAAAACTCACTCCCAAACACTCTCCCAATCACTCTCCTCTCACTTCCCAAAAGAATTTTCGTAGAAGGATCTCTTTTCAAAATAGTTTTGAGTCATTTTTATACTTAGGACAAGAAAAACCGTACAAAAACTGAATTTTCAAGTTAAGTCCGTGCCGATCATCCCGTACGATCGTCAATCGTACTGTACGAATAGTTTAAAGATTTGAACAATCCGTCCTGTATGACTCATCAGACGAACACAACATAGCCATTCGTACACATAGTTCATCCCGTACGAACGCTTGGACGAATCGAATAGTGAGCATCGTCCAAACGCTTCGTCCCGTACGAACGCTTGGACGAATCGAACAGTGAGCATCGTCCGAACGCTTCGTCCCGTACGAACGCTTGGATGAATCGAACAGTGAGCATCGTCCCAACGCTTCGTCCCGTACGAACGCTTGGATGAATCGAACAGTGAGCATCGTCCGATTCATTCGTCCCATACGAACCTCTGGACGAACCTAATTTTGAGTTGTTCGTACAGCAAAAACTCAAGTACGAATATTATTCGTACTGTACGAACATGCCTTAGAAAAATTTTCTAATCTGATGGGTTCTCCCTGGAGGACATATTCTTCATATAGTACTGTACGAAATAAATTCGTACTGTACGATCAGTTTAAAAACATATAAACTTTTTACTCCCCTATTGTGTGTGTGCACAGTTATCCAACTTACAATCACACTCTCTCATACTCAAGAAAAAGAAGAAAAGAAAATTACAGACTTCATTTATAGTGAACAAGTGAACTTGAAGTCTTCAACAGTCTTGAGTGTGAATTTCCTGAAAAATACTTTAGTACACACAGACAAATAAAAAAACTCAAATATATGTTAGAAGTTGAATTAGACAAACAATAAACTTTTGTAATCATCAAAAATATAAACTTGGATTAGAATTCTCATGAATAAAACAATTCACTCAAATCAAAACAATCTCATGAACAAAATAATTCACTCCAATCAAAATATAAGGTAGTGGGAAGAAACTGGAGAAACTAAAAGTCATGCACTCAGAGCATACAGGAGAGAAAGATGGAGGTGGCGTCCATGTGACGCAGATATATAGGGTTTATGGTCTCTAGAAGACAGAAGACCTACATTTTTCTGAAAAGAACGAGGTATTATACGTCGAAATCCGAATTAAAACGAGAAAGTTATGATTTCCTAAGTTAAATAGGTTAAAAAAATAATTTTTAAATATTTTAAAATAATTAATATTTAAAAAAAATTAATAATTTTAAAATAAATCAGATATAATAATATCTGGATTTTAAAATAAATTTAAATAATAATAATCAAAATATTATAATAATATAAAATAATAAATATCAATATTATAATGATATTAACATAATAATACTATTATTAAAGATAATAATATTATTATTAATTAATAATATTAATATTAGAATAATATTAATAATAACAACTACTATAATAATATAAATATTAACATAATAGTATCATTATTAAAATGATAACCTTATTAATAATAATATTAATGTTAATAATAATCAAATATTAATTATTATAATAATATATATATACTAACATAATAATATTATTATTAAGACAATAATAATATTATTAATCATAATATTAATATCATAATAATATTAACAATAATAACTATTAATATTATATTAATATGAATATTAATCATAATAATATTATTATTAAAATGATAATATTATTAATTATAATATTAATACTATAATAATACTAATAATAACAAACATTAATATTATAATAATATAAATATTAATCATAATAATATTATAAAATAATAATATTATTAATTATAATATTAATGTTATAATAATACTAATAATAATAATAATCTTTAAAAATATCCAGAAAACACAGAATCAGACACAGAAAGTATTTTTAAATTAAAATTCACATTTTTCTGAAAAGAACGAGGTATTATACGTCGAAATCCGAATTAAAACGAGAAAGTTATGATTTTCCTAAGTTAAATAGGTTTAAAAAATAATTTTTAAATATTTTAAAATAATTAATATTTAGAAAAAAATTAATAATTTTAAAATAAATCAGATATAATAATATCTGGATTTTCAATAAATTTAAATAATAATAATAAAAATATTATAATAATATAAAATAATAAATATCAATATTATAATGATATTAACATAATAATACTATTATTAAAGATAATAATAATATTATTAATTAACAATATTAATATTAGAATAATATTAATAATAACAACTATTATAATAATATAAATATTAACATAATAGTATCATTATTAAAATGATAACCTTATTAATAATAATATTAATGTTAATAACAACTATCATAATAATATAAATATTAACATAATAGTATCATTATTAAAATGATAACCTTATTAATAATAATATTAATGTTAATAATAATCAAATATTAATTATTACAATAATATATATATACTAACATAATAATATTATTATTAAGACAATAATAATATTATTAATCATAATATTAATATCATAATAATATTAACAATAATAAATATTAATATTATATTAATATGAATATTAATCATAATAATATTATTATTAAAATAATAATATTATTAATTATAATATTAATACTATAATAATACTAATAATAACAAACATTAATATTATAATAATATAAATATTAATCATAATAATATTATAAAATAATAATATTATTAATTATAATATTAATGTTATAATAATACTAATAATAATAATAATCTTCAAAAATAAATTTTTAAAAAAAATAAAAAACAAAGTAATGATAATATCAAGGAAATAATAATACTATTAAAATAATAGTATTAGTATTAATATAATATTACTATTTAAAAATAATAATAATAATAATAATAATATTAAGTTAATTAATATTAATATTAATATAATAATATTATTAAGATAATAATAATATACTAATGATAACAATATTATTATATTATAATAATAATAATAATAATAACTAATATTATAATAATATAATAATACTATTATTAAAAATAATAATATTATTATTAATTACAACATTAATCATTAACATAATAATTGTAATAGTAATAAGAATATATTAAAATATAATAATAATAATAATAATAATAATGAGTATAATTATAATTATAATAATTATTATAATAATTAAAATTTAAATAATAATTAAAATAAAATTTTCTGGATTTAAAAATGGATTAAAAATAATTAATAAAACTAATTTTTATATAAAATAATAAAATAAATAAATAAATAAATAACGACGGCAGCGGCGGAAGCCACGTGGCGGCCCGGGCAATAATTGGGGAGAGGCGAGCCACGGCGGCGGCCAGTGGGACACGCGGCAGAGCCGGAGTGGCCAGAGCAAACCGCGGCCGTGATTTTGGCAATCATTGCCAATGATTGCGCCGCCGCGCAATCATTGGCAATGATTGCCGCGGCACTGAATCCCAAGCCAGACGACTTAAACATGTCGGCGAGAAACGGCGGCCGTTGGATCTCCGTGGTTTGAAATGAACGGGCCAGATCTCGCCATACGGACGCGGTGACCGCGGGATCAGCTCTACGGTCGAATAAGAACCGCGGAACGGATTCATCCAGACCGTTGATCGTGCGATCAACGGTCTGAAAGTCGTACACCAGGCGTACGTTACGAAAATGCCCTAGAAGGGGTTTTTCGTCTCGTACGCTCGATCGGGTACACCAAACACGATGAAATTTTAAACTTATGATCTATGTGTGTACAGAAATCATGTGGGAGTGTTCGTTTGGCTTAATACATGCTAAACAAAAACCTAATTAACCCTAAGTGTATTGACCTAGGTTAAGGGTTTCCGAGTGATTTTACCGTTGGATCTTCAGGATTTACGTTCGGTTGAGCTTGTTGATTGTCCTCGTACGTTTCTCCTGTTGAAAACTTGATCAAACGAGCTCTGGATTGGTTGGATCGAAGGCTTGGACGTTCCAAGGCTTGGGCCGCCAGGATCTCGCCGCCGGCGAGTCTTGGCCGTCGGGCTTGAGTGGGGAAAGGTAGAGGAAGATGGTAAAAGCCTTCTCACCAAGAGTTTCGGGTTAGGGAGTCTTGGAGAGAAAGCAAGAGTCAAAAACCGCCCTTCAACAAACCCTAAAACTCTATTTATAGTCTTAGGCTTGTGATGGTCGGCTAGGATCTATCCTAGGATCAATTAGGAGGGAAATAGGCTATCAAGGCCGTGGTTTGGGTTTTGAATAGATTAGGAAAGGTTTAGAGTTTTAATGGGTCTTAATTTGACCTAAATAGGTCATTTTGACCCATTAAGAGTTAGAGTTGACCAAGTCAATGCTTGACTTGGTCAAACCAGTCAACTAGGCTCAAAGGATCAATGGATTGAGCCTAGAGGGGTTGGGTTTGATTAGGATTTGATCTGGCCCATTAAGGGTTTATTGGGTCAATCTGGGTTGACCTGGTCAACCAGGTTGACCTAGGACCAAGACTTGGGCCCAATGGGTCAAGCCTAACCCACTGGGTCCAGTGGGGGAGAAAATAGGGCTTGGAGAGCCCTGGATTGGGTTTGGGGGCCAAGGGAGGAGGATATGGGTCATCTTGGGTCAACCCTGGTTGACCTGGTCAACCAGGTTGACCCAGGACCTGGGTCTGGGCTCAGCAGACTCAGTTTGACCCAATGAGCACAAGGGAGAGGGTCTCAGGCCCTGACTTGGTCAATTTGACCAAGTCAACTCCCTTAACCAAGCCTGGGAGAAAACCAAGGTCAACAGTAACCACCCTGATAGGTGAATGGGATCTTAATTTTGAATTATCATTTTCTTTTTTATTTTAATTTTTAAGAAAGCAGGTTTTTTTAAATGATATAAAATCTAAGAGTTTATCTCTTATAAGTGATAGAGAAATGCTAAACCCTCTTTCTACAGGTGAGAAGGCCACTACTTTAGTCCACCAGCTAGTCTACATGATGTGGCATAAGATGCCAATGCTGAAGTGGACCAACAATATAGCTCAAAGCAAGATGAAAATTGTTGAAAAGCAAGATCCCATGATGAGGAGCAAGATGAAGTCAACTAACTAAGATTTTTATTTTATTTTATTATGATGATAATTGCATAAGACTATGTGATTTACATTTGTATGTTATGAACATGTGTTGAATTTGAAATTTTAAAGTTTAAATTTTTTAATTGTGAATGCGATAATTAAAAATTAGGAAATTTAAATTTTATTTTCAAATAATAAGAAAATTACAATTTAAATTCAATAAAAATTAATTATTTAATATAAAATTTATTTACATAATTATCTTCCACCAAGGATGATTGGCAAACAATCATTTGGAATGGTGGCCAATGGCAGTTACACATGAGTAACCCCCCTCTTCTTATCCACACTCTTGGTTGGCCTTCCTCCCTCCCTTTTCTTTGCTTTCAAATTTTAATAGATGTAAGACTTCTATCAATGCTTATTTATGGGGTCAAGAATGGATTGATGATGTTTTGAAAGAAATTTTAGAGTTTATCTCTTATGAGTGAAGTTTATTAGTCAACACTACATTGAAGTGGTTTGGTGGTCGCTTCAAATCTAGTCACTTTAGTGAGTGACATTCTTATATATTTTGTGAAATCTTTATTTTTTTATTATTATATAACTATTCTATTAACCAGCACCCCTAAATCATATCAATCCCCACCATTCTTCCCACAAAATCTAAAGAAAACTCCTTTAGAAGTGTTTGCCAATAGTGGCACAAATAAGACATAGTCTTGTTTCATTAGCCATCTAAACCGCATAAACCCCTTTAAAAATCATGAAAATTTTAGAATTATTCTAGACACAAATTTCCATCAATAAAACCATTCCATACCCACATCATAACCTTAATCCATCCACTTAAGCAAACAATCCAACCTAGGGCTACTGCTCAAATAAGATTTCATCAAGATAAAGTCCTATTCCAAAACCCTTTTGAACCTCTTAAAAACTCTCAAAAATTATAAAACACTCTAGATCATATCTAGATATGTTAATCTAAATATTTCAAGTATTTTTCATCCCATGGGTTCCATATAATCATCAGAGTAAACCTACATGAAAAGAGCTCTTAGGTTTTGATTATTTTTAGTTTTGTATGACCCTTACTTTCTTAAACACTATATACACTCATTCTAAAACCTTTCCAAAACCAAATTACATTTACTAACAACTTTAGGAAGATTTATAAAAATATTAAAGTCATCACACATGGTTCTAACCCTAAGCCACATTACCATAATTTCTTATAATATGAAGCCTGATCACACGAATCGCTTATAGTAACTTAATGAAAGATAACTTTTCACACTAACAACAAGAACTAGATGATTTGAGTTTGAAGAAAAGTTAAAATAACAATATGTGGATGCCCTCTCGAGAGATTTTTCTCACATAGGATTTTCAAAATGAAAAGCCTAAAGTTCTTTCTCTCAAAGTGATCCTCTCCTAAAGTTTTTAGTATCACATATATTTTAGGGTTTTTAAAATGGTTTGATTACAAAGCACCTAAAAATCAAACCCCATAACTATCTTTATTGAAAATATAGCATATCAAATAGTAAAATTTGAATATTATATAATATGATTAGTTCAAATAGAAAAATATAATGAAAGCAAACTTTGTTAGATCATCCATTATGATATACATCATATATTATGATTGCTTTGTTAGATTTGTAATTATTGCCCTTTTTCTTTGGCTTAGTTAGATTACAAGACGATATATATCATACAATATAAATAATTCAAATTTTGAATTAATCTAATTAAAAAAATAATCTTACAATGGTGATATATTTGAATAAAAACTTAGGAATTATTATTGCTTATTCAAGTGTGTATGTACTATCTATCTCTCAATTATTTTTTACCTCGAGCATCAATAAATAAAAAAATAAAAAAGTGCAATTCATGACTAAACTCTTAGGATCTTAGGTATCATTTGGGATAGCTTTCTTGCTGCCTTCTAAAACAACTTTTTAATACAAAAATTTCTTAAACTAAAAATTTTATTCTAGAAAGCTGCTTCAGAAAGCAATAAGAAAGCTGTCCCAACGAAGCCTTAATTTATGTCCTTGCTTGAGTCATTTTAATTCTATGTTCACACATCTATTTGAATTTAGTCCTTGTGTACACCTAAAGTTGTCAATTCTAATCCCTACAGCAAATATATTAGTCTCGAAAATATGCAGTAATGATTCAATCAAATTATGTTTTTGATCATCAAGACATAGGCTATGTTGAGGCTCATGGGGGGGCAACATTATTATGACAAATTTGCTAGAAAAGTCAATGCTAATTTGTTGAGTTTCAAAGAGAAGCTAGCAACATAATTGAAGGTGGTTGATAAGTGGAAGGTTTTCAAGTTACAAAGTAAAGTAAATGCATAGGATTCATCTTTAGATTGGTTAGAGTTATCAAAGAAATAACACTGTCATTCACTATATTCCTCTTTAGACTTGAAACTTTGGGTTAAAAGAGTTCAAGGAAGTTGAGGTCATTATAAGTTGCCTCCTCTCCTAGGGTGCATGAACTTGGCTGAGCATAAGAAAGAAATTATGAATAAATCTTAGGAAGGTATTTCATTTTGCCTTGATATGTTGAGGACCATAGTGTGTTCAATAATGCTTGGCAAAACCTCAGTTTCTTTTATCAAAATGCTAAGAGATATTTGAAGCAAAAAGAATGGGTGAAAGAGAGAATTTATAATTGTTGCGGACTTAAATATACGCGACGATAGATTTTAATTTTCCATCTCAGCGTTATATGTATATCCAGCACACAAACAGAATTGAAAGAGTAACACCAGAATTTTTACGTGGAAAACCCTAGAAAGGGAAAAAACCACGGGGTCACGCCCAGTTGAAAGAATTCCACTAGTGTTGTTTGGAATACACGAGGCTGATTCGTCCTTTAAATTCAGGACGATCAGATTATAATGAGTATCAGTTACAAGGCCAAGCAGAGTTCCGACGTCACTTGGGTGTTGGGCAGAATTCCGGCGTCACTTGGAAAGAAGTCCGGCGTCACTCGGGCGTCGGGTAGAATTCTGGCGTCGGGCAGAATTCTGATGTTGCTCCGGTGTTGGGCAGAGCTCTGGCGTCCCTCAGGCGCCCGATGGTGCTTCGGTGGCATTCCGGTGGAGTTCCGGTGGAGTTCCGGCGAAGTTCCGGCGGTGGTCGAGGAGGAGCTGTTCCCTCCTAGACTTCTCTTCTCTTCTTCTTCTCTTCCTTCTCTTCTTCTCTTCTTGGCTTCTCTAGCTTAGGTCCTCTCTTAAGAGAAATGAGGGGCTATTTATAGTTTTTCTAGAGTGGCATAGCCCGTAAATAGATGAGGGATCAAGGGCAAATAAGGAGTGATCCGGATGAACGGCTGATATTGAATCCCTTGATCATGAACCGTTTATTGAGTATTTTAAGGTCTTAATGATATCAGAATTCTGCGATCTTGGGCTCGTTAGATTCATCTCATCGAGCCGCTCGATTCGACTATAAGCTCGTCAAAATTGGAGACCGTTTGGTAACTCAAATTGCTGTTTGAGGCTTTCAACAACGCTTTGGGTACTTGATTTGGACTCATTTGGGCTCGGATTGAGTCGAATTTGGTGTTGTTGGATTCGTATTTCCGAGACGCTCAGTTCGACAATAAGCTCGCTAAAATCGAAGTTAAAATGGTCTCCAAAATAATTTTTGAAGTTTCCAACTTGAGTTTTTCCTCGAGATTCGTGCCCGATCAAGATGATTTTTTGGCGATATATCAGTTGCCCCCCTATTTTCGGACGTCGAAGCCCCACGAGTCCGAAAATACTTGTTCCGGTATTTTACATTGGCCGAATCGCAAAAAATTACGTTCCAAAAATTAAATGTTTGCTCGAACTTAATCATAGAGGCCCCGTTGAGCTCCGAAAGTGTCAAAATTGAGTCCGGAACGTCGAAAAATGTGTCCGGGGACCCCAAAAACGTCGAATTTGGACCGTCCGGGCCCAAAATCGAAGCCCGATAACGCGTAGGCGGCCGAACCGGCGGCGCCCACGCGGGAGCGCGCGCAACAAGCACGCCCCTTGGGGCGCGCGGCAGTTGCCCCCCTTTTTTTTCGTGGGGCCCACAGGGATTAAAAAATCCCAAAAAATCCGAAAAAATCCCAAAAAATTCAAAAAAAAACTGAAAAAATTTTGAAAAATTCAGAAAAATTCGAACTTTCTTCTAGAAGCCTCCTCCCTCCAATTTTCAAATATTCCCCCCCCCCCTTTTTTCAATTTTTTCCTCTCTTTCTCTCCCTTTTGCATCCTATAAATACACCCCTTTGGGTAGGGGACAAAATGCTCCTTTCTTCCTCCTCTCCTAGCCTTCTAGCTTTTGGCGTTCTGAGGCTTTCCGCCATTTTTAAGTAGGTGACTTTCCCTACTTGATCTGGCGCCCCTCCTTTTTCGTAGAAGTTAGCGGCTTTCCCCCTTTCTCTCCCCATTTTTCCTCCCTTTTTCTTCCTACTTCGGAGGCTTTCCGCAGTCTTTCGTAGGTGATTTTCCCTACTTGGATTTGTGCCCCTATTTAGTAAAGGAAGCAAGATGGGTGATCCTGCAAAAAATCCTACGGAAGATCGTCCTGCGCCACGATCTGAAATTTCAAAGAAGATTCAAAAGGCGCCGAAGGCTGACGATGTGATTTCCACCGTCACTTAGGACTCTTTCATTTCATTTAAGAAAAAATTTTATTTTCCTAATGATCTGGTGATGAAGGTGCCGGCCAGAACTGATCGTGCATGCTTCCCTCCCCCAGGATATGTGACGGTGTATGAATTTAGTCTGCGAGCGGGGCTATGATTTCCTCCTTCTTCCGAACTGATCAACATTCTGACGATTTGTGGGGTATGCTTGTCTCAATTTTCCTACAGAGCAATGTCGATCGTGATGGGCCTGATCGTGCTTTTCAGAGACCGTGGAGTGGTACTTTCCTCAGAGTGCCTTTCTCGGATGGGGCGTCTCTTTAGCGATGCGCAGGGACATATTTCATTCAGGTCCAAGTGGTTGGACATCCGCACTTGAGACCCCTCGAAAGGTTGGATCAGCAACTTCTTTTATGTGCAGAATGATTGGGGTCTTCAGGAGAAATGGGGAAAGTTGAAAGAGCTACCTGTCCCCCTTCACATTGGAGCAGAAGATTTGCTGAGGATACTCAAGCTCCCTGATTTAGTTGCTCTTCACTACGAGGTGCGTTACTTGAGTAGATATGTAGATGAGGAGTACTTGTTCAAAGTCGGATTATCTACTCAAGCAGGGAGATCACATGCTCAAATGTTGAAGAAGTCTGCTAGAGTTCCAGAAGTGGTTCCCCAAAAGAACCACTCCAAGCGACCAGGGAGCGAGGAAGGTTTGCAGGCATCGAGGAAGAAGAGGGCTGATGAAGTTTTGACAGTTGTTAGCAAAGGTCCCCTAGCTTCTCCATCCAAGTTATATATTCCAGAAGAGGTGTTGAACCATCAGTGCATTGGCCGCCGGCGGGCTGAAGAGTTGGTGAGTTCTCCTTTACTTCTTCTCCTTTTTTACATTTCTTAAGGAATATATTTCTGATATACTCTTGTTTCAGTATTCTGACTTCAAGCTCGAGATGACCAAGACTCTGAATGATTGGAACAAAGAGTTTGTGAAGGTCAAATACCTTCAGGGAGAGTACAAGAAGAAATATGACAGTAAAGTGAAGGAGATGAAGGCGGTGGAGGATCAGCTTGAGGGGTGTAGAACAGAGTTGGTGAACAAGATCACTTCAGTCTCTTCTCAGAATGAACGGATGGATCGTCTGCATATAGAGTTGGTGGAGGCACAAGCGAGGATCAAGCAGCAGGAAAAGACTCAGCAAGTCCTTGAGGCTGAGAATGAGAGGCTTCAGAGTGTACTGTCCGAGAAGGAGGCCTAGCAGTTGCCGTCAGCAGTTATTGAAGAGTTCAAGAAGTCTTATGCTTTCAAGATCATTATTGAGGACCACATTCAGGAGGCTCGCAGTCATATTTATGACGTGGAGGTGAAGGCCTTGGAGGCAGAGTGCGCAGAGGATGGCTTCATCAGGGGCTTCATGAAGGGTGTTCGGACAGTACATCGCAAGACTGGAGCGGAGATCGAGGGGTTGACTCCTAGCTAGGCTTCTGGTGATGCTTCTTCAGACTCTGGTGGTGAAGAGTTGGAGAGTGAGTTGCAGCGAGCTTTTGCCTTGGAGGAGGACAAGGATGATGTTGAGATTCTATAGGATGTCTTTGATGTTGTTTTATATCACTTTGCTTTCTTTCTAGTGATTGTATGTATGCTCAATGTCGTTGTTTCTATTTGGTGTACTCGATGTTTAGTGATATATAAAGAAGTTGTTGATGTTCTTTTCTCACATGTGAATGAAATTCACTTAGTTTTACTTCAGTTTGAATTTTAGTGAGCTCTCTTTTGACTTGAACAAATATGAGATATCCTTTTTTAAAGGTTTTAACCTATCCGGGGTGAAAGCATTTGCTTGGTAATATTAACCTGTTTGGAAAATGTCAGATCAAGTCCTTTTGGGATCAAATGATTTTGATATCAAGATATCCTCCTAGGATATTTGACCTATCCGAGGTTGTTAGTCAAAGCCTTTGCTTGATAACATTAACCTGTGCGGAAGAGGTCGGATCAAATCCCCCTGGGATTGATCATTCAGTGATTGAGATATAATATAGATTGTGTATTTCTCGAATCACAGAAAAAGTGTTTGGAGAGAAGAAACAATAGCACGACAAAGTGATTATCATATTGCTTTGTAATATGAGATAGCAGTTCCCTAGAATAACTTAGGGATACAAGAAAAAAGTTCTTCTATAATCAACACATAAGGGATGTACGAAAAACTTTATAACACGACTACAGGAGAAGATAAAATTTAAGACAAACATAACACATAGACAGATAGCAGTATCAACTCCTACTGATAATATTTGTGAAGATTGCCCACGTTCCAGGTTCGGGGAAGCATTTTTCCACCAGCATCCTTCAGTTTGAAGGTTCAAGGCTTGACCATAGCCGCTACCAAATAAGGACCCTCCCAGAGGGGGGAGAGCTTATTTCGCTGAGGGCCTTTTCCAGCGGCTTCAATGCTTCGTAGTACTAAGTCCCCAATAGTGATAGGGCAAGGTTTCACCCTTCGATTGTAGTGACGGGCAACTCTTTGGTGGTATGCAGCAGTTCTGAGTGAGGCTTCATCTCTTACTTCTGGGAGGAGATCCAAATTTGTTTTAAGCTTCTCCTCGTTACTTTTGAAGTTGAAAGTCTGAACTATGTGGCTAGGAACTCCGATATCAACCGGTATGACTGCTTCTGTACCAAAGCAAAGGTTATATGGGGTTTCCTCTGTAGGAGTTCTAGCGGAGGTCCGATAAGCCCAGAGGACATTGGGGAGTTCTTCGGCCCATTTCCCCCCAGCCTTCCCTAGGCGTGTCTACAGCCCTTTCAGGATTGTTCGGTTTGTAACCTCTGTTTGCCCATTAGCTTGAGGATGGGCAACAGCTGTGTGAATGAGATGAATATAAAAATCCTTACAAAAAGATGTAAAGATCTTCCCGGTGAACTGTGCCCCGTTATCAATGACGACTTTTACGGGAATGCCAAAGTGACATATTATGTTCTTTCATAAGAATTGCTTGGCATTTGCCTCAGTAATCTTCGCCAAAAGTTCCGCCTCCACCCATTTGGTGAAGTAATCTATAACCAAAATAATGAATTTTCGCTGTCCAGTCGCTATAGGAAAAGGTCCCATTATATCAATTCCCCATTGGGCAAAAGGCCAGGGGCTTTGAAGGGATGCAAGCTCCAGAGCGGGTGTATGAGTGAGGTTAGAATGCAGTTGACAGCTTTCGCACTTTTCTGTGAACTCAAGTGCGTCCTGTTTCATTGTAGGCCAATAGAATCTCTGTCTCATGATCTTGTAAGCTAACGCTCTTCCTCCCAAATGTTCTCCACATACTCCTGAATGAACTTCTCGAAGTGCGTAATCAGCTTCTGATGGTGGGAGACACTTGAGGTGCGGCCCAAGGAAGGAGCGCTTATACAACTCGTTGCCGATAATGGTGAAATTTACTGTTTGTCTACGAAGTCGTATTGCAGCCATAGGTTCTTCAGGTAGCACTCCATCTTTCAGAAAAGACAAGATGAGTTCGATCCAAGATATCTCTCTTGGTTCGTCAATTGATTGTATGACCCACAGACCCTGAATACTTGGAAAGTGGATCTACTCGATACACCTTCTCTTATAAATATCTCCCGTTATTGATGTAGCAAGTTTTGAAAGAGCGTCTGCTCTCACATTTTGTTCTTGGAGGATATGTATGATTTGATGCTCTCCTATACGGGTCAAGAGTAGCTTCACAATGCTACAATATTGAGCCAGTTGTGGGTTGTGAATATCAAAATCCCCCTCCACTTGAGAGGCGACTAGTTGGGAATCAGTGTGGGCTATTAAGTTCTGGACTTCACAGTCAATTGCTAGTCTCAATCCAGCAATAAGGGCCTCGTATTCGGTTATGTTGTTGGTTGCTGGGAATTTGAGTCGGAGCCCGTACTCAAGGGTAACTCTCTGCGGAGAGATTAATAAAATTCCAGCCCCAGCCCCAGAACTCCCTGAAGCTCCATCGACGTACAACGTCCAACATGGAGAAGAAGGTGAAGCACTCGGTTGTACATCAGATACTGGAACGGTGCATTCAACTATGAAATCTACTAGTGCTTGAGATTTAATATCAGGTCTAGGCAAGTAGTGGATATCAAATTCTCCCAGTTCTACAAACCACTTAACAAGCCTGCCTGATGCTTCTGGCTTCTGCAGAATACTTTTTAGCGGCAGATTTGTATAAACTCCAATTGAGTGGGCTTGAAAGTAAGGGCGTAGTTTTCTGGCGGAATAAACTAACGCCAATGCTGTCTTATCTGCCAAAGGATAACGTCCCTCTACTTCAGATAAAATCTTACTAACATAGTAGATAGGACGTTGTATAGCATTTTCTTCTCGGACCAGAACTGAACTAATGGCTTGGATAGATACAGCCATATACAAATACAATCTCTCTCCTGGTATTGGTTTAGAAAGTAGTGGCGGGGATGCCAAATACTTTCACAATTGCTCCATCGACGTAAGCTCTATCGACGTACAACGTCCAACATGGAGAAGAAGGTGAAGCACTCGGTTGTACATCAGATACTGGAACGGTGCATTCAACTATGAAATCTACTAGTGCTTGAGATTTAATATCAGGTCTAGGCAAGTAGTGGATATCAAATTCTCCCAGTTCTACAAACCACTTAACAAGCCTGCCTGATGCTTCTGGCTTCTGCAGAATGCTTTTTAGCGGCAGATTTGTATAAACTCCAATTGAGTGGGCTTGAAAGTAAGGGCGTAGTTTTCTGGCGGAATAAACTAACGCCAATGCTGTCTTATCTGCCAAAGGATAACGTCCCTCTACTTCAGATAAAATCTTACTAACATAGTAGATAGGACGTTGTATAGCATTTTCTTCTCAGACCAGAACTGAACTAATGGCTTGGATAGATACAGCCATATACAAATACAATCTCTCTCCTGGTATTGGTTTAGAAAGTAGTGGCGGGGATGCCATATGAATGAACAGTATCGCGCATGAGTGCCGAATAGAAGGGGCCAGGAAGAAGTCCTCCAAGAAAGACCCCTTTGAGCAATTTTGGGTCTACTCCTGGGATTTGTCGAGCCTCAATAGAAAATTGTTGAAAGTACTCTTTCAACGATTCTCCCTCGTTCTGACGAATCCCAGAAATGTGAGAAGAATCCTTAGCAATTCTTCGGTTAGCTACGAACTGTTCGACAAATACTTTGGCCAATTTGACAAATGTGGGGATCGTTCCGGCTGGAAGTGAATAGAACCATGTTCGAGCTTGTCCTTTAAGAGTGGCAGGGAAAACCTGGCAAAGGAGCACGTCTGAGGCTCATTGAATATGCATGATGGTCCTGTAATGGTCGATGTGTTCTTACGGGTCGGATGTCCCATCGTAGGATTCGCTGCTTGGTAGCTTAAAGTCAGCCGGAATAGGGTGTTGAAGAATGGCTTCCGTCAGGGGTGATGACTCCTGGAAGTCCCACTGACGAAGAGGTTGCCTTACGCCTCCTGTAGGGAACTCCTCCCGGACCAATTGTCGCAGTTCGCGGCGTAGGGCATTGCGAGGGAACTCAGCAATGTGAGGTTGGGCTAGCTCCTCATGGAGGTCTTGAGGAAGGCGAGATTGTCGACCTGAAGGATGGGTAGAACTTGCTGTATCAGCCAGTTCATTATCTTGATGTGACTGCGAACGCCTCCTGAGTGGAGGAAGAGGAATCTCGTCTTGAAGATATTCGATTTGAACAGCTTCGACACGTGGTGGATCTTGAGGGAGAAGAACCTCCTCTTGAGGTGCTAAGGTCGGTTGTCGAGTTTCTCGCAAGAGTTGTAGGATCTTGTTTTGAGATTCTTCCATCTTTCAAATTCTCTCTTCTAGGGAGGGTCCCGAGGTCCCTTCTCCAGGTGCGTTTTGCCCCCCGGGGTATAAAGAGGCAGATATCGGGCGTCTATGATTCATAGACTGATTTCTGGATTGGTGGGAGTTAGAGCGAGAAGCCCCAATGATACGACTGCTGCGCCTGTTGACCATCGTAGCAATACTTGAAGTTGTGGGATGGATTTCCCACAAACGGCGCCAAACTGTTGCGGACTCAAATATACGTGGCGATATATTTTAATTTTCCGTCTCAGCGTTATACGTATATCCAGCACACAAACAGAATTGAAAGAGTAACACCATAATTTTTACGTGGAAAACCCTGGAAAGGGAAAAAACTACGGGGCCACGCCCAGTTGAAAGAATTCAACTAGTGTTGTTTGAAATACACGAGGCTGATTCGTCCTTTAAATTCAGGACGATCAGATTATAATGAGTATCAGTTACAAGGCCAAGCAGAGTTCCGACGTCACTCGGGTGTCGGGCAAAATTCTGGCGTCACTTGGAAAGAAGTCCGGCGTCACTCGGGCGTCGGGTAGAATTCTGGCGTCGGGCAGAATTCTGATGTTGCTCTGGTGTCGGGCAGAGCTCTGGCGTCCCTCAGGCGCCCGATGGTGCTTCGGTGGCGTTCCGGCGGAGTTCCGGCGAAGTTCCGGCGGTGGTCGAGGAGGAGCTGTTCCCTCCTAGACTTCTATTCTCTTCTTCTTCTCTTCCTTCTCTTCTTCTCTTCTTGGCTTCTCTAGCTTAGGTCCTCTCTTAAGAGAAATGGGGGGCTATTTATAGTTTTTCTGGAGTGGCATAGCCCGTAAATAGATGAGGGATAAGGGGCAAATAAGGAGTGATCCGGATGAACGGCTGATATTGAATCCCTTGATCATGAACCGTTTATTGAGCATTTGAAGGTCTTAATGATATCAGAATTCTGCGATCTTGGGCTCGTTAGATTCGTCTCGTCGAGCCGCTCGATTCGACTATAAGCTCGTCAAAATCGGAGACCGTTTGGTAACTCAAATTGATGTTCGAGGCTTCCAACAGCGCTTTGGGTACTTGATTTGGACTCATTTGGGCTCGGATTGAGTCGAATTTGGTGTTGTTGGATTCGTATTTCCGAGACGCTCAGTTCGACTATAAGCTTGCTGAAATCGGAGTTAAAATGGTCTCCGAAATAATTTTTGAAGTTTCTAACTTGAGTTTTTCCTCGAGATTCGTGCCCGATCAAGATGATTTTTTGGCGATATATCAATAGTGAACATTCTTAAAGAATGACTTGTGATATGCAATTTATAAGTTTTATTTTGATATATATATATATATATATATATATATATATATATATATATATATATATATATATATATATATATATATATATATATATATATATATATATATATAACTCATATTCTCTTTCATGATAATAGTTGAGTTACTAATGACACCACCGTCGTTACAAGAAATCAACCGATCCCTCAATTATAGTCGCTGCCAGCACAAGTGCTGGTCGACACCAATCATCACCAGCCATCATCATTATTTGATATTATATTACATTTAATTTATTTCAAATTAAATAAAAAAAATAATCAGTTATATTTCTTTTACATTTATTCAAATAATTTAAATATTTTAAATGTACTATTTATTTTACTCTTTTTTTTAACAAATTAAACGTTAGAAGAAATTTTAATTTTCAAGAGCATCATCATCCACAGCAGCCCCGTTCACCCACAGCAAAAAACACTGCCCCTCTATCTGCTGTCGTGCAATCCCAGCCCAATCCTATTCCCCAATGGCTTCAATGCCTCTCCCACCGCCGCCCTTACCCACCGCCGCCTCCCAACACCGCCACCACATTCTGCCCCTCCTGCTTCCCGCGGCCGCCGCCTTCACTTCGGCTCTCCTCCTGCTCCTCCTCTTTTTTCTCTACTTCCACTTATCCCACCGCCGCCGCCGCTCCCCAACTCTCCCCTTATCATCTTCTCCTTCCTCTTCACCCACCCTCCGCCGCTTCTCCTTCCGTTCCCTCCGCTCCGCCACCCTCCATTTCGACACTTCCCGCTCCCTCGGCCGCGGTGCCTCGGCCGCCGTTTTCCACGGCATTCTCCCCGACGGAAAGTCCGTCGCCATCAAACGCCTCAACCCATCCTTCCCTGACCGCGACTTCCAGAACGAACTCAAAGTGCTCGCCGATCTGCCTCACTCACCCTTCATCGTCTCCCTCCTCGGATACTGCCACCGCCGACCCCATTACCTTCTTGTCTACGAGTACATGAGTAATGGAAGTCTCCAAGAAGCTCTTTTCGGTTCTTCCCACCCCCTCATTGATTGGGACCGCCGGTTTCGAATCATCCTCGATATCGCTAAAGCTCTCGCCTTTCTCCATCTCCAATGCGATCCTCCTGTTATCCATGGCGATGTGAAGCCAGCCAATGTTCTTCTAGGCACCGATTTCCAGGCGAAGCTGGCCGATTTTGGGCTTTCCAGGCGGAAAACTGATATCTTTAGCCATGAACTATGCTTGAGCCCACAGGTTGATCTTTCCCTTCCCTTTCATTCACCGAATCATGAGAAGAAGGCGAGTTTAAAGGGGAAGGATTTAGTATCAAATCCTTGTTGTGATGTTGAGGTTGGTTTTGTGGATAAATTCAGTGAATTGGGAGGGAGTTCTCCATTGGATGATGGGAGGATTGATTGGTGGTGGAAGCAGGATGGGAGTGAGGAGCTTAGTAGTAGAGATTATGTCAGAGAGTGGATTGGGAACCAGATTTGTCCTTCGAAGAACCCTGATTGGGATGATGAGAGAAAGAGCTCACCCGAGTTAAGAAGCTCTAGTCAAATGGAGATATTTGAACAAAAAGGCTTGGATGAAACTGTTTTTACAGACATTGATGCTCAGACTCGGAACAAGAAGCTGAAGACTAATGTAGAAGAAGCTCGATGTGATAAGGAGAGGAAGATGAGAGAATGGTGGAAAGAAGAGTACTTTGCTGAGATTAGTAAGAGAGGTAAGAACAGTATGGGGCTGAAGTGGTTCAGAAACAATAAATTGGGAGAAATGGATATAAGCTTCAGGAAGGGTTGGAAGAAGAGGAAGAATCAATCAGTTGGTAGTGAGATTTTGAACAGTGATCTTTATAGCAAAGAGCTTAGTAGCACTACAAGTATGAGAGGAACTATTTGTTATGTTGCTCCGGAATATGGAGGATTTAGCCATATTTATGAGAAGGCTGATATATACAGCTTTGGAGTTCTTGTTCTTGTCATTGTATCTGGAAGGAGACCTTTACATGTTCAGGAATCACCTATGAAGCTTGATAGAGCTAATCTTATAAGTTGGTGCAGGCAATTAGCACTTGTGGGAGATGTACTGGAAATTTTGGATGAAAAGTTGAAAGATTCTTGTGACAAGGATCAGGTTCATCTTTGTATAAATTTAGCACTTCTGTGCTTGCAGAGAACACCGGAGTTGAGACCTGATAGTGGGGAGATCGTGAAGATTCTGAAAGGTGAGATGGAAATTCCAGTTGTTCCATTGGAGACTTCAAATTCTCCTATTAGCAGATCAATGAGGAGAACTAAGCAAGATTCAGCGTAATGTTTTGATTCCATCTTACTTGATTATTTTCTTAAGCATTTGCAAGAGGGTATGTGGAGGTTTTTTAAATCATGATTTACACTGTTGCAAATGACTGGATCGTTGCTCTTCTTCCATTTTTATACTCCAACTTTTTACTTCTAATAACAACTGTATCAGACTTCTAATGCAAAGATCTTAAACTCACGAAATATGATGTAATATAATATATTTTATTACTCAAATTCGGTCTGACTGACGAGCTGACCTGAGTTGTGAGGGCAAATTGTTCAATTCCGCCCAGGTTGTCTAAAGCTCAAATTTTTTACTCAAGTCGGTGCTGCGCGGATGTCTCCGGCTGCTCCGCCGGGTAAAAATAAGCCGTCACAAGGTAGTTGGACGACTAACAAAACAAGTGATATGCAAGAAAATCTCAAGGAAGAAATTCTACTAATTCAACAGAAGAAAGATAGATAAACAGGAATATTTCATGAAGGCAGGCGGGAAGGCTATAAAGAGCTGTACATAGAAGTAAGAAGTGTTACACAATGGCCAACTCTTCTTTTTGCTAGAAATTATTAAAAAAAAAGGAATCCTTGTTGATCTTAGATATTGACACGGCATCATCAGCTGATTGGCTTGCCAATGAGAGTTGTGAACTTTAAAAATTATTTTTAAAAACTTAGAATAATGTATGGCTTATTGGCAATCACATGAAGTTTCCTTTTTATCTTGAAAGTTCAATTATTGCTTAAATGCTTTCCAGTTGGCTTCTTGTAGTTTCTATGGTGGAGGTGTTCTTTTGTTTTTTTTTTTAATCTGGTATTTGAACTAGTTAGTGACTGTTTTGACATTGTTTAGGGTTAAAAATGTGTAAAAGACAGAATGTTTATTGCTGATACTTTTATCTTTGGGGGATATGGTAGAAAATGTTGAGCGAGAAAATCACTAGCAATTGGCTCTAAAATCACAAGTGCAAAATCTTCAATTACTGAACCAATCTCGTTGGCTTTTTGTACAGTGAAAACTAGATGTTTGAGAAGACAGATCATTGGCATCTCGTTATCCTTTGTAGTTGTACATATGCAACCTACGCATGATTGGAGGGTTAGTTATTATTATATGTTTTCTGGGTGGAATGAATCTATGAAGCGTTGGACCCATTCTTATAACACTTTTGAAATGATTGAAGAAGAGCTATTGGCGTGATATGATGATCATATAAGCTTTCATTCCACTCAATTGAATAGCATGTTGGTATGCCTGCTCTGGGGGCTTTTTTTAAAGGGAAAATTTGACTTTCCAACAAAGGGAAAACTTGGACTTTCCAGCTGTGTTGGCTTGAGAAATCCATATATTTCATTTATTTAGTTCAAATCATGAAGAATAAATAAAATAGTAAATATATGTAATATGTGTGTGCGTGAGTGAGAGAGAGAGAGAGAGAGAGGTGGCAGGCAGGCCATATAATGGACATTGATGTGGCTGGTTTTTGTTGCCATATTCATCATTAGTGTTGGTGACATGCTCTCATGATGGCATGTGAAGGGAGTCTTTGGTGGGCCTATGATTTGGTTATAGTGATATAAATTAGTGACATCAAAAGCTAAGCTGATTGTAAAATAGAAAAGTAAATAACATATCAAGGGGTCCAAATAGTGGGGTACTCGCAAAACTTGATAGACCATTCCATATATAATCAAAGAGCTCGAGCAAGGACTAGAAACATTCTAATTGATTAAGACTTCATTTCATTTGGGATGACTTTCTTACTATTTTTTAAAGCAACTTTTAAGTACAAAAATTTTAATTTTCATACCAAAAAGTTACTTTAAAGCAATAAAAAACCCGTCCCAATCAAAACTGCTTCATTTAAATTATAGTTGTTATTTTATATTATTAAATTAAGAGGGAAAGCATCTTAATTGATATTGAAGAAAACAATGAATCATTTAAATCGATGTTAAATGTACATTAATTCAAAGTAAAATAACATTTTAGAAGCACCAAATTTAATTATATTAAAAAAATCCATTTATACAAGACATGATTTATTTTTAAATTCATTAAATCGATACACTGAATTATAAAAATAATAACTTATTATTATAAATAAATAAATATTAAAATAACATCAAAATAGGAGCAAATTAATAGCACAAAAGATTCTATGCACATTTGAAGCAGGTCAATGCTTATTGAACATAAAAAATAATATCCATATTGCTATAAATCAATTAAGAAAACCATACAACATGGGCAAATCAATAGCTTCTATAACTTCATATAAATTAAACTTATATATGAGTTTGAGTTTGAGTTGTATTCAATTGAGTAAGTTGAAAACAAGCAAATGGATTTTGATTCGGAATTTATAATTATATATGAGTTCTGATGTTTCTAATAGGAAGAAAGAAATTACAAGAGTGGCATGAACAGAGCTGTATCAGCTACTGTACAAAATTGAGCTTGCATAGCCTTATTGTTTGAATACATCGCCAAGGCCTGGTGGCATTCCGAGACTCTGGGCAAGATTTCCCATTCTCTCTTTCACAGCCTGCAACAAATAGGAATTCTTTCTCAATTTATGTTCACAAGTTTGTTAAAATAAATTAATATAAAGTCTAAGAATCAGTTCTTGCCTGAATGCTTTTCTGATGTGCATCCTTGTATGCTTCAGTTACCAGCAAAGCTACCTTCTGTAGATCAGCCAAAAGCAGAGGTTTAATGTTCCATTGATTCTTTTAAAATACATTATGTAGATCCTCTTATAACCTTTAGATTGTCTATCAGCACTTCTTGGAGATTTTTTACTTTTTTTTTTTTAATTATCTTTAATTTATTTTCATTATAAGACTTTTGAAAAAATCTATATATGCTTACACACTTTATATAGACTCAAGCAATAAAATTCAACGTAATTTTTTAAGAGTAAGATTCAAGATCTTAAGATGTTGACTGTGCATAAGAATGCTGATGCTATGTGAAAAAAAGTAGATAGTGATATTAGGAATGTTGCAAAAAATATGCTTGGAGTATCAAAAGGAAAATTTTCTAATTGTAAAAATAGTTAGTATTAGAATCAAAATATACAAGAAAAGATCAAAAATAAAAAGCTTTGTTATAAAAAATGGTTTAGATGTAAAAGCTCATAAAATTGGGAAAAATATAAAGAGACCCATAAGAAATCCAAAAAAGTAATATGTGATACAAAGAATTTAGCTTTTACTGATTTATATAATAGATTAGATACAAACGAGTACGAAAGATATATGTATACGTTAACTAAACAAAGAGATAGGGGAAAGATTTAGTTCAAGGAGGTGCACTAAGAATGAAGATCAAAAAGTGTTTTTATTAGAATAGAGTATTCAACAAAGGTGGATAAAATATTTTAATAAGCTCTTCAATAAGAATTATGAGAATACGCTTGACTTTAGAGACCTTAATCTCCTAAATGACAATAGAGATTTTTGTTTTTATCATCTTATTAGCAAAATTGAAGTTAGAGAGGCTTTAAAGAAAATGAAGTGTGGAAAAACTATTAGACCTAATAATATTCCAATAGAGGTGCAGAAATACTCAAGGGATGAAGGAATTTCTTGACTTACGAAACTTTTCAATATTATTTTGAAAACTAAAAAGATGCTAGATGAGTGGAGGAGTGTATTGATTCAAATTTTTAATAATAAAGGTGATACACAAGAGTGTGCAAATTATAGGGGAATTAAATTAATGTGTCATTCATTAGAACTATGGAAGAGTTACTGAGCATTCGTAATGATGTAATACTAATGTTTCTCAAAATCAATTTGGATTCAAGCCAAGTAGGTCTAGTATAGAAGCTATACATTTATTGAGAGGTTTGATGGAGTATAGAGAGAATAAGGAGGATCTATATATGATATTTATTGATTTAGAGAAAACATAAGATAAAATTTTAAGAGAAGTGCTCTGGAGAGTTCTAAAAAAGAAAGGAGTTAATAATGCTTTTATTCAAGACATTAAGGAAATGAATGAAGGGGCTGCTACTTGTGTTCAAACACAAGGTGATTTGACCAAGTATTTTCCTATTGGATTATATCAAGGATCAACTTTAAGCCAATATCATTTTGTTTTAATCCTCGATGTTCTTATTAAACATTTACATGAGGATGTACCCTAGTTTAAACTTTTTGTTGATGATATTCTTTTTATTGATAAGACTAGAGAGGGAGTTTATGGAGGTCAACCTTAGAGTTTAAAAGTTTTTGTATGAGTAGATCTAAAATTGAATACATATAGTATAATTTTAGTAGTTATAGCACTAGTGAGGGATTGTCATTTTAGGCAAACAAATCATTAATAAAAGTATATGTTTTAGGTATCTCGAGTCTATTGTTCAAAGTGATGATGAAATAGATAGGGATATTATTAGTAGAATTCAAATTGGATGGTTGAAGTGAAGGAATGCATCCAACCTATTGTGAGAGAAAAGTACCCCACAAACTTAAGGGAAAATTCTATAAGATGGTGGTGTGACCTGTAATGCTTTATGGCACAAAATATTGGCTATTAAAAGAAAAGCATAAAATTTAGTGTTGCAGAGATGAGTGTGCTAAAGTGGATGATTGGCTTCTCTCTATCACTCTTAGAGACAATGCAAAATAAGCATATACGTGAAAAGGTTAGAGTAGCTCAAATGGACGATAAGATTAGAGAGTCGTCTTAGATGTTTTGATTACATAAAACATCGGCCCTCTAATGATCCGATTAAGAGTAGATATATTAGTTTTGGCCTATGTTAAGAAAGGCAGAGGTAGACATAAAAAGACTTGGTTAGAAAATATTAGAAAAGATCTTTTTTTATTAGATTTAAATGAGAATTTGATTCTTAACAAGACATAATGGAGACGAATGATTCATGTAGCCAACCACATGTAGTGGGATAAAGAATTGATATTATTGTTGTTGATGTATTTTTCTACAATGTATCAAAGCTAGGTTCAGGACTCATTCTTCATAATTTTAAACTTTTATTTCTTTTTTTCTTGTTGTGATTCTTCCTCTTTTCATTATGTTTAATTTCTTTGACTTCTCTCCAGAGTCAACTACCATGAATGGAAAAAATCAAACTAATGGATAACTCAAGTGAATACAAGTTTTACATCGCTTGAATGAAATAAAGCACCATGAGCGATCTCAAATTGTGAAGAATTTTCTAAAAGGAAAGGGCAATATCCATAGCCTTGTGTATTCTCTTTCAAAGCCGAAAAACCCTACGTTTGTACTATGGGACGAAGTTGATTCCATGGTCATGAAACGATTGTAGAATACTATAATGCCTAAAATCAGTGGGTCATTTATATTCTTGTCTACCATAAAAGAAGTTTAGAATGTCGTCAAATAAACTTATTCAAAAGTGAGGGTGATGCCCTCATCTATGAGATCAAAACTAAGATCTCAACAACCAAACAAGGTACTTAAATGTGATGAAAAGTTATTGGCTTGACTGGACTATTATCAAGATCTCAAGATGATTTTTTGACCTCAATTAAACAGCAAAAAAAGAGGGGTTTAAGAAGAGGATACCTCCACCGCTTGCTACAGTAATCCTGTACCTATTCGGCGCCGTTTGAGTCGCATCCCACGATGTCTACGTAAAACCCGCGACGACGGCCTCGATTTTGCTCCTCTCGGCGTCAATAAAACAAAGCTGGGGAGGCTTCGGTTCTCACTCTGAACTCCACCTCCCGCTTCCCTCATCCCTTCTCTCGACGCCAAGCTCTCCCGTCGCTGCTCCCGATCTCAGCAAACCCCATATCCGTCTACCCACCCGATCGAGAACTCCACCTGCTCCAACCGACCCTGCCTCCTCCATTCGCCTCTTCCTTCTCCTCTTAGCAGATGCCTCCTCCACTGCCTCCAATCTAGAGAAATAGAGAGAGAGGGAGAGAGAGACAGAGAGAGCGAGAGAGAGAGAGAGCTCTACTTGCCCGTCAACATTCTGACCTCCACACTCGATCTCCTCTCACAGTGTCGCTTCTCATTTTTCCTTCTCCCACTCCCGTCGAGCTGCTTGAATCCCAACCTCCTGAAGCCGTCGCCTCTCCTAGCCGACGACCAACATCCGACCACCTCCTGCGACCATTCTCAATCTTTATTTTATTAACTTAATATAATATATTACATTTAATTATATTTAGTTATTGTTAACACTTAACAGTAACTAATTATGATTAATTAAAATCAATTATAACTAATTAATTATATTAATTTATAATTAATTTTAAATTAAATGTAATTAATTATATATTTAAATATAATTAATTATTGTTAGTTTATAATTAATCATAAATTAAGTATATTTAATTGGTAATTAATTTTAGATTAATTGTAATTAATTATGAACAACATGTAATTAATCACAATTAATTTATAATTAATTATAAATTAGGAATATTTGATTTGTAATTAGTTATGAATTAAATATATTTAATTGTATATTATATATAATTAATTATACTTAGTTTATAATTGATTATATACAAAATGCTTCTTCCCTCGTCTCGATCTACTTGCAACCACCACCTCGCCGGTTGCTAAGGTATAACCCCTCAACCCTAAAACTCCGAGAACTCGTTCTCATCGTTTGCGGCGCACCTAAAAACTGCTATACACGCGCTTTATTGCGCGTGGTGGGATGGGACCCTGGTGCGGCGCATACAACGAGATCGGAAATCACATAAAATCCTGTCCTCGACGTTCGTGTCGAGCCGGCAAACCACCTATACATGCGTTTATTCGAGTGGTGGGAAGGGAACCCGGTGCGGCACCTACAGCGAGGCGGGTAGGCCCTATACACGCTTTTCTTAGCATGATGGGGACAATCTTTAAGTACCCGTACGCGGCTCTGTACATGCGGGGAAACAACTACTCTTCTTTTAAAACAGGTACTGTCGAAGACCCCAGACACGCTTTTATTAGCGTGGTGGGAATGAAGACACGGCCGAGGTATCTAAGGACACCTACCATACACGCGCTTTATTGCGCGTGGTGGGAAGGCCCAGACTCCTGTAGTTTTCCCCTAAACAGGGGAGAAGCCGGGAGGCTGCCAAAATTTCGGGTGAATTTGAGACCGTACTTGGACCTATTTGGACTCAAAAGAAGAGAACTTGAACTTGGACTCTAATTTGAACAAATCAAAGGACCTTAACTCAAATTGAAAATTAATTGAACTTGCAAAAGAACTCAAACTCGAATGAGCTAAGTGCAATGGACATGAACTCAATTTGAATTTGAACTTGAACTTCTACAAAACAGCAGGGGACTGTATTTGAACACTGATTTGAACATCAAATGAACAAGACTTAAACATGTAATTGAACTAAAGCAAAGACTTTGATTTGGATTTGATCCGAAAGAGCAATACAGAAGATCATAAAGAGTTTGAACATGAGCTTAATTTGAACTTAAGTGAATGATAAATTCAAACTGAATACCTTGAAGCTTGATTTGAATAAGATGACAAAGACTTGCAAATTTAAGCTTGACTTGAACGATCAAAAAGAACATGGACTTGAATCAAACTTGAAAAGTAAGAAACATGAGCAATGTGCAAGAGACATGAAATGATTATGATAATTCATATATGAGCAAGTTTACAAGGACTAGTTATGAACGAAACATCGATACAACTTCCCTACATGTATCAATTGATGAAGTTGAAGGAAGATACAACAAATGTTTACAATCAATGATACAAGATTTCAATAAGGTAGCAAATTGTCATCAACAAGCAAATTCATTATATGAGCCACAAGCTATCTTCAAGAGCATTGTGAAATTGGTGATATTCAATATGACTCATACATAAGAAGTGACCGATGAAGATTGTAGAGAATATGATGATTTTCTTACAAACGATAGCATGAGACCTTCAAGATGTAGCTCATTTATAATGATTGCATAAGTTGAAATATAAATCCCAAAAAAGCAATCATGGCAGTTTCACCATGCAAAGGGGATAATAGTTTACCAACAGAACATATTCAAGGGAGTTGTAATTTGTACGACTTACTTGCAATGATCTATTCAATGCTACAGCAAAGGATCTTCAGCCTACATGAACTTGCAAGTCAATATGCTGAACTCCTGCAAGCATAATTCACCAACAAGTGATAGTGAAATCACATGTAATTGTTTGACATGAAACAATTGCAATGGCCATGAAGACATGTGATAAGTTCAATAATAACTAATATCTATATGCAAATAATCAAGTGAGTTTTCAAGTGACAAAAATTGAAAGGCATGTACAGTTGATTGCAAGTGAACATCAAAGATGCAAGTTCATCACGCAAACTACAATCTATCCCCAAGGAAGCTAAAAGGTTTGTAATGCTTAGACATAACTCATATACAGACAATAGAATTGCAAGGTGAATGAACATGAAGGAATGCAACAGTGCTTACGTCATCAATGACAATTCAATGTCCAGAAAATACATTAACGAGAAGCTCGTGACAAATGTAAAGATGCTCATACAACCCATAGTGAGGCAGTGGTGAGTGAAGGCATCTGCCTCCTATAGGCAGGGAAATTCAACATGCAACGAACTAAAAGACATGGAGTCTTTGACTGATTCAAGGAGAATGCAGCTTTCATGCAGTTAATATTATTCAGCCGTAGGCAAATACACTGATCTACCGCAGACAAAGATAGAAGATGTACAACAAATTCAAACACCTACGGATCGTTGTAGTAGATTTGTTATGTAAACAACAAGTTGTTTACAAGCAAGGGAATGATAAATGACAGATGTAAGTCCCTACAAGCAATGGTATAAGTTTTGCTAAACACACAACATGCCACCTACAAGAAGGATACGAGGAGCCTACGACGGCTACTAAGATACTTATATAGCTTGTAATAAGGCAGCGGCAAGTAAATGCACTTGTCTCCAACAAGCAGGAAATTCGTTAGTGCATTATGGTCCACTTACAGAAAGCAAGTAGTGCACGACAGTCTACCTGTATAAAGCAGCGAATAACTCAGCCCAGAAGCTGCTACAACATGCCACCATATCTGCAACATCCGTGCAAGCAGACAGAAAGCGTTTACAAATATTCTAAAATGCCCCCCGCACGTGCACCTTAATTTGTATACACATAAGAACACGAAAGGAGGGGGTACGCAATCACTACACCCACATGGGCCCCGACGAGCGTGTTATTGGTACACATGTGACATCTAGGGATGCTACGCGGGTATATAAATTTGAACCCGATCCTCCTAAGCAGGTAAATAGGAGTTGACAAGGTTCTATCAATAATTATATAATGCCCCCAAACACCCGCATGAGCCCCAGGCGAGCATGTTATTGGTACAAAGTGACGTCTAGGGATGCTGCACGAGTCGATGAGTGAATTCAAGTTCGAACCCGATCCCTCTATTCAGGTAGATAGAAGTTGACACGGTTCGAACTATTAAATAAATATACAGTCGCAGGGTCGACTGAGATATTTATTTTATACGTTCATATTAGGCCTTCAAGGCCTATAATCAAGAGAATTCACTAATAAAGGCATAAAGCCTACGAAACCCTATCCTTTATCGACAGCCCGACAGAGTCGATAAGGTTCAACCCATAAATACAAATGACCCCTTTTACCCCGATGATGGCCATGTTGAATGCTAATCTCAACCGGAGGGGTTAACTCCAAATATTTTCAGATGTCTCGCAAATGTCCGAACACCCATAAAATTCAAATTCTGAAATCCCAAGAATACAAAGATATTTAAAATTAAAACCAATTATCAATCACTTAATGCAAATCCATCCACTCTACGCAACTGTTTGTCGAGGTGGACAAATTAAAATTTACTTCAGCTCACAAAGAGTTAAGGCCTGGTCGAAAATATCACTAGGATCCATTCTCAAACAATCTCCTGCCAATAAGGATGTGGTACGTGACCTCTAACCGGCAGTTTCGCGGCCAAATGGCACTGCAGGATAAACCGTTATGACCCGGGGCCCTCTGAACCGAGTGGTTTTGCCGCCAAATGGCACCACGTGATACTGGTTATGGCCAGAGCCAATACGCTCCTTATTGGCATCAAATCCTTGAGATATGAATCAATAGGATATGATTGATAGGGCACAAAGCCCTCTGTTAGCTAAGGTGGATTCAAATTTGTCCCCTTAGACAAATACCCACCCTAGGTCTACAAGGTACCCTTGGACGAAGCAACTTATGGCTACCGAGAAGGATTGCTGCCGACAAGAATCCTTCTATCAGATTGGGTCAACTACCTCCTCTGACTAAGTAGACCAAGAACCATGATGGCCCGAGACGACGGAACCATGGGATCTTAATCGGGTCTATCGTCCATTCCCCCACCATCCGCTTTAAGTGCAAAATGGTGAAATTTTCAATTTTAAATATCAAATCTTCAAACTTTCCTATACCTTAAACCCATGCTGCTACTATATGCTAGATACCGCATATCTCTATGTATCTGATTGACGACTAGCCTGAATCGAAAGTTCTCTCTCGTGATCGGGAGGGGTAATTAACTATAGGGGCTTGCGCCTATAGGAAACCAGAACTCAGATCATAAAGTCCTCGCAAAATGAGGATGAAATCTCTAGGTAGTGTCTCGTCTACAAATTCATCTGTCTTCCAAAATTTATCCCGGAACTTAATTATGTTAAAACACCCCCCGAAGAAAATAAAAGCGGGCGGAGGCCGGGGTCGAATTTTTGGAGCCCACAATGACATGTTGCGATGATGCAGTAATTCTAAAAAAAATTGTACAAAGAGGGGTTGTTCAAGTTATTTATAGGACTCAGTAATGACTTTGACCAAATTCGTATTCAAATTTTAAACAAAGAAAGACTACAATCATTGAATGAGATTTTCTCTCTCATACAAGTCAAAGAAGTAAGAGGGACGGCAATGCTAAATGTTCTAATCTCCAAAACATATGTCATGACAGCTATCAAACTCCAAGGTAAGGGACTTACTATAGACTCTTCCCCTAAAGAAGGATAAAAGCCTTCTTTCAAAGACAATCTATTGCAATTATTGCAAGAAGAAATGATATAGTAAAGAAAATTATAGGAAACTCCATTAAAAACCTCCAAGGTATAGTGTAAATAAAGGTCACTAAAAAAGGCAAGCTTGTCTAGTAGAATTAGAAGGGCTCAACCCAAAGGAAATTAACAAACTCAAAGAATTCATCAACTTTTTGGAAAAACCATTCAGATCATACTTTCTAACTTAAAATGATATGACTTCTAACTCTTATGTTTTTAGTGCCTTAAATAATTCACCTCACACCTGATCCTAGATTCAGGAACCATTAACCATATGATGAACCTTCCCAACCTTTTTAAACCTACAAATTTTCTCAACAAAAATATATCATAAATCTACTATAAGAAATAAAAATGATTGAAAGCAAATCTTGCGAAACTTCAACTAAACCAAATTCGAAATTGGACATAGATAAAGAAGAAAAAAATTAGACATGAGACAATATCAAATATTAATTCGTAAACTGATGTATCTCACCCACACCCATCTAAATACCACAATTATAGTAAGCCATATCAGTCAATTCATTACAAATACCTAAAGAGTCACATCTTCAAGCTACTTATAGAATCATTAGATATCTTAAATAAGTTCAAGGAAAAGAATTTTATATAAAAGCCAGGGTATTGTAAAAATTGAATGGTATATTGATGCAGCCTATGCAGCATCATCAATAGATAGAAGATCCGAGGCTGAATGATGTACACTTTTTGGAGGAAATCTCATATTATGGAGGAACAAAAAAAATATGTGATTTTAAAACCTAGTGCTGAATTTGAATTTAGAATCATTACTCGAAAAACCCATGAACTTCTATGGATCAAAATTGTCTTGGAAGATTTATAAATCAAATGGAAAGAGTTAATGAAGATATACTGTGATAATAAATATGCCATAAATATTGCTCATAATCCAATAAAATATGATCATACCAAACATATGGAAATGAATATGTATTTCATAAAAACATTAACTAAAAAGTGAGTTGATTTTTACTCCATATGTGTCAACAATAAATTAACTTGCCAACATTCTCACCAAAAAACTTTGCAACCCATGCTCAAAAATATTATAAGCAAATTTGGAATGATAGATTTATATCACTCAGCTTGAGAGAGTGTTGAAAGACTATGAGATCCACAAGTAAACTAATCTTGGTAGGGATTCTAGAGCTGATGGATTAATGGTTAGATCAATTTTCTTATAACCTTTAGATTGAAATCCATGTGCCTCCCTTTCCTCTTCTATCTGTCGACACTTATTGGGGACTTTTTTTCTTGTTTTTTTTTTATGATTATTTTTTATTTATTTTCATTATAAGACTTTTGAATAAGTCTATATATACTTTTCCACACTTTGTATAGAATCAAGCAATAAAATTCAAACTATTTTTTTATATTTCTATTTTTCTACAATATATATATATATATATATATATAAAGAGTATGTATGTGTTTTTGGAATGATCAAGCATGTTATCACAAAATCACAATTCATCATAAATTTTAAACAAAGATTCAAAATAACTAAAAGATAAAACAAATATTAACTACTTACTTCCCCAATCATCATAATTATCTGAAACAATGAGCAATGTTAGTTGGATTAACCTAGTCATAAGTGGGCTCCGTGTGACCCTAAAGTTCAAATGTCACTACAAAAATTGGAGGCAGGAAAATTTTGATCCCAAGATCTTGGCAACAAGTTCTGAAGTCTTTACCAACTAGCTAACACCCACTCCTCATTCTCTCTTCTTTTTTCAATGCAAACATCAAATCAATTTTCCAAATCATAATTTTAGTCATCAACTTTCTGTTACCACCTTAAAATATAAAGGTTCATAAGACCTTCGATGTTCTCCAAGAACAATTACACGATGGAATGAATTTCAATAACTTAATATAAAATTTTAATATTGAAGAAATTAGCAACACTCTAAGAGATTTAGGATCTGTGTTAGACAACTGTTGCGGGAAAAATAATTTTTTGAGAGCTAATGTGGGTATCATAATATTTCCTTCTTTGAAAAAATCAGACGACGACTTTTTTACAGTTATCACGCACCAGCAGCTTCTTACCACAAAAAATTATGAAAAGCAATAAGAAAAGCATAACCAAATATACGCGTGATAATAATCTGAAAAGCAAAAGTTAAAAAAAGCTGCCCCAAACATATCCTTAATTGATTTGGTCTTCTATAAATGTCCAAGATAGTTTGATTTGTTGACATTGAAATGTTTGATGATATTAGAAGATGTTAGTATTTTCTTCGTTGAAATCTTTAAAAAGATAACTTCGATATTATCATATGATGACGTGTAGATATGGCTCAAAATTGAATGACAACTTCTATTCACAAATAATGAATCAGATGTCCCAACTAGGCCTCTCCATGTTGTAGAGTTGCTAGACTCTTCACAAAACGACGGATCACTTACCTTCGTCGCTTCTCCATGTTGTCAAAGCAGTGATGTCCATTCTTAGTGACTATGCATCATGTAGGACTATTGTCGTGGAGTGCTTGGTTATCTTTTTCCATCACTGTGTTGTCTCCCTCACCGTCGCGTTGTTGCCCACAACTTATTTTCATCCAACTCCGAAATATAATGATAAAGGTGATTATATGTGGATAAGAATCACTTTATAACTAGAACGATCACAAATAATAATTTATGGGATAATAATTGATATATCGCCAAAAAATCATCTTGATCGGGCACGAATCTCGAGGAAAAACTCAAGTTGGAAACTTCAAAAATTATTTCGGAGACCATTTAAACTCCGATTTCAGCGAACTTATAGTCGAACTGAGCGTCTCGGAAATACGAATCCAACGACACCAAATTCGACTCAATCCGAGCCCAAGTGAGTCCAAATCAAGTACCCGAAGCGCTGTTGGAAGCATCAAACAGCTATTTGAGTTACCAAACAGTCTCCGATTTTGACGAGCTTATAGTCGAATCGAGCGGCTCGACGAGACGAATCCAACGAGCCCAAGATCGTAGGATTCTGACATCATTAAGACCTTCAAATGCTTGATAAACGGTTCATGATCAAGGGATTCAATATCGGCCGTTCATCTGGATCACTCCCTATTTGCCCCTGATCCCTCACATATTTACGGGCTATGCCACTCCAGAAAAACTATAAATAGCCCCTCATTTCTCCTAAGAGGGGACCCAAGCCAAGAAGAGAAGAAGAGAAGAAGAAGAGAAGAGAAGCCTAGGAGGGAACAGCTCCTCCTCGACCACCGCCGGAACTCCGCCGAAACACCGCCGGAACTCCGCCGGAACACCGCCGGAACTCCACCGAAGCACCACCAGGCGCCCGAGGGACGCCGGAGCTCTGCCCTACACGGGAGCAGCGTCGGAATTCTGCCCGACGCCGGAATTCTACCCGACGCCCGAGTGACGCCGGGTTTCTTTCAAAGTGACGCCAGAATTCTGTTCGACATTCCGAGTGACGTCGGAACTCAGCTTGTCCTTGTAACGGATACTCATTGTAATCTGATCGCCCTTGAAAGCGAGTCAGTCCCCTGTAATCTGCTCAAGTTCTAGTGGAATCATTTCAACTGGGCGTGGCCCCGTGGTTTTTTCCCTTTCCAGGGTTTTCCACGTAAAAATTCTGGTGTTACTTTCTCAATTCTGTTTGTGTGCTGGATATACGTACAACGTTGAGACGGAAAATTAAAATCTATCGCCGCGTATATTTGAGTCCGCAACAGTTTGGCGCCGTCTGTGGGAAACTTCCATCCCACAAGTATTGCTACGATGGTCAACAGGCGCAGCAGTCGTATCGTTGGAGCTTCTCGCTCCAACTCCCACCAGTCCAGAAATCAGTCTGTGAATCATAGACGTCCGATATCTGCCTCCTTATACCCCGGGGGGCAAAACGCACCTGGAGAAGGGACCTCGGGACCCTCCTTAGAAGAGAGAATTCGAAAGATGGAAGAATCTCAAAACGAGATCCTACAACTCTTGCGAGAGACCCGACAGCCGATCCTAGCACCTCAGGAGGAGGTTCTTCTCCCTCGAGATCCACCCCGTGTCGAAGCTGTTCAAATTGAACATCTTCAGGCTGAGAATCCTCTTCCTCCACCCAGGAGGCGTTTACAGTCACATCAAGAGAACGAGCTGGCTGATACAGCAAGTTCTACCCATCCTCCGCATGCAAGTCAGCGATCTCGCCTTCCTCAAGACCTTCCTGAAGAGCTAGCCCAACCTCACATTGCTGAGCTCCCTCGCAATGCCCTGCGCCACGAACTGCGACAATTGGTCCGGGAGGAATTCCCTACAGGAGGCGTAAGGCCACCTCTTCGTCAGTGGGATTTCCAGGAATCGTCACCCCTGGCAGAAGCCATTCTTCAACACCCTATCCCGGTTGGCTTTAAGCTGCCAAGCATTGAATCCTACGATGGGACATCCGACCCGTACGAGCACATCGACCATTACAGGACCATCATGCATATTCAACGAGCTTCAGATGCACTCCTTTGCCAGGTTTTCCCTGCCACTCTTAAGGGACAAGCTCGAACATGGTACTATTCACTTCCAGCCGGAACGATCCCCACATTTGTTAAATTGGCCAAGGTGTTTGTCGAGCAGTTCGTGGCCAACCGAAGAATTACTAAGGATTCTTCTCACCTTTCCGGGATTCGTCAAAGCGAGGGAGAATCGTTGAAAGAGTACTTTCAACGATTTTCTATCGAGGCTCGACAAATCCCAGGAGTAGACCCAGAATTGCTCAGAGGGGTCTTTCTTGGAGGACTTCGTCCTGGCCCCTTCTATTCGGCACTCATGCGCGATACTGTTCATTCATATGCCGATCTGATCCATCGCGTGGAAGCACAGATATCAGCAGATGAGGCAATAAACGCTCACAGAAAACAGTTCGAGCAACCCACTGGGAAGCGCAAGGGGGCACCTGAGATGGATAATCCGTCATCACAACGGAAAAAGCAAGGGAAGAGCAATCTACCTCCTAGACCCCCAATGCCACGACGAGAACCCCGACAGGAGAAGGAGTACACTCCGCTCAACACCTCTCGAGCAAATGTGTTGATGGCGATTCAAGATCAGGACAAAGTGAAGTGGCCGCATCCTTTAAAGCAGAATACAGGAAACCAAGATCAGTACTGCCACTTTCATCGTAGTCGTGGCCACACTACTGAGTCCTGTAGGCAACTTAAGGAGGAGATTGAAAGACTCATCCGTCAGGGCTATCTTCGACAATTTATTGGGAATCCACCTACCCGAGAAGAAGCTCGTCCCACTGGGGGGCAAAATCAATCACAAAGACAACCAGCGAATAACCGGGTAACGGTGGGCGAAATTGAAACAATTGCAGGAGGCCCCTTACTATCCGACCAAGTTTTTTTGACCATGGAAGAAAACCCAACTCCAAAAAAGGCTCGTATCGATCATTCCATCACGTTCGATGATTCCGACCTGGAAGGAGTAAAGACCCCCCATCAAGATCCGCTTGTCATAAACGCAGGCATTGGTGACCCGTGTTATAATGTCAAAAGAATTCTTGTGGACAACGGAAGCTCCGTAGATGTTCTATTCTACTCCACTTTTCTCAACATGGGTCTCTCAAGAGAAAAACTTCAACCTGCTGCAGGTCCTTTATATGGATTTGATAATCGACCTGTACAAGCAGAAGGAATAATCAGTCTCCCGGTAGTCCTTGGAGAATTTCCTCGACAGACTACACACTCCATCCAATTCATTGTGGTGAAGTCAGAATCAGCTTATAACGCCATCTTCGGGAGGCCGCTCCAGTCAATTTTTGGGATCATCGCATCCATTCCTCACCTCAAGCTGAAGTTCCATACCCCATCAGGAGTCGGTGTAGTATGCGGAGATCAGCAAATAGCACAAACCTGCTATCTTAGGCAGATCAAGTCTCGTCCAACGGTTACCCTAAGCATCGAGGACTTTGATCTGCGCAGCGAAGATATTCCTCAGAGAGCTTCCCCTGTGGAAGACCTTACTACTATATCTATATCTGAAGAGCATCCTTCAAAGACAGTGCGAATTGGATCACTTCTCTCAGATGATGAGAAGAAAAACTTTACAGCTTTTCTGCGAGAAAATCAGGATATTTTTGCATGGAGTCCAGCAGATATGCCTGGAATTGACCCCGAAGTGATCGTTCACTCTCTCAAAGTCAATCCAACATGCAAACCGATTATCCAGAAGAAGCGAAACTTTGCACCAGACCGCCAGCAAGCAATTGAACAAGAAGTTGATAAACTTTTAGAAGCCGGATTCATACGAGAGGTGCACTATCCTACTTGGTTAGCAAATGTCGTCATGGTACGGAAGGGGAGTGGAGCCTGGAGAATGTGTATAGATTACACTGATCTCAATAAAGCTTGCCCAAAAGATAGTTTTCCGCTCCCTCGCATTGACCAGTTAGTTGATACCACTTCCGGTCATCAGATGTTAAGCTTTATGGATGCATACTCCGGTTACAATCAAATAAAGATGAATCCTGCTGATGAAGAAGCAACAGCTTTTCAAACAGACAAAGGATTGTACTGCTACCGGGTGATGCCCTTCGGGCTCAAAAATGCTGGAGCAACTTATCAGCGCCTCATGAATAAGGTTTTCAAAAGCCTTATTGGACGTACAATGGAGGTGTACGTAGACGATATGTTGGTAAAAAGTCTGGAAAAAACCCAACATATCTCTGACCTGAAACAATGTTTCCACTTGTTAAGGCATTACAATATGCGACTCAACCCTGCTAAATGTGCTTTTGGAGTCGCTTCTGGAAAGTTTTTAGGGTTTATGGTAACCCATAGAGGAATCGAAGCCAATCCAGAGAAGATCAAGGCACTAAGGGACATGGTGCCGCCAAAGAACATCAAGGAGGTCTAAAGGCTGAATGGGAGAATTGCGGCACTATCTCGTTTCCTGGCACGTTCAGGAGATAAATATCTGCCCTTCTTCAAGATACTTAGAGGTGCTCGTAGCTCCGGGTTTCAATGGACAGATGAATGTCAAGAAGCCTTCGAACAGTTGCGAAAGTATTTGGCATCCCCGCCACTACTTTCTAAACCAATACCAGGAGAGAGATTGTATTTGTATATGGCTGTATCTATCCAAGCCATTAGTTCAGTTCTGGTCCGAGAAGAAAATGCTATACAACGTCCTATCTACTATGTTAGTAAGATTTTATCTGAAGTAGAGGGACGTTATCCTTTGGCAGATAAGACAGCATTGGCGTTAGTTTACTCCGCCAGAAAACTACGCCCTTACTTTCAAGCTCACTCAATTGGAGTTTACACGAATCTGCCGCTAAAAAGCATTCTGCAGAAGCCAGAAGCATCAGGCAGGCTTGTCAAGTGGTCTGTAGAACTGGGAGAATTTGATATCCACTACTTGCCTAGACCTGATATTAAATCTCAAGCACTAGCAGATTTTGTAGTTGAGTGCACTGTTCCAGCATCTGATGTACAACCAAGTGCTTCACCTTCTTCTCCATTCTGGATGTTGTACGTCGATGGAGCTTCAGGGAGTTCTGGGGCTGGGGCTGGAATTTTATTAATCTCTCCACAGAAGGTTACTCTTGAGTACGGGCTTCGACTCAAGTTCCCAGCAACCAACAACGTAGCAGAATACGAGGCCCTTATTGCTGGGTTGAGACTAGCCATCGACTGTGAAGTCCAGAACCTAATAGCCCACACTGATTCCCAACTAGTCGCCTCTCAGGTGGAGGGGGATTTTGATATTCACAACCCACAATTGGCTCAATATTGTAGCATTGTGAAGCTACTCTTAGCCCGTATAGGGGAACATCAAATCATACATATCCTCCGAGAACAAAATGCAAGAGCAGACGCTCTTTCTAAACTTGCTACATCAACAACGGGGGATATCTACAAGAGAAGATGTATCGAGGAAATCCACTTTCCAAGCATTCAGGGTCCATGGGTCATACAGTTAATTGACGAGCCAAGAGAGATGTCTTGGATCGAACCCATCTTGTCTTTTCTAAAAGATGGAGTGCTACCTGAAGATCCTATAGCTGCAATACGACTTCGGAGACAAGCTGCAAATTTCACTATTATCAGCAACGAGTTGTATAAGCGCTCCTTCATTGGGCCCTACCTCAAGTGTCTCCCACCATCAGAAGCCGATTACGCGCTTCGAGAAGTGCATTCAGGAGTATGTGGAGAACATCTGGGAGGAAGAGCGTTAGCTTACAAGATCATGAGACAGGGATTCTATTGGCCTACAATGAAACAGGATGCACTTGAATTCACACGAAAGTGTGAAAACTGTCAACTGCATTCTAACCTCACTCATACACCCGCTCTGGAGCTTGCATCTCTTCAAGGCCCCTGGCCTTTTGCCCAATGGGGAATTGATATAATGGGACCTTTTCCTATAGCAACTGGACAGCGAAAATTCATTATTTTGGCTGTAGATTACTTCACCAAATGGGTAGAGGCGGAACCTTTGGCGAAGATTACTGAAGCAAATGCCAAGCAATTCTTATGGAAGAACATAATATGTCACTTTGGCATTCCCGCAAAAATCATCACTGATAACGGGACACAGTTCACTGGGAAAATCTTTACATCTTTTTGTAGGGATTTTCATATTCAGCTCATTCACACAGCTGTTGCCCATCCTCAAACTAATGGACAAACAGAGGTCACAAATCGAACAATCCTGAAAGGGCTGAAGACACGCCTAGGGAAGGCTGGGGGGCAATGGGCCGAAGAACTCCCCAATGTCCTCTGGGCTTATCGGACCACCGCCAGAACTCCTACAGGGGAAACCCCATATAACCTTTGCTTTGGTACAGAAGCAGTCATACCGGTTGATATCGGAGTTCCTAGCCACAGAGTTCAGACTTTCGACTTCAAAACTAACGAGGAAAAGCTTAGAGCAAATTTGGATCTCCTCCCAGAAGTAAGAGATGAAGCCTCACTCAGAACCGCGGCATACCACCAAAGAGTTGCCCGTCACTACAATCGAAGGGTGAAACCTCGCCCTATCACTATTGGGGACTTAGTACTACGAAGCATTGAAGCCGCCGGAAAAGGCCCTCAGCGAAATAAGCTCTCCCCTCTCTGGGAGGGTCCTTATTTGGTAGCGGCTATGGTCAAGCCTGGAACCTTCAAACTGAAGGATGCTGGCGGAAAAATGCTTCCTCGAACTTGGAACGTGGGCAATCTTCGCAAATATTACCAGTAGGAGTTGATACTGCTATCAGTCTATATGTTATGTTTGTCTTATATTTTATCTTCTCCTGTAGTCGTATTATAAAGTTTTTCGTACATCCCTTATGTGTTGGTTATAGAAGAACTTCTTTCTTGTATCCCTAAGTTATTCTAGGGAACTGTTATCTCATATTACAGAGCAATATGATATTCACTTTGTCGTGCTATTGTTTCTTCTCTCCAAGCTCTTTTTCTGTGATTCGAGAAGTACACAATCTATATTGTATCTCAATCATTGAATGATCAATCCCAGGGGGATTTGATCCGACCTCTTCCACACAGGTTAATGTCATCAAGCAAATGCTTTGACTAACAACCTCGGATAGGTCAAGTATCCTAGGAGGATATCTTGAATATCAAAATTATTTGATGATCAATCCCAAAGGGAGTTGATCTGACCTTTTTCCGGACAGGTTAAGGAAATCGAACAAATGCTTTCACTAATAACCCTGGATAGGTCAAAATCTTTAAAGAAAAAGAATGCCTCACATTTGTTCAAGTCAAAAGAGAGCTCACTAAAGTCCAAACTGAAATAAAACTAAGTAAATTTCATTTGCATGTGAGAAAAGAACATCAACAACATCTTTATATATCACTGAACATCAAGTACACCAGATAGAAACATCAACAACGAGCATACATACAATCACTAGAAAGGAATCAAAGTGATACAAAACATCCTATAGAATCTCAACATCATCCTCGTCCTCCTCCAAGGCAAAAGCTCGCTGTAACTCACTCTCCAGCTCTTCACCACCAGAGTCCGAAGAAGCATCACTAGAAGCCTGGCTGGGAGTCAGTCCCTCAATCTCTGCTCCAGTCTTGCGATGTACTGTCCGAACACCCTTCATGAAGCCTCTGATAAAGCCATCCTCTGCGCACTCTGCCTCCAAGGCCTTCACCTCCACGTCATAAATATGACTGCGGGCCTCCTGAATGTGGTCCTCAATGATGATCTTGAAAGCATAAGATTTCTTGAACTCTTCAATAACTGCTGATGGCAACTGCTGGGCCTCCTTCTCGGACAGTACACTCTGAAGCCTCTCATTCTCAGCCTCAAGGACTTGCTGAGCCTTTTCCTGCTGCTTGATCGTCGCTTGTGCCTCCACCAATTCTATATGCAGACGATCCATTCGTTCATTCTGAGAAGAGACTGAAGTGATCTTGTTCGCCAACTCAGTTCTGCACCCCTCGAGCTGATCCTCCACCACCTTCATCTCCTTCACTTTACTGTCATATTTCTTCTTGTACTCTCCCTGAAGGTATTTAACCTTCACAAACTCTTTGTTCCAATCGTTCAGAGCCTTGGTCATCTCAAGCTTGAAATCAGAATACTGAGACAAGAAAAATATCAGAAATATATTCCTTAAGAAATGTAAAGAAGGAGAAGAAGTGAAGGAGAACTCACCAACTCCTCAGCCCGTCGGCGGCCGATGCACTGATGGTTTAACACATCCTCTGGAATATATGTCTTGGATGGAGAAGCTCGGGGACCTCTGCTAACAACTGTCAAAACTTCACCTGCCCTTTTCTTCCTCAATGCCTGCAAACCTTCCTCGCTCCCTGGACGCTTGGAGTGGTTCTTTTGGGGAACCACTTCTGGAACTCTAGCAGACTTCTTCAACATTTGAGCATGTGATCTCCCTGCTTGAGTAGATAGCCCAACCTTGAACAAGTACTCCTCATCTACATATCTACTCAAGTAACGCACCTCGTAGTGTAGAGCATCCAGATCAGGGAGTTTGAGTATCCTCAGCAAATCTTCTGCTCCAATGTGAAGGGGGACAGGTAGCTCTTTCAACTTCCCTCACTTCTCTTGAAGAGCCCAATCATTCTGAACATAAAAGAAGTTGCTAATCCAACCTTTCGAGGGGTCTCGGGTGCGGATATCCAACCACTTGGACCTGAATGAAACACGTCCCTGCGCATCGCTAAAGAGACGCCCCATCCGAGAAAGGCACTCTGAGGAAAGTACCACTCCGCGGTCTCTGAAAAGCACGATCAGGCCCATCACAATCGACATTGCTCTGTAGGAAAATTGAGACAAGCATACCCCACAAAGCGTCAGAATGTCGATCAGTTCGGAGGAAGGAGGAAATCGTAGCCCCGCTCGCAGGCTAAATTCATACACCGTCACATATCCAGGGGGAGGAAAGCAAGCGCGATCAGTTCTGGCCGGCACCTTCATCACCAAATCATTAGGAAAATGAAACTTTTTCCTAAATGAGATGAAGGAGTCCTCAGTGACAGTGGAAATCACATCGTCAGCCTTCGGCGCCTTCTGGACCCTCTTTGGAACTTCAGACCGTTGCGCAGGACGATCTTCTGAAGGAATTTTGGAGAAGGCAGGTTCACCCATTTTTGCTCCCTTTACTAAAGAGGGGCGCAGTTCTAAGTAGGGAAAGTCACCTACGAAAGACTGCGGAAAGCCTCCAAAGTAGGAAGAAAAAGGGAGGAAGAACGGGGGGAGGAAGGGAGAAAGCCACTAACTTCTGCACAAAAAGAGGGGCGCCAAGTCAAGTAGGGAAAGTCACCTACTTAAAAAATGGCGGAAAGCCTCAGAATGCCAAAAGCTAGAAAGCCAGAGGAAGAAGGGAAGAAGGGGCGAGTTTCTACTAAGCCTTGGGGGGTCTATTTATAGTTTTCCTTAAGGGGGGGAGGATTCCAAAATTCTATTAAATTCCCTGAAATTTTTCAAATTTTTCGGAATTTTTTGGGATTTTTTCGGAATTTTTCGGGCCCAAATTAAAAAAAAAAAATAATAATAATAAAATAATGCAACCGGCCGGCGGTTTCCCTAACCGCCGGCCAAAACTGCCGGCCAAGAGGCGCGGCCAAGAGGCGCGGCCAGCCAGACCGCGCGGGCCAGGCGCGGGCCAGGCGCGGGCCTAGGGCGGGCCAGGCGCGGGCCGCAGGCGGGCCCCGGGCGGGCCGCGGGCGGGCCTCGGGCGGGCCAGGCGCGGGCCTAGGGCGGGCCAGGCGCGGGCCGCAGGCGGGCCTCGGGCGGGCCTCGGGCAGGCCGCGGGCGGGCCGCGGGCGGGCCCAGCACGGGCCGAAGGTGCTCCGGCGCATTTCTGCGCCGCCGGCGGCGGCGGCGGCCGGCCGGTTCGGCCGGTTCGGCCGCCTACCCGTTCCCGGGCTCCGATTGTGGGCCCGGACGGTCCAAATTCGACGTTTTTGAGGTCCCCGGACACGTTTTTCGACGTTCCGGACTCAATTTTGACACTTTCGGAGCTCAACGGGGCCTCTATGATCAAGTTCGAGCAAACATTTAATTTTTGGAACGCAAATTTTTGCAATTTTGCCAAAGTGAAAAGCCGGAACAAGTATTTTTGGACTCGTGGAGCTTCGACGTCCAAAAATAGGGGGGCAACTGATATATCGCAAAAAAATCATCTTGATCGGGCACGAATCTCGAGGAAAAACTCAAGTTGGAAACTTCAAAAATTATTTCGGAGACCATTTAAACTCCGATTTCAGCGAACTTATAGTCGAACTGAGCGTCTCGGAAATACGAATCCAACGACACCAAATTCGACTCAATCCGAGCCCAAGTGAGTCCAAATCAAGTACCCGAAGCGCTGTTGGAAGCATCAAACAGCTATTTGAGTTACCAAACAGTCTCTGATTTTGACGAGCTTATAGTCGAATCGAGCGGCTCGACGAGACGAATCCAACGAGCCCAAGATCGTAGGATTCTGACATCATTAAGACCTTCAAATGCTTGATAAACGGTTCATGATCAAGGGATTCAATATCGGCCGTTCATCTGGATCACTCCCTATTTGCCCCTGATCCCTCACATATTTACGGGCTATGCCACTCCAGAAAAACTATAAATAGCCCCTCATTTCTCCTAAGAGGGGACCCAAGCCAAGAAGAGAAGAAGAGAAGAAGAAGAGAAGAGAAGCCTAGGAGGGAACAGCTCCTCCTCGACCATCGCCGGAACTCCGCCGAAACACCGCCGGAACTCCGCCGGAACACCGCCGGAACTCCACCGAAGCACCACCAGGCGCCCGAGGGACGCCGGAGCTCTGCCCTACACGGGAGCAGCGTCGGAATTCTGCCCGACGCCGGAATTCTACCCGACGCCCGAGTGACGCCGGGTTTCTTTCAAAGTGACGCCAGAATTCTGTTCGACATTCCGAGTGACGTCGGAACTCAGCTTGTCCTTGTAACGGATACTCATTGTAATCTGATCGCCCTTGAAAGCGAGTCAGTCCCCTGTAATCTGCTCAAGTTCTAGTGGAATCATTTCAACTGGGCGTGGCCCCGTGGTTTTTTCCCTTTCCAGGGTTTTCCACGTAAAAATTCTGGTGTTACTTTCTCAATTCTGTTTGTGTGCTGGATATACGTACAACGTTGAGACGGAAAATTAAAATCTATCGCCGCGTATATTTGAGTCCGCAACAATAATAAAGAGTTAATCTTACTGTTGATGTACTAGAATATAAAGATAATATTGAACCAAACAATTTCAATGTTAAAAATAATGATATCTTTAAATACAATAGCAAGTAATCAATTACATAATATTTTATAGATAACACTTACGTTTAATAACACTGATATCTTAATTGCACTTACATCTACAAAACGATAGACCAAACAACTTCTAAAATCAATCCTTTTTCTTCCTCTATGATGATACTTCCTAATCACAATATTTACTTTATTGGCAAGGCAAAAAATTGTAGTGAAGCCTGTATGTTACTGATGCATGAAAGTTCTCAATTTTGTCAATTAAATACCGGGTTTACTGATCATTTTCCGTTAAACTAAGCCAACTTATAAATACCGAGGTAGCTGCATAAAGAACCACAAAACCAAAAAAATATCTGCTGACAACAAAATGACGTAAGACAGGTGCGAAACCAAAGTCAATGGATGCTTCCAAAAGTAAGTTAACACTAAATTTGTCAAAACGAAACGATCTGACTGCCAGCACTAAAATAAATAGATCTTCCAAGCAAACTCAACGAACACTAGTTCATGAATTACTTATAAAATTAGGTTCCATTCAAGATTTGATGCCTAAATTATAAATTAAATGATAAGAACATCAAAAGAATGATAACATAACACCCAAATATAAACTAATAATGGTTTAACTTACAACAAACCAAACACAACAAACGGTGATGAGAATTATTGTAAACAACAACAAGAATGCAAAAGTTAGGGGAAACTACAAGCATGGCGAGTTTACAACAAGCCCAATAAAACTTTGATGGAGTTAAGCAACTAATAACTTTGTGACAGTGCAAAAACAGCAAGATTAGGCGTGTTTGAGAGAAGAAATAAAGAGTTTCCATGAGAAACAGCGAATTAAAATTAAGTTACAGCAATATCAAAATTGAAAATAATACCAAGAGCCTCAAACAAAAGATCAATTGACCTTCAAATCACCTACAGAAGAACCTTAAACACTGAGGCAACAAGCAGTCACAAAACCACGAAACTTTTTTATTCAAATGTTCTGCCACAAAATTACATGACACTTACCTTAAGAATCCAAAAAGACCTTTAGACTTACAAATATTTAATCACCAAAAAGCGGCCACTACCAAAGGGCGAATTATTAGGTCCGGACACCGGACGGAGAGATCGGTCCGGTTTTCTCTCTATCTACAGTAAAAGCGCAGTCAAAGCGCAGTCAAAGCGCAGGTGCTACAGTACTTGCTCTTTGACTGCGCTTTGACTGCGCTTTTACTGTAGACAGAGAGAGATCCGGACGGATCTCTCCCGTCAGGTGTCCGGACCTAATAATTTGCCCTACCAAAGGGGAAGGGAGAGGAAAAAACAATCTCATGAAGTGGTGTTTCATTGTCAAAGAAAAAACAAGCAGAAAAGGGTAAGCATTTAAACCAAGGGAAGGGCTCCAAAGCTTGAAATTTGAGGTATTTATAAAGGTGAAACTTTAAAAATTATGAGGGAAGTTAAAAACAGTTAAATTAAAGGGAGCTCTAATAAAAGAAAATACATAGAGGCCGTTTGATAGAATTTATTTAAAATAGATGTATTGTTATAATGTGGTGTAGAACAAATACATTGGATTATGCTTTCTTTGAAGTGCTTAGTTGTAATGTAAATTTAATAGTATGTCTTTGTTTGCTTAGTTAAATGTGTTTAAAATATAAAACTGCAAAAAAAGAACAAAAATACTTCAAGACGCAGAATGAGGGTGGAAGAGAAGGAATCAAATTAGGGCAACGAAAGTGTTTGGGGACTGAGAAGCCATGAGTGCACCATCTTGGGGATGTCCATTGCTTTGCATGCTGTGGCAGTGAGGGAGGTCCAGCCTGATGGCAAAGTTGGTTTGCATCAGTCATGTTTGGAGTTGATATAGTGCTCAATTCGATTGATAGATCCTTTCCATTTAGCATTGATGACTCAATAGTATAAGGCTCATTTAGGTCAATGTCAAAGTCATGATGATGAGGACATCTCTACATGAAAAGTTTATCGAAGACATGGACGTCGATCTACGGCCACGATCGAGTCTTTATATTTTTGAGTCTTGTTGGGTCTTTGTTTCTTTCATTAGTTCTATGTTTTATTTCCTATGTTTTATTTCCCTATTTTACCCCTTATACAAGGGTGGATTGTTTGTAAGCCCGGAGGGCATCGTCGTTTTTATGTTGTGTCTTTGTGTGAGGCTATTTAAAGCCCTTCTATGTATCTTTTAAAATTAATGAATGATGATTAAAAAACATTCCTGCACTTTGTGTTCTTGTGTGAGCTTGAGAGCATTGGAGAGAAATTCCTAGGAGAGGGAGAACGGATCACCCACCAACCTAGGAAGAAGTCCGGGTTCGTGGTCTCTTACCTTCTCTTTCCCTTTTCCCTTCTTCTCCCCTCTCTTCCTTCCCCTACCCGACAACCTCCCTCCCCTCCCCTTCCCAAACCGACCCCTCCCTCCCCTCCACTCCCTCTCGGCCACCACCCAACCCCACGGCCAAGCCCACCGCCGGCCCTCCCCTTGATCCTCCCCTCTTGTGTGCAATTAACCCTTTCCTAAATTAGTTTTATATTTTAGGAAACCCAATTAATGAGGGAATTCAAATTAATTTGAATTCAAAATCATTGCCTAAGATATAATTCCTATTTTAGGAAAGTTTCCTATTTTGAATTCTATTTAAATTTAATTAAATAGGATTGATGCAAATCTTTCCTATTTCTTAATTATCAAATAGGAAACCTAATTAATTGCTCCTAACCCTCCTTCCCTCTCCTTAAAGCCGCCGGCCCCATGCCCTTGCCGCCGCCCCCTCTCTCCCCTTCTCTCTTTCCAATCCCCCTCCAATCAATAAATCCTATTTCCTTTTTCTAATTCCCACCTAATTTTAAAATCTGAAAATAATTTCAGGTTTGGAAATTTTAAACTCTCCTAACCCTAACCCTAACTCTACAAACAACTTTCCCTCCCTAACCCTACCTTGGCCGCCCACTTCCCCTAGCCCTTTCTACTTGATTTTCAAAGGGAAATCTCTAATCCCTTGGAAGGAACCTTCAAGGACAGCAAAGCTACATCAACTTCACCTCCTCTACTTCTTAAGAAGCATGAATGGAAGTCCGCCCATGGGATTCGGGCTTGGTGCTTGACGATCAAGACAATATCGACGTACTCCGCTCCCCCTTCTTCGACGTGGGATTTGGCTACGAAACTACCGTCGAAGAGTACTTAGAGCGGATCCACGTTTCCTTGGTTGATACTCTCGACGATCAAAGGTTCAAAGGACAGTGGATTACCGTCGGTCGACTCACACCTGCCATCCCTCCGGCTACTTCACCGTTTCCCTTCAAAAGCTACTTCAATCGTCTTCTACAAATCATCACCGGTACCATTGGCAATTCAAAGGAGTTCCTTCGGCAATGATTCCTCTCTAAGTAAGGGTTGACTTCTCTTCCCTTTTCAATTCCCTCTTCGTTTTTCTAACCTTGTAAGTAGTGGCAGAAACGCAAGGGATCGCTCCACTTAAATCTTGCCAAAGCGTAGTAAACGGAGGATATGAGTTATTGATTTTCTATGTTTCTAATCTCATTGTTAGAGTAGGGATTTTGAATGAACTCTTATCATTACGCATGTTGTTGAATTTCTAATTTATTTTGTTTGTCCAAGTACTTAGCTAGTGATTTGGCCTAAACGTAGGCATCTGTCTCTAGTTTTATTTTATCGTTCTAATAGCTAATGATTGTATCCTTAATGTTCTAAACAAGAAATCGTGCAATAATCTATTTTCATTCAGTTTAAGCACGTAGTCCTACATCACATGATCAATAGTAATGGCTCATGACTCTCATTAGGAATGTTGTCTTGATCCATTATTACACCCTAAAATCAGGAATGTTGTCTTGATCCATTAGAGCATTTGAACTAATAAAAAAAATAAAAGGATCAGAGCACTAATCAGCACTAATCATGTCTTAAGCATCTCTTGTAAGATCAAACATAATGCATAGAATCAAGAGTTAGGGATATGAAAGTGGTGAGAGGCGTAGAGAGAGCAAGAGAAACGAACCAAATTTAGAGGAAATATCCAACCTTATAGGAGATATTCTATGTATTCTACTTTAAACAATTTAGTATAAATCGGTCTTATTTCTTTATGTATGCATGTATGTCTATAGGTGTTGATTCATTTAGTTATTCTCCTAGCTCAGTCTCCTTTCTCCTTTTCTATAAAGTTCCAAAATTCCAAAAGAAGTACTCTGGAGAATTCTAGAAACGCAAGGAGTTTATAATATTTATATTCAAGTCATTAATGATATGAATACAAGAGCTGTTATTTGTGTTCAAACACAAGGAAGTTTGACCAAGTATTTTCCTATTTCAGTTGGATTAGATCAAAGATCAACATTAAGCCCATATCATTTTGCTTTAGTCGTGGATGCTCTTGTTAGACATTTGCAAGAGGGTGTACCTTGGTGTATGCTTTTTGCTAATGATATTTTTCTAGCTGATAAGACTAGAGCAGAAGTTGATGAAAAACTTTAATAATGGAGGTCAAATTTAGAGTCTAAAGGTTTTTTGTTTGAGTTGATTTGACTATTGATTTGGTGAGATAGACCGTCATTAATTTTATTATGCTCCTTGATGGAGCCATCTTTCATTGTCAAAAGGGGGACTGGTGTTAAGGCAAGAAGTCTTCAAAGAAGGCTGTGGAACCTTCTAATGATATAACCAATTTAGAGATGTTTCAACAAATCAATCAAATATAGAGGACTCTTGTTGCGACTCCTTTAATCTTTACATCTAATCCTTGATTTTTCTAAATAGAAGTATAGAACTCATCTTCATTACGATGGAACTTATCTTAATTTGTTTCATAGTTTTTTTCCCAAGCAATCTGGCACAAGAAATTCAATTGTGAAATCAAGTTCTATTGGGTTATGGGTCTACTCTTCTAGTCTACTTTGATGTGTTGCCATACCTTTCTATTTTTCATTCAGGCATAGCCCTTTTTGATCATTTCCTCCTCCCCTTGGGATGGATTCTAGCCGACCAGTTCTAACCCAATGCAATGTTGAGTCCTGATTCTTTAGTGAATTAGGACCTCTAGGGTAATGAAAACATTCAATAAGATTACATACAAGTAAACGGAGCTTGACTGACTCACCTTCTAGGTCGAGACTTTTGGATGGCTCGATTGAACAATCATGTTAACATTTGAGTGATCATTTAAGAGTTTGAATTATCTCAAATGTGAGTCGGCAAGGCGTTTGACTAACCTTCTATCTTTCTTGATTCTTGTAATAAGTTATAAAATAAAAAGTGCGAGTGAAATAAAATCTCATAAATTTAATTTGAGCACCTTGGCCTCTCTGATTCCTTGCAAGTGTTACACTTTTTCCTTAAATTTATTAAATGGGCAATAGAGTTGGTGCAAATATTCTAGGGAATTTTTCTTTTTTTTTTTTTTGATCAATTTCAATTAAGCCTCTTTGTTTGGAACGAGGGTAAGCATAGCTTTGGAATTTTAAGAAGGCTATACTTTGCTAGTTTTTGAGGCACCAGGCATTGCAACTATTTTGAAGCTTCATCGAGCATCATGATTTACGAGCATTTGCTTAAATTTCTTGAATAGAATTAGCAATGTGATCTTATAATGTCATTTGGCTAATAGTTTTCTTATTACCTTACAACTACACCATGGTTGAGTAAATTATTAGGAAGAATATTTTTTTCTCTTTAAAAACTGTATTAAAGATTATTACAAGGTGGCTCAGTCACGATTAGGGATGGATCTTAATGTACCGAGCTTGAACTAAAATATTATTCATAAAAATTAGGGACTTCGCAATGTGAAGTGGAGAGTTTTAGGGATGTTTCTTGAAAGTAACACATAAGATTGTCAATGCTTTAGATTTTGGCAACTCACTTCCCTTTGCAAGTCATATAAATTTTGGTCTACCTTTCTTATGATAATGATAAGGCACTTTTAGAATTTTATGGCATAGCTAATAGCTTCGAATGTTGTCAAATTCTCCCAAATCAGCATTTATTAGGTATGATCTAAGAAGGGAGAAATTGAACAAACTTTTACTCATATCATTGATTCTGCAAAATGTGTTATGTTTGATCTCACAAGAGATGCTCAAGACATTATTAGTGTTCTGATCCTTTTATTTTTTTTATTAGTTCAAATGCTCTAATAGATCGAGACAATATTCCTAATTTTAGGGTGTAATTTATGGCTCGGGATCATGTTGTTCAGGCTTATGAGAGTCATAAGTCTACTAATGATCATGAATATGACATTGAGTTAAATGAGCCTTAGTTATTATAGGTAGTCAATATCATAGTCAGCATCAACAAGACATAGTCGGATACTAAACAAACACTTTGAAATGACTTCTTACATTTTTCAATCCACTTAGATTAACTTTCTTCAGGATCTTTGAATAGCATTGTGCACTTTTCTTCTGATCTAGAAATGAGTCAATTGAAGCTAATCAGCCTTTAGAATAAATTTAATTATCAATGTTTATCTTATAAAATCTTCTATTATAAAAAATATGCAAAAATCATGTAATAGTCCAACTATGATTATTAGAATAAAAATGATGTTTTGCATACTTTTCTTCCTCTTATGTTGTATGTCAAATTCTTCTCCATCTCTCTTCTTCCTAATTCCTCTTTCTTCCTCAGTCTTCAAGGCTTCAGCAAATCTTCCATTACATCTCTTTGCATCATCCTCCGTCACTCTCTCATATAAACTTGCACTATTTGCAACTGCTACTTTAAATAGTTTAAATTGTTAGACATTCCATATAAACCACAAGAGGGAGATTAAAAGGCACAATATTTAACTCCTAGGCTCTTTCTCAAGTTTTCCAAGTATGAAAACTTTTATTTTCACTATATCCATGTAATTATAAATACTACAGAAATTTCTTTTTCCAAAACAATTCATGACCCTATCTTCTACCACTCATCAATCATGATAGTAGGCCATAGGCCACAGCATTGCATCAACTATTAAGATTTATTCTAATATTCAAGAAACAAATCCTTGGCACATCAAATGATAACAGATTTTCTTGGAAGGTTTGACTTATAACAAAGGATATCCCAACATTTTCTAAGCAAATATCACCAGTAAGTTAGGAATTAGAGTCAGAACACCTTTGAGTTCAATTTATCTACCACACACAGATTATTGGCGCCCTCTCCCCACCATCATTTCCTTTTACTGGATTTAATATTTTGTCCGCTTCCAAAAAAATATGGCTCTTAATAAAATTCTCAATACCTTAATCGCACACCCAACTATATAAGCCCCTCCCTAATCTCCCCATCTTTCTAGCATTTATTTGTTACAAGATAGTTTAAATTTTAAAATCATAATAAAAATAAAAATCTTAATTCTCCATGACGTCTAGAATAAACATACAAACTTCACCACCTACACCACATGCCTTAAACTATTTTGTTCCATTGCAACCTTACAAAAAATAATCATTAGTTGCTTAAATTTGAAACTGTCAGCTACTCCTATCACTTTCAAAAACTTCTAGCTACCATTGGATTATTAACTAAATCATCAAAAAATTAAAACCAGTATCCCATAAAAAATTCAAAGCAAGTTGCACGCTGACCAGGTAATTTTAAAAGAGGAAAAAACAGACAGTGTTGCAGTTGCAAATAGAGGTGAGAAAAAAACACATTGTGATTTTTGAATCACAAAAATGTAGCCTAAGAAAATCTGGAAAAGAGAAGCAACATTTAAACAGTAGTCGCTGCAGAAAGGCTTTAGAAGCTAATTTGTTATCACCCAACGAACAGAAGCACCAATAATAAGTAAATCATGCCAATGCATAGCAGCAAAACTAGTTTACGTTAGTTCATAGGAAAAAATCAGCCTCAGATAAAGAATTTTCTTTATAAGCAATTAATTGAGCATATCATCCACTATCTAATATTACAGGTACTAAATTGGAAGATATTAATCAACAGTTACATCACTAAGAGATAGTCATCAAAATAAGGTCAAGATAAGTGCTTACTTCAGCACCTAATTCCATTGCAGCCTCAGTGATTTCAGTGCGTACTGGTTGTTGATTGCCTGAAAGTGTTACCTGACAAATCATCAAACATGCAGACAACAAATTTTCATCTGGAACGGTATGAAAATGCAAATATGAAATCAAGAAAGATCCTAACCAGTAAATTAAGGATAAAACCCAATTTCACAAAATAAATGTATTGAATCCATCTAAATTAAATCTTTATAATGATCATTAATATGGAAAGATTTTAACTGTTTTTAATGCAAACAAGACTTAAATTTATCATAAATATACCTTGATTAGCTCACCTTCACAATAACCATCAAACTCTTCCCTGCAAACAAATTGAGTCAACATGCATTTAGAGAATTCCAACAGAGATATAAACTGAATAGCTAAGAAATAAATAAGTAATTCCTACGCAGCAAGTTCTTGCTGAACACGGACAGCTTCAACTTGGACTACCATTTGGGCCTTCTTAACAGTCTCATACAAATTTTGCATATTACCTAGAATCCCTGCCTGCAACAGACAACAGATATAAACAAACCTATTTTCAGTTTCTAAAAAGGATGAAAATAAAATTAAGGCTAAGAAGTAAACTTGATAAATATTACAAAGCATGATCTTGATGTAAACTTCAACGCCAACCCCTTAATATGTAAAATGAATGATCATGATCACCTTTGTGAAGATGGAAAGAAGTAGAAATTAAATATCTTCAAAAGTAGCTTCATGGTATGTCTGTTTGTACTTTAAAATTAATACAATATTTGTAATCCAAAAATATCAGAGCTGGAAGCTACAAAATTATAATTTTATTGCTATCAGAATATCTTCTGGGCATCAATTGCATTATCATACAAATGAAGGCATAACCATCCACAGTTAGCCAAACAGTAATCAAGAAAACAATTCACTTGAATGATACACAAAGAAAAGGACTCAAGCAAAAGGATAGTCCATGTCTAAGATATATCCAGGATTATCCTTGGTCTGCCATATCCATGTCACGTAGGAAATATTTTTTACTTCCTTAGCAACAAGAAATTGTGTGACTGGTACCAAAAGATCTGTAAATGCAGCTTAGGAAATGTCCAACTCACAAATATTTCACCAAAAACTAAGAAAACTCCCATCTGTACAAGCAAAACCTCAAAAATTTATAAAACGGGCATGCCTTGCTAATTGCACAAACAAACAACAAAGGGACTATTAGTCAGCAGATCAATTTCTGTCACTCAATCTTATTTGCTAATGCTGTATAAAATTGTAGCTGAACTAAAAAAACATAAAAGAAAAAAAAAAGTATCTTTGGTAAAATGAAGGTCTATATAATGCATGCACAGTCCGCAAACTGTAGCAATGAGGTAAAGCCAATTTTTAGCTATAAAACATACTAAAATCGCTGCACTTGATCACAAAATGCCTATTAGCCAACATCAAGAAAGTATACAAATTAGACTGTTTATATCATTTAAATTTGTAGAATTAGCAACACATTCAAACTCTAAAAGTAAAACCAAATATAAATATAGCAAAGAAAACTTTTTTCTTCTTACCTTCGATGGTGCGTCATCAATATTTTCACTCTTATCCTTTTTTCCACCAAATAAACCATATAGTTGAAGAGATTTCCTTCGATGGGCCTTTCTGATATATGACCAAGAAAATGATTGTTCAATGCTTGCATTACTTTTTATGTTGAAACTATGACCTGAACAGTACAAACCAAAGTAAGATCACTATCCAATGCTTAGACAGATTAATAATCAATTCACTGCACCAAATTTATAAAACACTATAGAAACACCATTGTCCACTAACCAGAATAAACATGGTGTCTAATAGAAACTGACAACTAAACGATGAGTTGTTAAAAGAATTAGAGCTAACTGTTAATTATTTATATTATTTAAGCTTTTAGCTAGATGCTGCAATGACAATTTAGAAACAAAAGGAACAGTAGCTGGGCAGAGCAATCCATCAAAGAGAATCATATGCATATAATTACATGAGTTTTTTATCTATAAAACAAGCCAGGATAAGACTTGAATTTCTAATCACAAAAAAAAAGGAGTTGGCTTCAGTATTTTTTCTACATTGTAAAGTGAGGCGGTGGTGATAGGAGGAGCTTGATGGAAGAGGGAAAAGAACTACTTGTGGTGGTATGCAGCAACATTGATGAGGACTTTTGCTGTATTTAGAGGTTTGTTAGGGTTTATGTAAATGATGCATTGGATAGTAGCATAGAGTTGTAGATTGTGGAAATTATTTTGTAGGTTTATAAGGAGTAAGTGCTCGGATATGAATGCTTGTAACCTTGGCCATGAGGGGTGAGAGGATAATAAGCTTCAAGAAACCTTGTGGATGATTGGGTGAGGTTTAGGGTTGTGAGGGAAGCAAAACCCAAGAGCTCCTCCTTTAGTGTTTTGTGTAGGAAGAAGGTGGTCAATAGCTATGGGAGATGTTTAAGGTTTTGGGGTAGTGCATAGAGAGCGAGAGAAGCCAGCTAGGATTGATGGGAGAGGAATTGGTCAATAGTTAGAGAAGGGATAAAGGAATAAATACAATTAAATAGGTAACCAAGAACTAGCTAAAATCCTTTTAGATCTATCCATCAAGCTTTCGCAACCAAGCAAACTGATACTTTAATTAAACATTTTATTGTCTCGTACACTATAGTAGCCGACCCCACGTAGTGGGATAAAGGCTTGATGATGATGACACTATTGTAGCCTAATTATTAGAAAATAAATCATGTATATATTTAGTTAGGAATTATACTATAATTTTTTTATTATTATTTGGTTAGATTAGTTTCCTATTATTTCCTCTTTATATAATGCCGTGTACCACTAATTTCTAATTCAATGTGAAATCATCTTTCCCTAACTTTTTTCCCACCATGCTATCAAATTCCTAGGCTTTTTAATGGGTTTTCTAGCATGATTCTACCTTCATCATCATCATTATGTCTCTCCTATTGTTTTCATCCTTTATCATCGTCATCATGTTTCATCATTTTTATCTTCTCTCTTTCATCATTGTGTTTCATATTTGGCACCGACAGCAAGGTCTCCCTCATCACATTTCTGGTTGATTCCTTCACGCATCATATCTATGGGGCTCAATGGAATCCCTCAATTAGTGATACATACATGTTTCTTCCGATTATAAAAGAGGTATGTGACTCCATTTGAACATATTCAAAAGTTTGTGATGCAGGCCAATTGTCTAAAATTTAGGCAAAATGAACAAATATGGAAGCAAAATATAGTGGTGGTAGGAATTCTATCACTATCTAGCATTTGAGATTAATGGTTCAAAAGATGCCATCTTGATGAAATTTGTTAAGAAGAGCAAAGTATATAATTTCCTGGTTGGACTCAATTATAAATTTGATCTTCTATATGATAGTGTTACAATTAATTTTGTAAGAATCATATGCTGCTTTTTGTTGAACTATATATGCATGCCACAGTCAATTGAGTGCACCAAGAAAAACGACCAGCTAAAATGAGATCGCACATGACAAGCATCGAAGCACCTCGATCGTGGTTGAAACCACTCAAACAGCGTTTGCTTACAAAACAGATTGAACCAATGCACTTAGTATGTCGGATTTGCCAAAAAAGAGTCACTTTTGCTTAACTCAATCAAAATAACAATGAGCACGACTGTTGGCAGGTGGGACGATGCACAAATATGACCAAACGACTTTCATCATGAAACAGATTGTGTCGTTGTGATCAAAACATCAAAATTATCCAAGGGGGAACAACTCATGATCATTTCGAACAAAGGCGGTCAAAATCAACTAACTACGAGCATGAAGTTGCACGGCATTGCCCGAACATTTATCATACACCAGACCAAAATGATACTCTTTGAAATATAGCATCTTCTTAATTTCTACAATAAACCAAACAACTACCTTTATGTTTAAGGAATATCATCCACATTCCTCCATAATCTTCTCAAGAACATCACTTAAAATAATAACATAAAAACATAAATAATTGAAGCTAGAATGTCAAGTTATAACTACTTCTGCAAATATGTTTTTATCCTCTAAAAAAACTCTACAAATATATCTTTTCTTGTAGTGCAAATTACAATTTGCTAGTAATATTGCTAAAAATTTTAAATCGTGTAAATAATAGCTAATCATGGAAACTTGTGTCCACATGAATATTTTCAGATTTAGATCATTCCATAATTGCTTAGAGTTCTACAATATTATCAAAACATTCTCAACTGGGATAAAAAAAAATCCTTAGAAATCACAGGAGTTACAAATATACACCTTTTTCAAGTTATGATAATATTTCTATTGCACAAAACTTCAATGATTCTTGTAATATAAACAAGATGAGTTTCTCTAAACATAATATAAATCAAGATATCATCAAAATACTACAACAACAACAACAACATCAAGCCTTTATCCCACTATATGGGGTCGGTAACATGAATCTTTTTTCTCCATTGTGTCATGTTAAGAGTCAAATTCTCATTTAAATATAATAAAAAAAGATCATTTCTAATTTATAACTAAGTCTTTTTAGGTCTACCTCTACCTTTCTTAACATGGGTTAAATTTAATACATTTACTCTCCTAACCGGGATATTGAAAGGCTGATATTTTATGTGACCAAACCATCTAAGGAAACTCTTTCTAATCTTATCTGCCACTGGAGCTACTCTAACCATTTCACGTATATACTCGTTTTGCATTTTGTCTCTAAGAGTGAAGACACGCATCCATCTGAGCATCCTCATCTCTGCAATACTTAACTTAATTTTATGCTTCTCTTTTAATGGCCAATATTCTACACCATAAAGCATTATAAGTCTCACCACAATCTTATAGAAATTTCCCTCAAGTTTGAGGGATACATTTATATCGCACAACAAGCTCGATGCATTCTTCCATTTCAACCATCCAACTTGAATTCTATTAATAATATCCCCATCTATTTCACCATCACTTTGAACAAAAGGCCCGAGTAAAATGTGTACTCTTATTAATGACTTGATCGCCCAAAGTTGCAAACCACCCACTAGAACTATTACTACTAAATTAAACTCAACGTATTCGGTTTAGATCTACTCAAACGAAAACCTTTAGACTCTAAGGTTGACCTCCATTATTCAAACTTTCCTTCAACTCCCTCCCTAGTCATATCAACAAGAAGAATATCATCATCAAAAAGCACACCAGGGTACAACCTCTTGCAAATGTCTAGTAAGAACATCCATGACTAAAGCAAAATGCTAAGGGCTTAAAGTTGATCCTTGATGTAATCCAATTGAAACAGGAAAATACTTGGTCAAAACACCCTGTGTTTGAACACAACAGCTCCTACATGCATATCCCTAATGACTTGAATATAAGCATTATTAAGTTCTTTCTTTTCTAGAACTCTTCAGCGCACTTCCTTGGAACTTTATCATATGCTTTCTCTAAATCAATAAATATCATATGCATATGCAGTTCCTCCTTATTCTCTATAATTCTCCATCAAACCTCTCAATAAATTTATAGTTTCCATAGTAGACCTACCCGACAAGAATCCAAATTGATTTTAAGAAATATTAGTATCACGTTGTAACCTATGCTAAATAATTCTATCCCATAGTTTTAATGTATGACACATTAACTTAATTCCTCAGTAATTAGATAATTAGAATTTTAACAATGAAAGGTTGAGGGGTATAATCTAAGGCAAGCAACAAAATATTGGGCACATTTATCCAAGTTATAATCAATCACTCATATAATCCATTGTCAGTATTGATAAAAAGTTTCTTTTCATCTTCTTGGCACATTCTAGCGTGATGATAAGCAATTCAAAAATCAATCTTCAAAGAGATTACTAAACCAAACATCAAGTCAAGCATGCATCTAATATAGGCATGGAAATGTATAGTTAACACTTAACAGTTATTTTGCTCAAAGCTCGGATACCAACACACATGATATTTGACATGACAGAAAATTACTTAGCATCCTATTCCGCATTCCATTGCTTTTGACCATTTACTCCCATGTAAGTTTCTTATAGGTGACTCCATGGATTGGTATAAAGCATGAATAGTAGCCAAAGGTTTTGCTTAAGATTATGGGATGGATTATTTTGGTATTTTCTTAATGGGAATTGTAATAGGTTGAGTCATCAATCAAGGTTGGCATATCCTGCAAATGAATGTAGTAATATCTTCATTTATGGTGATATGGATAAGGTTGTAGTGTTGTACATATGGAGTAATCTCCTAATACGTTACTCAGAGGGAGAAATGCAATGCCTACTTAAGGATACCATTTATGAGCTCAAGCAAAGACCACGACCTTTGTTTGACAAATTATGGTAAGTTATTGCAAAAGTTGGTCATCGAAGTGGTACATCTAATTATTCTATCTTTAGCAAACATTCAATAATAGGAGATGCTATGCCAGTCATTTATGTGTGCTATATTACTCAAGAGGAGTGATAAAGAAGATGTATCTGAAGTAAAGTGGTACTTATATAATTATTTTGTTGCCAGAGATTTTAGACACCCTAAATATTTTCTTCAGATTTAATTTGCTCAAACAAAAGAAAGGGTCCCCCATAAGGAAATTGAATTTATAGGCTGCAAATCACACACCCATGGATGACCACATCATGTTTGATGAGGATATACCCTATGATGATCTATCTCTGTATAGAAAATAAGTTCAAAAAATTGACTCATCTAACAATTATGTGATATGATATCTACATTGTTGTTCTGGTCATTAGTTAATAAATGCAAAATTCAAAACAAAAACCTTGGTATGTTGTTCTTCAAATTTTGAGAGACATCAAGAAGGCTCCAACTATGTTGAATTTGTTGATGATAGAAAGTCAACTTTTGGGTACTATATTTTTTGTGCGAGGTTATTTGGTGACATATTAAGGAATATAAAGTCATGACACATTATACATATGAAGTGATGTGGGTCAAGACAGAAGAATTCAACTTTCCAAAAATTGAACCTGTGGTCCTAAATTAGGACAATTGTGCTAACATATATTGCTAGTAATCATGTTTTTCATGAAATAACCAAACACTTCTAGTTTACTTGTCATCTCATATGGGATGCTTTGTGTTCCAAGAAGAATGTTACTCCCCATCAATGATGCACTGATACACCTATTTATGAAGGTATGCAATATCGGATACATGTTGGGCACGGATACGGATCCGATATGGCACAGATACGTGTCAGATACGGCAAATCCGTATCCAATTAAAATAATATTTAATTTCAAAATGACACGTGTATCGAATACGCGTGTCCAATTAAAAAGCAAAAAAAATTGACGAAGCGGTTCGTATTTCGTATTCATTCGCAAGACTTTCTCATTTCCGCATTGAGTTAGGTCTTTTTTCATTTTCGCAACCGCGAGCTCTGAGGTAGGACTTCTTCCTTTTCGCGACCGCGAGCATGCGTCTTCTCCGTCGTCGTCATCGAAGGAGCAGCACACGAGCACTTCGAGCAAGCGAGACGAGGCAATTAGGAAAACAAGGATCAAAGGAAGGTTCGTTTTCACATTCTTCTTCTAATCTTGCCTTCTTTAATTCTTTTCACGAGTAAAAATTATTTTTTGTTGCTTCTGCGGCTAGTTCATAATGTTTTTTTTTTTTTCACGAGTTAACTGTGAAAGCTATGTGCACTTTCACAAAATTTGTGTTTAAAGGTAGTATGTTTACTGTTTAGCAATTGAAAGTAGTATGTTTACTGTTTAGCTTCTTCGTTAATCCTTCCTCATGCATATTGTATCCTTTTTTTTTTCAAAAGCTTCATAAATTCTTATTTATAGAAATATAATTACAAAAAAAAATAGTGGAATCATGTCACAAAAACAAAACTTGATTTTTGATTACCTAATGAGTTCTCTATAGTGGAATCATGCCACAAAATTTTTATTACCGAAAAATCTTATTAGCCAAAACTCTTGAAATCATGTCACAAAATTAGTGGAATCATGTCACAAAATTAGTGAAAAAATGTCACAACATTAGTGGAACCATGTCACAAAATTAGCCAAAATTCTTATTAGCCAAAATTAGTGAAATAATGTCTCAAAATTCTTATTAGTCAATGAGTTTAACTCTTTATTTTTGAGTTATTGATTACCTAACTTTAAGCTTTGTATTTGGAGTTCTAACATTTGAACCTACAACATGTGTCAAATGTCAATATTTTTATTCTTTCTTAGAATAATGAGCTCTAGTAGAGGTGGAATTGTGACTGGTGATGGTTCATCAGAGCCCAACATTGAAGATAGCAAACTTTTGTGAAGTCATGTCACAAAATTAGGAAAAACTTCTGAAGGTGGTGGTAATATTGCATTCAAATACAATTACTGTAATGCCACTATAAAGGATCGTACTATAGAGTTAAAACTCATTTGTTGAAGATTGTTGTGCATGAGATTAAAATTTGCCCAAAATAAATTAATCACAGTTGGCTGAATTACAAAAAAAAAGTTAGTGAAGCTAATAAAAAAAGTAGAAAAGAACTTCCTAAAGAGATTCCACTTCCAAGTTCTCATGCTTCAACTCCTTCATCCTCTTCTTCAATTCAGATTGATGATATCATTGTTAACAAAGGACCATTTAGGATGGAGGGATATGAACCTAGAAAATAAAAAAGCCGTTGCAAATAGCTCTTTGAAGAAGGCCTTTAATTTGCAAATAAAAGAGCAGTTAGATGAGGAGATAGCAAGAATGTTTTACTCAGCTGGCCTTCCTTTCAACTTAGCAAGAAATTCATATTACAAGAATGCATTTACTTTTGCTTCTAATAACAACCTCGCAAGTTACGTACCACCAAAGTATAATGCCATTAGAACCAAGTTATTTCAAAGAGAGAGGACTAACATTGAGAAGTTGCCTGAGCCAACTAAAGGAGTGTGGAAAGAAAAAGATGTCGGTTTGGTGTGTGATGGTTGTACTGATCCTCAAAGAAGATCACTCATTAATTTCATGGCTGTTACAGAGAATTATCCAATGTTTATCAAAGCTATGAATTCTAAAGGGCAATAAAAGGATAAATATTTCATTTTCAATTTCATTAAAGAGGTAATAGTGATGATTGGGCCATCAAATGTTGTGTAGGTTATCACTGATAATGCACCAGCATGTAGAGCTGCAGGATTATTGATAGAATAAATATATCCTCATATTTTCTGGACTCCATGCATTGTGCACACTTTAAATCTTGGTCTAAAAAATATTTGTGCAGTAAAAAATACAGAGGCTAATGAAATCATCTATCCTGAATGTCATTAAATAATAGTGGTTGCAAGTGATGTTCTGATCAAAAATTTCATTATGAACCACTCAATGAGATTGTCCATCTTTAATGATTTCTCACATTTGAGATTGTTAGTTATTGCTGAAACTCGCTTTGTCTCTATAATAATCATGTTGAGAAGGTTCAAACAAATAAAAAATGTACTTAAATCCCTGGTGATTAGCGAGAAGTGGTCTTGCTGTCGGGAAGATGATACTGGGAAGGCAACATATGTAAAAGAAAAGGTCTTAGATGATTTGTGGTGAGATGATATTGATTATATTTTGATTTTTACTGATCAAATTTATGATATATTGAGAGAGGCTGATATGGATAAATCATGCCTACATTTAATTTATGAGAAGTGGTATGCCATGCTAGTTAAAGTGAAAGAAATTATATACAAACATGAAAGAAAGGTACATGATGAAGACTCAAGTTTTTGAAACGTTGTCTATACTATTCTTGAGGATAGGTGGAGCAAAAGTAACACGCCTCTTCACTGTTTGACACACTCATTAAATCCAAGGTAAATTTGGATATATCTTTTAAATTAATTTTTAATTTGTTTGCTAGTAAATTCTCTAATTTTAATTTATTTGTTTTCTTTAAAGATATTCAAGTAAAGAATGACTTCAAAAAGACTCTCAATGTATCTCACCATAAAAAGATTCAAAAGTTTCAAATATGAGAAAGATATGTTTGAACATTATTTTCCAAATGAGGAGGGCAGAAGATGATTAATATAGAACTTACAAAGTTCTATAGATATTTAGAGGATTTTTTGTGATCAAGAATCTTTGATTGATAGATGGAGGATGGATCCAAAGATGTGGTTGTTGATTCATGGAGTTTCAGCACCGCAACTTCAAACAATAGCAATGAAACTTCTTCGTCAAGTTTCATCCTCCACTTGTTGTGAGAGAAATTTGAGCACATACTCATTCATTCAATCGATGAAGAGAAATAAAATTACTCCACAACGAGCTAAAGATTTAGTTTAAGTGCATACAAATATTCATCTTCTATCAAGAAAGACCACACTTTATGTGGAAGATGATAACAAGATGTGGGATGTTGTTTGAGATAGGTTTGAGTCCCTTGATGATATGCGAATATTGGAGATTGCAAATCTTTCTCTTAATGAACCAGAGTTAGAAGTAATGATATTCAATGATGATGATATTGAAGGCCAAAGACAAACCACTGAAGCTAGTCCTATTATTCCATCTACTGAGTAGTTGAAGCTTGATGTTGTACTAAATGATTTTTTTGCTTTTATTGAATTTTTATTCAATGATAATGACATTTTATACTAAACATTTCATATCATAAGCTAGACAAGTTATCATGACATTGATTTATTATTATTTGTCATTTCTAATATGATGTTACATTAATTTCTATACACTATATAAACAAAATTGTAATGTCGTGTCCGCGTCGTACCTGTGTCCTATATTTTCAAAAAATATTGTGTCCCGTCTCCGTATCGTGTCCGTATCGCCATATCCGTGTTTGTGCATCATAGCTCCCCATGTTTCTAGTTCAAAACAAATGGAGGATATCTTCACCAAAGCTCAAAGTCCTATACCATTCTCTTGTTTATGTAACAATTTCAAACTAATAGATGCATATTCTCTAACTTTATAAGATATATTCGCATGTTAGGAAGCAAATACTATTAGGAAATCATCATATAAGAGAGTATATAAGTTGAGAATATTTACAATGATTTCTCTAAACTAAATTTGTTTTTTACCTATTAATTTCATCATATATGCCTATAAATAGACACATTTATTTAGTGAATAAGATCATCTAATTTTCTTCCTCCAGCATCCACTAGCGGCTGATGCACCTTCAATGCTTCAGAAATCAAATCAGAACAAACAACAAGAAGAAAAAAACAAATTTTTTAGTACCAAAATGCTTCAAATCGACAACTTACAAACAAAAAAAGGGGAAAAAAATTAAAAAGCAGACAACGCTACGCGGACATTTCTAATCTTCCATAATTACATTAACACGCTACAATTCAGACGTACATATGCATTAAAATCTAATTAAGAAATCAGACCTAACAATCTGGCATATTCTCTATCGGAAACCCTAACAATGAAAACAATAATCTTTACTGGCATCCCAAATACGCGGTGGGGAACATAAAGAGGACTTACAGAGTGAAGAAGAATGGAAACTAGGGTTTCTTTGACTTCTAGCGTGAAGTATGTTCGCAACCTGGCCAGCTAAAAGGCTCGCAGACGCCATTAGAGAGCGATAGATGACAGGAAATCGAACCTTGATTCGAAGCTCGAGGATAGTAATGAAAAAAACCGAGGTGGCATATCAGCGGATAAAACAAAGGCTTCAATATAACTTTTATTTTATTTGGGACATTTAGATGAATTATCAAGATTTTAAAAAATGGACGAGACTAATCGGTTTAACCAGTTGGATCGAAATAGGTCTGGCGGCTGGTCTGGCCCTAAATGTAAAGCCGGGTTGCAATCAAATCGGCCAAAAATTGATTCAATTGTCGGTTGAAACAGTTGAATCGCCGGAATTAGCGTGTTCGAAAGAACTGGCCGGTTCTGAAATCTCCTAATTTGAGCTGTTGATCGCACATCTAATGGTTAAAATCGGGTTTAGAGTGAATAACGTGAATCGAAAATGCAAGGACCTCATTTTATCTATTGCACTCTTCTCGGCATTCTCGCAAACCCTACGGGAGAGACGAACGAACGAACTAAAGAGAACGACGCCTTCGTTGATGCGCACGTCACTTGCAACTCTTTCTGGTGGAAAGTATTTTTCTTATATTCAATGAAACTTTCGCCAAATATTTCAGTTTGATCACATTTTTTGGTAACAAGCCACCTGTGATGTCGACTTTATTGTTGCTATGAGTAATTTACTAGGTTTTGGTTATCTTGATATTTCAATTTACTAATCATTTTCACATTAAAAGCCTGTTTTTGAATTTGCATTTGGAGTTTGCTTTTTGCTTGTTTGATTAACTGAAATGATATTTGCTGGCCTTGAAAGACATTTGTTGAATTTGGGAGCATTCTTTATTGTTAACTGTTGGTTTGACTATAGGATGAGGCCGTGAGGGGATGCCATTTATAATTTAAAATATTTTGAAGAATTTCTAATTGCAACTAATTTGCTTGAATACTCATAAAAGGTATCGTGTTGCATTATTCCTAATTATGGTTGATTTAGGCGTGATTGGTGCTTTACCCACCACTGATTTTTGAGTGATGCTTCTCGCTAAACCAAATAATAATAATAATAATATATATAATCGATAATTTTCAAAGAGGTTTAATTATTGGGATACACATTTTTGCTTCATTTTGTTTTAAAAAAGGCATTAAAGAAATTATTTATTTGCCCAATAGCTTTCAATGATTTTTCAATATAGCTTATTGATTTTTTTTGAAATAAAGAATGCTAGAAACTAAAGCCCTGCATTATGTTTTTGGTTCTTTAAAAATTTAGAAGTGTAACTCCTTTACTTCTCATTTTTACTATAAGGTAAGTGGCACTAGAACTCTATGAAATACATATTATGTTATTTTTGTGCTTTCTATTTTTGTTTTATACTTAAGTTGGAATGAAACACTATGAAATATATAATCTATTATATGTATATGATAGCACATCATCTATTGAAAAAATATTTAGAAATATATTAAAGTATTGACTTCAATAATTTTTTTTAACACTTTTTCCTGTTGCTTTCTTTTTCATGTTATTTGTTTAGCTTCCCAATGCAGAACGTTGAGCTCAACTCCTCAACGCCAAACACAACGCATAATAGAGGCTCGATAAGTATGCATTCCTCCCCCAACGTAATGTTTATTAGCTATTCTGGTCATCCTGTGCGGGAACCGGGAGTCGTGAGATGGCTAGACCACCTCGTGCGGGAACCTGGAGCTGCAAGTGTGTTTTAAATTGCTTCATATAAAACATGTTTGATTGTTTGTTAAATTGCTTCATATAGATCATCTCATAGTTATTATGGTTGATGTAGCATATTTGAGTAGTGTCTATCTTTGTTGCTTCATGTAGAACATCTTTTATGTTTGATTATTTAAAAAATAAGCAATACTTTAGGATAATCATTTGAGAAACTAAATATTGAGCATTTCATTTTATTTTAGAATGGATCTACAGACAGCTTCGTCTTATAGTGAGCGTGAGAAGTTGATATTACTTGGAATCACTATAGTGAAAGTAATGGTCTAGATGGAAAAAAATAATTTAGATGCGTACATTGTGGGATTACGTATAAAGGTGGTGGCATTAATAGGATAAAATACCATCTAGTAGGAATTAGAGATAACATAGCTTCATGCAAAAAAGTCTCATATGACATTCGTCATCAGATGTAAAAAATTTGAAAGAAACAGGCAAGAAAAAATAACAAACTCAAGAGTTAGAGCAGAGCACAACTATGTTTGTTGATGAATATATGGATAAAGAAAGGGGTCTTCATTACTTTCCAAGTCATAATCTTCACATGCACACTATGAAGGCATTAATAGAGGAAAGAGGAAGATAAATGACATAGAAAATTTTTTTGCACCAAGAACTAAAGTAGGTTTCCAACCATTCTTGAAAAGTGTTATGGCATCCAAAGAAGCCATACAACGTTCTGATTTGATAGTAATGAGGCGGTTTTATGACAGTTGCATCCTATTTAATGACATAAACTCCACTTTTGCCCAAAATGCAATTCATGTTATAGCTGCAATTGGACATGGGTACATTGTACAACCTATTTTTTTAATCCTCATTTTCAATATGATAAAAAAAAAATTTGCAACAAATCTGAAGTGATACAAGGTTTAATTGAGATAATTGAAAATAATGATATATGTTATAAACCATCAGCAACAATGAATGACGTTAGGCTTTTTTTGTGAAAATTTAGAAAGGTTTGGTAAACTAATCGCATTAATGATGACCAAAGAAATGTAGCTGATAAGTGAAGCAATAATTTTAATATGCATTTCTTCTTTCATGCATATCAATCACCTTTTAACTAATTATTACTTAACCGTTTGTAGATAAATGGAGGAAGATGTTTGGATCAAATGCACCAAATTTACAGAAATTGGATATTAGGATTTTTAGCTAAACATCTTCATATTCTAGATGTGAAAAAATTGGAGTGTATTTGAACAAATTCATACCAAAAGATGAAATCATCTAGAGCATCAAAGGCTCCACGATCTTGTATTTGTTCGGTGCAACCTCAATTTGAGGCATATATATGATTGTATGTCTTTTAATTATATTTAAATATTTCTGTATATAAAAAAGAATAATTTTTTTATAATGATTCATATTAATTTTGTAGATTTCAAATAAAAAAAAACTATGATCCTTTGTATTATACAAGTATAGAGATGGTGGATTTTTGGATACTTGATGAAGAACCAGTTCCGAAGCTCGTTTCGAAGAATTTAAAGATTGGAATTTATACATAAGATGTCATTCTTATTGTTAAAGAAGTAAATATTAATTGTACTAGAAAACCTCAAAGTAAGTTCTCAATTGGATTAAGTTATATGATTTGAAAGATATGTTCGATATATATATATATATATATATATAATGTTTTATATTTCTATTATGAAGATGATGTCTTAGATGATGTTGGAGATTATCATGAAATACTTGAAAGTGACGATATTGATGCATTTGGAGGGAAAGATTTTGATGAAGGAGGATTTAAGTATATAACCTTTGATGCTTCAAATCTAGGAGATGACTTCTAGATTTATTTATATAGTTATGCTTGAAGTTTAACTTGATATGAAATTATGAATAGTTAATTGAGTGCTACTCAAACACTTTATATCTCTTTTATTTTGAAAAGAGCTTTTTTTAATTATTTGTGTATATTTTTTGCTTTATAATTTTGTGTTTTGTTTTATTTTTGTTACATAATTTATAATGATAGCATCATTATTTTGGTCATTTATTTTTTTAAAAATAAAATTAGTATTTATTACACAATCCGGTTCAACCCCAGTTCGATCGGTCAAACCGACGAATTGTGAATCTCTCCTTCATTTGATTCGTTGTTTGGTCCAATTTTCACAACCTTGTGAATTACACTAAATTTTCATGTATTTATGCATACAAAAATTATGAGAAATTATTCATGTAAAATACAACATTTAAAAGTTATATGACTTGTATTAAAATTAATTTCATTCAAATATCATATGTTATATTAATCCCAATATAAATTGAATATATCATTGAAACTCATTTTTATGTGTTTTGATTAAAGATATTATAAAATAATATATAAATATTTATTTTTAATTTATATTAAATGTCAATCTCTAAATTATATTAAAAAAGGATATTTACCTACACACTTTAGAATTATTAAATAGTTATAGATCTAATATCTAAATTTTTTATATTTACTTATTATTACTCTAATATCTAAATCATATCTATAGATATGCTTGAAAAGATGCATTTCACTATAAATAAGTTAATGTTAAAAATATTTTATATAATTTTAAAATTATTGTGCCATATAAGTATGTAAAGATTCTAGCATTAGTTTGAAGATACATAAAAATTCTATAATATGTATGTAATTTCCCTATTAAAAATACTAATCTTTTAAAGCTACATTTAAGAATTTTTCTTGTTGTTTTCTACAATATCTTTCTAGCATAAATTTTTTTTGAAAGTAGTGAAAAAGTAATGGTCAAAAGGTGTCTCAAACAAAGCCTATTTTTCTAAACTATATAATTTTTGCATGTCTAAATTTTTATATAATTTAGGCATCAAGATGGTATATAAGTAAATAGAAATATTTAGATATTTTATATGTAAATTCATAAGAGCTTTATGCAATGTATGCAAATCTGCTTTCTTTTTTTTTATTTGGGTGATTTATACAAATACAACTAAATTATTAGAAATTTGACTTTTTATGGTTGTTTTATTTTTATTTCTAGAAATATGGTCGAAACTTCTTTTTGGTTGAAAGCACCCCCATGAAAGAAATATGTGTAATAGTTCCAACTAGTAGTCTCTGTCAAACTATTTGGCTTGAAACACTGAGCAATGTCATTCTTAGCTCTTCCTTTCATATGAGATTTCTTCATACAACATGATAAGAAGGTTGCGATAATGAATTTGAATGGGACGAAGTAAATTAATCCAACATCAAGTAGCAATTGGTTAGTTTTTTAAGCTTTAAATAATGATATAGACATATGATATAACTAACTATAATTATTCATATTCTTCACATATATGAAATCTCCAACCTAAAATTCCATAGCTCGGTGTCTCGCATCATAGTATTATTTATGTTTGTCCTGAATAACTTTTAATATGTTTATGATTAGACAAATATTTTTAGTAGTATCATTGACTAAGACCAGCCCAATCAGACTTCTCTCACCTACTTCCATCCAAGACAATGGGGTTCCACATTTCCTACTTTATAGAGTTCCATAAGGGGTCATACTTACACTTGACTTGAAAATTATTATTGTAAGTGAATTCAATTAGAGGAATATGATTCTTCCAACTTCCACCAAAGTCCATAACACATAATCTTAGAATATCTTCCAGTACTTGAATAGCTCTTTTAGACTGTCCGTCGGTTTGTGGATAAAAAGTCGTACTGAAATGTAGTTTAATGCCCAGACCTTATTGGATGCCTCTCTTAGCTTGGAGAAAAATCTATCATCTCTATCAGAAGCTATCTCAGATAATTTCTCGTATATAAACCTATACTAATCTATCCACTAAATCCTCCTATTGAAATTTAATAAAGTGTGTAAACTTCATCAAACGATCTACTATAACCCAGATGGAATTATTCCTCTATCTCAATCTAGAAAATCCCATAATGAAAGTCATCATCATTCATTCCATTTTCATTCTGGAATAGGCAACGGCTGTAGAAGACCTCCTGGTCGCTGATATTCTACTTTCACTAATTAGCAGACTTCATGTTTTAAGACAAAATTAGTCACATCCTTTTTTAATCTGGGCCATCAAAACATATCATTCATATCACTGTATACCTTGCTACTTTTTGGATGTATCGTATAGCCTAAATAGTGTGCTTCATATAAAATATCTCACCTCAAATCTTTAGAACATAGAACCCATAACCTATCCTTATAGAAGATAATCCTAGAATCAGACAGTCACAGTTCAAGTTTCCTATAAGACTTGATTTGATCAATAAACTTCAGATTTTTTGGATATGACTTTTGGTTTCCAAGATTCTTTTCCTAAAGAGATGGTTGGATAATTACATGAGGGGTTGTTTGATTGGTTGAAAAGGAATGCAGTGTATTTGAAATACTTTGGAGTTGTTTGAATGGTGTAAAAGAAATACAAGTTCTTACTTTTTTATTTTACTTGAAGTAAATTGAATGCAATGTAAAGTTCAAAATGGTGGTGGTGGCTGGTGGTGGTTGGCGATGGCCAAGGGTAATCGGCGGTGGTCAATGATGGCCAAGGGTGGCCTACACTAGCTGGCAGTGGGCGACAATTATTGAGGGTGGTCGGTGATCACCGAAGGAGGACAGGGGTGGATGGAGCTGGCCAGGGGTGGCCTGCGGCTTCCAGGGGTGGTAGATAACAGCCAAGGGTGGCCGATAGTAGGCGGTGGATGACAGTGGAGGTGGCGAGCAGCTGGCTGTGCTAGAGGTGTTAGCCAACAGCGATAATGGCGGTGAGTTTCCAGTGTATTTAGAAATCTCTCAAATCGGAGAAATTATAAATACATTGGATTTTAACTAGATGATGAATTCCTTTGACTTTAAAATTTTATTCTGGATTTCTTTTACTTCAAACCAAACATCAATATTTCCAAAACCTCTACATTTAGAATACTTTACATCCCTTTTACAGCAAACCAAATAGCCCTTGAGCCAAAATACCTTAATCCCAACCAATAGAAATAATAACTTCCACTTCAAATCTTTCCATGGATCAAATCAGAAGATTGTCAGAAGTAAGAAAAAGACTTGACATCCAAGAAGACTTTCTACTCATAGTATTTGTTATTACATTTGCCTTACCATAAGGCATATTACTATTAAATAGTTAAATCATAATCTTTAATCAACTTGAGCCACCTCCTTTACCTTAGATTCAAATCCTTTAATGTAAATATTTATTTTAAACTTTGATGAATAATAAAAATCTCACACCTAACTCTATACAAGTAATGGCTCTAAATTAAAAAAAAAAACACAATAGCAGTAAGCTCCAAATCATGTGTCGGATGAAAGTTCGTGAGGGTGGTTAAACCCTGTAGAACTAGCCCGAGGCTAACCAAATGGGGGGGGGGGGGGTGAATTGGTGTTTTTTAAAAAATTCTTAACATAAAAGAAATATCTTTTTTTTATCTTTTTAAATATTTTAAAAACTAAAATAACTTAAGCGGAAGCAAATACCAAAATCAGATATTTCAACCATAGAATAAATCACATAAAAATACGGAAATAAAATACATAAAAAGTAATAAGAACGAGCATACAAAATTTTATAGTGGTTCGGTCAAATCTGGCATATGTCCACTCCCTCGAACCTCTCGTTCCAGGTATTACACTAATTAGTTAGTGTCTCTCTTTTTGCCCCCACATTAGGGCGGTGAAGCCCTTACAAAATATTTTCACTGACTCGGTGAGGTAAAAAATCTTGAATCCTTTTTCACCCTCCTAGTGAAGGCAGAGAACCCGGAATCCTTTTACTATTTCCTGGAGTAGGTAGAGACTCTAACAATCCTTTTATTCCCTCTTGGAGTAGGCAGAGAACTTGGATCTGATGCTGATGATCATCTCCCCAAAGCCACCAAGGAACCAAGGATGAAGAAGGAAGAGGATGATCGAATCTTTTCTTGGAGAAACCTTTGTGAATCTCTTCATAAACTCCCCCTCACAAGATCCTCTCTCTCTCTCACTCCCAAAAACTCCTCCTTCTCTAAGCTCTCTTTTGTTAGAACAGCAGCAAAAGCTTGCTTAGCAGCAATTAAGAGAACTTAAATAGGAGGCTTTAAAAATAGCTCTAATTTTAATTTGGCAGCAAAGATCGTCCAAGACGATTCAAATATCTTCCTGTATGATTTGTACAAAAAAGTCCTTTCAGCCAGTACGATCAGCATTGCCCTATACGATTAGTTCAAGTATTCGAACAAATCATCCTGTACGATCTTTCAATCATCTTGGACGATTAGTTCACGCATGGCTATTGATCATCCAATATGATGAATGGCGTTTAATTATCTTCCCATGTAGCACACGGTTCATCCAGTACGACGTAGAGGTATCATCCAGGATAATTAGTTGAAAAGTTAAAGTTTTTTGTCATGTACGATAGGTGGCGATTAATTATTGTACCATGCAGTGCTCGGATCATCCAGGACAATTGTCTCTGATCATCCTGTATGATTTGATCGATTAGTTTAACTATAATTAATTCCCTAATCAAGGGATTATTTTAGGCATGATTGTCATGAATCATCCAGCATAATATGGATCGTCCTGTACGATAAGAACAAACTTTGAATTATGAAATATTGCCTAAATTGTGATTGGCGGCTATTTATTTCAATCTGTACTGATCATCCTGTATGATATAAATCATCTAGGATGATAAGTTAAGTAAATATAATAATTAGAGATGTCCTAATTAGGGTTTTTATTTTTAATTGATTGTTCATGATGATAATCGTCCTGTACGATATGATCAAAAAACTAAAAAAATTTTCCCCCTGAGTGTGTGTGTGCAAAGTTACTTAGCTTCAGAATACATCACAGTACATTCGACTCAAGAAAGGTAAAAGACACATTGGAATAGAAATTATAGACTGACTCAATCCTAGTCTACCTGATCTTGAGTTGATTGACGTTCCAAGTGAATCTGTGGACCTAACAGGTCATTAAGCAGGGCAAACAAAAATAGATATCCAAGAATAGTAGAAGTAAAGAAATAGTAATATTTGTTATCATCAAAATCACTGTACTTGGGTCCAGCTTTGCAACATCGGATAATTCATTTCGTGCAGCTTCAACTGCTAAATGTGATGCCCTAAGATCTAATAGAATGATTAAAATCCTAAACCTATAATTACTACTCAACCCATAATAAAACCAACTAGAGCTACTATAAATCTAAATGATAAAATAGGGCAAACATGTTTGATCTCATTAAAATCTAGAAACATTAATCCAGTATCAGAAATTCTATCTATCAAAATAATGACACACTATATTACAATAAATGATATCTTAATAACTCAAACTCAAAAGATCTTTCCTCTACCCTTTACTTACACTGCTGGTCATTTCCCTTTCCCTGAAATATTAGAAAGAATAGAATGAGCATAATTAGCCCAGTAAACTTCTTATCCTGACCCCTAACATATATCAAAATTCAAATTAAAATATAAAATTATAATATTATAAAATAAAGATAATGACATGTAAAGAATAAAATAAGTACTTATAGAACATAATTTTTTGGGATTTCAGTATATACTTAAAGTTATCACTTACTTGTAAAGCCACTTTCACAAAGATTTTTAGATACATCACAGAACACTTGTTATTAGGGATTAAATTGCACTTGACTTTCATATTTCATTATGATTCAAACATAAATTCAAAAAAATTTCTAACATTTAGTTCAGAGTATTACATATATTTTATTCATTAATATAAATGCAATGCAATAATTATGATACACATGTTCTGATAGCTGGTTATAACTCCACTTTCACTTATGCCTCCCTTTAAACTCCCACATCTATTTATAGCAATCATGACCAAAATCAAAGCATATTAGTGACACATAACCTCCTATACTCACTTCTAACAAGTGGGACTACAATCCCTCTCACATGCATAATAAGAATATGAGGTTATAATAGAACACATAAGGAGGCCCTTGTAGTATATTAGAGAGTGCACTTTTTCACATATCAAAATATCTCCAATGCCATGCTATGAATAGTGTAAGTACAAATACAATAGTAACTAAATTGTATATTCAATGTAGTACTCAGATAATATATGAATTGCTTGTAAAAGTCATATTGCATGTGTAGTATTATATCCATTGAACATTTTATGTTCAACTTCCAACTTTAGAGGGATATTCATACAAATATTTTTAGACTTTTATATAACTATTGTAATTGCCATAAAAGCTTCAATCAAATCATATACTTAGAAATTTGCATAGAAAAATCAACCAGTGAAAATTTGATTTATTATAATCAAAATGTTATGAATAAAGTGTATAATGACATATTAAAAGTTACAGGGTGAAAACTTCATAAAATCCTAGAAAAATATGTCTTTATCCATAATTTTTTATAAAACTACTAGAATTTAAATTAAAGATAGGAGTTTGTAAGTTTGCCTCATGCTCTATAAAATCCCTAATTGGCCAAATAGATAAAACCTAAACTTTGGCTGCTAAAACCTCTCTCCTCTTTCTCTCTTTTCTCTTCCCCTCTCCTTCTCCTCCTCTCTTCTCTGACAATGGCTAGGTAAAAGGAGTTTAATAAATAATTTTAGATATTTTATTATTTTAAAAACCACTAATTTGATCTAGCACCACGGTGCTAGCTCCTTAATGCGACAACACTAAGCAGAATCTTCTAGATTCCCCTAGAATCTTTCCAAACAAAGCGTACAATGCCATGATGGTACCATCCAATGCCATAGCACATGTTCAAACTCAATTCATCACTAGAGATCTCAACGTCATGGTGCTTCCATGTTGGCACTATGGTGCTCCCAGAGAAAGAATTTAAATGAAAAACATTCACTTCCTTGTCCAACTCTTGGTTCACTTAAGGTCATCCTTGATATTTCTAATATGTAGTACGGTCAGAATAGTTCTAGATACAATGGCCTCATTTTTTTCTCTTTCTTTCGTATGGCTTTCTGCTTTAATTAGTACTTTCATTGAACCTTGACCATCAAAATCTATTTATTTCTTAACTGCTTCATATTAAAAGCCAAAATATATTTAGGTTTCTCTTTGTAGGTTAGATTAGGTTGAATTTCCACTTCAGTTTTAGGAACTCTCTGGTCTAAATCTGATGCTAATTTTTTCAACATGGATACATAAAATACATTTTGAATATCTAACATGTGGTCTAGCAAAAATAATCGGTAAACAGAATTCCTAATCCTTTCAATTATTTCAAATAATCCTATATACCTAGGACTTAACTTGATATCCTTTCCAAACTTGCTCACTCCCTTAATTGGACTAACCTTCAAATATACAAAGTAATCGACTTGAAATTCTGCAGACTTATGCTTAGAATCAAAATATTTCTTTTACCTGCCTTGGGTTTCCTCTAATCTTTTCTTGATCAATATGATCTTTTCAGTAGCACTATCCACTAGTTCAGAACCTATCAACTTCCTTTCTCCTACCTCAGTCCATGACAATGGTGTCCTACACCTTCTTTCATATAGGGCATCATAAGGAGTCATACAAAGACTTGCCAGGAAGCTATTATTATAATAAAATTTAATCAGATGTATATGATCTTCCTACCTTCCACTAAAATCCAAAACACTAAGCCTTAATAGATCTTTCAAAACTTGAATAACTCTCTTAGATTGTCTATCTATTTGGGGGTGAAAAGTCATATTGAAACTCAACTTCATCATCAAACCTTCTTAAATACCTTTCCACATCTTGAAAGTGAACATGACATTACGATCAGAAATGATGACTTTCTAAATTCCATACAATCTAACGTACAGTTGGGGCAACCTATCAATAGAATCAGTCTGCCTCATTAGCAAAAAATAAGCAGACTTCATTAATCTATCCACAATCACCCTTATTACATCATGACTTTGCCTAGACCTAAAAAAACTCATAGCAAAATTCATAGTGATCTTCTCTCACTTCCACTTAGGAATATGCATCTTACATGCTTTACACTTAAAAACAAACTCTACCATTTTTTTCTTCAACCTAGGCCACCAAAATATGCACTTCCGATCACAATACATCTTATTGATGCTTAGATGAATTTTGTATCCAGAATAGTGGGCTTCATGTAGAATCTCCTATGACATCCCATAATCTAAAGTAAAGAATTACACATCCATCTATCTTTTATACATCAACCAGAGCTCATAGAAGTTAATATAAGCAAAAAATATAATTACTTAACTGTTCATTAAATATTTATATATTTAATAATTCTCAAAAATATATACAACAGCCAACAGTAGGCTATAAAATAACATATAAAACTAAACAACAAGAAATAAAACCTAAATTATCACCCACTAACTGGCCTTACTTTGCAAGCTCCTTACCCTTACCTCAAATAATATAAACACATAATAAGTATATAGCCAGCAAGTAACCAAAACTTATCACTATATTTAATATAATATAAAAGAATTAATATGCTTTCTCCAGTTCCAGTCAATATCAATCAATAAGCAATATATGAAATCAATCTCAATTAATTTAAAAACTAATTTGATTAGTAAAACTAGATTATTTAACAAAATTAGTCTATCAATCTATAAGCAAATTGATAAAAATATTATTAATCAATAATAGGTGTTGTATAATGAAACAAGCCTCAATGATCTATCACTTATATTTATATTGATGGTTCTATCATATGCTTCTATTAATCATTATGTCAGGTATAACTGTTTATCAATATGTCATGTCAGTATAATATATCAATATGCTTATCAGTGTACTATATCAACATATATATCAATATCTATTAGTGTCCCTATCGTATGTTATGTTATATTAGTCTTAATATTAGTTCTATTAATCTTACTTCCTTTGTATCTATCAATCCATTCATATATTATCATATAAATATAATCATAGATTTAGTTATGAATAAAAAGATATGACATCCAACTTTAATATTATATTTTCAACATCTTTAATTTAATCTCAACTATCTATCAGTTGGTCATCAATCTTTAAATTAACCCGAATTATCGATCATTTGGTCATCAATCTTTATTTTACCATCATTATTTATAAATCTTGTATTAATTCATATGTGCCTTTTAGTAAATTATTAAGAGTTGTAACCCTCTGTCCGTTAGCATAATTCGATCAATCGGTTATAGGTTACAACGAGGATTACATCAAAAATTTTATTTTAAGGAAGGCCTATTGGCCCACCCTCCTATATAATGTATTAATATTTTAAGAGCCAACTAATATTTATTATAATATTGATAGCCAACCTTCCTTATTTATATGTAAATGTTATATTTATCTTATATTAGTCACATCATTTTTACTATGCAAGTCAATATCATGTTAATACATTAATCTATAAAATATAGGAAAATATATACATATTAGTCATATCATTTTTGATATGCAAATCAATATCAGGTATAAAATGCATTAATCTATGAAATGCAACAAAATTTATACACTATGCATAACTTCAAAAAATTATAAATATCAATCTACCTAGTGAAATTCAATAATATTATAGTCAAAATACTCATAAAAATCATGTATATCATATATAAAAAGTTATATAATAAAAGTTGGGTAAATCAGGAGTAAATATATTTTTGACAGATTTAGTAGAGATAAAATTATAGAAAATCAAAACCATCAAAAATAGAAGTAAAAGTTTAGTCACTTACGTCAATTCATAATAGAAGCGATGGATAAAAATGCATCGAGGTACTCCCTCTCTTCTCTCTCTTCTATTCTCTCTCCTTTCGTCTCTTCTCTTCCTTTCTTTCCTTCTTTGGGAAGATACATGAATGAGGGGAGGGATGGGTGGTAGTGAGGGATATTTATATTAAAAAATATTTTAAAAACTATTTTTAATGCTTGGCGCCATGATGTGTAAAATCTTATTTTGCTACGTTGCATGCTACCCCCAAAGTCATTGTAGAATAGAGAGCTCACCACTACGGTGGCTCTTTCCTGGCATCGATATGCTCTAAGCTATGATGTGCTGTAAGCCCAACACTGCAGTGCTAGCTGTTGGATCAGATTATCATATTTTTCAAACAAATTTATTTTAAACTTTTGGGCTATTATATCTCCTTTCTCAAATCTCCACTATTCGGGACCCATGACCTGCTATCATAGAAGATCACATGCTAATCATCCAAGTACAATTCTAACCACTTCCCAGATAGAATCTGATATATTATCTTTACATATTCTTTATCTACTTCTTGAGTTTCTTTAATCCTATCCCGCAATGAGGGTCAAACTACAATCTAGGAAATAACTCTAACTATCCCATAAGTTGAATGTACCACCTCTAATTCCAGCCTCTCTATCTCTCTAATCAATGCCTTCTCAAATGTGATTAAACTAGTTTCCACAACTATTGATTTCTTGGTCAACGCATCAATAACCACATTTTCTTTACCCGGCTGATAGATAATGTCCATATCATAATCTTGAATTAACTCCAACCATCTTTTATGCCTCAAATTCAATTATTTCTGTGTGAAAATATAATGTAAAATTTGGTGGTTGGTATAAATCTTATATCTCACAATATATATATAATGCCACCAGATCATCAAAGAAAATATAATTACTGCTAGTTTCAAATCATGAGTCAGATAGTTCCTTTAATGCGGCTTCAGCTACTTGGAAGCATATATCACTATCTTCTCATCCTGCTGCAACACACATCTTAAGCCCTTCAATGAAGCATCACTAAAATACCTGGAATCCTTCTAACCATGACAGAATAGTTAGAATAGGGGTTGACACCAGACACTCCTTCAACTTTTGAAAATTTTCTTCACACTAAGGTGTCTAGACAAATAACATGGCTTTTTTAGTCAGCCTTATTAGAGGGATTGTAATCTACAAAAAATCTCTGACAAACTTCTTATAATAGCCTACCATGACCAAAAAATTATAGACCTCAGTCACTAATGTCGACCTTGACTAATCTACGATAGCTTGCATCTTCTGGGGATCTATAATAATTCTTTCCTTGCTTACCACATGCCCCAAAAAAGCCCAATAAGTCAACCAAAACTCACATTTAGAAAATTTGGTATGCAACTTTTGTTGCCTTAAGGTCTATAAAGTCAACCATGGATGATCTACATGTTCTTCTTCTAACTTTGAATACACGAAGATGTCATCAATAAGTATAATAATGAATTGATCTAGATACTCCCTGAATATCCAATGCATCAAATCCATAAAAATTGATGGAGCATTTCTTACACCAAACGACATCACTAAAAATTCATATTGCTCATATCTGGTACTGAATGTCATCTTTGCTATATCTTGTTGATCTCATTTTTGTATGAGGTCATCAAGACCTATCGAGGCTCCTAATTATTAATCTCATGATTAGCAATCAGCCAGCTGTCAGCCATCCAACCATCAACCTATATTAAATTATCCTCCAAATTATCTTCAACTATCAATCTGCCTGCATACATTCAATCAATTAACATTTTATTCAATCATCTTGCCTGTTAATTATTCAATCAATCATCCAACATTCAACATATAATCAATCATTCAATCATCTATACATTTAGTCAATCAATCATCAGTCACCTCATTTGTGGCTAGTGCTGCATCTATTACACCTCTACAATCATATATGTTGAAATCCAGGATCCCGAGCACTTAATTTTGATGGTGATAACTAATACTTACTGAATTTATATGGACTTCCTTATTATTACAAATGTTTATCCTTGGATATGAGTACTAACATTCCAGGTCAGATACACACTGCTCAAGGTTGCTGGAGACTCAAACTGGGTAGAATAGGATTTTGAAAATCTTATAATTTTTAATTTCTTTATTTTTTATTTTCTTGAGTCTGCCACAAAAGCATGTATGTGAAAGGAGCAACCACGCACACACACAGGGCGAGATTTATTTTCATGTTTTAAATTATCATATTGTATGATTTTTAATCGTACTGTATGATTTTTAATCGTACTGTATGATTAATCATTAATACTTAGGCTAACAGCTATTTTCCATATGATTAGTTTTATAACCTAATCATACTGTACGATGTGAATCGTACTGTACGATGAGGTTTAATTGAAAAACCCTAGCCACCAGAATAAGTTTGGTAAGTTTATAATTTTAATTTTTTGAACTATTCGTACTGTACGATACAGATCGTACGGTACGATTAATTGAATACTTAACAAAATTATCTCCCGTAATCAGGAAATAAACTTTGGTTTCTTAATTAAAGTAGATAATACTGTACGATAGTATATCGTACCGTACGATAGTCAGAGACGATTTTATTCGTCCCTTTGATCGTACCAGACGAAACCAAGGTTTTTTGTTCTATTTGTCCTGGACGATATTCATATCATCCTGGATAATAGCCTGAAATGAACTAATCATACTATACGAATAGTGTAGTGCTGGACGATGATCAGAGACGAATTTGCTCGTCCCAGGGATCGTCCCACAGATCATGCTGTACGAACAGTTGAAAACAATATGATCATCCTGTATGATACACATATCGTATAATACGATATGTATAGAATTTGAGAACTGTTCGTCTGTGCTCGTACTGGACGAAGCTATATTTGAACTGATCGTACTGTACGATTATATATCGTACTGTATGAACAGATACGAAAAAGTTGAAATTTTTAGGGTTTTCTGAAGCCTGATTTAAAAATAACTTTAATTTTTCAATTGAGAGTTGTTGGTCTGTCTTCTTGCTGGGAAAGACATTGAGAGAGGAAAGGACTCTTGAGGGAGAAATTTTCTTCAGAGTGATCCAGGGCTAGTGAGAGGAAGGTGAAGGTGAGCTTGAGCGTGAAGGAGGAGTGTGAGGGGATCACACGGTGGCTCCAAGCTAGCTAAATGCTTTATTCCTCTTATGGCTTTGGGGAGTCTTGGAAAAGTTCTCTAGGGAAGAGAGGCTTCAAGATCAACATCGTCAAGGTACTCTGCCGTCTCCAGGAGGAAGAAAAAGGAGAAGGTCCGCTGCCGTCACCAGGAGGGTGACATAGCGTTTGGTATTCTGCCACACCGGGGAAGGTGAAAGTGAGTCTTCTAAAGGCTTATCCGCCTTGCTGTGGGAGCAAAAGGAGAGTCAACTTTTAGTAGTGCAAATCCCGGAGTGGAGGACTCCGGGGAGTGGACGTAGGTCAAGTGACCGAATCACTATAAAAATCTCTAGTGTGCTTTTTCCATTTTTACCACACTTTACTTTTCACGCATTTTATTTACTGCTTTTAATTATTTGGTGAAAAGTTTGATTTAGATCTTATATTATGAAATTTGTAATTGTGTCACCAATATCGTTGTTGTGAACGAAGTGCTAGCTTCCGCATTCTACTTATTCAAATTGTTATTTTAAAAACAAAAAAATTAGAACTCCTGTTTAGGTTTAAAATTTTAAATTACCAATTCACCCCCCTCTTGGCCAATCTCTGACTTTCAAGTGGTATCAAAGCGGGATTTCAAAATAGTGTTTTAGAAAACCTAGAAATGTAAGATCCATGGCTCAATTTGGTAACCGTAACACTGCGGAGGGTTATTCTATAACCCGTCTACCTTTATTTGACAATATACCGTTTGATTTCTGGAAAATACGCATGTCTATATTTTACAGTCTCTAGACTATCGCATGTGGATGTTGGTTCAAGAAGGTTATTCTGCACCGTTTCGTATGTTGAATGGAGTTAAAACTGAATTAGCTTTTAATAAATGGAGCAATGAGGATAGAGAATTTGCACAGTTAAACGTTAAATGCTTAAATTATTTCTTTTGTGCATTAAAATCAGAAGATTATATGTGAGTGTCTACCTGTACTACTGGTAAGGAAATTTGGGACAAACGGTATATCACATACGAAGGAACTAGTGAGGTCAAACAATCTAGGCTGAACATACTGCTACATGATTACGAACTATTCCGCATGAAACCTAGTGAAACTATCTCTGAAATGTACACTAGATTCGCCCAAATAGTAACATCTTTGCATGCTTTAGGGAGATAGTTGTCTAACTCAAAAAAAGTGAATAACATATTATGATGTTTGCCTAGTTCGTATGATGCAAAAATTACTGCAATAATTGAGTCGAAAGATTTAAATGTTTATTCGATCGACAACTTGCTTAGGTCACTCATTGCCTACGAGCAAGGAGTGAGTCAACAACAAAGTGATGCAGGTGAAAGAAAGAAGGAGCGAACGGTGGCCTTAAAAGCGAACAATTCTGAAAGTGACAGCTCTGCAGTGGGGGAAGATGACGACATAGCCCTGATGACTCGTCAGTTCAAGAATTTTCTGAAACGAAAGTAACGCCGTCATCAAAGCAATTGGAACAAAGGTAAAAACTCAAAGAATACTAAAGTTGCATCTGACACAATTTTCTTTGAGTGCAGAAAACCCGATCATCTCCGAGCTGATTGCCCCAACGTTAAGACTCAACAAACCAAAGAAAAGGGCGAGGAAAGGCCAAAGTTTAGAAAGAGCAAGTCTAAGACACAAAAAGCATTTTGGGCCGACTCTACCTCAAAATCATCAGAAGAAGAAGCAGAGGAGGAGGTAACAAATCTATGTCTTATGGATAATGATAATCTTGATCAATCAGATCAAGATGAGGTATGTCAACTTTCTTATGATGAGCTATTGATTATCTCTGAAAAAATTCATGATTCGTATAGAAAGTTAAAGAAAAAGCATGTTAGTCTTAACATTAAGTTTAGTACTTTACAAAAGGAGCATGCTAGTGTAGTTAAGAATTTTTTTGACTTGGATAAAGATCATATGTCTTTGCTTGATGAATATGATACATTAAACAAGAAGCATATTGAGTTAACCACTGCACACGATACCTTGAAATCATCACATGTTGAACTAGAGAATGCATTTAAGGAACTAGAAGAAATTGTAGAGGAACTAGATAGAAGTGAGCATACATTGAGATTTGAATATGCAAGCATTTATCAAGAGAATAAATTTTTAAATAAAAAACTTCATGCATTTGAAAATAATAAAACACCTCCCACGTTTGCTAAGTTTTTCCAGCCTCCACCATGTGAACCATCTCATTCAAAACCAGCACAGCATGCATCATCCAAACCCAGAAATAGGCGCTACCACCGCCATAGATTAGTGAACCTATTTCTCGGTGTTAGATATTATTCTTGTGGCATGCTAGGTCACATAACCCGCATGTGCACAATTCACCATAAGACACATCTAGTGTAGAGACCTAAGCTGCATTCATCACAGCATAACATGCATACATTTCATCCATACAAGCATAAGGTGGAACCCAAACTCACTTGGGTTCCCAAAACTAACCTGTGATTGAAATTATAGGGATACTCTCACAAAAGACCTAGTGAGAGCATGTGGTACCTGGACAGTGGCTGCTCGAGACACATAACTGGAGACATGAAGCAGTTCGTGACACTGGAGGCCAGGTTAGGAGGCAAGGTAACTCTGGGAGATAACACCACCAGAAAAGTGGTGGACTCAGGTATCATTGGAAACTCAAAAAATTTGGTAATTGAAAATGTATTGTTAGTTGATGGTTTAAAGCATAACCTTTTGAGTATTAGTCAACTATGTGACAAGGGCTTTGATATTAAGTTTCTTTCTAACAAATGCATGATTAGCTTAAATGGTATACTTGTGTTAGAAGAAAAATGCATAAATAATGTCTATATGTTAGATTTAAACTGTATTGAAAACTCAAACTCTTTGTGTCTGAAAATAATAGCTGATGACTCTTGGCTATGGCATAGGAGACTATGCCATGCTAGTATGAAAACACTTAGGAACATCACTCAGAAAGACTTAGTTAGAGGCATACCTAAGTTAGACTTTACCAAGGACCATCTATGTGATACCTGCCAACTAGGAAAATAAGTGAAATCATCATTTCATTCAATTAAGGATGTCAACACCACTAGGCCACTAGAAATTCTACACATGGATCTATTTGGACCTGTTAGTACCGCTAGCCTAGAAGGAAAATCTTATGGATTTGTAATAGTGGATTACTACTTTAGGTTTACTTGGGTAAAATTTCTAGCATATAAGAGTGAGTCATTTGAAGAGTTTAAAACTTTCTCCACTTGGATTCAAAAAAAATTAGGATGTGAAATTAAGACAGTTCATAGTGATCACGGTGGAGAATTTGAGAATGATAAGTTTGAATCATTTTGTAAAGAGATTGGAATAGAATAAAATTTCTCTACCCCTAGAACTCCTCAGTAAAATGGGATAGCAGAAAGAAAGAATAGAACTTTAGTTGAAGCTGCTAGAGCAATGTTAGCTGAATACACTCTTCCTAGATATTTTTCGGCAGAAGCAGTGAATACTGCTTGCTATGTTCTAAATAGGGTAAATGTAAGATCCAAACTTAATAAGACACCCTATGAATTGCTTAAGGGTAGGACACCCAATCTTTCCCACCTACATGTCTTTGGATGCAAATGTTTCATCTTAATCAATGGCAAGTCACCCTTAGGAAAGTTTGATCCTAAATCTGATAAAGGGGTTTTCTTAGGCTACTCATCTGTAGGTAAAGCCTATAGAATCTTTAATAAGAGGACCCTGGTAGTAGAAGAGTATACCCATATGGTATTTGATGAATCCAATAAGACCTCTGAATCTAATCATGAAGAAGAAGAAGTTGAGATTATTCGGGGAGTAGAAACCATTGCCATAGAGACTAGAGTGGAACCTCAGGAACAACTGCCTAGAGATTGGAAATATTCTTCTAGTCATCCTAAAGAACTGATCTTAGGAGACCCATCAGAAGGTGTAAAAACTAGGCATGGACTTAGAAAAGAGGTCAGTCATTCTGCATTTATATCTATGATTGAACCCACAAATATAAATTAAGCCTTAGGAGATGAATTCTGGATCCTAACAATGCAAGAAGAGTTGAACCAATTCGTTAGGAATGATGTATGGGAATTAGTCAAAAGACCTAAAGAACAAAGCGTGGTTGGAACCAAGTGGGTCTTTAAAAATAAGATGAATGACTCTGGAACAGTAGTGAGAAATAAGGCTAGATTAGTAGCAAAAGGTTACAACCAAATTGAGGAAATAGATTTTGAAGAAACCTTTGCACCCGTGGTCAGACTAGAAGCCATTAGAGTACTCTTAGCTTTTGCTTGCTTCAAGGGTTTCAAATTATATCAAATGGATGTAAAGAGTGCTTTTCTAAATGAAGTAATCAAAGAGGATGTCTATATTGAACAACCCCCAGGATTTGAAAACTCACAATTTCTAAATCATGTGTTTAAGTTGAAAAAGGCACTATATGGACTAAAGCAAGCACCAAGAGCCTAGTATGAAAGACTTAGTACATTCCTACTTGATAGAGACTTTGTTAAGGGTAGTGTGGACACCACCTTATTCTTGAAAAATATAGGAGATGAGATACTCATTGTTCAGATCTATGTAAATGACATCTTGTTCGGATCTTCAGAGAAAATCTTATGTGATGAATTTTCAAAAATAATGAGTGATGAGTTTAAAATGAGTATGATGGGAGAACTTAATTACTTCCTTGGATTTATTGTAAGACAGATGGAAGGTGGAACGTTCCTTAGTCAAACTAAGTACATCAAAGATATACTTAAAAAGTATGAAATAGAAAATGCTAAGGCCATGAATACTCCCATGAGCTCTAACATTCAATTAGATAAGGATTCAAATGGGAAGTCAGTAGATCAGAAGAAGTATAGGGGAATAATTGGATCACTTCTCTACTTAACTACCAGCAGATCGGATATAATGTTTAGTGTTTATCTCTGTGCTCGTTTTCAAGCAGATCCAAAAGAATCTCACATGACTGATGTCAAAAGAATTCTTAGATATCTAGTAGGCACCCAAAACTTAGGAATTTGATATCCTAAACACAGTACTATGTTTGAAATCTTAGGATACTCAGATTCATATTTTGTAGGATGTATGGTAGATAGAAAAAGCACCTCTGGAACCTGTCAATTCATTGGACAATCATTAGTGTCTTGGTCCAGTAGAAAATAGAATTCGGTAGCCCTTTCAACAGCTGAAGCAGAATATATAGTTGTAGGAAGCTGTGTTGCACAAGTCCTTTGGTTAAAACAATAACTTTTAGATCTTGGACTACCTGTAGGAATCATCCCAATAATGTGTGACAACACTAGTACAATTTGTATATCTAAAAACCCAATTCAGCACTCTCGAACAAAGCATATAGATATTAGACATCACTTCATAAGAGATCATGTAGCCAAAGGAGATATTGAACTGCACTACATTGCGACTGGAGATCAATTGGCTGACATTTTTACAAAACCGTTAGCTTATGACACCTTTAGTACCCTGAGAACAAAAATAGGTGTCATAGATATTCAAGCTTAAAACAAAAAAAAACAAAAAAAATAAAATTTTGTGTGTGTTTGTTTTGTTTAAATTAAAAATTAAAAAAATAAATTAAGGGACTTTCCTGATCCTCTCACATTCACCTTGCTGATGCCTAAAACTTGAATTTCTCTGAACATCGTACTATACAATCCAATATCGTAATGTACGATTATTCTAAAAATACTAAAATCTCAGCCGTCCACTCCATCTACGGTCCAGATCTCTCTTGTCTTACACATAACGTACTGTACGACTCACCACTCGTACTGTGCGATACACATTATTGGTCATCGTATTGTACGAACACCATATCATACGATACGATCCACGTGTCAATATGGATTGGGACGAATTTAAACTCGGCCGGTACAAAAATTATTGCCCTTCGTACTGTACGAACACCTGTTCGTACTGTACGATCACTTTTGTCAAAGGTCATTCAGACGACTTCTCGGGACGAATGTCTCTCACTCACATTCGTCCAGAACGATTCTGATCGTACTGTATAATTTGACTCTCTTTTTCTGAACAGTCATCCAGACGAAATAATTGCACACATCGTACTGTACGATACTCAATCATTCTGTACGATACTTCCAAAATTTTATAAATTGGATTTATTCTTTGGTTAAGATCACTCATTCCTCTTCCAATTCCTCACTTTCTCCATCCACTTCCTCAACAATGTCTGGTGCAAGCAAGCGCAGCCGAATGATCGTGGGGAGCTCTTCTTCCTCTCAGAGGTTCGACGACCGCTTTCTCTCTGCTGTCGATGAGAAAGTATACAATAAACTAAAGGAAGCCAAAATCACCCCATCTTGAATGTTGAATCAAGCCGCTTTGAACTTCGAGGTGATGAACCTTTTTGCCTCCACCACTCTTCAATTTTTGTTGACTCTAGCGTTTCCCTTCCACTCCGAGCTACTTTTTGAATTTCTTGTAAATTTGAAAGTCGACCTAGAGAACACCACCTTTACTTCATATATCTGCAAACAGCATGTCGTTATCACTATCAACGACATAGCTGAGCACATTGGCCTATCTATTGAAGGCCCTCATCCCCAATCTATGCCTACAAATGATTATGACTGGACCTCAGTTAACATGACCCTTAGAAATATCCCATCCAATCAACACCTGCCCCTTGTCCAAACCCTGAATCAAAATGCACACGTTATCTAGCATGTTCTTCGTACATCCATAATACCCAAAGATGGAGACCGCATCCATATTACTCCACTGCTGTCTGTGGTCACTTACCTAATAATGTCTTGAATCAAATTCAATGAAGCCCAAATGATTTTTGATTATATCCATACCCTGTCTACATTCTGATATCCAAGTGCCCGCAGAAAACTAAACCTTGCTTTAGGATATGTCGTAGGCTACATCTTAGATGCAAAGTACCAAATTCGTTATCCTCTACCTCCAGATCATCTCCCTATCTTCTATTCAGATGCCTCTTTTTGTATCTTATTCCATCGGGGGCCCGCTCATGCCGATCATGATTTTGATGAAGAAGAGGCTGCTTCTCCTGCCGATGCACTTCCACCACCACCAATACACCCGCCTAAACCTGCCTATCCTACCTACCCTCACGATGACATCATTCAACGCCTTAATCGATTGGAGACGAGGCTAGATTCTCACATTGCTCAATAACATCAACAACATGAAAGTGATCGGAAATGCTTTGGGGAGCGCTTCACCTCCATCGATCACCTGTTCGCATCCCTCCATCAGTACTTTCAATTGTTTTGACGACCTCCACCACCACCTCTGGATCAGGATCCCGAATTTTGAATATTTCAGTTGCTTGTGTTTTATTTTTTTTTCTTTTCTAGTTTATTATCTATGTAGTTGCTCTTTTGTTTCTTCCCTTTTTGGTGCTGTCAAAAGGGGGAGACATTTCTGTGTTGTTCTATCTTTATTATTAATGATATCAATTGTTTATGTTTACTCTTCTGATTATATGTTGCTCGATCTCTTGTTGTGTTTACTCTGTATGTTATATTAAAAAAAATTATTTTCTTCTTCTCCTCCTATTTTTTTAAAAAATAATAATAAGTTATTCTTCTGAGGGGGAGTTAAGGAAGACATAACAACTGTGGCAATCAAAAAATATTATTTGACTCCATCAAAAAGGGGGAGATTGTTAAAATCCAGGATTCCGAGCACTTAATTTTGATGGTGACAACTAATACTTACTGAATCTATATGAACTTTCTTAAGATTACAAATGTTTATCCTTGTATATGAGCACTAACATTTCAGGTCAGATACACACTGCTCAAGGTTGCTGGAGACTCAAACTAGGTAGAATAGGATTTTGAAAATCTTATAATTTTTAATTTCTTTATTTTTTATTTTCTTGAGTCTGCCATAAAAGCATGTATATGAAAGGAGCAACCACGCACACACACGGGGAGATTTATTTTCATGTTTAAATTTTTTTTTAAATTATCGTACTGTACGATTAATCATTAATACTCAGGCTAACGACTATTTTCCAGACGATTAGTTTTATAACTTAATCGTACTGTACGATGTGAATCGTACTATACGATGAGGTTCAATTGAAAAACTCTAGCCGCCAGAATAAGTTTGGTAAGTTTATAATTTTGATTTTTTGAACTATTCGTACTGTACGATACAGATTATACAGTACGATTAATTGAATACTTACCAAAATTATTTCCCGTAATCAGGAAATAAACTTTGGTTTCTTAATTAAAGTAGATCGTACTGTACGATACTATATCATACCGTACGATAGTTAGAGATGATTTTATTCATCCCTTTGATCGTACCGGACGAAACCAAGGTTTTTTATTCTGTTCGTCCTGGACGATATTCATATCGTCCTGGACGATAGCCTGAAATGAACTAATCATACTATACGAATAGTGTAGTGTTGGACGATAGTTAGAGATGAATTTGCTCATCTCAGGGATCGTCCCACAGATCGTCCTGTACGAATAGTTGAAAATAATATGATCGTCCTGTACGATACACATATCATACAATACGATATGTATAAAATTTGAGAATTATTCATCTGTGCTCATACTGGACGAAGCTGTATTTGAACTGATCATACTGTACGATTATATATCGTACTGTACGAACATATACGAAAAAGTTAAAATTTTTAAGATTTTCTGAAGCCTGATTTAAAAATAACTTTAATTTTTCAATTGAGAGTTATTGGTCTGTCTTCTTGTTGGGAAAGGCATTGAGAGAGGAAGGGACTCTTGAGGGAAAAGTTTTCTTTAGAGTGATCCAGGGCTTGTGAGAGGAAGGTGAAGGTGAACTTGAGCGTGAGGGAGAAGGAGTGTGAGGGGATCACACGGTGGCTCCAAGCTAGCTGCATGCTTTGCTCCTCTTGTGGCTTTGGGGAGTCTTGGGAAAGCTCTCTAGGGAAGAGAGGCTTCAAGATCAACATCGTTAAGGTACTCTGCCATCTCCAGGAGGGAGAAAAAGGAGAAGGTCCGCTGCCGTCACCAGTAGGGTGATATAGCGTTTGATATTCCGCCACACCGGGGAAGGTGAAAGTGAGTCTTGTAAAGGCTTCTCCGCCTTACTGTGGGAGCAAAAGGAGTCAACTTTTAGTAGTGCAAATCCCGGAGTGGAGGACTCCAGGGAGTGGACGCAGGTCAAGTTACCGAACCATTATAAAAATCTCTGGTGTGCTTTTTCCATTTTTACCGCACTTTACTTTTCACGCATTTTATTTACTTCTTTTAATTATTTGGTGAAAAGTTTGATTTAGATCTTATATTGTAAAATTTGTAATTGTGTCACCAATATCGTTGTTGTGAACGAAGTACTAGCTTCCACATTCTACTTATTCAAATTATTATTTTAAAAATAAAAAAATTAGAACTCCTGTTTAGATTTAAATTTTTAAATTACCAATTCACCCCACTCTTGGCGAATCTCTAACTTTCAATATATCCTACCTATAATTATCCAGTCTTCAATCAACAATCAATCATTCTTCATCAATCAATCTTCATGCTATCAAAGATCTTCTCTATCCTCAATAATTAATCTTCTGCAGCTTGAGATTCTACATCTCCTTTGAACAATTGGGGCTTCAATTTATGAAATATCTATGAATGTCTACCCCCCTTTTCTTCCTTGCTCCCAAACGGGCTTACTATGTGTGTCTCCCAATATCTATGTTAGAACACTGGCTTGCTACATAATGGTGTCTGATGCTACTGGAGCTGTACTGTGTTACTTATTTGGTACATCTTGCTCTGGTAGATCCATTACAACTGTTCACTTTTATATGATTATATTTGATCTGAATAATTCACACATGCAATTAATTATATATGCAAAATAATATACCTTAATCAATCAAATCTACCTAAATTACAATCAATTTCTACAGCTCTGATAACATTTCAGTTAAATCCTTCCAACAAGTATGCTTTGATACTAATTTGTGACACCCCATAATCTAAATTGGAAGTATTCTTTTCTTTTATCTTTTAATATAACAACGTTAGAGCTATTTAATATCTTTTATCAATAATAAGGATAAGCTAAAACTAATTTAGTAATCAAAATATCAATATATATACTCATTACTCCCAAAAATTATATATAATACTCAAGAATCAAATACTTACAAAAGTCATCCGATCCTGAGTATAAAAGGATAACTATAAGATAGAATGAAATTAAATAATAGTAACCTAGAGAATCCTGATCAATCTTATACACTTGATGCTCTGCCTCGACCTAAAATCATTTAAGTTATATATAATGAGCCCTGCAGGTCACTAAATTCTACAACTACTCAAATCATAGTAAATAAGCAGTATACATGTCGTTAGTTAATTCATAACAGTAGCAATAATTATTGTCATGAATCTATGCAGCACACACGATAAAATTTGTGAAACATAAGGACAATCTGATATAAAAACTAATAAGTTGGTACTAGTAAATTAGTAAATCGGTATGCCAATAAATTAGTGCCTCAGTATGGAGATCGAATCAAATATACAATGGGGAAATCATGTAAATAAATAACCAGAAATATCTAGAAAACTGTCAAAATTTATAACTATGCATTATATATATAAAGTTCAATTATTATATATTAATATCCAAACAGTATCTTATATCACATGCTCAGTATCACTTACTTAGTATATAAATCATGTGCTCATTATCAATAGATTAGTAAATAGTGAATCAATAATAACAACAATGATAATGAATAAGTAGTAGTAACAATATCAATATTTATAAAATCGGTGGTAGCAATAGTAAACAATATTGTGATGGTAGAACATTAATCAATAGAATAGTAAAACAACATGGTGGTAGTAGTGAATCAATACTATAACTATCAGTCAAAAAATAATAATAAATTAATAACATGCATTTCATTAATAATTTTTAATATTATTTAACAACAAGTTCAAGCTATCATGGTATTGTTTGATTAAAAAAAGTTATTGTTTGAGTTTTGAAAAAGACTAATTTTCTTTAGAAAATATTTAATTTCTAGAATTTTAGTCATGAAATGGAACATGTCATTATGAATGATATATCACCTAGAAAGGAGAACATATCATTCCTTAATGTGTTCAAATTACAAAACTTAAAGTTCATCCTGATTATCGTAGTCAAACTCAGAGAAAAATCACATATGACCCCAGAGGGTCAAAATGGACTTTGATCGAGTGTTTAACTATGTTAATCCAGATAAAAGGGATTATTAATTTTATAATAAAATTTTAATAATAGTATGATATATCTTTCTAAGGAAAGAGGATATTATCTGTTATTGATCATTTGGATATGACGATAATGATTATTAATTTTCCCAAAGATAATTAATTAGAGTTTTGAAAAAACTTGATTTTAAAAATTAATTTGGATTTCTAAATCTTCTACGAGCGCTAGCCCTCATAGTTAATTACATCGTAGGGAAATCTGAGTTTCCTACGAATACTCTCAATTAAAATAGTGGTAGAAATTTTATTTAAAAATTTAAAGATTGATATTAATGGAGGAAAGGTTTGGAATTTTTAATCGGAAATGGTTCAATATTGAACACGTATTTTTGGAGGTCAAGGAAGGAATGGTAGGAGGTGTTTGGGATTTTGAAACAATTCTGAAACATCCCAGTCTATCATAAGTGTTGGGCTTGCATTTGATTAAAAGAGATTTAAGTTCGAATGGATGATTTTATTAAAAAATTGGGATTCAATTCCTTAAAGGTTGATGTCTTATAGTCTGAACTTGCCTGAAAACCTAAATATAAATTGGGTACTAAAAATTAGTAACTCAAACCTATCTAATACAATGCCGAATTTGGACTTACCCCAGCTTGGATTGGGGAGCCAGCTAAACCACCTAAGCACTTCAAAACTATGTGTCCGATCATTTAATGTAGAGTGGTAGGAACGTTACTTAAGATTAGTTTTTGAGAATATGCCCGACATCTAGAGCAGACCTTAATTGCCTCTTTGACTTATGTTGGGTAGTATGAAGCCTAAAGTAAATGCAATTAAATTTTTGACTAATTTTAATTTATTTCTAATACAGTGCATGCTAGTTGACTCATTAAATGCTTGAATCAAATATGAAGCAATTTTAAAAAAGGCTTAAAAGTAAATTTTTCCCTAGAGATTGCACAGATTCCCCTTGAAAGATCTGTACCCTCATAGGCCAGGTGATCTGCCAAAAGCAACAGGCGGGGGAACCTAATAAGGGAAAGAAAATGTAATAAAATGTAATATAAACTCTCTGTGATCCTAGGCTTACTTCTTAAAAGTGTTAGAGTTTCTATATTGTCTTAAAATTTTTAATTTAATTAAAGTAGAAATAGTTGGTTCATACCCTAATGAGCCCTCGATTATTCCAGACTAAATAAAATCGACATACAAGATCGCCAAAAAACTACTAAAAGTATGTAATCCTATATCACAAATCAACACATCAATTATTAATCAAATTAATTAATATTTAAATTAAAAGTCCATGTGATTATAACCCAGGGTCTGTAAAAAATAAAGTGGTCGGGTACCACTGATAACAGCCTGAATTCTACTCCTAAGACTCAAGTGATTTTAAGAATGTGATTCTTCTCGATCTCCACTTCTTCATCCTTCTATGAACTTCTTGGATCCTTCTGGTCTGGATATCCAAATGAAAAGAAACCCCCCCTTGAGAAGGGTATTTTTTTCTTGAAAAGGGTATTTTTTTCCCTTTGGATATTTGAAATTATCTTAACTTATTCTTCCAAATATAGGAGAACCCTCCCCTAAGGGATGTTCTCTCCTCTTTGAAATCTAAGTTGGATACTTATATATCCCCTCTTAAATGTCACTTTGATTTACAACTCAATAAATTTGAATTACATTTAATGAAAATTAAAAATCTAGACTCAAACAACCAGTAGGGTTATCCTAAAAAATCAACAAACAAATTATCCCAAGCAGCTATATATTAAAAAAATGCTCAGACCAGCCACACTTGTCTATACTCTTTTAATTTTAAAAGGGGGACTTAGTGCAGCATCAGTACATGTAGCAATTTAAAATTTATGATTTTTCTCCCTTTTATTTTAAATGCCCTATATGAGCCTAGCCACCTACACAAGATTGAATTAGCATAAATCACCCCTAACCTAGGGATAATCTAATGCATAATCAATTACATCACAGAGTGCATAAAAATTAAATTAACACTTAATCAATCTAAACTAGCAACTAGCATGTAGTGAAAACCACAGAAAACTCGGCACACAACAGAAAAGTAAACACCGACCTAGCTTAAAACTAGAGTTGGTTATCCTAGCAAACTATCTAAAGTGTGTGAGGCAGGCTATGTGGCTGGAGTAGATCCTTAACTTGATTATTTGTTAAAGTTTTCTAAAGTTTAAGTTTGTTAAAGGCCAAGGGAAAGATTCAAGTTATAAATTAAGTATTAGTGTGTTAGAGCTTAACTTAGGATATGTTTTAAAGGTTAATTGATTAAATAAGTTTAATTAAATAAAAATTAAACATTAATAAATTTTAATTAAATTTATTAATGGTTAATTTTAAAGGTTAAAATAATTTATAGTTTTCATCAACCGGTTCGTGACGTTGTGCCACCAGGCTCGAGGAACCTGGCCTCCTTAGGACTTGTAGCCCTGCAGCCCAGAGTAGTCCATCCTAAAAACCTGATTAATATAGTTAAATTAAGAATTTTATTTGGTTAAATTATTAATAATTAATTTATTTTAAGGTTTGATACTCCATTGAATCAATTTACGGCGTTGTGCCACCAGGCTCGAGGAACCATGCCTCCTTAGGACATTTAGCCCCACATCCCAGAATAGTCAATCCTAAAAAATTCATCTTTGGAGTAGTTATTGAGTATTAAAGGGTTGGTTGATAGATTTTATTAATCATATTAAAATATTTTGGAATTTTTATTGATTATTGAATTTTTGAATTTATAAATTATTTAAATATATTAATTAAAGGGATCAAAAGTAACTTTTTGATTAAGGTTGATTTCTAGGGTTTTGATATTTTTCTCAAATACTAAACCTCAATATGAGTAATTTGGCTTTGAGTTTTCTGGAATTGAATTTTTTACAATTAGTTATAAATTTTTGAAGTTTCAGTTAAATTTTGAACTGAAGTTAACCAAAAAGTGAACTTTTTAATTTTAAGTGATTTTTTATGATTTTATATTTTTAATAAATATTATACCTTACATGGAGTACATTCCCTTTGAGTTTGCTTAATTTGGAGTTTTTTACATTAAGTTATAAAATTTTGAAGTTTTAACCTAATTTTGTACTACAATTGACCAAAAAGTTGACTTTTTGAGTTTGATTTATTTATATTAGTTTGTTATTTTTAGAAAATACTAAATGTCAAATGGAGTTGAATGACACTAAGTTTGATCAATTTTGATTTTTTGGAATTAGTAATGATTTTTAAAGTTTGATTAATTAATTAATTTTTTAAATTATTTAATTAAGGAGTTTTTAATTATTTTGATCCAAACTCATCCTAAACTACATGAAATCACCGCAAAGGTCAGGGATGACCCATGGGAGTGTTTTCAAGAGTTTAGAATTTATTTAAAATTTTATATAATTTTTAATTAATTATTTTATTAATTATTAATTTTCAGTAAAATATAAATTAAAGTTAAATTAAAAGTCCAATAATGGGACCTTTATTTTTCCTAAACAGAGGATTAAATTTTTGTTATTTTGAGATACTATTTATAATTTTCGAATTTAATTTTAAATAATTATAATTTTTTGAAGTTTTTGGGTCCTAAAAAGGGCCAAATTTTGACTTACTTAATTTTTTGACTTAATGACCTCCAAACCTAGTGAAATTTGAACTTATGGTGTAAAATGACACTAAGTTTAATGTTCTAAAGTTTCACCCTTATTAGGTATGTGCATAATTTTCTAAAATTTTTTTAAGTCAACTAGACATTGTCCTTAATTATTTTTTCAAGATGTCACTAGTTTTCAATTGGGATTGAAACTTTTTCCAGCTAACCCTGATACTGATGCAAGCATATAAAAAAATTTTAAAGCCTATTTCTTTTTTTTTTTGAAAGAAATGAATTTTCAAAGTTTTAGGTCAAAATTTGACCTAGAACTTTAGAAATTCAATTTTTCCAAAATATAGTCATGACTAAGGGATAAGAAAACTCAAGGATGTGAGGAACATTCTCAAGTATGCCCTGACCAAATTTGAGTTCATTTGGATCACTAGATTATGAGTTATTAAAAAAATTCAGTTTTTAATAAAGAAATAATATCTTGTATTCTAGTGGTATAAATTTAATTAAATTAGTTTTAAAATAAAGTTAGAGTTGAGACGATTCCAACGAGCCCAAGAACATCAAATTTAGACAAGAAATAACTTTTTGGCTATTTTCCAAAGTTTCAGCCATTTCTATTGAATTAAAAATCGTACTAGACAATATCAGATCATACTGTACGATCCAAAATCATACAGTACAATCCAAAATCATATAGTATGATGTTTTACACGCATTCTGAGTGGGAATCATGTAGTTGATTGTACAGTATGATCTTGTGATCGTACAATATGACTCTGTATAATCTGGAGCAAAATTATAGTCGTTTGATCAAAATAAAAGAAACAGACGGTTATGGTTTCGTCATCTACTCATGAATGGCCAAAAACCTAAACTAAAAGAGCTTTCTAAGAATTAATTAGGGTAAATTAAATGGAATAAAACATTAGAAAATATAAAAATATGATTAAAGAAAAGAAAGAGATTCTTTTTATGTTTAAAAATGCATCAAACGTAAAGTACATTAAATCCTAGATCTAGGTGCTACAGTTATGGATTTACTACGATTGGATGGATGGTTTTTTATGTTCAATGGCTTGTTAGAAAGGTAATTAAATCATCTACAACTTTGACGAAGAGTCCAAGAGCTGTTGGTGGCTTGATTAGATTATACTACAATAATTATTTTTTCTCTCTCTTTCTCTCTCTCTCTCTTCTCAAATTTGTTTCTCAAACTTACAACAACCATTCTAATGGCGAGAGGGGTCTTATTTATAGATAGAGAAGCTAGGGGTTGGTTGGAATATGATAGATATTATTGGAATTAAAGATTTGGATGATAGGGGATAAGGCCAAATTTTTTGAGTTAAATGAGAATTATCCTCTCACTCTAATGATTACATGCTCTTGATTGAGAGAGAGAGAGGAAGCTTAGGGTATTGCCAAGTATTTCTTCCAGACACCAAGATGCATGGAAGTGTGGATGTATTAGGTGGATTTGGCTTGCCAAGGTGGCAAAGCCACCTAAGCATGCAATTATAAAAATTTGACTTAGTTGACTACTTTAACCAGTCACGAAGGAGAATTTTTTAGTTTAAAGTTTGAAACTATGATGGTGCCACGAAGGGCGTTCTCCTCCACTAGAAAATTTAATCCTAAAGGAAGGTAGAACCTAACCTTAAGGTAGAAAAGATTTAATTTTAGAATTTGAAATTAAAATTAAGATGGTGCCACAAAGGAGCGTTCTTTACAGCTAGTTGATCTAATCCTAAAGTAAGGAAAAACCTGTCCTTAAGGAAAAGAAAATTTGATAGATCTTGTGGGATGGAAGTATTGATTTCCATAGAGGATGGGATTTGAAATTTGAAGTCTAGGATGGTGCCACAGAGGGCATGCTCCATCGCTAGTAGATGATCATATGGGGAGAAAACTTGCTTCACAGAGGATCAAATCAAGATTTTAAAACTAGGATGGTGCCACAGAGGGCGTACTCTATCACTAGTAGATAATCATTTAGGGAGGATACTTACTCCACACAGAGGATTAAATTAAGATTTTGAAATTAGAATGGTGCCACAGAGGGCATACTCCATCACTAGTAGATGATCATGTGGGGAGAAAACTTGCTCCACATAGAGGATCAAATCAAAATTTTAAAACTAGGATGATGCCACAGAGGGCGTGCTCTATCATTAGTGGGTGATCATGTGGGGAGAAAACTTACTCCACACATAGGATCGAAACTAGATTTTAAAACTAGGATGGTGCCATGGAGGGCGTGCTCCATCACTAGTGGGTAATTATGTGGGGAGGAAACTTGCTCCACACAGATGATTAAAATTATATTTTAAAACTAAGGAAAGGAAGCACAGGGACTAACAGCTATTCTTAAAAGACTAGAAGGTGACTAAACTATGATGGGGCCCATCAGGCTTAAATCCACCACTAGTTAATCAAGATCCTATGAGGTAGGAAGCACGGGGACTTACAGCTACTCCTAAAAGATCAAAATTCTTTTGGGTTTTTAATGACTAACCTAGCTAGAAAGCATGGAGACTCATATCTAACCGGAGGACTAGCACAGGAGGTAGTCTACCTAAACCTCTAAGAATTTTGGTAAAAAACTATCTAACCCGATTTAATTCTAATCCTAAGGAAAGGAAGCATAGGGACTCATAACTCTCAATAAAAACTAGAGGTGACTAACTAGAATGGGGCCCAATTAGCTTAAATCCACAATTAGTTAGTCAAGATCTTAGGAGGTAGGAAGCACAGAGACTCACACATATCCTTAAGAAAAAAAAATAGGATCTTGGAACTTGAAAATTTAAATGAAATTGAGTCAACTTGATTCAAAATTTAAAATTTTATTGATTGAAATATCAAGCTACATTAAGCATAGTATTTCTTAGGGAATCGCCCATTGACAGGTAACATTGGGTGATTTCCCTTACAATCCATTAGCTGATACGAGCCTCCTTCATAGATTGTTTCTATAATAAAGGGTCCTTCCCAGGTTGGTTCAAACTTCCCACCGATCTTTCGGTAAGCTAAGATAGGCCTCCAAAGAACCGAGACTAAGTCTCCTACTTCGAAGATTCTAGGTTGCACTAACTTATTGTGAGCTTGAACAATTTGAGCTTTATACAACTCTAAGTTTTATTGATCTTGGAGACGGCACTCTTCAAGGCTTTCAAGCTCTTCTAACCAGAGTTAAGCATTTTGTTCTATTGTTATTTGGTTCTAAATTATAATTCTAAGTGAAGGGATTTGGACTTCTAAAGGGAGTACGACTTTGAACCCATACACTAGTTTAAATAGTGTTAATTGGGTCGGGGTCCTGTAAGTGGTTTGGCAGGCCCACAAGGCTTCCACCAACCTCTCATCCCAGTGACGTTTATTATTATCAAGGGTTTTTTTGATGATTTGTACCAGAGTTTTGTTGAAGGCCTCAGCCAAACCATTAACTCAGGGATAGTAGATTATCGAGTATCTCCAATCAATTCTATAATGCCTTGTAAAATTATTAAGTTTTGTATACTTGAAAGCGAACCCATTATCGATATGATTCTATGGGGTACGCAGAATCGATATATAATATGATAACAAAAGAATTTCATAACATAGTGTACTGTTATATTTTATAGGGGAACTGCTTCCGCCCATTTTAAAAAGTAATCAATCGCTGCTAAAATAAAGCAATAACTATTTGAAGAAGGAGGGTCAATAGGCCGGATAACATCCATGCCCCAACTTTTGAAAGGCCATGAAGCTATCGTGGGATGCAGCATGTTAGGCGGCGGATGTAAACCCATGCAATGTATTTAGCATTGATGATAACATTTAGTAATATTCATATAATCGTCAATCATCATAGGCCTATAGTAACTAAGTCTTTTGATTTTCAATTTCATCTTAGGACCTAATTGATGAGCATCACATAGTCCAGCATAAACTTTATTAATGATCTTCAGGGCCTCTCATTTATCTAAATAATGAAGCCACATCTGATCGAATGATCGAGGGTACAACGTATTATTGACTAATACATATGATATGGCATAGTTCTTGATTTGATTGGCAAGTGACTTGTCATTGGGGAGTTTTCCTTCTTGATGGTAATCAATCAGTGGTCTCCAATCACCTTCTTTATCAACTGTTGAAGAGGCTGAAAGGACCTAGGGAGATTGTTTATTGATATACTCCAAATCTATAGGAGACAAAGTCTTTCAACCCTGAACTTCTATAGGAATAGAGTCATCTTCTGGACATATAAATTCCTTTGCAAGCTTTACTAGAGCATCCACCAAAGAATTACATACACAAGGAATCCTATACATAGTTACAATAGGAATTTGTTTGAGTAAGTTCGTGGTGTATTGGTAATATTTTAATAGTTTAAGATTCAAAATCTTATAGGTCCCTACAATCTGGTTGATCACTAGTTGAGAATCACCAAAAAAATTAATCTCTATAATCTCCATCAGAATTACAAGTTCTAAGCCAGTTATCAGAGCTTCATACTCAGCCTCATTGTTTATGCAAGGCTCTGATAAGTAGTAAGAAAAGTGCATCATTCTCTTATCTGGTGTTATGAAAATTAAGCTACTTCTACCTTTTTTGAGAATAGTAGATTGATGTGTATTACCCCGCTGGGAGGAAGCTGCACCATCAAAATATATTTCTCAAACTTGATTGTTGGATTACTTGAAACTCATGATTTGTTCATCAGGTAAATCATCATTTAGAGGAGAATCCGCAGGTAGCGGGTGTGCTACAAGGAAGTCGGCAATGACCTATCTTTTCACAACATGTAGGGGAATGAAAGTGATTTTGAATTGAAATAATATCATAGACCAACAAGCTAAACATCTTGACAACATAGCCTAGGTCATAAGGTATTGCAGGGGATTAAATTAAATGGACTTGATAAGAAAGCATATAATGCCTTAATTTTTGTGCTGCAAAAACTAAGGCAAAAAAATGCTTCTCGATTACAAGGTATCAGATTTCTGTTGGAAGAAGTCTACGACTTAGGCAGTAGAGAGCATTTTCCTTCCCCTCATCATTGACTTGAGCTAGAAGGGCCCCAAGAGACTTGTCAAGGGCCATAGTGTGAAGGATAAAGGGTTTCCCTGGATTAAGGGTTGCTAAAATTGGCGAATTTGTTAGGTATTGTTTGATATTTTCAAATACATATTGATATTTCTCATCCCAAATGAATTTGGCATCCTTCTTAGCAAGGATAGAGAACGGTTGACATCTTCTGGATAAATTTGAAATGAACCTTCTTATATACGCCAATTTGCCATGGAGAGATCTCAGTTGAATAAGGCTTTGGGATGTGGCATATTTAAGATGATGGCATTGATTTTAGCTTGGTCAATTTCAATTCTGTGGTGCCTCACTACAAAACCTAAGAATTTTCCTGAAGTAATGCCAAAAGAGCATTTTAGAGGATTCATCTTAAGGTCATAGCGGCGCAATTGCTCAAAGATAGTTCTTAAATCATAAAGATGAGCCTCTTTGATCTTATTCTTGATAACTAAATCATTGATATAACATTTGACTTAATTATGGATTAAGTCATCAAAGATTCAAGTTATAGCCCGTTGGTAGGTTACATCAGTATTTTTAAGGCCAAATGACATCACTTTATAACAAAAGATTCCTATAGGACTTATGAATATAATGTTTCTCTCATCTTCTGGGGCCATCTTGATTTGGTTATATCCATATGAGCCATCCATAAAGGAGAAAATAACATGCGAAGAAGTGATGTACATCATAAGTTCTGGTATTGGAAAAGGAAATTCATCTTTGGGACATGCCTTATTCAAGTCTCAATAGTCAACATAGACTCGAATTTGATTATTTTTCTTTCAAACTGGTACAACACTGGCTACCCAAGAGGGATATTATTCTTCTTAGATAAATCTAGCCTTGATCAGTTTCTTGACTTCAAAAATGACTTATTGTTTAATTTCTAGATGCATACGTCTAGGAGCTTGTTTGACAGGAATGACATCGTGCCTAATTCCAAGTTTATGGACTACCACATCAGTGGGCAAACTTGGTATTTTGTCATATGTCCAGGCAAAGCAATCCATAAACTTAGAGGGAAATTGAATTAGATCCTTAGACTCATCCTTACTCAATAAAGAACTTATGAAGGTGGGGCGAGGTCATTTTTTATTCCAAGATTGATTTCCTTAAGTTCATAAACTATTAATTTAATTTTCTCCTCAAATTTAGGGGGTGCATCCCAAACTTGAAGGTCATCAGAATCATCTAAAGTCTCCAAACAAAATTTGTGAGTAAATCAACAACTTCAGTAGGGATATTTTTATATTCAGGATGAATAGTTATCATTAAACAAAATTCATTATCGTCAAATGAACTAATAGTACCAAAGCCAATACCACTTATCTAATTTTTATTAATTTTTGAATTCCAGATATTTTTGTGGTATCTAGCTTGACCCTTAGTCCATTGACTCTGAACAAAACTTTTAGAGATGAGAACTTTAACACCAGCAGGAAAGTAGCTAAAAGGTAATTCCATTAATTCATTAAAGTCAGCCTCATCAAGGGTTACATCATCTTTTTCCTTGAAGAGGAGGAGCCAGGGAAGAACTTCTTGACTTACTTTATTTCTCCATCTAGATTAGGGGTATCTTTAATCACTAACCCAGAGATGATGTCGGTAGACAGTGGGGTTAAGATTAAGGATTCAACTGCCTTATTGAGCTTTTCATAAAGAGTTAATTCAAACTGGTCACTTTAAACTTTTGAATTATTACCTTCCTGGTCACTATCCAGATCTAAGGTGAGATTAAATTTTGGAGGAGGGTTTATTTTTCTATAATTAAAAGCAATTTTAGCATCCCTTTTTTTTATTCTTCATCAGAACTTAATTCTAGTTCGATGTACATTGGAGAATTTCTTTTTTCAATTGAAGTACAGCCTCGACCATGTGCTCTTTAGGTCATTCTTCCATCTCACAGAGGTAGGCTATTTGGAGGCCTAAAAATCATGCCCTTAATATCATCTTTGCTACTTGATTCTTATCTTTTTTGAATTTTAACTTTTTCTGCCTTTTGAATTGCTTTTGAATTTGAATTTTTTGCTTTCTCTTCTTTAATGTTGATTTGTACCTTAGAACATACGGTGGACACTTTAGGTGCTTAATATGTAGTATCTTCGTAGATCCTGTTCTCATGAATAGAGAATGGTTGCAGATCACCCTTAACTTCATACTCAATGCCATCTCATTGGCACTTAATGCATTGGTGTAGGGTAGATGAAATCATCCTGTACTCATAGATCCACGGCCTACCTAAGAGCGTATTGAAGGATGTGTCTGAATCAATTATATAAAAATTTGACTTCATTTTTAACTCTCCTATTCTAGAAGGAGGGTAATTGAACCTAAAGCCTTCTCGCCCTTTTCATTAAACACATGAAGCACTAACTTATTAGTTGAGAGCTTACTAGTATCAACTCTAAGATATATGAGAGTCTTTATATTCATCATGTTGACCGATGCACCTGGATTAATGAGAACTTTATATAACTTAAACTTGCCCACATTTACAGTGATGTAAAGTGGACAATTATGATCGGCAGTTCCTAGGAGTAGATCCTCATCGAAAAAGATTACTCTTAGGATTTCCTTGAAATATAATGCTTCTTCTTCAAAAGTTGAAGCTAACTAAGCTAAGCAGATCTCTAGATCGAGAAGTGCTTTAATTAAGGATTCCCTCATCTCCTTAGAGAGGATAAGAGAATCATAGATGCTCAACTTAACAGGTAACTTCCAAAGATGAGCTAAGACATTATAATCAACTTTTAGAACATCAAGACTAGGATCTAGCAGATTTGAAGGAGGATTTGATTGTTGAGTAGGGATTTGAATTAGATCATCATAAATAACTTGCTTTCCTTTTTCCTGTGGAAGAAGCCTAGGAGGTAAGGCCTTACCACCTCATAGTTGTACTTGTATGATGTCCTCTAAAGGATAAACTGTAGTAGGGTCTACACTCTCCTTAGGCAATTGATTATCATTTTCTGAATGAGAATCTGAATCTAAAAAGTCTATCATAATGGGCCTCCCTTGAAACTTAATTTCGGGGGTGTCACCATCTGATAAGACTTCAAATTCATTCCCTCCTAGAGAAGTCAAATCTGGGGAACTGAGTTTCTGAATGTCTTGGTTGATCTCAGTTGAGCTTTGATTGTTATCAATAGAAGTATCATTTTAAATCACATTCTTAATATTAATCATCAAAATATTTATAGAAGTATCATTCTTTTTTATTGATTTTTGACCCTTTACCTTTGATGGGACAAAGCAAAAGTCAGTTAACATCAAAGGGGATAGTGGTTTTGAGCCACCATCCGCCATCCGTACACATCTCTCTTCATAGGATTTCCTCTTTAAAAAGTGTCATTTTTTTTCATTTTTCTTATTACAGTAGTTTCTATCACTACTGGAGAGAAAACTATCCCAACGTCCACCTATGAAGCCTCTAGGTCAACCTCCCAGATTGGGCCCTGGGCTCTCGGCTATAACTGTTGAGAAATATGAAAAGATTTGTTAATTGACTTTTTAAGTGCTCGGGATAGTGCTATATCCCAACCATCTTCAATTGAGAGAGAAAGATTAGAGTTTTTACATAAGATGGACTTGACAGATCCCTGATCTGGATCGACCAGGTACTCCTTTGAAATTATGATATTGCCTTGACGAAAGTTCTTTTGAAGCCAGTCTTGGGTGAGCTTTAAGTGTAGGACAATCAGCCTTAATGTGTCCAGGCTTCCTGCATTCAAAACAAACAGATTCAGATGAACTCTTAAAATTTTTATTGGACTTACCCTTGTTCCACTTCTGATAGTTCTTATATTTCTTCCTTAGAAAGCTTTTGAATTGCCTTGTGATTAAGGCAACATCATCGCTATCAGACCCAGAAGAGCTAACATCTGAATCCTTGGCCTTTAGTGCCACTGTCTTCTCTTTCTTGTGTTCACCTGCATCAAGTTGCCTTTGGTTCACCCCTTGCTCGTAAGCAATAAGTGATCCAAGTAAGCTGTCAATAGAGTAAGTGTTTAAATCTTTAGATTCAGTAATAGCAGTAATCTTAGCATCATAAGATGCAGGTAAACATCTTAGAATTTTGTTCACTCTTTCGTAGTTAGTAAGTTCGCTACCTAGAACATGCAAAGAGGTAACAATCTGAGTGAACCTTGTGTACATTTCTGAAATAGTCTCACTAGGTTTCATGCGAAAAAGTTCGTAATCATGTAATAAGATGTTTAACCTCGACTGTTTGACTTCAGTTGTACCTTCGTATGCTATGCATAATCTATCCCAGATTTCCTTTCCCGTTGTACAAGTAGAAACACGCATATAGTCTTCGGATTTTAAAGCACAAAAGAAACAGTTCAAGCATTTTGCATTTAACTGTGCTAAATCATGATCATCAAACGTCCAATCAGTAAAAGGCAGTTCAGTTTTCACATTGTTAATCAGTCTAAAAGGTGGTTCGTATCCGTCCTTAACTAACATCCACATGCGATAATCAATAGACTGTAGAAAAGTAGACATGCGTGTTTTCCAAAAATCAAAAGGAATATTATCAAACAACGGTGGTCTTGTAATAGAATATCCTTCAGCAGTATTACGATTATTACAGTTAGCCATGGATCAAATTCAAAAGTTTTTTAAACCTAAATTTTGAATCCCGCTCTGATACCACTTGAAAGTTCGATAGGGATGTTAAGCCCTAGTGAACTAGTCCCGAGGCTAACCAAGAGGGGGGGTGAATTGGTTATTTAAAAATTTCACGATAACTATGAAAATCTTTTTATAACGTGCAGCGAAAACGAATTTAAACAACGATAAAAAGATCAACCACAGATATTCACCCAAGCAGTTAATATCAGAAAAAAATTAAAGTGCAGAATTGAATCAGAAAAGCAAACCAGATTTTATAGTGGTTCGGTCAACTTGACCTACGTCCACTCCCCGGAGCCTCCCCTCCGGGTATTGCACTAAACAGAAGTGTCTCTCCTTTTGCTCCCATAGCAAGGCGGAGAAGCCTGTACAAAAACCTCCTTTTCACCATACGGTGAGGCAGAGAACCCGACCTCCTTTCGCTTCCTCCTGAAGCAGGCAGAGAACCTTCGAACTCCTTTCGCTTCCTCCTGAAGCAGGCAGAGAACCCCGGATCTTCTTGCAAACGATCCTCCCACGACGAACACCGACTAGACGAAAGACGACGAGCGGAGAAGACGACTCTGATTCGTGCTCAGAGCAACCTTAGTAAATCCCTCACTAACTCCCCCTCACAAGATCTTCTCTCTCTCTCCCAACTCTCTCTCTCTCTCTAGGGTTTCTCAGGGAAGGAAGGCAGCAAAAGATTTTTCCAAAAATTGGAAAAAGTTCTTTTAAAGGAGGGCTTAAAATTTGCCCTAAATCTCAACTGGTCAGCCAATATCGTCCAGGACGATCGGTAGATCGTCCTGTACGATCAGTTCAAATTCAGCTGTTTCAGCCTGGACGATCTGGCTCTTCTGGACGATCAGAAGAAAAAGTTGTTCATATCGTCCCGTACGATCCTGCGATCGTCCGGGACGATTAGTACAAATTGAGGGAAATCATCCAGAAGACAGTTCGGGTCGTCCAGAGAAATCTGTGCTGGACGACCAAAAAATGACTTGATTGTCCAGGACGATGGGGTCATCGTCCTGTACGATTAGTTCAAAAAGGCCCCAAATTATCCTGTACATAGTTCTGGACGTACAGCTTAAATGCACTAGACGATCAAGATCGGCCGGGACGATCCTGCGATCATCCTGGACGATATGATCGTATCAACCAAAAATAAATTGCTTTCCTTAATTACCAGATTAAATTAGGCATGATTGTACTGGATCGTCCGGGACGATACACGTATCGTCCGGGACGATCAGACCAAGTATTTAAAAATAAGAACTTGCCTAACTTGATCTGGCGGCTGAGAATTTCTGATTTGGGCATATCATCCCGTACGATCCGGAGATCGTCCAGGACGATCTGCTTAATCTGACCCTCTTAACTTAGTCGCCCTAATTAGGGTTTCTGTTTTAACTGGATCGTCCAGGACGATGTGGAGATCGTCCAGGACGATCTGAACAAATTTTTAACATAAACTCTAATTCACTCAATCTCTCTCCCTGAGTGTATGTGTGCAAGGTTACTTAGCTAGGGAATCAGTTACATTACAATTGACTCAATAAAAAGAAAAATCATACATTTGACACACTTGGACCCGATCTTGAGTTGGCTTGAGTGGCTCGCAGTCTTTTGTGCCTGAAACAGATTAGCCAAGCAAAACACACTGGAAACATGTTTGTCATCATCAAAACCAGATTTGCAACAGTCTTAATTAATTGATCCTGCATTTCCTTAAGCTGTAGGGGCATCTCAGCAATCTGTGTTTCTAGATTTTTGATATGTTGGCCATCGTCTCTAACCTTTAAGAATGCAATCCCTACATATCGGTTTTTAGCTCATAGAAGATTGCATAGCAATGATTTATGTCCTAGATGTTGTATTGAAGTTGAAAGTGTGGAGCACGTTGCAATAAAATGTGTTAAAGTGAGAGAAGTTTTCTTACTTTTAAAAAAATGGGGATTCGGTATTCCTTTGTTCGGTAATATAGAGAGTAATTGTACATGGATGGAGCACATAGTTCTTCATAACCGTTTGCTTCTTAATCTCTTTTGCAATGTGGTTTTTTTATCTTGGAAGGATAGAAACAAATTCATTCATGAGAGAGTTGAAGAAAATACCTCTCTTATTGCTGCAAATGTTGTGAGCTACACTTCAACATCCAAGATGGTTTATAATTTTAACTCAGTCAGTTGGGATGCTAATCAGTCGTTAAGGTTGTCTAATACTTGACATCCCCCTCCACCCGATTGGTTGAAGATCAATGTTGATGCTTCACTTGGATCATCTTATAGAGCTAGAGTAGGAGGTGTATTCCAAGATTGTAAAGGCAGGTTTTTGATGGCTTATGGAAGATCTTGCATACATTGGGACATTTCTCAATTAGAAATGTTGGCTATCAAATCATTGAAAGAGGTGATTAGAGATTGGATGTTCAAATTCAAAGGTGTTATTGTTGAAAGTGATAATTCAAATGTCATTACATTTCTACAACATGCATTGGCGGATGGGTTCAAGGGAGAAGAAGATTTTGACTACTTCAATGAATTCAAATTTGTTATGGTCAAATGTATAGATAGAAGTAGTAATAAGCTAGTCGACATGTGTGCTAACTTTGCTCTTATTACCAATTTTGTTTGGGAAGACCTAAGCTTGAGTAAGATTCCTCCTTCTTTCGTTAGCTTGTTAAAGGAGGAATCATCTTTGTAGTTTCCTTTGTTCTTTTGATTAATGCAAGCTTTTGCTTTTTATCAAAAAAAAAAAACCTTTACAGATTCATTTGACCCTAAAGCTGTTGAACTCTCTTCTTTACTGGGACGGGGTTTTGAAGGCTCAGCGTCCTTGGATGACGCTCGAGGGTTGATTTATCTGAGATTTAAAAAGAGAAGATTTGAATTAGAATCTTGGATTTGAAATTTAAAAAGAAGTTTATATTTTATTATGTATATCAAATTATAGGAATTATAATCCGATATGCAATGATAAAATATAGAAGCTAACTTTTAATTTGAAGAAAATTTGAATTTTCATTGTATATATTTTACTACAAAAGCATGTTGCAGAAAACATATAGCAACAGCAATTTGGATTTGATTTGAATATTTTTGAAAAGATATTTGAAATTTGTAAGTTTAAAGATTTTACTTTGAAGATTTATAACTAGATCTCCCCTGAATTTCGAAACTCAACATGTTGAATGTGGACACAACATGAAGGTTTATAAATTTAGGGGAAATCAAGAGGTTTCAGCTTGACTCTTTTACCTTGTAGATTGACTGAAGGGTAAAAATGTTAGTCTTGATTTGAGAAAATTAAAATTTGAAGTTGATTTTGGAAAGGATTGAATTTGCATTGTCTATGTTAAACTACAAGAAAGTGTTGTAGGAAAACATATGACAACGACGATTGAAATTTAATAATTTTGGAAGGAGATTTAAAAATTTGAAAATCAGGCATCATCTTCCCTTATTTTTGAAACTCGATATGTTGAATTTTTATTCAACATAAAGGTTTACAAATTTTTGGGAAAGATTTTAAGAAGCCGATTCAACTCTTTCATCCCGATAAACTGTTTGGGAATGAATTGTCAAAGATTGGCTTTGCTAGAAGAGTCAAAATTATAAATTAAATTTGAAAAAAATGTTTATACTATATCATACATACTTAATTATAAGAACCACATTTCCATATGCGAAGATAGAATATAGGGATTGATTAGGATTTTAAGAGAGATCGAATGCTGCTAGAGAATTGAAATTTTGATTTTGGGATTTGAAGAATTTTCTATAAGTTATGAAACTTAGCATGCTTGGGATTTATTTGAGCACACAAGTTTACAACAACTACAAGAAGGCTTTTAAAAGGTTGGCTTAACTCTTTTGTTCTACTAGCGAACTTGGAGGCAAAATGTTCAAGCCCGACTATTGATAGGAGATTTCCTCGCTCACCTCACTTTTAACATGTCTTATTGATGTTGACCACACTCATCTAAGGAAGAAATGGGTAAAGGGACCAACAAAAAGAAGGGCAGTCAAAACTACCGATGTAATAAAATTTATACCGCTATTAAAGATGGAGAGAGAGATCTATCCCTAGCGGAGTCACCATTTTTTTTTTGATTAAAAAAAGTTGTTGTTTGAGTTTTGGAAAAGACTAATTTTCTTTAGGAAATATTTAATTTCTAAAATTTTTGTCTTGAAATTGAACATGTCATTATGAACAATATATAACCTCGAAAGGTGAACATATCATTCCTTAATGGGTTTAAATTACAAAACTTAAAGTTCATCTTAATTATCGTAGTCAAACTCAGGGAAGAATCACATATGACCCCAGAGGGTCAAAATGGAATTTGATCGAGTGTTTTGACTGCCCTTAATCAAAATTTCAATAATAATACGATATATCTTTCCAAAGAAAGACGATATTGTCTGTTATCGATCATTTGGATATGATAATAATGATTATTGATTTTTCTAAAGATAATTAATTAAAGTTTTAAAAAAACTTAATTTTAGTAATTGATCTAGGTTTCTAAATCCCCTACGAGCGCTAGCCCTTGTAGTTAATTTCATCATAGGAAAATCAGAGTTTCCTATGAATACTCTCGATTAAAATAGTAGTAGAAATTTTATTTAAGAATTCAAAGCTTGATATCAAAAGAGAAAATGTTTGAAATTTTTAATTGGGAATGGTTCAATATTGAACACTTATTTTTGGAGGTCAAGGGAGGAATGGTAGGCGGTGTTTGGAATTCTAAAATAATTTTGAAACGTCCTAGTCAATCTTAAGTGTTGGGCTTGCATTTGATTGAAAGAGATTTAAGTTCGAATGGATTATTTTATTAGAAATTTGGGATTCAATTCTACGAAGTTTAAGGTCTTATAGTCTGAACTTGTCTCAGAACCTAAATCTAAATTGGGTACTGAAAATCAGTAACCAGAACCAAGTTAATACAATACAGGATCTAGACTTACCCCAATCTTGATTGGGGAGCCAGCTAAACCACCTAAGTGCTTCAAAACTATGTGTCCGATCATTTAATATAGAGTGGTTGAGATGTTACTTAAGATAAGTTTTTGATAATAGGGCCGACATCTAAAGTAGTTCTTAATTGGCTCTTTGACTTATGTTGGGTAGTATGAAGCCTAAAGTAAATGTAATTAAAATTTTGACTCATTTTAATTTGTTTATAATACAGTGCATGCTAGTTGACTCAATAAATGCTTGAATCAAATATGAAGCAATTTTAAAAAAGACTTAAAAGTAGGTTTTTCCCTAGAGATTGCATAGATTCTCCTTGACAGATTTGCACCTCATAGGCCAGGTGGTTTACCAAAACCTACAGGCGAGGAGGTTCCAAATAAAGGAAAGAAAATGCAACAAAATATAATGCGAACTCCCGACAATTCCAGGCTTACTTTTTAAAAGCATTAGAGTTTCTATGTTGTCTTAAAAATTTTAATTTAATTAAAGTAGAAATAATTTGTTCGTATTCTAACAAGCCTCTGATCGTTCCAGGTTAAAACAAAATTGATATGTAAGATCGCCACAAAATTACTAAAAGCATGCAATCCTATATCACAAATCAACACATCAATTAATCAAATTAATTAATATTCAAATTAAAAGTCCATATGGAAAGTGCCACCTAATATTATAACCCAGGATTTGTAGAAAGTAAAGTGGCCGGGTACCACTAATAACAACCCATATTCTACTCCTAAAACTCAAGTGAATTTGAGAATGAGATTCTTCTCGATCTCTACTTCTTTATTCTTCTGTGAATTTCTTGGATCCTTCGGGTTTGGATATCCAAATGAAAAGAAACTTTCCCTTGAAAATGGTATTTTCTTTTCCGTTTGGATATTTAAAATTATCCTAACTTAGTCTTCCAAATGGAGGAGAACCCTCCCCTAAGGGATGTTCTCCCATCTTTGAAATATAAGTTGGATACTTATATATCCCCTCTCAAATGTCACTTTGATTTACTGCTCAATAAATTTGAATTATATTTAATGAAAATTAAAAATTTAGACTCGAACAACCCATAGGGTTATCTTAAAAAATCAACATATAAATAATCCCAAGCAGTTATATATTGAAAAATACTCAAACCAACCATACTTAGTCATACTCTTTTAATTTTAAAAGGGGTGACTTAGTGTAGCATCAATACCTATAGCAATTTAATATTTATGATTTTGCCCCCTTTTATTTTAAATGTCCTATATGAGTATGGTCACCTGCACAAGATTAAATTAGCATAAATCATCCCTAACATAGGGATAATCTAACACACAATCAATCACATCACAAAGTACATAATAATTAAACAAACACTCAATCAATCTAAACTAGCAACCAGCATATAGTGAAAACCACAGAAAATCCAGCACACAGTAGAAAAGTAAACACTGGCCTAGCCTAAAATTATAGTTGGTTGTCCTAGTAAACCATCTAAAGTGTGTGAGACAGGCCAAGTGGCTAGGGTAGATCCTAAACTGGATTGTTTGTTAAAGTTTTCTAAAGTTTAAGTTTGTTAAAGGCCAAGGGAAAGATTCAAGTTATAAATTAAGTATTAGTGTGTTAGAGCTTAACTTAAGATAGGTTTTAAAGGTTAATTGATTGAATAAGTTTAATTAAATAAAAATTAAGAGTTAATAAATTTTAATTAAATTGATTAATGGCTAATTTTAAAGGTTAAATTAATTTATATTTTTTATCAACCGGTTCGTGGCATTGTGCCACCAGGCTCGAGGAACCAGGCCTCCTAAGGACATGTAGCCCCACAGCCTAGAGTAGTCCATACTAAAAACATGATTGATATAGTTAAATTAAGAATTTTTATTTGGTTAAATTATTAATAATCAATTAATTTTAATATTTTACACTCTATTGAATCTGTTTGCGACGTTGTGCCACCAGGATCGAGGAACCAGACCTCCTTAGGCTACTTAGCGCAGCCCACAGTAGTCCATCCTAAAAACTTCAACTTTGGAGTGGTTGTTGAGTATTAAAGGGTTGGTTGATGGATTTTATTAATTATATTAAAAAATTCTAGAATTTTGATTGATTATTAAATTTTTAAAATTTTTAAATTATTTAAATTATTAATTAAAGGGGTCAAAAAGTGACTTTTTGAGTAAGGTTGATTTCTAGGGTTTTGATATTTTTCTCAAATACTAGACCTAAACTTGAGTAATTAGGCTTTGAGTTTGCTGGAATTGGATTTTTTTACAATTAGTTATGAAGTTTCAAAATTTCAATTGAAATTTGAACTGAAGTTGACCAAAAAGTTGACTTTTTAATTTTAAGTGATTTTTACTGATTTTATATTTTTAATAAATATTAGACCTTATATGGAGTACAATGTCTTTGAGTTTGCTCAATTTAGATTTTACATTAAGTTATAAAATTTTGAAGTTTTGACCTAATTTTGTACTATGGTTGACCAAAAAGTTGACTTTTTGAGTTTGATTTATTTCTATTGGTTTGTTATTTTTAGAAAATACTATATCATAAATGGAGTTGAATGATACTAAGTTTGATCAATTTTGATTTTTCTTGAATTAGTTTTGATTTTTCAAAGTTTGATTAATTAATTAATTTTTTAAATTATTTAATTAAGGAGATTTTGATTATTTTGATCCAAACTTATCCTAAACTGCATGAAATCACTCCCAAAGGTCAGGGATGGCCCATGGGAGTGTTTTCAGGAGTTTATAATTTATTTGAAGTTTTTAATAATTTTAAATTATTTTATTTAATTAATTATTGATGTTCACTAAAATTTAAATTAAAATTAAATTAAAAGTCCAGCGATATGGCTTTTATTTTTACTAAATAGAAGATTAATGTTTGGTCATTTTGAGATATTATTTATATTTTTTTGATTTAATTTTAATTTATTATAATTGTTTGAAGTTTTTGGGTCCTAAAAAGGGCTTAATTACCTCCAAATCCAATGAAATTTAGACATAAGGTGTAAAATGACACTAAGTTTAATGTTCTGAAGTTTCACCCCTATTGGGTGTGTGTATAATTTTTTAAAATTTTTTTAAATCAACTAGACATTGTACTTAATTATTTTTCCTAGACATCACTAGTGTTCAATTGGGATTGAAACTTTGTCCAACTAACCCTGATACTGATGCAAGCATGCAAAAAAAATAAAGCCTATTTCTATATATTTTTGAAAGAATTAAATTTTCAAAGTTTTAGGTCAAAATCTGACCTAGAAGTTTAGAAATTCAATTTTGCCAAAATATAGTCATGACTAAGGGATGAGAAAATTTAAGGATGTGAGGAACATCCTCAAGTATGTCCTAATCAAATTTGAGTTCAATTGAATCACTAGATTATGAGTTATCAAAGAAATTTAATTTTCAATAAAGAAAAAATATGCAATCTAGTGGCATAAATTTTATGAAATTAGTTTTAAAATAAAGTTAGACTTGAGATGATTCCAACGAGCCAAGAGCATCAAATTGGGACAAGAAATGACTTTTTGGTGCTTTTTTAAAAGTTTTCGCCATTTCTTTTGAATTAAAAATCGTGCTAGACGATATCAGATCGTACTGTACAATCCAAAATCGTACAGTATAATTCAAAATTGTATAGTATGATATTTTACACGTGTTCTAAGTGGAATTCATATAGCTGATCGTACCGTACGATCTTGCGATCATACAGTACGATTCTACATGATCTGGAGTAAAATTACAGCCGTTCGAGCAAAATAAAAGAAACAGATGGTTGTGATTTCATCTTCTACCCGTGAATGGCCAAAAACCTAAACTAAAAGAGATTTCTAAGCCTTACTTAAGGTAGATCAAATGGCATAAAACTTTAGAAAATACAAAAATACGATTAAAGAAGAGAAAGAGGATTCTTTTTATATTTAAAAACACATCACATGCAAAGCACATTAAATCCTAGATATAGGAGCTTGGGTTAAGGATTTACCACAATTAGATGGATGGTTTTTGATGTCCAATGGCTTGTTGGAAAGGTAATTGAATCATCTACAACTTTGATGAAGAGTACAAGAGCTGTTGGTGGCTAGATCATATTCTGCTACAATAATTATCCTTTCTCTCTCCTTCTCTCTCTCTTCTCAAATTTGTGTTCTCAAACTTACAACAACCATTCTAATGGCTGGAGAGGTTTTATTTATAGATGGAGAAGCTGGGGGATGGTTGGAATAGGATAGATATTGTTGGAATTAAAGATTTTGGATAATAGGGGATAAAGCCAATTTTTTTGAGTTAAATGAGAATTATCCTCCCACTCTAATGATTACATGCACTTGATTGAGAGAGACAGGAAGCTTAGGGTATTGCCAAGTATTTCTTCCATTTACCAAGATGCATGGAAGTGTGGATGTATTAGGTGGATTTTGCTTGCCAAGGTGGCAAAGCCACCTATGCATGCAATTATAAAAATTTGACTTAGTTGACTACTTTGACCAGTCAACTATGCATTTGGCTGGTGAGGTGCCAGTCAAATATCCATGCGAATTGGTTGGAATTATCTTGATGAGGCTTAAGGCTATGAAATGAGAATTTGATCATGCCATCATGAGTTAAAGGAAAACTTAAGTGATTTTGACCAATTTTTTTATGAGTTGACTTGGTCAAAGTATATTTGATTTGACTCATGATGGGTTTGGGTATATTTGACCTATGCTTTGGAATAGGTTTTAGGGGTTAAAGAAATCAATTTGACCAAATAGGTTAGAAATATCCATTTGGGCCCTTAAGGGAGTATTAGGTCAACCTAGGTTGACTTGGTCAACCAGGTTGACCCAAGAACTAAATTTCAGCTTAATAAGTTTGAAATGATATTTCAAGTTTATTAGAGGTGATTCCATGGTTTGGGGAGGTCATTTGAGTCAAAAATGACTTATTTGACCTTTAAAGGGCATTTGGGTCAACCCTGGTTGACCTTGTGAACCAAGTTGACTGAGGGGTTGGGATTGGGTCCAACAGGTTTGTTTTAACATTTAGAGTTGAATGGAAGTAGTTCCATCCAAAGATAAGGTCATTTGATTCAAAATGACTGTTCATACCCCTAAGGGGTATTTTGATCATTTGCGTTGACCTGATCAACCAGGCTTGACCAGGGTCTGGGTTTGAGTCCAATATATTCCTAATGATGATTAGGATGCATTGGAAGAGGTTCTGGGATTTAATTTGAAAAGGCTATATTGGAGTTTAGAGGAAAACTTTAAAATTGCCCTTAAGGGGCATTTTGGTCATTTTGACCCCTGATCAGCTGGGGGTCAAAATGGGTCCACCAAAATATAATTTAATTTTCAACATATGATAATCAAGGGTCTGAATATAATCAAAGAATTTGGAGAAGGCTCCAAGGTCAAAATCTAATAGGTGGTAGGAATAGTGGCATAGGCCGTAAATATTTGAAGGTTTTACAGCCTTTAGGTTTCAATTCAGTTTCTGGTGTTAGAAACCTTAGAATGAGCTCAAATTTGGAGGGTTACCTCTAGATACATCTCCTATCAATATGCAACTAATAGACTCTGAATCAGAGGTCATTTATTTGGGGTTTAAAGTGTTTAAAAAATCACTGGAAAAAGGCTTTCAGGATAGGGCCTTTAAACCTTAGATTTTAGTTTGAATTTTTGGGTTTAAACTGGATTGATCCTAGGGTTTGAGTTGATCTAGGATCTGGATTGGTCCTAGTGACCTCATACAAAAATGAGCTCAACAAGTATTTGTCTAGTTCTTAGTAATTGGAAGTTGATAACTATTGGCTCAATAAATAGAATCGTCACTCCTTGCCTGCCGCTATAGTAATAACTCCTTATAACTCTCAATCATTGTATCATATGAATAACTAGAGGATAACACCAAACAATTATATTTAAAGAAAAATCTGTTGACCCACCATCATGTACAATTTTATCAATCTTCAACCAATAAGTTAACGAGTCTTAACTTGTTTTACACACACACATCATTATAAAAGTAATAGCTATAACCTAATCACATGCCTATTTTAATTCTCAATACTTACATTTAACAATATGCTTTTAATAGGTATTAAAATTCTAATATGAGCAAATCAAATAAAATAACATAACTTTTATTTTACTAGGTGAAATCTCAGCCAAATTATTCATAATATTCAGTACTATAACATATAAAAGTTGTACGTTCAAAGCTCGATAAATCTGGGGAAATGCCATAAAAATCAATTAAGAAGAAATCGATCCATTGAAATCAACATATTTGAAAATAGAGATAGGATAATAGTTTTCTGCCTAGATTTGAGCAATTTTGATAAAAGTGGCGAAGCATATCGATGACTTGAATTTGAACTTTTCCTTCCTCTCTCCTCCTCTCCCGTTTCTTCTCATGCAAGTCGGCGCTGGAGGTGAAGGAGGCAGTTGAGTGGGAATAAAATGTATATATATAAAATTTTAATGCATAATGTCACAGCGCCACTACATAGCGCTACGACGTTGCATGTCGAATCCACAATTACTGTAGAACAGATGCTTCAATGCCGTAGCGACCATTCCGAGCACCACTGCACTCTGAAACCCAGTGCCTCGACGCTCAAAGGCATAGCGCTGTTGTGCTGCAGTTCAAATAGGAATTCAAATTTTGCATTTTAAAAATCATTTCAGAAATTTGAGTTGTTACACTTGCCCTAGAACGAATGATCTTGTCAAAGGTTCAAAGCCACATGGATAGTTGTCAGTCCTAACATGTGTTTTGTATAGTTTATAATGTCATTAAATATTGCACATTTTACTTTTTATTATATATAGCCTTTATTATAGCCATATAAGTCTTACAAATAAGAGGTGAAGATGCACATTTTAGATCATTGAGATATTTTTTGTCTTTGGTACTTTCATATAATCTTGGATACTTCAACCTCTCTTATTTCTCTCTTATTCTCCATACTCACCTAAGCTCTTGATTCTTAATTTCTTATCTAGAAGATTGCATGCTAGTCAATTTAGGCATCTTTCATGGATAAATTCGGATCCAATATATTGAAAGTGAATTACAAACATAGCCATCAAAACTATCTAATTTATATATTTCACACATAAACTTTATTATTTATGCCATATAACACCGTTATTAATGGCATTAGCTTATTTTACGAGATACTCGCTGGATTATGTTGGCGAGGGCATCGATAAGACGGAGAGGAGCTAGCAGGCACTTAAATAATTAGATCGATAGGCGAGGTGGAGCTCATAGGCATTGGTAGGGGTGTCAAAATGGGTTTTTGGGTCGGGTTCAAATCCAATCCGAAACTGACCCGTCTTTAATTGACCTGACTTGAACCTAACCCGATTAGACAAATGGGTCATAAATCCAAACCCGGATCCGACCCTCCTAACACAGGTTAACTCGACCGACCAGCTAACCCGCAAGCAGCTAGGCGCGAATGATGCAAGCACGAGCGAATGCGAGCTAAGGGGGTGAGCCTGTGGACGAGCACATATAGTGTGGGCGCGACTGCAGGTGCTAGCACAGGACTGCTAAGGGTGAGCTAGTGCGGTGCAGGCGAGCACAGGTGTGGGCGCATGACTACGACGGGGGAGCACGTGCGGTGAGAGCGAGTGCAGGTGCGGGACTGTTGCTGGCACAAGCGCGAGATGCTTCAGGCGAGGGGTGTGATCGGGGTAGATTTCAGGTCAGAAAAGGGCCGATTTTCAGGTTTTCGGGTTTACCTGAACTGGACCCGTTTGCAAAATAGGTTGACCCAAACCCAAAATTTTTTAGGTGGGTTTAGTTCGGATTTCGGGTCGAGTCAACTATTGCACCCATAGACATGGACATTGACACTTCAGCTCTATAGGCGGCGAGACTAGTAGCTTGCTTACAAGGATAAAATTTCTAATGGGGGAGGCCTTGTTTTTGAATTTATATATATATATATATATATAGATATTAAATTTAAAATATATAAATTAGATGATGTTTTATATTATGCATGTAAATGTATATATAATTGAAATTGAAATTGAAATATATAAATTAGATATAATAAATGCATGTGCATACGACTAAGACTACTCAGATGATCATATCACCGCAGCCCAGCTGCTCCATCATCCGTACCGCCGACCTCCAGCCGCTGCTGCTTACGCCAACTGCGCAGCCAACGCGTTCTTCTGAAAACAAGGTTCTTTCCTCCATTCTTCCTTCACCTTCATTCTACAGACCCCATGGTTCCTTCTCTTGTAAGCGTGTGAACATTACCGTTTAGTTTTAGGGTTGGTTAGCTTGTGTACTATTTCTAGTCCCTTCGTAAAATTTCGGCGTTCCATGCGACCTTTGAAAATCGATATATTGATGCTAACCCGAAAGTTCGGACGCCCTAGGCTATTTTTCTGCGTCTCTGCCTTCCTTTTTCTTCATTACCGTAGTGACGATCTCGACTCCTCTACTTAGCTTATACTTTCTTATTGCGATTAGCGCTGATGATCAGCAAGAGGGAAATAGGGCAGTGGGGGACATCTGTACTTATGAGAAGTTATTAAGAAATATATATTTGCGCTAATGACTTGTATGTAGAGTATTTGTTGGATTGCCCAAAAGAGACTATTGATAATTCTGACATGGTCCTCTACATAGATCTTCATATCAATCTTTTGCGGACTCATATGACCGTTTTAGCCCTAATAATTCGATCGTCTAGAAAGTTTCGGTTCGTTTCTCCGACTTTATTGTTTGCTTGTACATTAATCACAATGGACATATAATCTTTATGACAAAATGACAATTATAAGCTACGAATTAGTAGAAAGCCTCTTGATACTGAGAGTATTTTAGATTGTTTTATTTTATTTTTTGTTCGAACTAATAACAGGGCCTTTGAACTAAATGGACCATTGTAGCTGGTTCAATCCCCCAAAAATTGCTGAATTGTTGTTTGTTGGAACTCAAATGAAAGAAGCCTTGTTGCATATGAAGAGGGTATTATTTATTTAGCAGGCATATTTCTGGATGAGGACTTGGGCTAAATAACAAGAAAGCATTATTGCTGGTTACTGCTGCCCTGGAGTTGCGACATGTTATTTTCCCATTTTTTCATGTGATCTTCCATTTTGATTCTTTTTCCTGATCTTTTCTGTGATTTTATGTAGAAGGTTATATTAGCAATATCATAAGAACCTAGAAGATGGTGGTTAGGATACGACTATCGAGATTTGGATGTAGAAACAAGCCATTCTATCGAGTGATGGCTGCAGACAGTAGATCTCCCAGAGATGGGAGGCATCTTGAAATTCTAGGGTATTATAATCCTCTCCCGGGTACTCTCACCATCTCTAACTTCATTTGTTTTAACTATATCTTTTTCCTGCCAGTAATAATTTTGTTTTTCATTGTATATTCTCTTCTGTTCCTAGCCTGAGCTGAGTTTTCAGGTGTCTTAGAAGCTTACTATGCTGGCTACTGTTTTGTTATATGTTTCAGGGCAAGATGGTGGTAAGAGGATGGGGCTGAACTTTGAGAGAGTAAAGTAAGTTGCATGTGTATCATTTTGTTTTGTTCTCTTGATGGGTTTTTAGCAATTTGAATTGAATGTTTATTAGCTATGACAAATTTTTAAAATGAATTCGTTTAATTTTTTAGGTGAAAACATACAACAACAACATCAAGCCTTTATCCCACTACGTGGGGTCGGCTACATGAATCCTTTTTCTCCATTGTGTCCTGTTAAAAGTCAAATTCTCGTTTAAATCTAATAAAGAAAGATCATTTCTAATATTTTCTAACCAAGTCTTTTTAGGTCTACCTCTACCTTTCTTAACATAAGTAAAATTTAAGACCTCTACTTTCCTAATTGGGTCATCAGGAGGCCATCGTTTTATGTGACCAAACCATCTAAGACGACTCTCTCTAATCTTATCTTCCACTGGAGGTACTCCAACCTTTTCACGAATATGCTCATTTCGTATCCTATCTCTAGGGGTAAAGCCACTCCTCCACCTGAGCATCCTCATCTCTGCAACACTTAACTTAGAATTATGCTTCTCTTTTAATGGCCAACATTCGGCACCATAAAGCATTGCAGGTCTCACCACCATCTTATAGAATTTTCCCTCAAGTTTGAGGGGTACTTTTCTATCACACAATAAGCCCGTGCATTCCTCCACTTCAACCATCCAACTTGGATTCTGCTGATAATATCCCCATCTATTTCACCATCACTCTGAACAATAGATCCAAGATATCTAAAACGTGTACTCTTATTAATGACTTGATCGCCCAAAGTCACAATCCCCTCATTAGGTCTATTATTACTAAAATTACACTCCATATATTCTGTTTTAGATCTACTCAAGCGAAAACCTATAAACTCTAAGGTTGACCTCCACAATTCTAGTTTACCTTCAACTCCCTCTCTAGTCTTATTAACAAGAAGAATATCATCAGCAAAAAGCATACACCAAGGTACATCCTCTTGTAAATGTCTAGTGAGAACATCCATGACTAAAGCAAAAAGATATGGGCTTAAGGCTGATCCTTGATGTAATCCAACCGAAATAGGGAAATACTTGGTCAAACCACCTTGTGTTTGAACACAAGTAATAGCTCCTGCATACATATCTTTAATGATTTGAATATAAGCATTATTAACTCCTTTCTTTTCAAGAACTCTCCATAGCACTTCTCTTGGAACTTTATCATATGCTTTTTCTAAATCAATAAATATCATATGTAAATCCTCCTTATTCTCTCTATATTTCTCCATCAAACCTCTTAATAAATGTATGGCTTCCATAGTAGACCTACCCGGCATGAATCCAAATTGATTTTGAGAAACATTAGTATCAAGCCGCAACCTATGCTCCATAACACGTTCCTATAGTTTTAAAGTATGACACATTAACTTAATTCCTCTATAATTCACACAATCTTGTGCATCACCTTTATTCTTAAAAATAGGGATTAACACTCATTCTCCACTCATCTGGCATCTTTTTAGTCTTCAAAATAGTATTAAAAAGTTTAGTAAGCCAAGAAATTCCTTCATCTCCTAAGCATTTCCACACCTCTATTGGAATATCATCAGGTCCAACAGCTTTTTCACCCTTCATTTTCTTTAAAGCCTCTCTAACTTCGATTTTACTAATACGCCGATAAAAATAAAAATCTTTATTTTCATTTAGGGTGCTAAGATCACTACAGTCAATTTTATTTTCACATTCTTCATTAAAAAGCTTAGCAAAATATCTCATCCACCTTTGTTGAATATTATCTTCTAGAAAAAAGTACTTTTTGATCTTCATCCTTAATACACTTCACTTGAACTAAATCCTTACTACTCCTATATCTTTGTTTGGCTAACTTATACATATATCTTTCTCCCTCCTTAGTATCTAATCTATTATATAAATATCTAAAAGCTAAACTATTTGCATCGCATATTGCTTTCTTAGATTCCTTACGTGCCTCTTTATATAATTTTCAATTATCAGAATTTTTACAATTAAACCAATTTTTATAACAAATCTTCTTATTTTTAATCTTTTCTTGTACATTTGGATTCCACCACCGACTATTTTTACTATTAGGAGCTTTTCCCTTTGAAACTCCAAGCACATCTTTTGCAATATTTTTAATATCACTAGCCACTTTTTCCCACATAACATTAGCATCTTTATGCACAGACAAAATCTTAAGATCTAAAATCTTACTCTAAAAAATAATTTTGTTAATATTCTTTAAATGCCCCATCTAATCCTAGAAAATCGTTTTACTTTATTTTTTATTTTCTTCCCCATTATCTTCAAGTCTAAAACTAATAAACGATGTTGGATACATAAATTTTCACTTGGAATAACTTTACAATCTTTGCAATCAAAACGATCTAATTTCCTTATAAGAAAATAATCAATTTGAGTTGTACTATATCCATTTTTATAAGTAATGAGATGCTCATTCTTTTTCTTAAATAAGGTATTAGCAATGAAAAAATCATAAGCTAAACAAAAATCTAATATGGACTTACCACCTTCATTTGTCGTTCCAAACACATGGCTACCATGAATGCTTTTAAAATCATCTATCTCTCTACCAACATGTCCATTTAAATCTCCTCCAATAAAAACTCTTTCTTCAAGAGGTATCTTTTGTATTAATTCTTCTAAGTCATTCCAAAATTTTAATTTTGAATCCATATCCAAATCTACTTGAGGAGCATAAGCACTTATAATGTTAACAATCTTAGCATCAACAACAATCTTTAAAGCTATAATTCTATCTCCAATTCTATTAATATTTATAACATTATCCTTCAAACTCTTATCTAAAATCACGCATACACCATTTCTAGTACGACTCCTACCCGAATACCAAAGTTTAAATCATAAATTATCAATCTCCTTAGCCTTCTCTCCAACCCATTTAGTTTCCTGAATGCACAGAATATTTATCTTCCTATGAATCATAATATCTATTAATTCCATTCAATTTCTTAAAGGATTCATGTCATTATTATTCGACAAGTTTTACGCTGGCTGTCGACTACCTAATGCAATTCTCCACTTTTAGGTGAAAACATAACGGAAAAAAAATTATAGATGGTGTAAGTCGTTTACCAGTCAAACAATTGGTTTGACGACGTGGCTGAGCGGGTCGGGTCGCGAGTTGAGGTCAAGCTGGTGGGCGGGTCGGGAGGTTGAGCGGCAAGTCATGCAAGGGCCGAAAGATTGTCCAGTAATTCATTAAGGGCTGAGCAAGTTGGGTCGCGAGTCGAGGTCAAGCTGGCGGGTCGGGTCATGGGTCGAGAGGTCGAGCTGATGTCGAGGGTTGGGAGGACGAGCTGGTGGTTGGGTCGGGTTGCGTGGTTTGTCGTGCAAGGGTCGAACTACTGGCCTGTTGTTTTCGATTTTAATGGCCTTCAAGTTCTTACTTTTTCATTAGTATTTTTCTTGTCTATTATTTTACTAACATCCATCAGCCTGTTGTGTGATATTCATTTTCAAGTATTCTTATGCAACCTGGTAACATTTTACTTAAGAGTACTGATAGATTCCCCAAACAAATCCACACAAAAATGGCATTGGGCTCCACTTTGCATTGGTGGTCTAATTAAAGTGACTAATTAAAGTGGGAGGATTACATACACTCTTGCGTGGGAGCAATGATCGGTCCTCCTAAGCAAAGTGTTTCTCAATTCTGTTTTTTTGGATGAATGTATTTATGAGGTGAAACTTTACTGTTTGCTTGAACTTGCAATATAGCTTCCTTTGTGTAGGGCTTTTTGCAAAATGCGGGTTGTCACCAAGTCACTATTATTGAGGTGTTGATATGTGGGGCTTTGTTTTACTTCGTCTCTCATCTGACCAATCTATATGCAGCCAAAATCTGACCCTTTTAATACTTGATCAATGCTAGCCTAAGTCGACTGAAATGTGAAACTCATCTAGGCACCAATGCCTTGTAGCAACCATTATAACCTAGCTTCTCAGCATTATTATATGCTTCAACTTAAAAAAACCGTTAATCTTCTCTAAATCTTTTAAAATTAGCCTATTTCTCTGATTGATCTGAAATTAGCATGTCATAATTTGTTGATCAGAACTTGATTCGCATGTGTTTCTGCCATGCCTACAATTTTCTTAGTGGTTAGCTTTGGTTGGACTGACATGCCCAAAATTTTCTTAATGTAACCATTATGAACTCCACATCATCTCTTTTTTTTTGCTTTAGCCAACGTATAATCCAGGAGGCTTTGGTGGTACATCATGCATGCAAGCGACCACTTTGTATGGCAAGCTGGATTGCATGAGAACAAGATACAATTTTACTATGTTTTGTCTCTCCTCCATGCATTGATTTGCATATCATTAATCAAAGGAACGTTTTCTAATTCCTAAAGGAGAAAGGATAAGGGTGTGTTGAAAATACAAAATATGAAGAGTTGGTGGGATTCTAAATTACAAAAATCCATTCTCTTCTACATGAAAGAGTGCTAACTGCTTGTAAGGAGGGATGAATCTTTGAAATAAGGAGGAATATCTTCTAATTAGTTTGACTTAAGTTTTTCGATATATAAGTTTAAAGTTTTAACTATTTTTTTAATTGATGACGTTCCAAGGGACTATTTGGTTGGATGAAAAATGAATGCAGAATAAAATGAAGTACACTGTAAAATGAATGCAATGTATTTGAACTTTTTGGATTTATTTTGATGAATGTAAAATAAATGCAGGTAATTATTATTATAATTTTTTGATTTGAAGTAAAATGAATGTAGTGTTAAGACCAATGATGGCGGTGGTCGGTGGCCAGTGGCCAGCAGCCGGCGGAGATTTTGGTGGTGGAGGCGGTTGAGGGTGAGTGTTATGTGGTGACATCCAATGGTGGGTGGAAGCCGACGGAGGTAGTGGCAATGAGCAACTGGTGGCCAATGATGTCGATGGCAGAGAATTTAAGGTGTACTTGGAAGTCGGCTAAATCTAACAATTTTCAAATACGCCAAAATTGATCTAGAGGATGAATTCTAAATACTTTAAATTTTCTTTTTCTGTATTTCTTTTACTTCAGGACAAACGCTAATATTTTCAAGACCCTGAAATTTGGAATACTTTACACCTTTTTATTTCAAGCCAAATTGCCCCTAAATTTATTAGGATTTAAGTTTAAAGTTTATCATACAATTTTTTTTGTTGATAAATAATAACTTGTATTAGACTATTACCTTGATGAATGAAATTATCCAAAAGCTATAAAATTTCCTCTTTCCCTTTCTAGCCAACTCTTCCTCTCTCTTAACCATTCGTCTCTCCCTACTAAAAACTCTTTCTCTCTCTAACCCTACTCTCCCTCTTCCACTTGAGCATTATAAATTGCATGGGTGAGTTGATCCCCCACATAGTGGGATAAATGCTTGTTGTTGTGGTGGTGGTGCTGAGTTGGTCCATTCGTAAAGTCATAGGAAAGAAAAAGAGAAGAAGAGCTAGAGGTGGAAGAATAAGAAGACGAAGAAGAAGAACAAGAAGAAAAGGAAAGGAATTAGAAAGAGGGAAAATGGTCAAGAGAGTCAAACCATATAAAGAAGAAGGAAATAATGCTAAGGCCAATGCTTTCAAAAGTTACTTTGCTTCTTTCATTCATAACTATCCTAAGTTCATTACCTCTCTTGTTCACAAGTTATACTTAAAAGGTCCTTTGGTTGAACCTTGTAAAGGGATACCTATTTGTTTGTTGCTTAAAAGGTGGAAATGCTTCTTATCATAAGCAGCTCCATAAAAGCATCATGCCTAAAGAAACCTTGGCATTTCTAGCATCATGGTTAGATATACAAGTCTTGATATTGGAATAACTAATTGTCCTCATCATTTTAAATGTATAATGGATCATTGTTTAGCATTAGTCTTTGTAAAGGGATCAAAATTTTTTTGATTATTGTAAATTACATCAAATATTAACATTAAGTCTATGATTTTTGCATTGATAATAGAGGGCTTGCAAAGAATATTTAAAGTGAGATCCTTTGGTGTATCCTTTTTTGCACATAGCGTAGTTCTAATCAGCATTATATCCACTGAAATTAGTGAATAGTTAAAACAACAAAAAAATATTTTGAAGATAAATAACTTAGAATTGATTTAATGAAATTGAGTATAACATTTACTTATATTAGTTGTGATATTAACAAATATTAATCAATATTTACAGAAGATAAGTGTTATCTAGGTGTCATAGGTTTAAATATTTAGGATATATTATATTAGAGAAAGGTATATAAAAAATAATACATCTTAGAGTTAAGGTGGTTAATATGTGAAAGTGCCTTGGGCTATTTTGTGATAAGAAGATGTCAATGAAATTTAAAGATAAATTTGCATGGCAAGTTAAATTGTATGGAAGCAATACACAAGCATCACCATCTTTTCTCTTTCCTTAATGCATTGGTTGCCAAAGCATTATTGGAGGAAGGGATAATGATGCACTTAAAATACTGATAAGTGAATAATAGGAGTTTTAAATTGTAGAAATTTTATCCCTCCTGCATGAAGGTATCCGACCACTTATATAAGAAGAGTGAATCTTTAAAATAAGGAGGAATATCCTCCAAATAGCCGGATTATAAATTTGTTAAGATTTAAATTAAAATTTAAATAATGGAATATTCAATCATCCCCTTTATTCTATATATTGATATGAGGCTCACCAGAAACAACTCAGTTCTTGATCACTGTCTACTAAGATATCATTAGCGGTTGCCTAAAATGGTAGCTTGCATGACAGCTGTGTCGCACTACATGCTAACACTCTTTGCTGAACCAGTTTGAGGGCTTAAGCACCGGGATTATTGATCAACGGGGATTAGTGTCATGATGATTTGATAAAAAAACCTCTGTTTACTAGAAGCTCTCAAACTTACTAAGCTTGTCTTCACAAATAGGTTTGCTGTTAATATGGATAATAGTATATTAATCTAAATAAATTTGAGAGCAAAGCCAACTGAAAATATTACTGTCTTCACTCGTTTAGGCTAGTGAAATTGGTTTTTATGCACAGTAATCCATCCAAAAGACTATGGTCTTGATAATTTATACTTGCAGTGGTGGAAATGTGAATGTTAATACAGATACGTGGTATAATGAGAAAAGATAAGTTAAATAATGATTATATTATTGAAATTAATACTTGGAGTCTAGGTTGACCCTTTGAGGCATCTTTGGTTTTTTTGTTTTGTATACTGTCTTTTTTTTTGCTGCAGCACAATGTATTTGTTTTACAAGACTATGTTAAATTAAAGCACATAATCATGAAAAACTACTGATGCTTCAAGTCATGCCTATAACCTAGTTTTCTCTCTCTTCTTATCACCGTTTTTAATGATACCATAAAAATGGGAAATCAGCCAAATTTGGAATTTTGTTCCCGCACTACATTGAGTGAAACATTTAGCCAGGTACTTGTCGCGTGAACAAGTGCTGTTTTGCCTGTGGTTTAAAAATGAAGTCACTTGATGGCAATGAGGTACAGTGTGGCTTTGCTTATAATACTTTTGCTTTTATGCGTGAGGCTTATTAGTTTCGATGAACTTCAAAATCTCTTGGATCTGCAAAGCTTACGTTTTGAAATGATGAATGCGATGATTTTTTTTTTTTTTGGGAAAATGAAATATTGTTTTTTTTTGGTCTAAGGTGGGGTTTTTAAAGATTCTAAAATTACCGTTTCCATTTATTAATAACATTTATTTTTTTTCTTGAGAATTGGGAAGATTTTTCTTATGCTTAGTCAACGATAGCTTGGCTTATTGGAGCTTTCTGCCTTGCCAGCCCTGTCTTTGCTGGAGCTCCTCTAGAGTTCGCTCTGGGCCTTCCTCCCATAGCATTATTTGTTTTCCTTCGTTGTGTGCGAAATGCAATCCTGCTTTTTTTGGAGGTTGTGGAAGTTGAAATTTATAGTCGATTTCTAATTACATCTAATCCAAACAAATAGTAGACTAACAAATTTTCATTATTTTGTTATGCGTGTTGATGTGGAACATATTAGTTAAAGCATTCCTTAGGATTAGATTATCTTAGTTTTTTACAAGTTTGTTATAGGATTCTAGAACATTCTTGATTTCTCTAGGTTTCTACTTGAGTATTATATATAGTGTGATGTAAGAAGAGTTGAGGGATTGATGAATATTATCATTTTGAAGCTTTGAAGCTTGTATTTATCCTTGTTCCCTTGGATTGGGATTAAATCCTTCAAGCAGGTCCGATTCTTCCGACGATCACCACATCAGTTTGGTATCAGAGCCTGGAGCTTGCAAAAATTGATGGATTGCAGAAGAAGGTGGACTGTCGATGACGATCGAAGCCGAAGAATAAGATTGGCAGTCGACGACGATCAACACCAAAGAAGGTGGGCTGTCGACGATGATCGAAGCCGTATAGCCTTCTATCAAGCTCAAGTGAAGGCATCACTTGATCGAGTAAACAAAAACCTTGATCGAATAGACAAAAACCTTCGGTCGATAAGGAAAATGCGAATGCGGTCGGCAACTATACCGGCGTCTTCGTCTTCGCCCCTCTCATCCACTTCACGCGAACGCCACCAGTTCCGCAATAAACCCGCCGTGGACGACTACTACCCTCCGCTTGATCTTCCACTCCGATGGAGCGATCCGCTAGATCAACGACCCATCGCCAATGTTTCACGCGAAAGCATCATTCGCGACTCCTCTCCACTCCAGCTTCCACTTCGATGGCGCATAGTCTGCAACCATCATGCGACCGTCATCCTTGACTCGTCACTTTCGACTCCTTCATTCCTGTCTTCCGCTCATATCCCTCTCCCGTGTATCCAATCATCAGTCTCTACCTCTACATAATGTCCCTCAGACATGTCCCTCCCCTCTGATAGCCGAGCCTCCCGATTCGATCTCAAAGAGCCTAAGTCAGCCCTAGATGAGTCCATTACGCAATCTAAATATGGAACCCCTGATTCCTTAGTTGCAGCAGAAGAACGGAGAAGAGGAAACGCCGAAGCAGGGGTCGCCCGAGAACTCGTACTCTAAAGAGATGGTCCGTCAACCCTTTGATTCACAAAGAAGAATAGAACAGGTGTTGGCTGTTCCAACTGAGACCGACGGACACGACGATGGCGATATGGAACCCAATGAAGCAACTGTCGCAGCTATTGTCAAAACGTATGTTTCTGATTCCACCTTTGCTTCCTCTCGCGACCAGAGCACGACCCCTCACAACTTCTCTACTTATGCTATCATCGACAGCAAACAACACTTCACCGGCGTCGCACTCTACAGTAAAAATGGCCTGGGCGAGAATCCTGCACTTGCCTTCTGTGGAAAAGGATTTCAATCCAAAGCCAAAAATAAAAGTAATCCGGAGCTGGCAGAAGTGAAAATGCATGTGGTGAAGGATGCACACAGGACGTTTGATGGAATGCCTGATAGAAGTTTGGACTCCAGGCATTTGATGATTAATGGCTATGTATCTAACGGTGAAGGGGATGATGGTTTACATCTTTTTGAGAAGATGAGAGATGTGGGAGTGCAGCCTAATTCACAGACTTTTCTTTATGTTTTGGCTGCATATGCTATTGAAGATACTGTTGACAAGTTGCTAGAAAGGCTTAAAGTTGTGGCCGGTGATGATTTTCTGAGCATGGAGGCACATATCTCACTTGCAATTGCAGGGATTACAGGTGCAGTTGTTGCCGCACTTGCAACCTCCGTTCTCTTCTCCGATCCCCACCGCCTCAATGTGTCCTTTCTGAGGAGCAACTCCAACGAGAATGGTCTGGCAACTGGTGAAGGTTTCATCTCCGAAGTCAAGGTACATCTTGCATCCAGAACAGACCTACACGTGAAGCTATGGAGCACATTTGCAAGCAAACAGGGTTAATCATGGAAGAATGAGAGAAGATGAGGCACGCCTATATTTCCAGCAACTAATTAATGCTGTTGATTTTTGCCGCAGCAGGGGTGTATTTCACAGGGACTTACAGCCTGAAATTCTTCTACTTGATGTATCTGGAAACCTCAAAGTTTCCGATTTCGGTTTAAGCTCACTTTCTCAACAAGTCAGGGATGATGGCTTGCTTCACACCACATGTAGAACTCCAAATTATGTTGCTCCTGAGGTTCTTAATGATAGAGGTTATGATGGAGATTCTACAGATTTGTTGATGTAGGACGGGAGCGGCTAGCCATGATTAAAATTTGAATTTTGAAAACCTTCCTAATTTAAAATGTTGACAATAAGAAAAGTTATAATTGCTTGGTTTGAAACTTGGAGGGAAAGGGGAAAGGGGAAAGGGGAAGGTGATTGAGTGATTTGAAATTTGAATTTCAAATGGGGATGGAAAGGAAAATTATCCCTTTAATTAAGGATGAATTAATGCTCCAAGAGGAGGGGGGGCTTAATTGGAATTAAGTGGATTGGAGAGAGAGGGCAGGGGCCGGCCTAGAGAGAGATAAGAGGGGAATTGTCCATATTCAATGAATGGTCTAGGTTCAACGAATATTGAAATTGGAATTAATTCTAATTCAATTTCAGATTTAATTTGATTGGGAGAGGATTCCTAAATTAGCGTCATTAATTAGGAAAAGGTTTGAATTTCAAAATTATTTGAATTCAAATTTGAATACTTTCCAATCAATAGTAATCTGATTTAGGAAATTTATGAATGGAGGGGCCAAATCAAATCCTATTTGAAATTCAAATAGGTTTGATTTAAATAGCTTTCCTAAAATAAAATAAGATAGATTAGGAAAGAACTTTCAAATTTCAAATAAAAGAAATTAGATTTTAATACTTTTCTTTTGTGATTTGCATCCAATAAGGAAAGGACTAAAGAGTAATTCGAAATTTGGAGGTAAAGGGAGGGGGATTGATTGGGGGCCGGCAGCTTAGGAGTAGGGTTAGGGGTGTAATTGATGGCTAGGATTTAGGTTGAGCTTGGGACCCGACGGCTAGGGGAGGTGGACAACGGATTTTGGATTTTGGATTTTGGAGGGGAGAGGGAGAATCGGCTAGGGGAGAAGGAAGGAGTTAGGGCGGCGGCTAGAAGAAAGAAGAAGTGGAATTAGAGAAGAGGATAAACCACGAGTCTGGATGCTTCCTGCGGCTGGTGGGTAATGCCCTTCCCTCACCTAGGGACTTCAAACCACGAGCCCGGACCCTTCCTGCGACTGGTGGATACTACGCTTCCCTCACATAGGGGTCTCACCAAAGTTCTCCCCAAAGAACAAGAGTGCAAAACTTTTTTTATTAATAATCCATCATTGATCTAATACAAGAGAAATGAACTCTATATATAGGCCTTAAAAGAAACTAAAAGACAACTTTGACCATTGGGCTTACATAAGACAAGACTCTTAAATAAGGGTAAAAATGAGAAATACAAAATTAAATCAAAATATAATTAATAAACTAATATAAAAAAATGGAGTGATCTCGGCCGTCGATCTTCGTCTCTTCCTTTGATTAACATCCACCGTCGAATGTCCGCATCATTCTCTCGGGGTGAAAAAGAGCTCGACTCCGTCGAGTCCACATCCCGGGCAACCATGCTCTGATTCCAAGCTGATGTAGAACGGATATGGGAGAGGGGGTCATTCAAAATTTGAAATTCAAATTAAATAAAAAAAGAGGGGTGGTTAATTAATTCCCATAATTGAATATCCAATTAGAGAATTAATTAAAGGAGGGGAATTGATTGGAGAGGGAATATGGAAAGGGGAGGGACCGGCCAAAGAGGGAGGAGAGAGGGGATGTTCAGGTTCGATGAATGTGGGGAATTGCATTACATCTGAAAATCTGAATTAATTTCAGATTTAAGAAGATTGGGGGAGTTTCTAAATTAGATCAATCCTATTTTAGGATAGAATTTAAATTCAAATTAATTTGAATTTGAAATTCAAAATTTTTCTAAATTTAAGATGATCCCTCAAAGTTTCCGATTTCGGTTTAAGCTCACTTTCTCAACAAGTCAGGGATGATGGCTTGCTTCACACCACATGTAGAACTCCAAATTATGTTGCTCCTGAGGTTCTTAATGATAGAGGCTATGATGGAGATTCTACAGATTTGTTGATGTAGGACGGGAGCGGCTTGCCATGATTAAAATTTGAATTTTGAAAACCTTCCTAATTTAAAATGTTGCCAATAAGAAAAGTTATAATTGCTTGGTTTGAAACTTGGAGGGAAAGGGGAAAGGGGAAAGGGGAAGGAGATTGAGTGATTTGAAATTTGAATTTCAAATGGGGATGGAAAGGAAAATTATCCCTTTAATTAAGGATGGATTAATGCTCCAAGAGGGGGGGGGGGGGATTAATTGGAATTAAGTAAATTGGAGAGAGAGGGGAGGGGCCGGCCTAGAGAGAGATAAGAGGGGAATTGTCCATATTCAATGAATGGTCTAGGTTCAACGAATATTGAAATTGGAATTAATTCTAATTCAATTTCAGATTTGATTTGATTGGGAGAGGATTCCTAAATTAGCATAATTAATTAGGAAATGTTTGAATTTCAAAATTATTTGAATTCAAATTTGAATACTTTCCAATCAATAGTAATCTAATTTAGGAAATTTATGAATGGAGGGGCCAAATCAAATCTTATTTGAAATTCAAATAGGTTTGATTTAAATAGCTTTCCTAAAATAAAACAAGATAGATTAGGAAAGAACTTTCAAATTTCAAATAAAAGAAATTAGATTTTAATACTTTTCTTTTGTGATTTGCATCCAATAAGGAAAGGACTAAAGAGTAATTCAAAATTTGGAGGCAAAGGGAGGGGGATTGATTGGGGGCCGACAGCTTAGGAGTAGGGTTAGGGGTGTAATTGATGGCTAGGATTAAGGTTGAGCTTGGGACCCGACGGCTAGGGGAGGTGGACAATGGATTTTGGAGCGGAGAGGGAGAATCGGCTAGGGGAGACGGAAGGCGTTAGGGCGGCGGCTAGAAGAAAGAAGAAGTGGAATTAGAGAAGAGGATAAACCACGAGTCCGTACGCTTCCTGCGACTGGTGGGTAATGCGCTGCCCTCACCTAAGGACTTCAAACCACGAGCCCGGACCCTTCCTGTGACTGGTGGATACTACGCTTCCCTCACATAGGGGTCTCACCAAAGTTCTCTCCAAAGAGCAAGAGTGCATAAATTTTTTTATTAATAATCCATCATTGATCTAATATAAGAGAAAGGACCTTTATATATAGGCCTTAAAAGAAACTAAAAGACAACTTTGCCCCTTGGGCTTACATAAGACAAGACTCTTAAATAAGGGTAAAAATGAGAAATGCAAAATTAAATCAAAATATAATTAACAAACTAGGATAAAAAAATAGAGTGATCTCGTCCGTCGATTTTCATCTCTTTCTTTGATTAACGTCCACCGTCGGATGTCCGCATCGTTTGTGGTCTTGTGGGGTTATACTGTTTGTATTACTTGCAGGATACTTACCTTTTGATGATGATAATATCATGAATTTGTACAAAAAGATGGGAACTGGAAACTTCACATTCTCTTCCTGGCTTTCTTATGGTGCCAAAAAGGTTGATTTCAAGAATTCTTGATCCTAACCCTATGATGCGGATAACTATTCCCGGAATATTGAAGGATGAATGGTTTAGAAAAGGGTACAAACCCCCTATTTTTTATGAAAAGTATGAAACAAATTTGGATGACATTGATGCTGCTTTCAATGATTCACAAGTATCACATGTGGTGAAGAAAGAAGAACAACCAGCAGCTCTGAATGCGTTTGAACTGATTGCTTTGTTAAAGGGTCTGAATATGGAAAATTTGTTTGATATTGAACATGAATTAAAGAGAGAAACGAGGTTTACATCCAAGTGCTCAGCCAAGGAACTCATTAGTAAGATCGAAGAAGCTTATAGATTGATTACTGAAGAAATGTTGGTAGGAGTGAGGTCTAATGCCCTAGTTTGGGGTGCTTTATTGAGTAGGAGTTATTGTAATGTAGAGATCAGGGAGATAGTTGTAAGGTGTTTGAGGAATGTTGAACCTTCGATCAAATTCATGACTGCGGAAGCAGATGGGGATAAATGGAAATATCTTTTGTCGGCATTTCAAATCTTCGACCCTGGAGGATTGATTATGATGTCCATCTCCTGATGACACACTTCGACGGAGTCGAGCTCTTTTCACGCAAGGGGAGCATGATGTGGAACATATTAGTTAATGCATTCCTTAGGACTAGCTTATCTTAGTTTGTTACAAGTTTGTTATAGGATTCTAGAACATTCTTGATTTCTCTAGGTTTTTACTTGAGTATTATATATAGTGTGATGTAAGAAGAGTTGAGGGATTGATGAATATTATCATTTTGAAGCTTTGAAGCTTGTGTTTATCCTTGTTCTCTTGGATTGGGATTAAATCCTTCAAACAGGTCTGATTCTTCCGACGATTACCACATCACGTGTATTCGTGTACACGTTACAAGATGTGCCGTTAGAGAAGCACATCCTTAATATATAAATGAATTATTTAATTGCTACATAACAAATGCTTTCTTTTTTATATCAAAGCATTCAATTGCTCTTGATGTTATGTTTTTCCAAAATGCTTCCTATTAGCTTATTTCCATCCGATTAATGGATACATGTTCCAAGAATTTCACATCTTTACAGCAATGAACATATATGGGTCTTATCATTTTGGTGTAGGTATTGGTTATCAGTCGGAGCTCAGCCATCAGATCCTGTACAGAGGATCCTCTTCAGAGCAGGTCTTCTGCCCCCACCACCAATGCTTGCAATAGCACGCAAGGGTGGTCCCCGTGATACTCGTCCCATCGATCCAATGACTGGCCGCTTCCTGTCCTTGAAGGATTCTGAGATTGCAGATGAACCAGAAGAAAAGGATGAAGGAGAATTTGGTAAGAGCTGAACTCATTGGGAGAATTCTTTCTTGTCCGAGTTAGTATTTGAATGATAAGGCAATTTCTGGGCCTTTGTAACGACTACTTGATTTCCTATTTCTGGCTGTGTTCTGGTTGCTAGTGCTGAAACATTATGGCGATACCTTTTTTATACTATTTTTTTTGCTTGTTGGCAAGTTCAGTGTTGAAACATAAATTTGATATGAAAAAAATTCGATTTCAAGACTTTGAAAACAACCTGTAAAATATTTCTCAATTAAATAAGCTGGCAACTATATTCTAATAGGAGTTGATGTTGACTTTTTTCTCCTAGACTAAGGAGCAGTCCAGGACTTTTTTTATTTTTATTTTTTGTTCTTTTTCTTGAGAAAAGTTGGGTTCTAGCCAACGTTATTTAGTTGTCTGAAAAAGGAATGCAGTGTAAAATGAATGCAATGTAAAAAGAATAGTTTGAAGTTGTTTGAATAGAATACAAGAATTTATTTTTTTGTTTGGTTTGAAGAAAGTGAATGCAATGTAAAGTGTAAAATGGATGTGATTGGAGTGGCCGGCGGCGGTGGCCTACGGCAATGGTAATGGCAATGGCCAACAGTGGTTAGCGGTAGGTGGTGGCCATGGGCGGATCCACCCTTGGTTTAGGGTGGGCAAATGCCCACCCTAAAAAAAAAAGATTAAGGCATAAGATAGAGAGTTTTGGGATTTTGCCCCTCCTCAAAAATATTTTTTTGTCCCAATATGTCCCCATCTTGCTCGCGTTTGCCCAAAAACAAAGACAAATACTAAAGAAAATCTAAAAATATTCTTACAACAAAAATTTGTAAAGCATACAATTTTTTGCCCTCCCTGAAAATTAAGGTTGGATCCGTCATTGGTGGTGGCGGTGGGCAGCAGCGGTGGGTGGTGGCCAGCAGTAGGGGGTGGCTGGCGGCCGGCGGTGGCTGTCGGCGGTAGTCAAGCAAGTGAGCGACCAGTGTATTATTATTATTATTATTATTATTATTATTATAATTAATTTAATAGAAACTTAAATAATGATTATTTGCCGCATTAGTTGAAATTGCTATAGGCAATTAATTTTATGATTTCTTTAGTAATTTATTATTTCTAAGTTAAATTATTTTAATAAATATATCATTTTAGATGCTTGTACAAAGCATGTAAAATGATTAAGAAAACATTTAAAATTATTAAAAATGAACTTGCCCGACAATAGAAACATCTGCTTGCTTAATGTCACGTAAAGCAGTACAAATCAATTTACAATGCAATTTATTCAATCTGTAAATGGATACATTCTATATATCATATTAGTGGTAAATTGATAAAATTGTACTATAACTTAACCTATTTTCAACTCTTGGAAAAGTACGGTCTGCCAACAAAAATTGATAAATTGGTTATGTTCTGAGATTGTGCATTTTTACTCATTAGAATTTCTATTGCATACAATTGTAGAAAACTATATAATTATGACACAAGCTAAATTATACTTTAACTACTACAATGTGATGAAACATGTACTTATATGATTGAAAAATAACTGCTGAGAGATATAAGGGTCCAGAATTCTTTAAGATTCTATCTGTATCAAGGAATATTTTAGTGCCTATAAGGTATGTTTTGGTGGCTATAAGCTATATTCTGATGCCTACGGATATGTTCTGATACTATAAGTATAAAAGAGAGTCATAAGGGGCCAGAATTCTTTAAAATTCTATCTCGATCTGAGAAAAGAAATGAAAATTATTATGAACTATTATGTGACATAAATTTTAGTTTATTATTTTCTCAATAATGTTATTTAAATAATTGGATAACTACTATGCTTTTATTATATTTCTCAGTACAATGATTTATTATACTGCATTTAACTGCTTTTAAATATTCAACAAAATATTTAATAAGAGAATTTTAAAAATTTAAATTGGTTTATATGGCCTGTTGAGTTGTTGTAGCTCATTATGGTTTTGCTTCTAATGTTCACGATCTAAGAAAGGGAATGAGCTAATTGATTAGCAATTCAGGATGTGATCATAGTTGATAGGTATTTCTTTTGTTGATTTTATATAGTCATGACTAATTTATTATTCAATCTTATAACTTCTTTTTGATAGCCATGTATTATAGTGTAGATTAATTTTGATGAAATAAAAGAAACCTTGTTGATAAGTTTATTTTCAGTACTTAGATATTTTAGTATCTTTGTAGTCTGAAGTTTATTTAAAATAAAATTTGAAAGAGAATCTGAAACATTCCAAATCTAGATTTTGGGAATAGCCTATCATAGCTCAACATGATAGGACCTGTCCTAGTCAAGTTGGGTTGTGACATTTAAATGGCATGACATAATCAACCAAGTCCACATACATTTGTTAGCTCAGGGAGCCATAATCAACTCTTGATAGGGGTGCAGCAGTTAATCTCCTTGAAGCAACTATGCCATTTCTTTGACTGCGCTCTCATGCCATCCTCAATGGAGCACCCAACATTAATCTCCTAAATGCCTAAGGCTAGTCATGACTTATTTGTGTCCTCTGAGTGTACACCTCATGCTCATCTAGGGTATCAAGTGTGTTATAGTGTATGAACACTAATTGCTACAACTTGCTTGATAACTTTGTAATATTTTTGAGTGACTGCTACATCTAGCTTGTATTATCTCCATTCCCACCAATAAAAGGTTATGCGATGCCTCAGTCCATATGAATCAATCTAATTATTTTTTTATAATCCATTAATTATCATAATTATGATAATATGTAATGTGTTGATGAGCTCATTCAAAAACCAAATTTACTTATCAACATCATCTCATTAGAAGACTTAAGTAGAATATCTCATTCGGTTGGCTCGTGGCCTTCATAAATGGAGAGATGACCAACATATATTCCACCTCATATATGCGGCCAACTCATCCTTCCTACTTCCTTTCGATTGAATGATGGATGTGATGAATGTATGCCAATTATTCCATAATGGGATGTGCTTATAGCATAATGCATCCACTACATCGGCTGTCCCCTATCCATCAACTCACCTGAAGTCTTGTCAATGGGTTAAAATATGGGTGGATGGCACACCACCAAACTCTGACATCATTTAGTCACCCAAAGTCTACTCAACATGTTTCTAATATATAAGTGGGGCACGAGCCACCTATAATTCATATCCTTCATGACATACTTGAGATAACCTCACAAAAACATTCTCAATATAAGCTACCATGGTGACCTATTGATAAATTATAACATAGAATGATTACATTATAAATGCATAATTTATATTTACTACTCCTCTTAACTTGGCTGTATCATAGGCCATCAAACTTATCCTTATACATCATTGTGTTTATGGTTGGGACCTTGTCTACCCGGTCCTTAGTCCACCTGGATGCTGTGTAATATTAATTTATAAATATATACAATATACCCTAAATAAAAGAGTGTGTGAAGAGAATACCTATAGCCAAGAGGCTTCCATTCAATGCCCTACAGGAAAGGAATCCATTGTGTCGAGCGATCAATGTGTAATCGCTCCCATGACTAAACTTGAAGGAGGGATAGACTGCTATCTATATGTATCCTGTTGGCTTCATAGAAAAACATAACTTTATGTACAATTGTGCTAGCATGGATCCCCCAATCAACACTTGCTAGAGTTCAAAAGTCTTTTTACAATGATGTTAAATATTTAACAAACTTTATTTGGAGACTTCAGCTAATCTAGATGACTCTCAAGTTAGGGATGCATTCCCCAAACTTGAAGAGGGGATTTAATCAATTATAGATGACTTAAAAGAAAAGAACTGGGGCAATAAAGAAAATCCACATTCGATCTTCATAAGTTCATTATTGAATAAGGATGAGAAAAATGACATGGTCAAGTTGCTTTCAGAGTATAAAGATTACTTTGCTTGGAGTTATGAGGAAATGCTTGACTTATCTCCAGATATAGTAGTCTAGAAACTTGAAATTCAACTTGGTATGATTCCAGTAAAATAAGGACCTTGGCGCATGCAACTTGAAATAAAATAACAAGTTATTATTGAATTCAAGAATATAATCGAACTTATTTTCATCGGAGAAGAAAAAATCTCAACCTGGTTAGTTAACATTATGCGTGTTAAGAAGAAGAGTGGTCAGATTCACATCTGCATCGATTTTAGAGATTTAAATAAAGCCTATCCTAAAGATGCATTTTCATTTGAAAGTTCAATAATTGGCTATGAAATTAATTGAATGTGAAGATGACACACTAGGAGGGGATGGTGAATTGGTAATTTAAAAATTTCTTCAAAAAATCTTCTGAATTAAAAACCAAATTAAAAATTCATGTGGAAGAATTTGAATAAATGAAATAATATAACTTCAAAGAAAGTGCAAATTTTTGTGTTTTAGATTTTTTAGAAAACTAATAATAATATTCTTTTTTTCTAAATTTTTATTTCTTTTAAAAATAAATATGAATCACAATTAGTCACTTTAATCTTCTTTCACAAGTACAACCACAATCAAACTAGAGTGTTAAAAATTAAATTACAAGGAAATAAAAGTGTTGAAAGTAAATGCATAAAATAAAGAGATAAATCAATTTTTAGTGATCTGTGAAAGTTTGAGGTGGTTGTGAGAGCTCAATGAACTAGCCCGAGGTACACCAAGAGGTGTGGGGGGGGGGGGGGGGGGGGGGGGGGGGGGGGCGGGGTAATTGGTAATTTAAAAATTACTCAACAAAAATACTGATATAATAATAATTTTTTTTAGAAAATATTTTTAAAACTAATCTAAAACAAATACTTAAAAATGTGTGGAAGCAATTGAGAATTTAAGATACTCTTTCAAAACATACAAGTTCTTCTTTTTGCAAGCAACAACCTATTCTAATTGCAGTTGATTGTGAATATTAAAATTTATGCAATAAATTCAACTTGTAGATAATAGAAAAATAAAATTGTAGAAAAATAAATGTGAAAAGAAAAAAGCATACCAAAATTTTTTATAGTAGTTTGATCAACCTTGACCTACGTCTATTTGCCAGAGTCTTCCACTCTGGGTATTACACTAAAATAAGTGTCTCTACTTTTGGCCCCACAATAAGGAGGAGAAGCCCTTACAAAAATCCCTTCCACCAACCCTGGTGCGGTGGAGTACCGAAAGCTATGTCACCCTGTTGAAGAAGGCAGAGTACCTCAACTTTTTTTTCTCCCTCCTGGAGAAGGCAGAGTAGCTCAACCCCTTTTTGTCCCTCCTGAATAAGGTAGAGTACCTCAGCTCTTTTTTCTCTCTCCTAGAGAAGGTAGAGAACCACAATTCCTTTTTCTTTCTCCTGGAGAAGGCTGAGAACCACAACTCCTTTTTCTCTCTCCTAGGGAAGGTAGAGAACCTAGAGAACTTGACTTAGAAGCCTCTCTCCCAAGAGAACCTTCAAGGACTCACCAGGCCACAAGAGGAACCAAGGTGTAAGCAAGCCTGGAGCAACTGTGTGATACTTCTCCCTCACGCTCAACCTCATCTTCTTATTTCTCTCTCACCTAAGAGCTGTCAAGAAATCTTCTCTCTCAGAGTACCTTCAACAACCACCAACTCTTCTCTATTATTCTAAGAGATTATTGAAACATTGCCTAAGTGTTGGTCTCCAAAAAATCCTAAAAATTTAAGTTGTCCAGTCTCTGTTCATACAGTACGATATTAGTTTGTAGAGTATGAATAGTTTAAAAAATAGACCCAACCCATGTAGTACGATGAAAAAAGTTGTTTAAATGAATTGCTCAAATTTTGTAAATATATCATACAGTGTGATTGTGAGGTCATCCAGTACGATCTATTCAATTTCTTTGTATTCATACAGTGTAATCCATGGGATAATTAAAAATCATCTTTGTCAATCATTTTACTGTCTTCATCGTACATTACAGTTAATTGATTTCCAATTGGTCGTCCAATACGATGTAAACATCGTACAGTACGATTAGTTCGATAATCATGATTTCATTTGGTACGATATTTAGGACGACTAAATTTTGTCTCTGTCAATCGTACAGTACGATTAAGATCGTACAATACGATATCATAATTTGATTGACAAATTTTGGTGGATAATTTAAGTATGATTTCAAAATATCGTACAACACAATTAGGATCATATAGTATGATTAGTTCAAAAATTATTTTTCAAATTTCTTACTTAATTTATCTGGCAGCTAAGGTTTATAGATTGAAACAAATCATACAGTACGATAGGCATCGTACGGTATGATTAGTTCAATACCATTAATGATTGAATTAGTTGTTAAGACCATTTTTGAATAACTGATCATGCAGTATGATTGTAAATCGTACAACACGATTAGTTAAAAAAATTTATCTTAGATTTTTCTCATTCTGCCTATATGTATGTGCATGGTTACCAATTGCATACACCTTTATGTGGCCAAACTCAAAAAATAGAAAATTATAATAAAGTTAAAATTACAAACTCTTTAACTAGACACCCTATTCTACCCAAGCTTGAGTCTTCAATAGTCTTGAGTGGTGTATATTTTTCTTGAAATATTAGTACACACATACACAATATAATATCCAGTATTTACATTAAGAGAAATAAAAAACTTAATTAATAATATTTGTTATCATCAAAATCACAAGCTAGAGATCCTGGATTGTAACATAAGGGAGGAGAAAAGTTCACACTAGGGGTAGAGGAGTTGAAGGTGTGAAGGTGTGAAATGAAAGTGAAAACCAAGACCCTTCTTATAGGATCTATTAAATCATATAATATGATCAAGAGATCATACTGGATGATTAAATGATTCAAATCCATCCCATCAAGAACAATACACTCAATGATCAAATCATATAGTATGATAAGGTATTATACAATACAATCTTTTAGTTTTTTATCATCCTGAGGAGTCTTTTGTATGACTGTATAACCAAAGGTAATCGTATAGTATGATGAATCATTTGTATAGTATGATCGATAATAATGATCTTATCAAATAGTTAAAATTATAATTATTAAACTGTAAGCATCTTATAATATGTGTATTGTACATTATAATGTATGTGAATCACATAATATAATATAGAGTTTTAGGGATTTCTTATCATGATCAGGAACACTTACACAAAAAAACATGCACATAATATATAACACAATCCATGGAAATAAAAAGTATGACAAAAATCCATAAACATAAATCACAAATGAAACTCATAACATACACGAAACTTAAACAAAACGTACCCCTACCCTAAAGATCTATACACTTAAAATCTATAATCCTCAATCTAGTCCTAAGTGCACTAAATCTCTTGAAATGCAAAAATTTAGTAAAGATGTTAGTAAGGTGATTTTCAGTATCATTAAATTGAGATCCACATCTCCTTTTGATACATAGTCTCTAATGAAGTGATATCTTATGTCTATATGCTTGGTGTATGAATGTTGTATAGGATTTCTAGTGATGCATATTGCACTTATATTATCACACATTATGGGTATCATATGTACCTTTAATTCAAAATAAGTTATTATTTAAGCAATAGGATTTGAGCAACACAACTTCCTACAATAATATATTCTACTTCTATACTGGATAGGGCTATTAAGTTTTATTTTCTACTTGACTAGGTGACTAAGGATTATCTTATAAACTGGCTAGTTTCTAAAGTGCTCTTTCTATCTATCTTACATCCTTCAAAATTTGAATCTGAGTATCCAACCAATTCAAACATCCTAGTATACTAGATACCTAAATTTGGAGTGCCTTTAAGATATCTTAGGATTCTTTTAATTGTGGTCATATGGGATTCCTTAGGGTCAACCTGAAATCTAGCACATTGGTAAACACTAAACATAATGTTAGGCTTACTTATAGTCAAATAATGTAATGAAAATATTATCACTATAGACTTCTTTTGATTGACAAACTTTCCATCTAGATCCTGGTCTAATTGGGTAACTAGGCTAATGGGTATGTTCACACATTTACATCTTTCCATATAAAGTTTTTTATGATTTCCTTTATGGACTTTGTTTAGCTTAGGAAGGTCCCATCTTCTCTTTATTTGACATCAAATCCAAGAAAATCCATCAACTCACCCATCATACTCATTTCAAGCTCACTACTTATAATGGATGAAAATTTTATACATAAATTATCATTAGTGGAACCAAATAGAAGGTCATTTATATAGATCTGCATAATTATTATATCATCTCCATTTATTTTAATAAATAGAGTAGTATCTATCATCCCCTTAACAAAATACTTCTCTAAGATAAAGGTACTAAGCCTATCATACTATGACCTAGGTGTCTATTTCAATTTGTAAAGCATTTTTTGAGTTTGTACACATGATTAGGAAATGTTGAACTCTTAAATCTTGTGGTCTGCTCTACTAAAATATCCATACTCTTATATCATCTTCTTTTTTAATCCTATTAAAAATGCCTCTTAAATATCCATCTGGTAAATTACAAATCCTTTAAAGTAAGTAAATGCCAAAAGTACCCAAATGGCCTCTAACATAGCAATCAAAGTAAATGTTCCTAAAATCTATCCCCTTCAATTTATTATAGCTCTTTGCAACCAACCTAGCCTTATTCCTTACAACAAATCCAGAGTCATTAAGTTTTTTTTTCTTGAATACCCATTTTATTTATATAATACTCTAATCAATTAGCCTAGCCACTAAATCCAACATATCATTTTATACAAATTTATTCAGCTCCTCCTATATCTCTATAATCTAGTATTCATCTTTCATGGCTTGCTCTACACTTGTGGGCTCTACTATGGAAATAAAGGTAGTGTGGCTAACTTCTTTTCTAAGTGCATGTCTAGTCCTAACTCTTACAAATGGGTCTCTTATTGATTAGCTCCTTAGGTTGGATGGATGTATATTTCCACTCACTAGGGAAGGGACCTTGAGTCTCTTCTCTATTTTTAAACCTATATTCCCAATTCCCATAATGATGTCACCTTCTTTTTCGTCTTCTCTTGGTGGAGTATCTCAATAGAACTCATTAAATACTACATGGGCTGACTCTTCTACTACTAGTATTCTTTTGTTAAAGGCTATATAGGTTTTTTATACTACTGAGTATCTCAAAAATAAATCCTCACCAGCCTTTGCATCATTTTTTTTTCAAAATAGATTTTTTTTTTTAATTCAATAGATAACATTTACATTTAAAGACATGTTAATGGGAATGATTTGGCATTCTACCATTCAAAAGCTGATAGGGGGTCTTATTCAATTTAGATATGATATTCACCAGATTTAAGACATAACAAGCTATATTTACTATCTTAGCCTATAAGTGTTTGGGCAATATATCTTTATTTAACATAGCTTTAGCATGAAAGTTCAAGGATGGGTTGTGAACCACTTGAACTACCCAAGGATAACCAAGAGTGTGTGTGTGTTTTTTTGGGGGGGGGGGGGGTGAATTGGTGTTTTAAAATTCTTCTCTCAATGATTCTCTTTTGAAACTTTAAACCAATTACACAAACTTAAGTGAAAGAAAATAATGAAATAAATATTTTTGCTCTTTTATAAAAAAAACATGGAGATATATTTTCTTTTTATTTTATTTTTTAGATTTTTATTTTCTTTTTTGAACAATCCAGACCAATCTCAACAATTCCAACACAGATTTGTAAGAAAAGTAAAACATGCAAGAAATTAATATGCAGAAAAATAAAATGCTGAAAGAAAAGTAGATCAAGCACACTGGAAAATTTTTAATGGTTTGGTCAAAACTTCACCTTCATACGCTCCCCAGAGTTCTCTTTGGGTATTGCACTAAACCTTTAGTGACTCTACTTTCGCCCCTTCAGCAAGGTGGAGAAGCCCTTACAAAATCTCTTCCATCAACCCGATGTGACTGAGTACCAAAATCCTTTTCACCCTTCTTGTGAGATAGGGAACTGGGAATCCCTTTCACCCTCCTAGTGAAGTAGAGTGCTAACAATCTTCAGGCTTAAAGAGTTTCTCCTTGGAGCTTTCCTCTAGGTTAATGAAGTCTTATGGAGTACTACGTGAAATCACTATTCATACTACTTCTCCCTCACACAGAACTTCACCCTCTCCTTCTCCAATCTTTAAGATCTCTTAAAACACTCACAAAGAAACTCTCTCTAAAAATTTTCCAGTAGCCAAAGACTCTTTCAAAGTCTAATGAGAGAGCTTAAATACAAGTTTTCCAAAAACCCTAATTTTTAAGTTATCCGACTCTATTTATATAGGTCAGTCTACAAATTATATAATAGATTAACACACTCTAGTACAATCAGTCAGGAACCCTAAATTGATCGTACAGTATGAATTATTAATTGTATAGTACCATTAGTATATTTTACTTAAGTTCATGCAAGATGATCTCTGGGATGATAAAAAATCATCTCTATCGATCATCCAGTATGATTAGTATCGTATTGTATGAATAGTTCATCCAGGAAGATTAATGGGATGATAAAATATTATCTCTATCGATCATCCAATATGATCACGATCGACACCAAAATTTAAATCTTGATTTGATTGATTAATCACAGAGACTAATTTAGGCACGATTTCAAATATTGTACAGTATGAATGGGTTCGCACAGTATGATTAGTTCAAAATTAAAATTTCAAATTACTTGCCTAAATCTGATTGGTGGTTAGGGATTAGTTTTAAATTGATCATCCTATATGATCTAGTTCATATAGTATAATTAGTTCAGAAAGATTAATCATTTAATTAGCTATTTTAATTAATTTTTTGATAAACTAATTGTATAGTACAAACTTCAAATAATTTGAACTTTATATTTCACTTCCCCACGTGTATTTGCACGGTTACTAAGCTAGCATAAACCTTTATAAGACTTTTGACTCAAGAAATAAAAAATAAATAAATAAAAATACACTCTGATATGCATTAAACCTATTCTATCCAATCTTAAGTCTTGATCCTTTGTTGCACTGTATATGATGTACCTGAAATATTAATGTGCATAAGATAAATATGCAATAATGATACTAAGAGAAATAAAGTAAAATTCAATAAGATTTGTTATCATCAAAATCATAACCTCGGTATCCTAGATTGTAACAATATCCCCCTTTTGCTGATGATAAATATTTTTGGTTAAATTTTTAACTTTATTTTACTTTCTCCTAATCTCCCCCTTACTAAATGAAATATTTTCTTAAAAAAACTAGGAGAGAATATATTTATATTTTTTATTTATTTATTTTATTTTTAAGAAACACTAGGCAAAAGTAATAAACATTAAATAACAAAAAATAAATTGAACTAAGTTAAAATAACCAAGTACTACCAACATCCTACTCCCCCTTTTGACATCACCAAAATGGAGAGAGAACCAACTAAAAAGAAAAAAAAAATGAAACATGAATTATATAAATTAAAATAATAAGAGAAAGCTATAACATAACATCCTAGAAGTAGTAAGGATCCTAATCAGGTGGTGGTGGTGGTTGGAAGTCCTGGTGAATAATAGAAAATTTGTTAATGAACCAAGCTCTATCTGTGTCATGCTATAGTTTCATTTGCATGTGTTACTATTGGAGCTAGTCGTGCTGTTGCTGGATTCGCTCCCACTACTGATTACACTCCTAAAAGTTTGTAGTCAACCACTCACCTAGGTGATGGAAACTCTTTACCATTATATTATAGAGCTAGGATTGGTGTGCAGGAGCTGGTGTTGGAAGGTCTTCTCTTTGCTCATCAAACTTGTGCTTCTCTTCCTCTATATGCTCATCCCCTCATTATCTATAAAAGAGGATGTGGAAGGAATTACCAGTATAGAAGATGGAAAAGATGTCTACTGGGTTGGGATACACCAACTTGTATTTGGTGTTTAGGATAAAGGAAACTAGGTGTCCTAAAGATATATTTTGCTTATGTCAGGTTCCCTATCGTCTAATAGAGGCGAGGTTTTAGAAATATCCAATAATCATATGAGTAGCATCAAAAGGTGTGTCAGACATAATAAGGTATGTGATGACTGACAGGAGTGGGGTAATATTGATTCTATCTCCAGCCTTAGGTAAAATGAAAGTATAAAAGACATGCTATATGATACAGGTATTTTAACTAAGTGAATGGATAAGAGTAAGATTGACAGTGGTATAGTCATAATCAGCCCCCAGGTGGACTGGTTGAGTGGCTTGACACCTTCATTAGATAGGTGGATAATATTAGCAAGATATTGGGAAGTGATTTTTATGGGATGCTTACATACATAGAATTGCATAGTGTTATAGTCTGCATTGACTCTTAAACTCACAAAAACTCATATAAACGCTCAGAGTTAAAGGGAAAGCTCAGAGTCAAAAGGAATTGAAGAGTGGTGTTTACGAAGAGATATAGAACTTGATAATTTAAAAGGTGTTGGTCTAAGATGCATGAGGGAATGATGTGTACTAACTTATTTCTATGATAGTTGCCTTATCATCGATAGTGGGGAGCCTATCATTTACAAGTCTATGAGAAGAACTGCCCACTATCACTTAGGATCTCTTTCCACCAATAATTTAGGAATGCTAAGGATTAGAATAGAATAAGAAATGTAGTTGGTGTGGTTTAAAATCCTTAGCCCTTCCCTTCCTTTTAAAGCCTTTAATTGATCATACAATATGTTGTGGATCGTAGTAGATGATCAGAAGAATTTAAATCATCCTGGCTGATTTGTCAAAAAAGTGATCAAATCGTATAGTATTATAAGAATCATTTTAGATGATCTTCTTTAAAGTGTTCGTCTTGAGGAGTCATCTATTATGACCTTTGACCAAAAGATTCATACAGTTCCAATGGGTGTTCATACATTATGAATACATATTTAATTTCATATAAGTTGATCTAGGAAAAATGTCCAAAGCCTCTCATACCATGCCTTAGGTGCTTGTTTCAAACCATCTAAAGCTTTATTTAATTTGTAGGCATGGTTGGGAAATGAAAATTTTTAAAGCCCAGGGGGTTTTCTATATAAATATCTTCTTTAATCATCCCATTAAGAAGGGCACTCTTCATATCCATCTAATACAATTTGAATCTTCCAAAATATGCAAATGCCAATTTGGCTCTAATAGCTTTTAATCTAGCTATAGGGAAAAAGTCTTCTAAAAGTCAATACATTCTTTTTGATTATACCCCTTAGCCACTAATCTAGCCTTATTCCTTATTATTGGTCTAGTGTCCAGTCCTATGAATCTAACCCACATAAATTTTGAATACTCATCCACAATCACATATCAAAAACTTTTTTCACCTAAGTTGGCTGTACTAACGGGACCAAATAAATCCATATGTAGAATTTTTAGAGGTCTAGTAAGATACAAACCAAGGAGAAACACCAAAGGAGCCAATTAAATTACCCATTGGGCCAATTATGATGTCACAAGATAAAAGACTCAAGGAACCTCTTCATGGGCTGATTCTAGATGTTTGCACTTAAGAGTATTCATTGAAGCCTATTAGTAAATGCCCACTTGTGCCATATAAGAACATCAATGTGATCTAAGTTTTAGAGAATTCTAGTCAAATAGTCAAATCTAACTTTTAGCAATTAATGGGTGTGTATTTAAGTTCAAAGCTTTGAAACTTTCACCATTTAAGTGTAAAGCCTTAAAAAGGGATGATTTTGGAACTATCTTAGAATTTAAGTGCAAGCTTTGGAAAACAAAGGTTGATTTTGGAACTATAATAAGTTTGTTAATACTTATTATTATCCAATTTTCAGATTTATATCTATCCTATTTAGATAGGCGTGATAAGAGGGCATTTTATGCTTGTAACTTTTAAAATTCTAGATTTTAATGCTTGTGACTTTTCAAATTCTGAAGACTTGTAATTTTAGCCTATAAATAGACAACTAGTTATGAGAAATATATCTTTGGATGGTTTTTTATGAGAAGAACTCTTTGATTCTTTTGATTTTAAACTTATTAGAATTATCTATGGCATTCTTCCTTGACTTATCAATCAATCATTTCATAGTTGATTATGGCATCTTCATACGAAGGTTCTTTCCACTTCATAGGAAATGAGTCACAGTTCCATCTCTCAAGCTTGTCTTAAAAATTGTTAGATTAGCAGCCATAGAATTCTCTGACTATGCTCTTATTTGGTGGGATTAATTGGTGTTGAATAGGCATCAAAATCAAGAGCATCCAGTTGAAGCATGGGAGGATATGAAGGAAGTCATGAGGAAGTGATTTGTGCCAAGCCATTATTATCATGAATTATATAAAAGATTACAAGGGCATAGGTAAGGACATTGAAGTGTAGAGGAGTATTATCAAGAGATAGAAAAGGCCATAATTTGAGCTAATGTGGAAGAAGATTCAGAGGCAACCATGGCAAGGTTTTTGCAAGGGTTGAACCAAGATATCCATGATCGAGTGGTGTTGGCCTCATTTTTTTATGAAGTCATAAGGAACTATCCAAAGTTCTATCCATTGATCTAATGATTGATAATTATCATGGTGTCAACCATCTAGACTTCAATCCAAGATTCAATCTAGACTATAAGTTAGGATCCAGGCAACTTCAATCTAAAATTTAATCAATCCAGATTTCAATTAATTCAAACTTTAGCAATCCATATTTTAATCAATTCAAACATCAATCCAAGCTTCAATCCAGAATTCAATTACACTTCAAATTAACCCTCAATCCACCTTCAATCCAACCTCTAATCAAGTTTCAATCCTATCCAATCATTAAAAATCATTCAATTGATTGTGATTAATATGGATAGTTCAAATTCAATCAATCAAATCCAAAATTTAGCTCAAATGCAGAATTTCAGACCAAAACCTAGGGCTAAGGACCCTTGTCCTTAAACTCTTTATGGGTGATTTTTTAATCACTTCTAAACCCAATCAAATGACTCCCAATTCATGATATATCAATGTCATACTGATTAAGCATGTCCTTAGGGTCAACCCTCCAAATTTGAACCCAATCTGAGACTTCTAGCCTCAGAAATTAAATTGAATTCCAAAGGCTACAAAACCATCAAATATTTATAACCTATGCCACTATACCTACCACTTGGTAGAATTTGACTTTGGAACCTTCCCCATGACCATTGATCATGTCTATAGCTTTTTTTATGACATGTTGACGATTAAACAACATTTTGGTGGACCCATTTTGACCCTCAATTGACCAGGGGTCAAAATGACAAAAATGCCCCTTAAGGGCAAAATTAAAGTTTCATTCAACCAACATCAACATGACCTAGTCAATTCAAACACTGAAACCTCCTATAATGCATCCTAAATATTATTAGGAGTGTATTAGACTCAAACTCAGGTCTTGGTCTAACTTGGTTGACCAAGTCAACCCTGGTTGACCAAATGTCACCTTAAGGGTCCAAATGATCATTTCAATCCAAATGACCATTTCAGTCCTTGAGACCACATCCATTGGTCTCCAATAATCAAACTAAATTTATTCTGGTTTAACCTAGTTGATCAAGTTAACCATGGTTGGCCAAGTGAGTCGTGGTTGTCTAGATCAACCATTAAGCCTTATTCACACTCAATCAAGCCTCAAATTCATTCAAACTTCACTAAAGTCCCTTGATGACCTTTCCCAGTGATCTGAGCCTAACCGATCACCTTGGCCTAGTCATCAATTGATTTGGTCAACAAGACCTATGTCTAGTCAAACCAAGTCAACATAGGGCCAATTCATGGTCTCCATCTAAATCAAAACTATTAAACTTTATCAAACTTTCAAAATTAATCCATTGCATGCCTTAAACCTCTCCAAACCCACCATTAGTCAAATCTTGATGAGTTTTACCAAGTCAACACATTAACTTTGGTTAAACTCTCATATTTTTTATTAAACTATTCCATGCATTCAATCAAAACCTATTAAGCCCCTGATCATATTCCATTCCATAATTTAAATGTATTCAACTTCAGTACAAGTCAAATCTTAGGGAATTTGACCAAAGTCAATTCATAAATTTGGTCAAACTCCCATATCTTTAGTTAAATCTCCTTGCCTTTTTAATTAAGTCCTTGAAACTCCACTCAATTCGCTCCCCACACTCTCTATCTGCCACCTTATCACCCCTTGACTGTTTGACTACTCAACTTAGTTAATAAATGGCTAAAGAGTGGTCAAGTGGTCAAATCACCTAGCTCATGCTAATCCTGTCATTCCGAACAACTCTAGAAATCTTAAATAACTTCTAGAAGCTTCCTAAGTCACCTTTGTTGCAAATTTGGTTTTGATGATGACAAACATGTTTCCAGTGTGTTTTACTTGGCTAATCTGTTTCAGGCACAAAAGACCATGAGCCACTCAAGCCAAGTCAAGATCGGGTCCAAGTGTGTCCAATGTACTATTTTTTATTTTATTGAGTCAATTGTAATGTAACTGATCCCCTAGCTAAGTAACCTTGCACACACACACTCAGGGGGAGAGCTTGAGTGAATTAGAGTTTCTGTTCAGTTTTTGTTCAGATCATCTTGGACGATATTCACATCATCCTGGACGATCAGGTAAAAATAGAAACCCTAATTAGGGTGACTAAGTTAAGAGGGTATGATTAAGAAGATCGTCCTGGACGATCTTTGGATCGTACGGAACGATATGCTCAAATCAAAAATTCTCAGCCGCCAGATCAAGTTAGGCAAGTTTTTATTTTTAGTTATTTGGTCTGATCATCCTGGACGATACGTGTATCGTCCTAGATGATTCAGTACAATCATGCCTAATTTAATCTGGTAATTAAGGAAAGCAATTTATTTTTGATTGATACGATCATATCGTCCTGGACGATCGCAGGATCGTCCCCGACGATCATGATCGTCTAGTGCATTTCAGCTGTACGACCCGAACTGTGTTCAGGATGATTTGGGCACTTTTTGAACTAATCGTACAGGACGATATCCCTATCATCCTGGACGATTAAGTCATTTTTTGGTCGTCCAGCACAGATTTCTCTGGACGACCTGAACTGTCTTCTGGACGATATTCCTCGATTTGCACTAATCGTCCCGGATGATCGCAGGATCGTACGGGACGATATGAACAATTTTTTCTACTATTCATCTAGAAGAGCCAGATCATCCAGGCTAAAATAGCTGAATTTGAATTGATCATAGAGGACGATCTATCGATCGTCCTGGACGATCTTGGCCGACCAGTTGAGATTTAGGGCAAATTTTAAGCCCTCCTATAAAAGAACTTTTTCTTGAAATAAGAAAAATCTTTTGCCACCTTCCTTCCCTGAGAAACCCTAGAGAGAGAGAGAGTTGGGAGAGAGAGAGAAGATCTTGTGAGGGGGAGTTAGTGTGGGATTTACTAAGGTTGCTCCAAGCACGGATCAGAGTCGTCTTCTCCGCTCGTCTTCTTTCGTCTAGTCGGTGTTCGTCGTGGGAGGATCGTTCGCAAGAAGATCCAGGGTTCTCTGCCCGCTTCAGGTGGAAGCAAAAGGAGTTCGAAGGTTCTCTGCCTGCTTCAGGAGGAAGCAAAAGGAGGTCAGGTTCTCTGCCTCACCGTGTGGTGAAAAGGAGGTGTTTGTACAGGCTTCTCCGCCTTGCTGTGGGAGCAAAAGGAGAGACACTTTTTGTTTAGTGCAATACCCGGAGGGGAGGCTCCGGGGAGTCAACGTAGGTCAAGTTGACCGAACCACTATAAAATCTGGTTTGCTTTTCTGAATCAGTTTTGCACTTTACTTTTTCGATATTAACTGCTTGGGTGAATATCTGTGATTATTCTTTTCGTTCTTGTTTACTTGTTTCCGCTACTAAGTATCGAAAAGATTTTCATTGTTATCGTGAAATTTTTAAATAACCAATTCACCCCCCCTCTTGGTTAGCCTCGGGACTAGTTCACTAGGGCTTAACATCCCTATCGAACTTTCAAGTGGTATCAAAGCGGGATTCAAAATTTAGGTTTAAAATTTTTTGAATTTGATCCATGGCTAACTGTAACAATCGTAATACTGCTGAAGGCTATTCCATTACAACACCACCGTTGTTTGACAATATTCCTTTTAATTTTTGGAAAACACGCATGTCTACTTTTCTGTAATCTATTGATTATCGCATATGGATGTTAGTTAAGGACGGATACGAACCACCTTTTAGATTGATTAACAATGTGAAAACTGAATTGCCTTTTGCTGATTGGACGTTTGATGATCGTGATTTAGCACAGTTAAATGCAAAATGCTTGAACTGTTTCTTTTGTGCTTTAAAATCTGAAGACTATATGCGTGTTTCTACTTGTACAATGAGAAAGGAAATTTGGGATAGATTATGTATAACATACGAAGGTACAACTGAAGTCAAACAGTCTAGGTTAAACATCTTGTTACATGATTATGAACTTTTTTGCATGAAACATAGTGAGACTATTTCAGAAATGTACACAAGGTTCACTCAGATTGTTACCTCTTTGCATGCTTTAGGTAGAGAACTTACTAACTACGAAAGAGTGAATAAAATTCTTAGATGTTTGCCTGCTTCTTATGATGCTAAGATTACTGCTATCACTGAATCTAAAGATTTAAATACTTACTCTATTGACAGCTTACTTGGATCACTCATTGCTTACGAGCAAGGGGTGAACCAAAGGCAACTTGATGCAGGTGAACGCAAGAAAGAGAAGACAGTGACACTAAAGGCCAAAGATTCAGATGCTAGCACTTCCGGGTCTGATAGCGATGATGTTGCCTTAATCACAAGGTAATTCAAAAGCTTTCTAAGGAAGAAACATAAGAACTATCAGAAGTGGAACAAGGGTAAGTCCAGTAAAAATTTTAAGGGTTCATCTGAATCTGTTTGTTTTGAATGCAAGAAGCCTGGACATATTAATGCTGATTGTCCTACACTTAAAGCTCACCCAAGCAAGGAGAAGGGTGAGGAGAAACCAAAGTTTAAAAAGGACAAGAAGCGGATTCAGAAGGCGTTCTGGGCAGACTCTGCATTCGACTCTTCTGAGACTGAAGCTGAAGAGGAGGAAACAAACTTGTGTCTGATGGCTGATGATCACCCTGGTCAGTTGAACCAGGAAGAGGTATGTGAGCTTACTTACGATCAATTATTTGAAGTTTCTAAAAAAATTCATACATCGTATAGGAAGCTTAAGAAAACTCATGCTAGTCTGAAATTAGATTATTTGACTTTGCAAAAAGAGCATGATTCTGTAGTTAAAGATCATTCCACACTTGATTCCAATCACATGTCCTTGCTTGATGAATTCAATGATTTGAACAAAAAATATTCTGATTTAACTGTTGAATATGATTTGTTAAAAACATCGCATGTTGAATTAGAAGTTGCTTTTAAGAAAGTGAATGATATGGCATGTGAGTTAGAAAGTAATGAAAGTGCAAGAACTTTTGAAATTGCAAGTTTAAATAAACATATTGAGTTCTTGAAAGTGAAAATCAGTGCTTTTGAAAAGAACAAAACACCGCCTACTTTTGAACAGTTTTATGCACCGCCACCTTTTGAAAAATCTGTTGCAAGTTCATCAAAGCATGTTTCATATACATCTAGGAAGAGGTATTATCACCACGTAGATTAGTTAACCCTTTTCCTGGTTTTAGATGTTTTTCATGTGGCATGTTATGACATATTTTCCACACCTGCACTGTTCACTGTAGTACACATTGGGTGTGGAAACCCAAACTGCCTGTTTCACAGCACAGCACGCATGCATTACATTCTTCTTTTCATAAGAAGGAACCAAAACTTGTTTGGGTTCCTAAGACTGACGTTTGATATTTTTATAGGGGTGCTCTCATACAAGACCTCGTGAGAGCATGTGGTACCTGGACAGCGGATGTTCTAGACATATGACTGGAGATGCAAATCAGTTCATTTCGCTGGAGGCAAGGTGACACTTGGAGATAACACCACTAGGAAGGTGGTAGACTCAGGTATAATTGATGATTCAAAGAATTTTATGATTGATAATATTTTGCTTGTAGATGGACTGAAACACAACTTGCTGAGCATCAGTCAACTCTATGACAAGGGATACAACATCAAATTCCTGCCCACTGGCTGCATTTTAAGCTTAAATGATGAAGTTGTTTTGCAGGGGAAAAGGATCAACAACATCTACAAGCTGGATGTAAGTTGCATTAAATCTGATAATTCAATTTGCTTAAAAACTGCTGCTGATGAGTCTTGGTTATGGCATAGGAGATTGTGTCATGCCAGTATGAAAACCCTTAGGAGAGTCACCCAAAAGGACTCAGTTAGAGGTGTGCCCAAGCTTAAGTTCACTAAGGATCACCTGTGTGATGCCTGTCAGTTGGGGAAGCAAGTCCAATCCTCTTTTCACTCTGTTAAGGACATTAGCACCTCCAGACCTTTAGAAGTTCTTCACATGGACCTCATTGGACCCATTAGCACTGCCAGCTTAGGGGGGAGAGTCTATGGGTTTGTGATTGTAGATGATTATTCGAGGTTCACTTGGGTTAAGTTTTTGTCACATAAATCTGAGTCATTTGATGAGTTTAGATCTTTCTCTACTTGGATTTAGAAGAAGTTAGGATGTGAGATTATTACCATCCATAGTGATCACGGAGGGGAGTTTGAAAATGAAAGATTTGGAAGTTTTTGTGAGGATCATGGGATTAGGCATAATTTTTCAGCTCCTAGGACCCCTCAGCAGAACGGGGTAGCTGAAAGGAAGAATAGGACATTAGTGGAAGCCGCTAGAGCCATGCTTGTCGAGTATTCACTTCAAAAATACTTTTGGGCTGAAGCGGTGAACACTGCCTGTTATGTGCTGAATAGGGTGAATGTGAGAGTCAAACTGAACAAGACACCTTATGAGATCATTAAGGGTAGAACTCCAAATCTGTCCCACCTCCATGTCTTTGGCTGTAAGGTTTTCATTCTGAACAACGGGAAATCACCCTTAGGAAAATTTGACCCCAAATCTGATGAAGGAGTGTTCTTAGGATATTCAAGTGTGGGGAAATCCTTTAGGGTGTTCAATAGGAGGACTTTGGTGGTGGAAGAAACCACCCATGTAGTGTTTGATGAATCTGATCCTAAGGAGTCTAGATCTGAAGTAGAAGATGAAGAGATTGTTGAGGTTACCCAAGGAGTTGGAAATACAAATTTGGAGGAAAGGGTAGAACCTCAAACCACGTTGCCTAGAGATTGGAGATATTCTTTGAGTCATCCTAAAGAACTGATCTTAGGAGACCCTTATGAAGGTGTTAGGACTAAGCATGGACTTAGGAAGGAAGTAAACCATTCTGCCTTTATCTCAATGACTGAACCCACCAACATCAATCAAGCCTTGTCGGATGAGTTTTGGATTTTAGCTATGCAGGAAGAATTGAATCAATTTGTAAGGAATGATGTTTGGGAGTTAGTAGAAAGACCTAAAAATCAAAGTATTATGGGAACCAAGTGGGTCTTTAAGAATAAGATGAATGATTCTGGTGTGGTGGTGAGAAATAAGGCAAGATTGAAGGCTAAGGGGTATAATCAGATAGAAGGGATTGATTTTGAGGAGACTTTTGCCCCTGTAGCTAGATTGGAAGCCATTAGAGTGCTACTAGCCTTTGCCTGTTATAAGGAATTTAAGCTATTTCAAATGGATGTCAAGAGTGCCTTTTTAAATGGGGTAATTAAAGAAGATGTTTTTGTAGAACAACCCCCAGGTTTTGAGAATTCCCAATATCCAAATCATGTCTATAAATTAAAAAAGGCCTTATATGGATTGAAACAGGCACCCAGAGCTTGGTATGAGAGGCTTAGCACATTCCTGTTAGAAAGAGAGTTTGTTAAGGGGAGCGTAGACACCACCCTTTTTCTGAGGAGATTAGGGGATGACTTACTTATTGTCCAGATCTATGTTGATGATATAATTTTTGGATCTTCTGATAAATATTTATGTGAAGAGTTTTCTAAAACAATGAGTAAGGAGTTTGAGATGAGTATGATGAGAGAATTGTCCTACTTTTTGGGGTTTAGCATAAGGCAAACGGATGATGGAACCTTTCTCAATCAATCAAAATACACTAAGGATATTTTGAAGAAATATGAAATGGACAAAGCCAAGCCAATCAATACTCCCATGCCCTCCTCAGTTTAGTTAGATAAGGATTTAAATGGAAAATCTGTTGTTCAGAAGAAGTATAGAGGGATAATAGGTTCACTACTTTACCTGACTGCTAGTCGACCTGATATCATGTTTAGTGTCTGTCTTTGTGCTAGGTTTCAGGCTGATCCTAAAGAGTCCCACCTGACTGCTGTTAAGAGAATTCTTAGATATCTTTTAGGGACCCCAAACCTAGGAATTTGGTACCCTAGGCACAACACCTCTTTTGAGATCATTGGATATTCTGATTCTGACTTTGCGGGGTGTAGGGTGGATAGAAAGAGCACTTCTGGGACTTGTCAATTCATAGGACAGTCGTTAGTCTCCTGGTCCAGTAGAAAACAAAACTCAGTTGCACTTTCCACTGCCGAAGCTGAGTACATTGCCTTAGGGAGTTGTGTGGCCCAAGTTCTTTGGTTGAAGCAACAAGTTTTGGATTTAGGGGTACCTGTTGGCACAATTTCTGTTCTGTGTGATAATACTAGTGCCATCTGTATCTCTAAGAATCCAATCCAATATTCTAGGACCAAACACATTGATATAAGGCATCACTTCATTAGGGACCATGTTACAAAAGGGGACATTGAGCTACATTATGTAGCAATTGAAAATCAGCTGGCTGACATATTCACTAAATCACTGGCCTTTGACTCATTCAGCATTTTGAGAACCAGATTAGGAGTGATTGATATAAATGCTTGATTCTGATGCCTGCTGATTTCTGATTGTTCGGATTGGTATTCTGTTTTTTGTTAGTTAGTTTTTGTTTTTATTATTTGCTTTCAGTTGATTTTATTTTCTCTGCTGATTTCTGTTTTAACCTTATTGTTAGTTTGATTTGAGTATTTACTTTGCTGTGATTGTCTACCTATTTTTATTCACTGGTTCATATCTTGCACTTACTGTTTTATGCTTTTCAAAATCTGATCACCGCTCACTACTTCTGATAATCTGAATTTTTGACTGGGAGTTTTTACCTTGTTTTGGTTTGGAAGCTGGTAAGTAGTGATTGATTCCACTGAATCTATTAAAGGGAAGAAACATTGATGATTGTTTCTCTTCCTCTAACTCCGTTACTGGTGTATAGTTTCTTTTGGATAAAAATTCTCTTCAAAATTAAAATGTTAGTTGTTGAAGTAGAGATTATTTTATCTTCCTACAGTAATCTGCCTCATATCAATAGTATTTTTCAAAGTCTTGAGTCATTAGTTTGATTTTCTAAACCAAGTGATTGCATTTATCATATGCTGTATGGCTTTTGTTTTGTGAATCATTCTTCCTTACTGTGGAGAGTCATCTCCTATGTCTGGAAGATAATCTCACAGCTGAGACTCTTTAATGATTATGAAAAGGAGAAAGCTTATAAAAGATACGCAGTGCACCAGATAATTTGAAAGAGAGGCATAAAATGAGCCCAAAACTGAAAAGATGCGAAATTGCCAAATTGGATACACAAAGTGTATCAAAAATCAAAAGATGCGCAAGCGCCAACCAATTTAAAAAAGAGGCACAAAATGAGCCCAAACCAAGCTTTCTTCCCTTTCAGATTGTTAAATGTCTTAGAAAAATTCGTGCGCCACTTAATATTTTCAAAAGCTTGAGTTTGAAAATCCTGATTTCTGATTTTTTACTTTGTAACACTATTATATCAGATATTTTTCTGGAACGAGGCTTGAAAGGATCTCTTTTCAAATCTAATATCTTTTCTTCTGAATCAGATTTTTGTTTTGAAAGAGGTTTGCATCGATAAGGTGCCCGGGGTCGGAGTTACGAAAGTTGATTTTTCCAATCTTTTTTGGATTTCAGCACTGTCAATCGTCCTGTTATTGGTTTTTGAATCTAAAATCAAGGAAAAATTCTGATTTACTCGAGCAGCTTGATCAAAAAAAAAACATTGCTTTTATGTGTTTTTGCTGTAAGATTTATTCATTTTTATTTTATTTTGATTTCATTATCGTGTTTTTGGGATCCTGATCGATCATCTTCATCCTTCATCTTTTTCTGTTTTCTTCACATCGTCCTGGACGATCCCCTTCGACCTGAACAATTCAAACATCATCCTGGACGATTCGTTCAAAATCATCCCCACACTGCTCCTGCTGCTAAAAAATCCCAATTATTGGTGATCATCCTGGATGATCCTTACATCGTCCTGGACGATATGATCCATATCTTCCTGATCTGATCAAACGGCTGACATTGCACCAATTATTATCCATCGTCCTGGACGATCCACCTCATCGTCCCGGATTATCCACGGTTCAGCTGCTGGACGATTGGAATTCGGCCTGTCCGACATATTTATTGCATATCGTCCCGGACAATCCACCTAATCGTCCTAGACGATACTTTTCATCAACGGTCGTCCAGCCTGACTCTTCGGGACGATCGCCTGTGTCTAATCGTCCTGGACGATCGGACCGCCTTTTTGACCAATCGTCCAGGACGTCATAAATGACCATATCGTCCCGGACGATGTCACGATCGTACGGGACGATCAGGCCATTTTCTATATAAACAGCAGTTTCCTTCAGGTTTTTCACACTCCTTCCACCCTCCTTCTAGTTCCCTACACTCTTGATTCCTCATGGCTGGTGGCAAACGTTCCCGTCAAAAGGGTGCCAGTTCCTCCCGGGGACCTGTCGATCCTCGCTTCCCGAATGCCGCCGATCAGGCTGCTTTCGAATGCTATCATAACGTGGGGATCACACACTCTAAAATTGTAAATCCCCGCACTGTCACTTATCCCATTCTAGATCTGTTCGCACACACCTCCCTCACCTTCATTCTGACCTTAGCCTTTCCCTTTAATCTTGAACTCCTTCAAATCTTCTTTGCCAACTTACGCATTTCTGCGGACTATTCCACTCTTCGATCATACGTCAATCAACGCCCCGTGGAACTCACGACCCATGATTTTCACAATATTCTTAACCTGTCTATCACTGGCGACAAACTTCACACGCTTATCACCGATCCTGACTATGATTGGAGTGTCACCAATCACTTCCTTCGCAATACAAACGCACCCTATCATGACAATGCTTGCACTTCCCTTCTCAAGGACGCACGGACCATTCAGCACGTCCTTCGTTCCTCCGTCATTCCAAAGGCGGGGGATTGAATTCACATTACCCCGCTACTGTCCTTGACCACCTACTACATCATGGCCCGTCGAGAATTTAATGCCTCTGATCTGATTATCCGATATATAGAACACCTAACCACCATTAGAGATCCGGGTCATAGGCGTCACCCAAATCTAGCTTTAGGTCATCTTATTCACTATGCCTTAGAGACAAAATATGACCTTCAGTATCCTGTCCCTCCTGATGTCCCTCCTTCCTTCTTCACAAATAACTCATTCCACATCCTACACAGCACCCGACTACATCCGGAGCCCACCCCGGATGTTGAGGAGGAAGAGGAAGAGGCCATTCCAGTTCCTGCTGCACCAGAGGCACCTGCTCCCCTTCGCATTGCCACTCCCTTTGACCACCTAGTGCAGCGTTTCGATCAGTGGGAGGCCAGATTTGACTCCTACGTGGTTGCCCAGGAGCAGCGGCATGCCGAGGACATCCAGCGCTTCACTGACTATGCTGCGTAGCAGCAACAACAGCATGACCAGGACATCGCCTGGATTGGAGCCCACTTTCAGGCCATTCACCATTACTTCAACCCTCCATCGCCACCTCCTTCTTCCGATCAGGATCCGCCTCATTTTTAGTTTCCTGTTTTGTAGTTGTTCTCTTTTATGTTTTATTTCTGTGTTCTATTTTTCCCTCCTCCTTTTTGTGATGTCAAAAGGGGGAGTCAGTTGTAGTCGTTTCAGTTTTTGTTATGTGTTATGTTTTCTGTATTAGTTTGATTATTAAATGAAAATTTGAAAAAATATATATTTTTGGATCTCCTGTTTAGTTTTATTTTCAAACTACTGTACAAATGTTTGCCATCATCAAAAAGGGGGAGATTGTTGCAAATTTGGTTTTGATGATGATAAACATGTTTTCAGTGTGTTTTGCTTGGCTAATCTGTTTCAGGTACAAAAGACCACGAGCCACTCAAGCCAAGTCAAGATCGGGTCCAAGTGTGTCCAATATACTATTTTTCATTTTATTGAGTCAATTGTAATGTAACTGATCCCCTAGCTAAGTAACCTTGCATACACACACTCAGGGGGAGAGCTTGAGTGAATTAGAGTTTCTGTTCAATTTTTATTTAGATCGTCCTAGACAATATTCATATCATCCTGGACGATCAGGTAAAAATAGAAACCCTAATTAGGGCGACTAAGTTAAGAGGGTCTGATTAAGCAGATCGTCCTGGACGATCTTTGGATCATACGGGATGATATGCTCAAATCAGAAATTCTCAGCCGCTAGATCAAGTCAGGCAAGTTTTTATTTTTAGTTATTTGGTCTGATCGTCCTGGACAATACGTGTATCGTCCTGGATGATTCAGTACAATCATGCCTAATTTATTCTGGTAATTAAGGAAAGTAATTTATTTTTGATTGATACGATCATATCGTCCTGGACGATCGCAGGATCGTCCCGGACGATCATGATCGTCTAGTGCATTTCAGCTGTACGACCTGAACTGTGTTCAGGATGAATTGGGCACTTTTTGAACTAATCGTACAGGATGATATCCCTATCATCCTGGATGATCAAGTCATTTTTTGGTCGTCCAGCACAGATTTCTCTGGACGACCCGAACTGTCTTCTGGACGATATTCCTCGATTTGCACTAATCATCCCGGACGATCGCAGGATTGTACGGGATGATATGAACAATTTTTTCTACTGTTCATCCAGAAGAGCCAGATCGTCCAGGCTAAAACAGCTGAATTTGAACTGATCGTACAGGACGATCTTGGCCGACCAGTTGAGATTTAGGGCAAATTTTAAGCCCTCCTATAAAAGAACTTTTTCTTGAAACAAGAAAAATCTTTTGCCACCTTTCTTCCCTGAGAAACCCTAGAGAGAGAGAGAGTTGGGAGAGAGAGAGAAGATCTTGTGAGGGGGAGTTAGTGAGGGATTCACTAAGGTTGCTCCAAGTACGGATCAGAGTCGTCTTCTCCGCTCGTCGTCTTTCGTCTAGTCGATGTTCTTCGTGGGAGGATCGTTCGCAAGAAGATCCGGGGTTCTCTGCCCGCTTCAGGTGGAAGCAAAAGGAGTTCGAAGGTTATCTGCTTGCTTCAGGAGGAAGAAAAAGGAGGTCGGGTTCTCTGGCTCACCGTGTGGTGAAAAGAAGGTGTTTGTACAGGCTTCTCCGCCTTGCTGTGGGAGCAAAAGGAGAGACACTTTTTGTTTAGTGCAATACCCGGAGGGGAGGCTCCGGGGAGTGGACGTAGGTCAAGTTGACCGAACCACTATAAAATCTGGTTTGCTTTTCTGATTCAGTTTTACACTTTACTTTTTCGATATTAACTGCTTGGGTGAATATCTGTGATTGATCTTTTCGTTCTTGTTTAATTGTTTCCGCTGCTAAGTATCGAAAAGATTTTCATTATTATCGTGAAATTTTTAAATAACCAATTCACCCCCCCTCTTGGTTAGCCTCAGGACTAGTTCACTAGGGCTTAACATCCCTATCGAACTTTCAACCTTTAATCCCTAGATTAAAACTTAAACTAAGCTATATGGTCCCCTCCCCATGTGAAGACAAGGAAAGCTTTCCAAGTCATAGTCCTTGGGGTTGTCCTTCCTCCAGCCTTCAAATAACTTGAGGCTATATGTCATTCATCCTGGAATGTAGCCAAAACCATCCTAAGCCGTGTAAGAGACCTATGGCACTTGAATTTGGCCAAAGAGACCAAATAGGTTTCATTCAATCATATTGCATTCTCTCACTAAACCAGCCCTCCGAGAGCCCATTGAGTGTTCGTTCAAGCTCCCAAGGCTTTCCTCTTTCTTTCTCTAGTTCAAACCCACCACCCAAAGGCCACTATCAGAGTGTTCTCTAGGGAACCAAGGCTAAACTCTGTCCAAGGCCAAGATCTCGAGATCCACTTCATTTCAGACCATGATTTCTTTAAGGAAAATATACGAGGATAATCTACAAGCTCAATCGATCAAAGAACATCAAAATCCAATGGTTGGATTAGCAAAAAATTAAAACCCTATCTTACGACACATGGTTAAATAACTTTTTAAAAAGTGCATTTTGAATTGTGAAATCAACTCCCCACTAATGCTCTTCATTAGTACATGCACTATTTAAAATTTTTTTAAATTTGATTGACTAGATTGAGAGAATGAGCATATTTTTCATTTTTAAGGCGTAATCCATAGTCTCAATCCATTGTACAAAATCTCCACCATTGATCATTTAATTAATGGTTGAGATCTCATAGGTTTGGCCTTAATCTAACAAGTCATAAGCCTCTATTTGATCAAATTACTATTCTGCTTTATCTGAGCTGTCCTTTCAAAACTACAGAGGATCTAACAGTTAGGCGGTAGTGCTGATGCAGATATGTTAAAACTGCATCCGCATCGCCGTGGTATCGATTTCGTGAATTAGAGAGCACCATGTGTAAAGCCGCCGCCGCGACTTTGATCCACCAAACCAGGGAATGATGCATGGCCCCCCAACGCCGCTATTTTTTGAATTTTAATTAATATAAATTATTCTAAATGCATTTAATTAATATAAACTTAAAAAATTATAAAAAATTAAATATTTTTCAAAAAATTAAGTGCAATATATCAATTTGCTTAAAATTTTAAGTACTTTAATTTAAAATTAAAATTATTTTAAAATATTTTATATATTTTAAATAATTTTAAATAAAAATTATTTGAAATTTAATTAATATTTTATTAATTATAAATTCAAATAATTTTAAAATTTTAGAAAAATTATTTAAAAATATCTTTTATTTTTAGTGATCTTTCTAGAGTTATTTAAAAATAAGTTTAAACATTATTTTGAATCTATAAAATTTGAGATTATGTTTAATATTTAATTATTTCAAAATTGTATTTTAATTGCATTTTTAAAATTCCGTTTGCATGCATTTGAATAGGGTTATGAAATTTTAAACAGAGATTAGCTTTCTTGAAGGATTTGTTGAGGAGGTATTAGTGAGTAATTATGTCTTAATTGCTCACTCATTAAATTTTTAATTATTTGAGTTATCCTTTAATCTTAATATTTAGGAATGCACATGTAGCTAGTTTTAGGTCTCTTGATTGCATGATGTGGTTGATTGTGTTGATGTCTAAGGGTTAGTAACTTTGATTCAAAACCTACACAACCTAGTGACATCTAAGGACAATAATTAAGGACACATCTTAGGAATTTCAGCTAAATTCTAGTAAATTGAATATGCATCCAATAGAGATGAAATTTAAAACACTTAAACTTAGTAACATCTTCTACCTTAGGATAAATTTTCACTGATTTTAAAAATCATTAAGATAAATATTTAATTAACTTGAATTTTAACCCTTTAATTAAGCTTGAAAATTCTAAAAATGATAATAAATTCAAATTGAATCATAAAATTACAAATAGCATATCAAATTGACCAGAATTAAACCCTTAACTAAAAAAAAAATTAAAAACCCCTTGGATGGACTTCAATTTTGAATTTAGGTTAAATTTTAAAGAAGATCAATATTTAATTAATTTAATTAATTAAAAATAATCAAAAATTCCAAAAAAATTTTTAAACTCTTGATAACACTCCCTTGGGTCATTCTGAACCTTTGAGAATGATTTCGAGAAGTTTGGAATCAATTTAGATCAAAACCATTAAAACCCTCCTTAATTAAATAATTTAAAAATTTAATTAATTAGTCAAACTTTGAAAATTCATAACTAATTCTAAAAATTTTAAATTGAATAAACTCAAAGGTATTAGACTCCATTAAGGGTCTAGTATTTATTTAAAATATCAAACCACCAGAAATAAGTCAAAGTCAAAAATATAACTTTTTGGTAATCATATTTCAAACTTGAATAAAAACTTCAGAAGTTCATAACTTAATGTTGAAAAATCCAATTCAAACAAACTTAGTATTTAATTACTCAGCTTAGGGTCTACTATTTAGGAAAAATACTAAAATTCTAAAACTTAATTTAATTTGAAGAGTCAAATATTGACCCCTTGATTTAATATATTATATAATTCCAAAAAAACCCTAAAATTCAATAATTAACTTAAAATTCTAGAAACTATTAACTCAAACATTAAGATCAATGATCAACTAACTTAATTAAAAATTTTTAACTCCTTAAGTTTCAACCATTCAAATCAATTAATCCATACTGATTAGTATTAGATAACCCAGGCCTACGAGGCTATTAACTTAGCCCCAAGGAAGGTGAAATAAACTTCACGGCCCTAGTATAAATAATGGTAGTAATCAATTAACACTTAAAATATATTTTAAAATCAGTATTAAAACACTAATACTTAAACTCAAACTAAAATCTCTTAAGCCTTTCAACAAACCAAAACACTAAATAACTTTAACAAACTACCCTAGTATAGGATATATCCAAGCCACACCACCTGATGCACACACTTTAGATGGTTTGCTAGGATTAGTAACTCTAGTCTTATGCTAGGCTGGTGTTTTACTTTCTTGCTATTGTGTGCCAATTTTTTGTGATTTTCACTACATGCTAGTTGTAATTAATTATTTGATGTGATTATTTATTTAAATGTTAATTCTATGCAATCTATAAATTGATGTGATGGGTAGTAGGTTATCCCTAGGTTAGAAATAATCTAGATGCTCACATGATTTTTTATAGGTGGCCATACTTATTCAGGGCTAAAGATAAGGGGGCAGAATTAATCTTTAAATTAACAAATTTTTTGTAGGTACTAAGCATGCTAAGCCCCCTTAAAATTAAAAGAGCATGGCAAATCATGGTTGAGATTTAAATTTGAGCATATATATTTAACTACTTTGGATGTTGATTTCATTATTAATTGCTTAGGATAACCATATAGGTGTTCAAGAGTCTTTTATTTTCTTTTGAGATTTAATGTAATTTAATTTATGCAAAATATTATTAAAAAATAATTTTGAGGTGGGATACTAATTATCCAACTGGAAATCCAAAGAGAAGGGTAACATTCCTTATGGGAGAGTTCCTCTTTATTTGGAGATCCATGTTAGGATACTTAAAGAATCCAAAAAGAAGAAAACACCCCTTCATGGATGAGTTTCTTTTCATTTGGATATTTAAAATTGATGAATCCACAGAGCTCACAGAAGGAAAGAAGGCGAAGAAGTGAAGACTATGAGAATATCCCACTCTCAAAATTTTGTGTGTGTTTACCTTAGGAGTAGAATCCGGGTTGTTGTTAGTGGTACCTGACCACTCTTAATTTTTGTAGACCCTGGATTATAATTAAGTGGCACTTGACACATGGATATTTGATTTATTTAATTGATTGATTTAATTTATTTATATTGATTGTGTAATAGAAATTGCATACTTTTCTATGTTTATTTCAGCCTGGATATGTTCAGAGGCTTGTGAGGGCATGACTAAACTTTTTCTACTAAAATTAATTAAAAAATATCAAGCTCACATAGAAAGATAATGATTTTAAGAAGTAAGCCTGGGAATGACATGGGAGTTTACATGCATCATTTTAATTTCTTCTCCTCCTTGTTCTATAAGCTCTAGGATAAAATCTATTTTAAGCCTTTTTAAAAATTGCTTCATATCAATTTTATGCATTCAAGAGTTAATTAGCATGCATTGCATTGAAAATAAATTAAAAGAGTCAAAAATTTAATTGTATTTATTTTCAAGCATCAATTACCCTACATGTGTTAAGGGGCCAATTAGGACATTCTCTAGACATCGGCCCCAACTCCTCAAAACTTAAATAACAACGTCCCTACCCATCTTTCATAAAAAAAGTCTAGGCACATGGATTTTAAAGTGCCTAGGTGTTAACTGGCTCCCTAATCCAGGCCGGGGTAAGTCTAAATTTGTATAACATTAGCTAGGTTTGGGCTATTGTTGTTCAATGCCCAATTTAGACTTAGGATCTGGGGCAAACTCAAAATCTGATGTCCCCACCTTCAGGAATTCAAACCCACCATTCTAATTAAATGACAACTTAAACTAAAATTTCTTCTCAAATCAAAACGTAAAGCCCAACACATAGGATAGACAAGGGTGTTTCTAAAATGTTTTAAAATCTAAAACACCTCCTACTTTTCCTCCATCAACCTTTAAAAATAAGTGCTCAAAAGTTGATCCAATTCTAGTTAAAAATTCTAGCCTCACTCTCTTTGATATCACTCCTAAAAAATTCTAAATAAAATTTTTGTCGTTATTTTAATCGATAGTTTTCATAGGAAACTCCAGTTTTCTATGATGTAATTAACTACAAGGGCTTGTGCTTATAGGAGATTTAAAGAACATAGATTGATTTTCAAAACTTATTTAATTTTCTTTGGAAAAATAAAAAATCAATATGAATCGTTATCGTCATATTCAAATACTTGATAAGTAATGATATTTTCTTCTCTTGGGGAGATATGCCATTCGTTGTCATGACCTCAAATATAAAATTAATGATACCACATCTAGATTATCATAGTTAAATATTTAATTGAACATCATTTTGACCCTTCGAGGTCATATGTAGTTTTTTCTTTAATTTTGCTATGATATTCAGGATGGAATTTGTAATTCTAAATCTGAACCCATCATGAGATCTTATATGCACCTCTTGAGGTGGCATATAATTTTCAATGGAGGTTTAATTTTAAAATTAAAATTCAAAAGTCAATTTCAAATTTTCCAAAGAAATTTAATTCCAATTTGCTTTGCTGTTTTCTAAAGCAAAGCAAAAGCATCTTTTTTTTCAAACCAACAGGTGGAAATGCAATATTTTGTGGAGATTGAGGACATGGTGCACATGGCATGCATTGTGGAGCAATAACTAAGGGGAGGGGAAGTACACATGTAGGCTACAACTCAAGGTCTAACCCTTGGAAACCAAGTTCTTCAATAAGGGAGGAAAAGCCACAATTATCCTTAACGACCCCTAATCCAAAATATGACCATAAGCCCGAGAACACCAATTATGATTCTTAAGGTAAACCTAACACTTGTACTTGGAATCATGATATTAAGTGTTTTAAATGTCAAGGCAGGGGTCACGTAGCAAGTCAATGTCCAAACAAGCGAGTTATGGTGATACAAGATAATGGTGACATTGTGACTGATGATAAAGATTAAAACATTGATGAAATGCCACAATTAAAAGATCAATATGTGTACTGTACATGGAGATTTTTTAGTGGTAAGAAGGGCTTTAAGTTTGCAAGTAAAAGAGGTAGATGAAGTGCAACCAAGGAACATCTTTCACATAAGGTGTTGCATTAAAGTAAGGTATACAATGTGATTATTGATGCGGTAGTTGTACCAATGTAGCTAGCATAGCCATGGTGGAGAAATTAAGCTTGACAACATTGAGACACCCTAGGCCATACAAATTGTAATGGTTGAATGATAGTGGTGAAGTAAAAATAAACAAACAAGTTTTAGTAGCATTTCAAATTGGAAAGTATGAAGATGAGGTATTATGTGATGTTGTTCCAATGTATGCAGGGCATTTGTTATTAGGTAGACCATGACAATTTGATCAAAAAGTCCAACATGATGGTTTTACCAATAAGTACTCATTTGTACTCAATCATCATCCAATTACTCTTGTACCTTTAACGCCACAATAAGTATACGAGGATCAAGTGAGGATGAAAAAAGATAGATAAAAAATATGTATAGGTAAAAAAGAGAAAATGATCAAAGAAAAGAGAGTAAACAAAATATAGAGAGTGAAAAGAAAGAATCATATGAAAAATTGAGAGAAAAAGAAGAACATACCAAAAAGAATGAGAGAGAAAAAAAGAAATCAAATTCGGTCTTGATGAGTTTAAGAGAAGAAAAATATTATTTCATTGCAAAAAAAGTGAGGTCAAAAGATCTGTAAATTTACATCAGTCATTTACAGTACTTATGTACAAAGAGGCTATTTTGTATACTAATGATCATGCCAGAAATTTGCAGAGTAGTATCAACTCTCTTTTGGAGGATTATGATGACATATTTTCAAAGAAATACCACATGGATTACCCCCAATTCATGAGATTAAGCATCAAATTGATTTTGTAACTAGTGCAACGATTCCAAATTGACTAGCCTATTGGAGCAACCCAGAGGAGGCAAAAGAAATATAAAGGCAAGTTAGTGAATTGATGGAGAAAGGTTATGTAAGGGAAAGCTTGAGCCCGTGTGCTGTTCCAACTCTACTTATACCTAAGAAGGATGGAACTTGGAAGATGTGTGTTGATTATCAAGCCATAAATAATAGTATGATAAGTACCGACATCCTATTCCTCGCTTAGATGACATGTTAGATGAGTTGCATGGTGCTTGTGTATTTTCTAAAATTGATTTAAAAAGGGGATATGAACAAATTTGCATGAGAGACGGCGATGAATGGAAAAGTGCCTTTAAGACAAAGTATGGATTATACGAGTGGTTAGTAATTCCCTTTGGTTTAACTAACACACCAAGCACATTCATGAGATTGATGAATCTTGTTTTGTGTGCATACATAGGAAATTTTGTTGTTATTTATTTTGATGATATTCTCATTTATAGAAAAAACCTGGATGATCATGTTTTGAACTTAAAATTTATTTTTGATGCGCTTAGAAAGGAAAAATTATTTGCTAACCTGAAGAAATGCACATTTTGCACTGATAGACTTGTGTTTCTTTGCTTTGTTGTTAGTGCATAGGGAATGTAGGTTGATGATGAAAAGGTCTGTTCAATTCAAGAATGGCTGAGTCCTGCCAACATAGGTGAAGTGCAAAGTTTTCATGGACTTACTAGTTTCTACTGGCAATTTATAAAAGACTTTAGCACTTTAGCTACATCACTTACTGAAGTGATCAAGAAGAATATTGGATTTAAGTGGGGTGAAGAGCAAGAAAAGGCATTTAATATAATCAAGAAAAATTTAACAAATGCTCCATTATTATCTTTGCCTAACTTTAATAAAATATTTGAGATTGAATGTGATGCTTCAGGTATATGTATTGGAGCTTTACTCATGCAATATGGGTGACCAATTACATATGTTTGTGAAAAACTAAGAGGGTTTTCGCTAAACTACCCAACTTTTAATAAGGAGTTGTAAAAAAAAAAGAGTTGTATGCATTGGTTTGAGCACTAAAAATGTGGCAACACTTTCTTTGGCCTAAAAATTTTGTGATTCAGATTGATCATGAATCATTGAAGCACTTGAAAGGATATCACAAATTAAATAGAAGGCATGCACGATGGATGGAGTTCATGAAGACATTTCCATATGTTATCCAATATAAGCAAGGTAAGAAGAATGTGGTTGTTGATGCACTCTCGCGGGTGTGCAGTAATGTATACTCTTGAGAAAAATTATTGGTTTTAAGCACACTAAAGAATTATATCATTTAGACCAAGATTTTTGTGAGGAGTTTCAGGTATGTGAGGAAAATGCAATAGGAAAATTTTATAGGCATGATGGATTCTTACTTCAGGAGAATAAATTATGTGTGCCAAATTATTCATTGCATGATTTGCTAGTTAGGGTATCACTTGGTGGAGTTCTAATGGGACATTTTAGAGTTGATAAGTCCTTAACTATTTTTCAAGAGTGCTTCTTTTACCCATGCATGAAAAGAGATGTAAAAAATATTTGTAGCTACTGTATCACTTGTAGACAAGCAAAATCTCGAGTGCAACCATATGGTTTGTGCTAAGTTATGTTACAAGATTTGTTGCAAGTTGCTTAGGTTCGTATCATAGTAGTGGTGATATCCTTAATGGTATGGAAAGATGACCTAGTTTGCTTCCTTAGCTGGCAGGCATCACACATATGGTCATTTGTGAAGTTTAGCTTGCGAATAACTCTAACCAAATCCTACTGGGTTATTTTTTAAAGAGGTTTTATACTGGCATGACCTAGTCTCCCATGCCATAACCACGTTTCATCCTACTTAGTTCTTAAGCATAGATTATCAGAATCATCAATACAAGATAAATTAAGTATATAAATATTATTTATTCTTATACCGTATAATTTTTTTTCAATTTAAGGTGATCATGCATTTGTTAGAACAAAATTTTATATCAAAACCCTTATGAAAAAGTTGGCTTATACTAAGCAAATTTTATTTTAAACCATCTACCAAATGAATATTTTTAATAATAAAATTACTTGATTTTTCAATCATACCTAAGCCCACTACTTTCCTAGTGGTGTTATTACCAATTACCTTGCCTTTGCTCCAAGACTCCAGTGTGTTGAGCTACTTCAGATCTCCAATCATATGTCTTGAATACCCATTGTCTAGGTTCCACATACTCTTGCTAGGCCTTTTGTGAGAGCACCCCTACAAATTCAATCGGTGGTTTGATTTGGGAACCTAAGTGAATTTGGGTTCCACTTTATGCTTCAATGAATAGATGGAATTCATGTTATGATGTGATGCAAATGACTTTGGCCTCCACACAAGATGTGTTTTATCATGTTCATTGTAAGAGTGGGCTATATGTCTTACCATGCCACAAGAATAAAACCTAATACTTGGCAATGGCTTTACTAACCAATTTGGGTGATAGTGCCTCTTCCTAGGGATATGAGATGCATGTTGTATTTTAGGTAGTTACCTTTGTGCTAGTGTAGGTTGAGGATTTTATGCTAGTACAGGAAATGACATATTATTAAGAAGTGCATGTACTTTCCTTTTTAAAAATTGATTTGCATTTTTGTAACTTATGACTTTAAATTCTAATGCATGCTCATTCTAGTACAGTTCAATTGTAACTATCTCTAGTTCCTTTAAAGCTTCATCTAATTCAATGTTCTTCTTATTTAAATCATCAAATTCATCTATTAATGATGCATGTTCTTTATCCAAAAAAATATGCTCAAATTTTAGATTTGCATGCTCTCTAATTAGTATGTCATGCTCAACTTTTAGATCAAAAAATTCTTTTTCAAATTAGCATACAGGTTCTTAAGCTTCCTACATAAGTCATGAATTTTTTCTGAAATAATAAATAACTTATCATAGGATAATTTTCATACCTTTTCTTGATTAGAATTATCAAGATTATCATTTTCCATAGGCATAGGTTTGTTACGTCCGCCTTTGGTTCTTGTTCTGACGAATTCGAGTCAGAGTTTGCCCAGAAGGCTTTTTGCATTCGATGTTTCCCCTTATTGGCATATTTTCTTTCATTAACCTTTCAAGTACTTGATTTTTCTTCACTTTTCTCCTTGTTAGGGCGACTTCTTAAGCTAGGGAAATCATACTTCAGAGGTCCAAGCTTCTTGCATTCAAAACAAATAGTGTCAAAAGAAATTGTTCTGGTTCTACTTGATTTTCCTTTGTTCTAATTTTAATGGCATATTTGATTTCACTTCAGAAAACTTTTGAATGGCTTGGTCATTAATGCTATATCATCATCTCCATCAACTACAAGGCTATTGCTAACTGAGTTGTTGGCCTTTAGTGCTAATGTCTTCTCATTCCTCCTATCACCTACATTAAAAGACTCACATTTAGCTCATAAGAAATGAGTGAACCTAGTAGATTATTAATAAAATAAGTGTTTAGGTCTTTTGATTCACAATTGGCAATGACTTTAGCATATAACTTTCAGGTACACAATATAAAATCATATTAACCTTTTCAAAATTAGACATTTCTCTACCAAGTGTAAGCCACCAAGTATGGGTTGTGAAACCACTTGAACTGTCGAAGGCTAACCAACAGGGACGCGGGGGGCGGGGGGGGGGGGGGGGGGGGGGGGGTGACTTGTTATTTTAAAATTCATCTCTCAATAATTGTCTTTTGAAACTTCAAACCAATTACACAAACTTAAGAGGAAGAAAAATATGAAATAAATATTTATGCTCTTTTTAATTTTTGTAAAAAAAAACATGGTGATATTTTTTCTTTTTCTTTTTATTTTTCAAAATTTTATTTCCTTTTTTGAACAAACTTTAAATCAAAACCAATCTCAATAATTCCAACACAGATTTTTAAGAAAAGTAAAATGTATAAGAAATTCATATGCGAATAAATAAAATGAGGAAAGAAAAGTAGAACAAGCATATAAGAAAATTTATAGTGGTTTGGTCAAAACTTGGCCTACGTTGACTCCTCGGAGTCGTCCTCTCTGGGTATTGCACTAAACTTTTAGTGACTCTCCTTTTTCCCCCTCAGCAAGGAGGAGAATCCCTTAGAAAATATCTTCCATGAACCCATTACAGTAGAGTACCAAAATCCTTTTCACCCTCTTGGTTAAGTAGAGAACCTAGAATCTCTTTCACCCTCCTGGTGATGCGGAGTGTCGATGATCTTTGGCTATGAATAATTTCTCCTTAGAGCTTCCTTCAAGGTCAACGATGACTCATGGAGGAACTTAGGTAGAAGCCTTCTTGGAGAAAACAACATTAAATCCCCTTGCACATAACTTCTCCCTCACATAGAACTTCTACTTCTCCTTCCCCAATCTCTAAGATCTCTCAAAACACTCACAAAGAAACTCTCTCAGAAAAATTTCTAGCAGCCAAAGACTATTTCAAATTCTAATGAGAGAGCTTAAATACAGGTCTTCCAAAAACCCTATTTTTTCAAGTTAACCGACTCTGTTCATACAATACGATATATGGATCATACAGTACAATTAGTTCAAAAATCCCTGTCCATTTTGTATGATGAACAAAATCTAGTACGATCATTTTAAGAACCCTAAAATGATTGGACAATAATAATTAATAATCCTATAGTATGATTAGTACATCTTACTTAAGTTCATCTAGAATGATCTCTGGGATGATAAAAAATAATCTCTATCAATTGTTCAGTATGATTAGCATCATTTGGTATGAATAGTTCAATAAATTAAGGTTTATCTAAGATGTTTATTGGGATGATAAAAAATTTACTCTATTGATTATCTAGTTTGATCATGATTGTACCATACAATCGAACTCAATATTGAAACCTTGATTTGATAAACTAATCATAAGGATTAACATATGCTTGATTTCAAATATCGTATAGTACAAAAAAATTCATACAATATGATTAGTTCAAGATTTAAATTTCTAATTACTTGCCTAAATCTGATTGGCAGTTGGGGCTTGGATTTAAACTGATCATCCTATATGATGGGTTTAGAAAGATTAATCACTCAATTAGCTTTTGATCTTACAGTACAAACTTAAAAAATTTGAACTTTATATTTTCACTTCCCCATATGTGTGTGTACGGTTGCTAAGCTAGCATACACCTTTACAAGACTTTTGACTCAAGAAATAAAAAAATGAATAAATAAAAATGCAGACTCTTGTATACATCTAACTTATTCTACCCAATCATGATTCTTTATCCTTTTTTACATGGTATACGATGTGCCTTAAATGTTAATTACATAAGATAAATATGCAATAACGGTATTGGGAGAAATAAACTAAAATCCAATAATATTTATTATCATCATAATCATAAGGTTGAGATCTCATATTGCAACATAGCGACCACAACTAAAGTCCTATTTTTCCTCTCTGCTATTTTATTAGGCATTCTAGGTGAAACAAAGTTGTGTTCTATCCCTTTTTCTTAATAAAAGGATCCAAATCTATCATTCTCAAACTCTCCTCCATGGTCACTATGGATGGTGAAATTGGCAAGTCCTAATTTTCTTTAAATCCATGTTGAGAATATCCTAAACTCCTTAAATTAACCACTTTTATTAGCTAAGAATTTCACCCAAGTGAACTTAGTATAGCCATCTATAATAACAAACCCATATGATTTTCCTCCTAAATTTACATGCTAATAAGTCCAAATAGTTCCATATGCAAATCACAAGTGGTCTGCTGGAGTTAATCTCCTTAAATGAGTGAAAGGAGCACATAACCAATTTTCCAAGCTGATATGCATCATAGTTATGATCCTTAGTGAATTCAAATTTTGTTCCTCCTTGTACTAGGTTTAAGTAAGAGATTTTTTATGTGTTTGCATACTTTCTCGACACAGTCTCTTATACCACAACCAATCCTCATCTATAGTGTTTTTTATATAGGGCCCTTTACTAGACTCATTTAAACTCTCTAAGTCAATCAGGTAGACATTATTCACTATAAGACCATGTAAAATAGGTTTATTATTAAATAAAATAAATTATTTATCAGAAAATAATTTCACATCAAATCCCTTATCATATAGCTGGTTGTTCCAAAGTAAATCATTCTTTAAACCTTCTACTAATAATATTTTTTTAGTAGTAAAGCCATTAGTTACTTATAGTTCCAGTTCCAATCACCTTTCTCGTAGTATTGACTACCGGGCCACTTTTCTTCCACTATTGGACTTAAGTGTTATGGATTTCTTTATATCTTGGATCATATAGAACGAGCATCCATTATTCAAGTACCATATGCCATCATTGGAACTGAAAGTTTGATAAGGATGTTAAGCCTAAGTGAACTTGTCGCTAGGCACACCAAGAGGGGGGTGGTGAATTTAAAAATTATTGCTTAATTTAAAAATAAAGATAATATTTTTGGATTTTTCAATATTTAAAAAACAAGTAACAATTTTCACTTAGTGCGGAAGCAAACGAATTTAACAAAACATCTAAGAAATGATGATGATATTCTAATCATTAAAATGAAGCATTGAGTATGATTTTCACCAAGTAGTTATAATAGAATTTAATGCAAAATGGTAAAATGTGAGAATAAAATTCAAAATAAACACATCAGAGATTTATAATGGTTTGATCAAATAATGACCTACATTCACTCCCTAGAGTCCTCCTCTCTTAGTATTGCACTATCACTATAATTTCTCTCCCTCTGACCACACAGTAAGGCTGAGAAGCCCTTCCACAAATCACTTCCACCAAACTTGGTGCAACAGAGAGCCAGAAGCTTTGTTACCCTCCTGGTTATGGCAACAGACCTTCAATCTTTTTCTCCCTCTTAGAGAAGGTAATGAATCTTGGACTCCTTTCTCACCCTCCTAATGATGGCATAGAACCTTCAATCTTTTTCTCCCTTCTGGAAAAGGTAGAGAACCTTCGACTTCTTTCTCACCCTCTTGGTGATGGTAGATAACCACATCCTTGAGCTAAAGAATTTCTTCACAGAGCCACTTAAGACCCCTAGACAGACACTTGGAGGAATAAGGCAAGACACTTGCTTGGAGCCACCGTGTGATCCTCTCACACTACTTCTCCCTCACACACAAGCTCTCCATCTTTTCCCCAATGCTCTCCTAGATCTTCTTCTAAAAGCTGCCTCTCAAGAACACTCTGCATCTAAAGACTTAAAATAAGTTAATGAGAGAGATTAAATATAAGGCCTCAGAAAAAGCCCTAAATTTAAGTATGGGGCTACAGATTATACTGTACGATCTTGGATCATCCAGTATAATTAGTGCATAGTACTCCTGTTACTATTGTACGAAGAGAAGAATTGAGTTAATCGCCAAGGATTATTCTGATCATCATCCAGTATAATTAGTTTAACTGACTTGGATTATCATCCTATACGATTGGTGATGATTAAATTATCATCCCATATAGGAATCGGGTCGTACAATACGATTATTCAAATCATCCTGTATGATCTGACTAGATCAATTAATCTAAAATTGTTCCCTAATCATAGGATTAATTTAGGTAAGATTTAATTATATCATATAATATGATACCTATCATATAGTATAATGAGTATAAAATATTAATTTCAAAATAATGTCTAAATTATGGTTGGTGTTAGGATCCTAATTTTAACTGATCGTCCTATACGATATTGATCAAATAATATGATTAGTTCATCTTGCATTAATTATCATAACTAGTTTTTTTAATCATTTTATGATTAGTTGATCGTATAGTACGATATATATTATACAGTATGATTAGTTCAGAAAGTTCAACTTCAGATATTGTCACTAACTCACTCCTTAAGTGTGTGTGTGTGTGCATGGTTACCAAGCATAGTATCCACTAGATACATGATTTGACTCAAAAAAGTAAAAATATATAAGAATTGAAAATACAGACTTTTCACGACATAATTAACCCTAGTCTACCCAATCTTGAGCTGACTAAACTTGTAAGTGTACGGTGGACCTAAAATGCTAGTGCATAAAAAAAAAATAGATATGTAATAATAGTAGTTAACATGAGATAGCATAGTAAGGAATCCAATAATATTTGTTATCATCAAAATCATAGGACTTTGGTCTAAATTTATAACATGACCCCTTATAAAAATATATCTATAAAATAAATCAAGTTATAATATTGGGAACCTAAGTGAGTTTTGGTCCGTTTAAACATTGAGATGACTCTATATTATGTTTTATAGATAAAGGCTTAGGTCTCAAGATATATTATACGTTAAGGTGGAATTTGTGAGGACATACTTGTGCGATGTGCCCTACCATGTCACAAGAAAAGCATCTAGCACCTAGAAATGAATGAGAAAATATATGTTATGATGGTTTTTTCTTATGTGATAAAAAAACATGTGGTGCTCTTCCAGGTAGTGTGTGAATGAATCTTGATGCATTAGCTTTTAATTTATTGATTTCTTTTCTTTAACATTCATGTACACTTTATAAATACCTAACTTTATGTATGCTTCTTCCTCACTATTATGCAAATCTAAAACCTCTTCATCTAAAGTGTTAAATTCAAATTCTAAATCTATATACATTTGTGTATTTTCTTTCAAGTCAACTTTTAAGACTTCTGATTCTTTTTTTAGACTTGAATGAAACTCAACTAGTATAGTATGCTCAGTTTTTAAACGTGTAAATTTCTTTCACTAGACTCAAGTTCACATTTACTAATGTAATATGCTCATGCTTTAAGCTTGAAAAATTTTCTTTTTAACTTTTTGTAGCATTTGTGCAAAGATTTTGAAAAATAAATTAATTCCACATGTATGAAATCATATACCTGATCACTAACTATATCACTTGCATTGTCTTTGGCCTTTAAGCAAAAGTTGTTGATCTCTTCCTCTGCTTTTATCTCAAATGACTCAGAATTTATTCTTTCTTTTATTTTTCATATTATTAGATTTGTCCTTAGAATTTTCCTTTGACGATTAAGCTTTTAGAATGGGTTTATTTGACCTTATATGATCTGACTTATTACACTCAAAACAAATGAAGTCAATGAAAATTTTATTTAGCTTTTACCTTTCTTCCCTTGTCGGTAAGCCTCCTTCATTCTTTTTAATGAAGTTCTTAAATTTTCTAGCCATGAAGGCTATGTCTTCCTCACTACCTCCTTTAGAGTAAAGGTGCATGGTTGAGCTCTGAGACTGAAGATGGCATTCCAAGAGGGGGGGGGGGGGGGGCGTGAATATGGTATTAAAAAAAATTAAAAAACCTTTTTGAATAAAGTCCAAAATCTAATTTTATGCAGGAGCGCTTGAATAAATGAAATAATACAACTTTAAAGCAAGTGCAAACTTTTTTGTTTTTAGATTTTATAGAAAACCAAAAATAATTTTTTTTCTTGTTACTTTTCTATTTTTTATTTCTTTTAAAAATAAAAATGAATCATAATCAATCACAATAATCTTCCTTTACAAGTGAAATCATAACGAAACTAAAGTAAATGTGAAAAGTAAAGAGACGCAAATAAATTTTTATAGTGGTTTGGTCAACTTGACACATGTCCACTCTTTGAACGTCTTCTCTTCAGGAATTGCACTAACAAAGTGACTCTCCTTCAGCCCACAGCTAGGAGGGGAAGCCCTTCTCCCTTTTTATAAGGGCAGAATGCACCTTTATAGACTCTTCACACCCGAACAATCCATCCTTTCACATCTTCAGTCTGATGAAGCCGCAGTGTCCTTCTTTCACCTCCTTTGTCTAACAGAGTCACTGAGTCATCCTTTCACCTCCTCAGTTCACCAGAGTTGCTCAGTCCTCCTTTTATCTCCTCAGTCTGGCAGATTCATCAAGTCCTTTTTTCACCTCCTTGATTCGGTGGAGTCACCATACCACTAGCCTCCTCGAATAAAAGCCTTTGGCACCAAAGACTTTCCTTCACATAGCTCCTCTCAAGAGACACACCAAAATAGCTTGAGGTCCTCAGGAGTAGGCCATTTGGAGCAACCATGTTAAACCCCCTTTCAAACTCCCTTGAATCCTTCAATACTCTTCTTCCTCTCACACAACCTCACCCTCTCTTTCCCTTGCTTAATGCACTCTCTCCAAGCTCTCTCATAGAAGAAACATAACCCTTGACTGTAAAAAGACCCTTCTCTCAAATTAGAAAAGAGTTTATAAAGAGAGCTTTAGAAAATCCTAGTTTTCAATTCAGCCACATCTAATCATACAATACGATGCACATATCATATAGTATGATTAGTTCATTCTTTTTTGTGTGATCCAAGATCATCCAATATTATTAGTTTAATTGAATAGCATTTCATATAGGATGAACCTTGTGATGGTTAATTATAATCTGGAAGGTCACTCTACTGATCAACCAATATGATGAAGATCGTACCATACGATCATACATCATAATTAATCCTAATTTGATTACTTAATCATAGGGATTATTTTAGGCTAGATGTTTAAACTTTATATAATATATACTAGTTCATTAGTATGATTAGAATAAATTTCAAAGTTCAAAAGATTGCCTAATTTAACTAATGGCAAGGACATTAAATATAATTGATCGCCCTGTCTGTTGTTGTGGTTGTATAATATGATTAGTTATAGTCCATTATAAATTAATCTTATTTAATTAAAAATTTTAATTAATTTTTTATTATATTGGTCATATAGTATGATCAAGATTATCTAGTATGATCAAAATCATCTAGTAAGATCTTCAAAAAAATTAAAATATTTAATTACACTCCTACTTATATGTGTAGGCATGGTTGCTAAGAAAACATACACCTATTATAAATATAGACTAAAAAAAATGAAAATTTTAGTCTATGAGACATAAATTGACTCACACACTAACACAACACAGTATTAAGCCTTGAATCCTTAGTCTTTCTTTGTGTATGTTACACTTGAAAGGGTTAAAGTAGGAGAAACTAAATTGAAAGTTTGTGAGGTGTTTTAAACCGTAAAGAACATGTCCTGAGGCTAACCAAGAGGGGGGTTGAATTGGTTATTTTAAAAATTCTTTAACACTGTGGGACTGTCACTATGGTGCTCAGGGAATTTATAGTACCATGACATTGGATCTGGGGTGATGAGGCACTACTCCAATTTGATATATTTTTCTTTTTTATTTCACAAAATATAGACTTAGTTAGTACTTTTAAAATAATTTATGTCATTTAGAGTATGAAAATTTTCTACTTATCAATAGGACAGTTCAAAGTGATTGAAAAGATTAGGAATTTTTTTCTAGATCACATGTTTGATATTCATAATATATTTCATGTGACAAGGCTAAAGAAATGAGTATCAGATGTAGATCAAAAAGTTTATAATGTTGAAGTTAAAGTACATCTTGATCTAACCTATAGGAGAAAAACTTGAAAGTATTCTATCATTTGATGTAAAGAAATTAAGGAGCAAATAGATCTCGATGGACAAAGCAAAGTGGAAGCAAAGGACTGAGCAGGAAGTAACCTGGGAGAAATAAATAAGGATGAGATAGCTATATCCATATCTATTCTTATTATATGGTGTATTGAAAATATTAAGGATGACATTTTCTACAAGGAGGGGGAGAAAGTGATATTCATTGATTTGAAATCTAGATAATTAATGTTAATTAAAATAAATGCTTATTGATTTTGAATTAATTAGTAATTATTAGTCCTAGAGTATTTAAGAAAGTCTTGAATGAGTCAAGAAATGGGTTGAAGAAATGAAATTTAATGTTCTCAAAATAACTCTATGAGTGCCATGACGCTAGGTCAAATGGTGTATTTTTATGGAGCTCTCAAGTGGGGAAAAAGAATTGAATGTAGGCTATGGTGCTGGGTGGCATCATCTCAGTTCTAGGTGGCATCACAGTGATGCCAAGATCTCTAATGTTAAGATTCTTGGAAAGTCTAAGTGATTCTTTGGGAGCATTGTGGCACCAAACTGGTTATACTAGGCAAAATTAGTGGTTTTATATATTAGAAATATTTTAAACCATTTTCCAAATCCATTTTTACCAAGCCATTGCCATAGAATAGAGGAAGAAAAGGGAGACGAGAAGAGGAGAGATAAATAAGGAGGGAGGTTTTTGCTACCAAAGCCAGGTTTCATCCATCGATCTAGTTAGGCATTTTATAGAGCATGAGATAGACGTATGAATTCCTATCTCTTATTTTTATTCTAGTGATTGTATAAAAATGTATGGATAAAAAATTATTTTTCTCAAATTTTATGATATTTGCATTGCGTTACTTTTAAAATATTATTATACACTTTATCCTGAACATTTTAATTGTATGAATTCAAATTTTTACATGTTGGTTTTCTTACATGGGTTTTTGAGTATATAAATTGATTGAGGCTTTTTTAGTAATTACAACAATTATATAAAAGTCATAGAATGTTCATGTGAATATCTCTCTGAAGTTAAAATTTGAACGGGTAAAGTTAAGTAAGTATGATATTATATAAGCAGTATAGCTATTCATAAGCAATTTGTGCTTTAGTTGTGTACTACATTGAACTTGTAATTTAGTTACAGTGTCATTTGCATTTATACTATTTATAACATGGTGTTGGAGATGTTCTAATATGAGAAAAGTGCAATCTCTGATATGTTACAAGGGCCCTATATGTTCTTTTATGGCTTAATCTATTTAGTATGGATATGGGAGGGATTCTAGCCCCACTTATTGAAAGTGGATATGGGTGGTCATGTGACATTAGTCTGCTCTAATTTTTATTGCGCTTACTAAATGTAGGTGTGTGAAGTTAAAGGGAGGCATCGGGATATATGCATTATAATCATTGAATTGCATATGTTAATAGTTATTGAATCAAGTATAAATAATATATTGCACTGAATATTAGTATTTCTGAATCTCTATATTAACCCTGATGAAATGGGAAAGTCAAGTGTAAGTGAACCTCTTATAGCAAGTGTTCTGTGATGATGAAAATTATTTTGTGATGAATTTGAACTCTCTGTAAAAGTAGTTTCAAAGGTATGAGTAAGAACTTTGAAATTAAGTAAACATTAAAACTAGAAAAAAATCATACTTTGTTAAAACTTTATTCATTATTTACAATTCATTATATTGGTATATAATAATTTTAATTTATATATTAATATCTATGATGGGTTCAAAAATGATGTCTACTAAACTAGCTATGCTCATTTTATGATGTTTTCTAATATTTTAGGGAAAGACAAAGGCCTAGCAAAGTAGAAAGGTATAGAACCAGGATCTTCTAAGTCTGAGCATTTAAGGTATTATTTTGTAATATAGTTTTAATTATTTTGATTTGTATATGATTAATGGTTAATTGGATTAGTGTATATATGCATTTTGATGAAATGAAATATGTTTAGTTGCTTTTATTATTTGGTTTTTATTGTAGCTCTGGTTATTTTTATGAATAGTTGAGAAGTTAAATTCTAGATTTAGGGTTTTAAATCATTTCATTAGATCCTACAATAACACACCTTATCATCTTTCATCTCTTCTTCTCCTTCTTGGCCATGGAATTGAATTGTGGAATGGCTTATGGATGGCTTGGGGTATTTAGTATGGCAGTGGATTATGATATTTAAAAAAAAAGATATTTTTAAACCCAGCACCATAGTTCTCTTAATTGAACTGCCACAATACTCCCCTTATTTATTTTAAACTTGAGAAGTTAGTGCCACTTTGTAGGAATCTCATAGCACCACTATGCTCCCATGCATATTTTCATGCTTGAAGGAATTTCTATGAGGGTGATTTATCAGAAATTAATGAGTCTTTAATCATGTGAAAATTTTGGCTATTATATTTGTGGTGCTGAGAGATGTGTCGTGGTGATGCTAGAATGTTAATATAAATCTTTGTTATAGTTTTTAAATAAGTTTTTTTTTATAGAAATCCCTATTTGGGTTGTTGTTGTACAGGAAAGTTAAGTGAAAAAAATGAAATATGAAAATCATGGGAGCATTGTGCTACCCTCAAGATCAAGCACCACAATGCCTAAGGCTAAACTCCATCACTATAACACTAGTCCAAGAGCAGTATGGTGCCTATACTCTCAAGAAATTTCTAAATTAATTCATCACCCTAGCATTGTACACTACAACATCGTGGTGCCTCCAGTGCCCCGACAAAAGGAAACCAGCAATGAAGTGGAGTGTTCTCTAGAAAATTAGGATTAATTTAGTGTCGTTGTGATGCCTTATGAAGCATTCTAGCACCAATCAGCACCGCAACATCACAGGTGATTCGTCACCCCAGCACTCAAAGAGTACTTAGTGCCAAATCACCATAGCATCACAGTGGGAAAGTTAGAGCAGTTCAATTAGGAAACATTGAGTCGATCCAGTCAACATTGTAGTGGAGACAAGCAAGCAGCACCGAAGCACTAGTTTATTTTATTATGCCATGATGGCACTTGTTCAAGCATCACGGTTCCATAGTTTTTGTACTTAGTATAAATATTTTTCTTTCTAAATTTGTGAGGGATGGTTAGAAATTTTGAGATTAGAATAGTGTAAGTGAGGGAGTTAAGTGTAAGAAGGGATTGTGCTTAAGGGAGGTTAATCCGAAAAGCTTCCAATGTTTGTAATCAATTTTAAAGCTATTCCAGGTGAAATATTTCACACTTAAACTCATGTATCTTATCTTATTTTATAAAAATGAATTCTGTAATGTGTGAAATCAATTCATTGGTTAGCTAATCTTTAAGTTTTGGACTTATGATGTATATTGATGCATGTTTTTTTCCTTAAGTAGACTCTAGTTCACGTAATCATTGAATATTATTTTCAATACTCCCATACTTAATTTAGTTGTTACATTAGCTATGCTTAAACTTAATACCTAGTGTGATTAATTGCCTCATTGGAGGATTGATTAAATAATTAGGAATATTGAAATAAAAAACTTCCATACCTATACATATGATGGATAGGATTTTTGAATCTGTAGAGATATAACCACTGTAGTAGGATGAAAACCTTGCTTGAAACTCTTACAATCTCAAAAGATATCTAAGAGTTCATATGCTCTGATTTAGAACATAACTTAGAAGAGTTAACTAAGGAAAACATTGCATCATTCACTCTTATAGGTTTAAGACATTTTGATTTACTGAATTTTTAATTTATACATTTGTAGTAGTTTTTTTAAAATGATCTCTTTTTAGATTTGGTAGGTTAAACCTTGTAATTTGATTTTACAGTAGTAGTAAATTTTTTTAGGATATAAAACTTTTCGTGGGATCAACACTTTACTCTAAAATTTATTACTTGAATGGCACGTGCACTTGGGTATCATTCAAGCTTAATATAACTTACATTTGAGCTTATCTTTTTAATATTTGCTAGAGCACTATAAAGTTTATTGGCACCATTGCCAAGGAGTTTTATTTATTTTACTAATTTCCCTATATTGTTTAAAGAGTTTCATATTTAATCTTGCCATTTTTTTTAAATATTTTGTGTACTTGGTTGTGATCTAAGTTCAATTTTAATTTTGTTTGGACTTTTATTTAATTAAAGTTTTGTGAATTTACTTTTATGTTTGATTTCTTTATTGAATTGTGCTGTGTGATTGTGAATGCATTGTATAAGTAGTGAGGGAACCTCGTTGTTTGACTTAGAAATAGAAAGGACTCTTACAAGAATAAGAAAAAAAAGCTGTAGAAATGGCCAAACAAAATCAGGACCATGCTCAGCCTAAAACTCTTAAAGATTATGTATATCGAATGGTAGATGGAATTCACTATAGGATCGATAGGCCTTTTATCCAAGCCAATAATTTTAAGCATAAAACTGCAATCATTCAATGGTTTAGAACTCTCAATTTAGGTAAACTCCTATCAAGGATCCCAACTTATATATAGCCAATTTTTTAAAGATTAGTGTTACATTCAAGTAAAATGATCACTCTAATGATGTCATTAGACTTCATTTGTTTCCTTTTTTATTTTTGGGTAAGGAAAAAAGGTGGTTGAATTCCTTACACTCAAGCTTTATAACCACTTGGAACTATTTGGCTCTTAAATTTCTAGCTAAGTATTTCTCTCCTTTAAAGATAGACAAGCTTAAGAATGATATTATTTCATTAACCCAATTTGATGGAGAGTCAATTTATAAAAGTTGGGAAAGATTTAAGGAGATGCTTAGGAACTGCCCCCACCATGCTTTAACAGACTTGGTTATTCATACCTTTTATAAAGGATTGGTAGGATCCCTTAAATTTATCATAGATGCAGCTATTGGAGGGTCATTGATGTCAAAACCTTTTGTTGAAGTGTATGATTTAATCATGATAATGGCAACCAATAACTTCTAGTGTCCATTAGATAGGGTGAATCCTAGGAAGATAGTTAGTGTCGATAAGGCTAATGTTCTTTCCATTTTATCTGCCCAGGTAGTAGCCATCTTTAAGAAGTTGGACAACCTTGAAGTTAATTCAACCTCAAGATCACCCATGCCTTTAGAAGAGAATCTATTTAGTCCCTCTAGTGATCTAGGAACCCAAGGGGTAGAGCTTAAAAGAAATTAATAAACCTAATAATCGCTGTTTAAATACTTAAAATCTTGGTTAATTGGAGGATCCACTTAAATTTCTAATGGAGTAATAATAATAATGGTGAAATAAGTGGAATGCCAATCAATCTAAATGGAATGTCAATCCATCCAACCTTGTAGGATATTGGAATAACCCTTAATAATATTTTGGAAATCCTAGGCCCAATTTTCCCTAGGTTTAAATTCTAGTTATCCACCTAAGGATAAGAAACCATATTTGGAGTAATTAGTTAAAGTTCATAGGGATGTTAAGCCTTGATGAACTAGTCCCTAGGCTAACAAAGAGGGGGGGGGAGGGGGGGGGGGGGGGGGGGGTGAATTGATAGTTTTAAAAATTTGAGAGCAAACAATAATTTAGAAAAATCTTTTTGAATATTTTTAAAACTAATTACAATAACATGATGATGTGCAGATATTCAACGATAACAGAATAATAATCACAATCACACAATCATCAACAGAAGAATAAGTATAAAAAATAATCAGAAAGAACACACCAGATTTTATAGTGGTTCGATCAACTTGACCTACGTCCACTCCCTAGAGCCTCCCCTCCGGGTATTGTACTAACACTAAGTGACTCTCCTTCTGCTCCCACAGCAAGGCGGAGAAGCCTGTACAAAAACACCTTTCCACCAACCCGGTGAGGTAGAGAACCTGAACTCCTTTTGCTTCCTCCTGAAGTAAGCAGAGAACCTAGACTCCTTTCGCTTCCTCCTGAAGCAGGCAGAGAACCTGGACTCCTTTCGCTTCCTCCTGAAGCAGGCAGGGAACCTGGATCTTCTTACGAACGATCCTCCCACAGAGACACCGACAGGATAAGAGACGACGAACGGAGAAGATGACTCAGATTCTTGCTTGGAGCAACCTTTGTGAATCCCTCACAAACTCTCCCTCACAAGATCCTCTCTCTCTCCCAAGCTCTCTCTCTCTCTCTCTCTCTCAAGGTTTTCTCTGGTAAGGAAAGTGGCAAAAGATTTTTCTTATTGGAAGAAAAAGATCTTAAATAGGAGGGCTCAAAAATTACCCTAAATCTTAACTAGTTGTCAAAGATCGTCCAGGACGATCGGTCGATCAACCTGTACGACCAGTTCAAAATCCCATGTATCAGCCTAGAAGATCTAGTTCCTCTGGACGATTAGTAGACAAAATTTGTCTAGATCGTCCCATACAATTCTGCGATCGTTTGGGACGATTAGTGTAAATCAAGAATTTTGTCCAGAAGACATCTCTGGTCATCCAAGGCAACTGATGCTGGATGATCTTAAAATGACTTGATCGTCCAGGATGACATCTCTATCGTCCTGTACGATTGTTCAAAACACCAAAAAATATTCGGGACACAGCTCTGGGCGTACATGTCAAAAATGCTGGATGATTTAAAAATGACTTGATCCTCCGGGATTATATGTATATCGTCCCGTACGATTTGTTCAAAAAGCCGAGAATCATCCTGCACACAGCTCTAGACGTACAAGTGAAAGGCGCTAGACGGTCAAGATTTTTACTCGATCATCCGGTACGATCTTGTGATCATTCAGGATGATATGATCGTTTCAATCAAATATTAATTGCTTTCTTTAATCACCAGACTAATTTAGGCATGATTGTAAAGAATCGTCTAGAATGATACACGTATCATCTGGGACGATCAGACCAAATCCCTAAAAATAAAACTTACCTAATTCAGTCTGGCGACTGGGATTTTCCAATCTGAGCATATCATCTTGTACGATTGGTCTATCTTCTAGGATGATCTACTTAATCAAACTGACTTAACATGGTCGTCTTAATTAGGATATCTATTTTCATTGGATCATCGAGGATGATATGAATATCGTCCAGGACGATATGAATATCATCCAAGACGATATGAACAAAAAATTAAAAATAGAAAATCTAATTCACTAAAACTCTCCCCATGAGTGTGTGTGTGCAAGGTTACTTAGCTAGGGGATCAATTACATTGAATTTGACTCAAGAAAGGAAAAAAGAAATACATTAGACCTTGAACCACAAACAAACTGACTCGATCTTGGACTGGCTTAACTTACAATTGATCCTGTGAACCTGAAAGATTAGTCACTCAAAGTAGAAAGCAAAAATATTTGTTATCATCAAAACTATATTCTTGAAATCCAGGTTTGCAACAATCTCCCCCTTTTTGATGATGGCAAACATTTCTTTAGTAGTTTCAAATAAACCAGATTGCAATAATTAAAGAACAGGCAAGAGAAGTTAAATTTTAGTAATCATTGGTAACAAGTGACATTTAATACAATAAATGAAACTCAGAAATAACAAAGGAAACTACTTGTAATACAAAAAAAACTCCCCCTTTTGACATCACAAAAAGGAGGAACAAAAAAGAGAAAATAATAACAAAAATAAAGTTTTTTTGAATCGATTAGCTCGAGTAAATCAGAATTTTCCCTGATTTTTAATTCAAAAGCCAATAAGAAGAAGGTCGACAACGCTGTAATCCAAAACAGTTGGAAAATTGACTTTCATAACTCCTACCTCAGACACCTTACATGTTCAAATTCCTTTCAAACAAAAGTCTAATTCAGAAGAAAATAAATTAGATTCGAAAAGAGATCCTTTCAAGCCTCGTTCCAGAAAAATATCTGATATAATAGTATTACAAAGTAAGGAATCAGAAATCCTAATTTTTCGTCTCAGGCTTTTGAAAATATTAAGTGATGGATGAATTTTTCTAAGACATTTAAAGATCTGAAAGGGAAGAAAACTTATTTCTTTATGGGCTCATTTTATGCCTCTTTTTCAATTTGTTTGGCGGTTTGCGCATCTTTTAATTTTTGATACACTTTGTGTATCTTTCCAATTTGGTGACATTGCACATCTTTTCAGCTTTGGGCTCATTTTATGCCTCTTTTCATTTTAGTGCTCTTTGTGTATCTTTTGTAAGCTTGCTTCCTTTCATAATAGTTAAAGAATCTCAGCTGTGAAATTACCTTCCAGACATAAGAGATAACAAAACTCACTCTCTACAGTAAGGAATAGTAATTCACAAAATAAAAACCATACATCATATGATAAGTGCAATCACTTGATAAAGAAAAATATAACAATGATTCAAAGCTTTGAAAATACTATTCATATGAGGTAGATTACTGTAGGAAGATAAAATAGATCTCTATTTCAAAAACCAACTTTTTAATTTTGAAGAAGATTCTTATCCAAAAGAAATAATATACCATTAAGGAGTTAGAGGAAGAGAAACAATCATCAATATTTCTTTCCTTTAACAGATCTAGAGGAGTCAATCTTTGCTTTCAAGCTTTTAAATAAAAAATAAGGCAAAAAATCCAGTTTATCAGTAGTAGTGAGTAGTGATCTGATTTAGAAGTGAGTAAGCGGTAAATAAAAAATAAGAAGGAAAAAAAATAGACACGTGAAAATCAGTAAATGAAAATTAGTAAATGAAAATCAGTAGGAAATAATCAAATCTGATAAGCAAATCAAACAATGAAAATCAGGAGAAAAGAAAAAATTCTAAAGTAAAATGGACAAACAAATCAAACAAAAATTAAAGCAAAATGAAGAAAAAAGGAAACATTAGAAATCAGTAATCATCAGATTTATGCATTTATGTCAATCACACCCAATCTGGTCCTCAAAATGTTGAATGAGTTAAAGGCCAGTTGTCTAGTAAAGATGTCAGCCAGTTGATTTTCAGTTGCTACATGATATAACTCAATGTCTCCTTTTGTAACATGGTCCCTAATGAAGTGATGCCTTATATCTATGTGTTTGATTCTAGAATGTTGGATTGGATTCTTAGAAATGCAGATGGCACTGGTGTTATCACATAGAACTGAAATTGTGCCAACAGGTAATCCTAAATCCAAGACTTGTTGCTTCAACCAAAGGACTTGGGCCATACAACTTCTTAAGGCAATATACTCAGCTTCAGCAGTGGAAGGTGCAATTGAGTTCTATTTTCTACTAGACCTGGAGACTAAAGACTGTCATATGAATTGGCAAGTTCTAGAAGTGCTCTTTCTATCCCCCCTACACCCTGTAAAATCAGAATTAGAATATCCAATAATCTCAAAAGAAGTACTGTGCCTAGGGTACCCGATTCCTAGGTTTGGGGTCCCTAAAATATATCTAAGAATTCTCTTAACAACAGTCAGGTGGGACTCTTTAGGATTAGCTTGAAACCTAGCACAAAGACAAACACTAAACATAATATCAGGTCGGTTAGCAATCAGATAAAGCAGTGATCCAATTATTCCCCTAAACTTCTTCTGATTAATAGATTTTCTATTTGAATCCTTATCTAACTGAACAGTGGAACTCATGGGAGTGTTGATTGGCTTAGCTTTATCCATTTCATATTTTTTCAAGATGTCCTTAGTGTATTTTGATTGATTTAGAAAGGTTCCATCATCCATTTGCTTTATTCTAAACCCCAAAAAGTAGGACCATTCTCCCATCATATTAATCTCAAACTCCTTACTCATTATCTTAGAAAAATCATCCCATAAACTTTTATCAGAAGATCCAAAAAGTATATCATCAACATAGATCTGGATAATGAGTAGATCATCTCCTACTTTCTTAAGGAAAAGGGTGGTGTCTACGCTCCCCTTAACAAACTCTCTTTCTAGTAGGAATGTGTTAAGCCTCTCATACCAAGCTCTGGGTGCCTGTTTCATTCCATATAAGGCCTTTTTTAATTTGTAAACATGATTTAGATATTGAAAACTCTCAAAACCTGGGGGTTACTCTACAAAGACATCCTATTTTATTACCCCATTTAAAAAAGCACTATTGACATCCATTTGAAATAGCTTAAATCCCTTATAATAGGCAAAGGCTATTAGCACCCTAATGGCTTCTAATCTAGCTATAAGGGCAAAGGTCTCCTCAAAATCAATCCCTTCAATTTGATTATACCCCTTAGCTACCAATCTTACCTTATTCCTAATCACCACACTAGAATCATTCATCTTATTCTTAAAGACCCACTTGGTTCCCACTACACTTTGATTCCTAGGTCTTTCTACTAACTCCCAAACATCATTCCTTACAAATTGATTCAATTCCTCTTGTATAGCTAAGATCTAAAATTCATCAAAAAGGGATTGATTGATGTTGGTGGGTTCAGTCATTAAGGTAAAGACAGAATGGTTTACTTCCTTCCTAAGTCCATGCCTAGTTCTAACACCTTCAAAAGGGTCTCCTAAGATCAGTTCTTTATGATGACTCGAAGAATATCTCGAACCTCTAGGCAAAGTATTTTGAGGCTCTACCCTTTCCTCCAGATTTATATTTCCAACTCCTTGGGTAATCTCTCATACATCTTCTTCTTCCTCAACTCTAGTCTCCTTAGGATCAGATTCATCAAACACCACATGAGTTATCTCCTCCACCACTAAAGTCCTCTTATTAATCACTCTAAAGGATTTCCCTATACTAGAATAGCCTAAGAACACTCCTTCATTAGATTTGGGGTCAAATTTTCCTAAGGATGATTTCCCATTATTCAGAATAAAAATCTTACAGCTAACGACATCGAGATGGGACAGGTTTGGAGTTTTACCCTTAATGATCTCATAAGGTGTCTTATTCAGATTGGATCTTACATTCACCCTATTCAGCACATAACAGACAGTGTATATCGCTTCAGCCCAAAAGTATTTTGGAAGTGAATACTCAGCAAGCATCGCTCTAGCGGCTTCCACTAAGGTCTTGTTCTTTTTTTCAGCTACCCTGCTCTACTGAGGGGTCCTAGGAGCTAAAAAGTTGTGGCTAATCCCATGCTCCTCACAGAATGTTCCAAATCTCACATTTTCAAACACTCCACCATGATCACTATGAATAGTTGAGATCTCATAACCTAACTTCATTTGAATCCAAGTGGAGAAGGACTTAAATTCATCAAATAACTTAGATTTATTTGACAGAAATTTAATCCAAGTGAACCTCGAGTAGTCATAAATAATCACAAATCTATAGACTATTCCCCCTAAGCTAGCAGTGCTAATGGGTCCAAAGAGATCCATATGAAGGACTTCTAAAGGTCTAGAGGTGCTGATGTCCTTAATGGAGTGGAAGGAGGACTGGACTTGCTTCCCTAATTGACAGGCATCACACAGGTGGTCCTTAGTGAACTTAAGCTTGGAGACACCTCTAACTAAGTCATTTTGGGTGACTCTCCTAAGGGTTTTAATACTGACATGATATAATCTCTTGTTCCATAACCAAGACTCATTAGTAGCAATTTTTAAGCAAATTGAAACATCAGTTTTAAAGCAGCTTACATCCAGCATGTAGATATTGTTGATCCTTTATCGCTACAAAATAATTTTGTCATTTAAGCTTATAATGTAGCGAGTGGACAGGAACTTGATGTTGTATCCTTTTTCACAGAGTTGACTGATGCTCAATAAGTTGTGTTTCAATCCATCTATAAGTAAAATAATGTCAATAATGAAATTTTTTGAATCACCAATTATACCTATTCCTACCACCCTCCTGGTGGTGTTGTCTCCAAGTGTAATCTTGCCTCCAGCCCTGGCCTCCAGCGAAATGAATTGATTTGCATCTCCAGTCATATGTCTTGAGCATCCATTATCTAGGTACCACATGTTTTCATGAGGTCTTATATGAGAGCACTCCTACAAAATCATCAAATTCTAGATTTAGGAACCCAAACAGGTTTGGGTTCCTTCTTATGAAAAGAAGAATGTAATGCGTGTGTACTGTGCTATGAAGCATGAAATTTGGGCCTCCACACCTAATGTGTACTATGGTGAACAGTGCAGGTGTGGAAGATGTGTCCTAACATGCCACAAGAAAAACATCTAACACCAGAAAGAGGGTTAACTAATCTACGTGGGTGATAGTGCCTCTTCCTAGGTTTGAATGAAACATTCTTTGATGATTTTGAAACAAATTTTTCAAAAGGTGGAGGTGCATAAAATTATACAAAAGTAGGAGGTATTTTATTTTTCTCAAAAGTATAAATTTTTCTCAAAAGTATAAATTTTTACACTTAGAAATTCATTTTCTTTCTTTAGACTTGTAATTTTAAATTTTAAATGATGCTCAATACTATCTAAATCAGATGCATGAGTTTCTAATTTCCTATATGCAATTTCTAATTCAACATGTGATGCTTTTAATGAATCATGCTCAGTAAACAAATCAGAATGCTTTTTATTCAACCCATCAAATTCATCAAGTAATGACATGTGATTACTATCAAGTGTAGAATGATCTTTAGTCAAAATATCATGCTCTTTTTGTAAATTCAAGAAATCCAATTTCAGGCTGGCATGGTTTTTCTTAAGTTTCCTGTATGATGAATGAAGTTTCTCAAAAATATCAAGCAATTGATCATAGGTTAGCTCACATACATATTCTTGGTCAGACTGACCAGGATGATCATTTGCCATCAAACACAAGTTAGTAGTCTCCTCTTTAGCTTCAGTCTTAGAGGAGTCGGATGCAGAATCTACCCAGAATGCCTTTTAAATATGCTTCTTGTCCTTCCTGAACTTAGGTTTCTCCTCACCCTTCTCCTTGCTTGGGTGAGCCTTAAGTGTAGGACAATCAGCCTTTATGTGTCCAGGCTTCATGTATTCAAAACAAACAGTATCAGATGAACCTTTAAAATTTTTGCCACTCTTACCTTTGTTCCACTTTAAAAATTTTTATGTTTCTTCTTTAGAAAGCTTTTGAATTACCTAGTGATTAAGGTAACATTATCACTATCAGACCTGAAAGAGTCCATGTCAGTATCGTTGGCCTTCAGCACCACAGTTTTCTCCTTCTTCTTCTCACCTGCATCAATTTGTCATTGGTTCACTCCTTGCTCATAAGCAATGAGTGATCCAAGTAAGTTATGAATAGAATAAGTGTTTAAATCTTTGAATTCAGTAATTACAGTTATCTTGGTGTCAAAAGAAGAAGGCAAACATCTCATAATTTTGTTCACTTTTTCATAGTTTGTAAGTTCTCTTCCTAAAGCATATAAAAAAGTGACAATTTGAGTGAACCTAGTATACATTTCAAAAATCGATTCACTTGGTTTCATGCAAAAGAGTTCATAGTCATGAAGTAGGATGTTCAATCTAGATTGCTTAACCTCAGATGTACCTTCATAAGTGATGCACAATCTATCCCAAATTTCTTTACATGTTGTATAAGTAGAGACACGCATGTAATCCTCAGATTTTAAGGCATAGAAAAAATAGTTCAAATATTTGGCATTCAGTTGGGCTAAGTTCCGATCATCAAAAGTCCATTCAGTGAAAGGCAGTTTAGTTTTAATATTATTAACCATTCTAAAAGGTGCTTCATAGCCATCCTTAACAAGCATCCACATACGATAATCTATAGATTGAAGAAAAGTCGACATGCGAGTTTTCCAAAAATCAAAAGGTATGTTATCAAATAATGGTGGATGTGTAATTGAATAACCTTCAGCAGTATTTCTATTACCAAAGTTAGCCATGAATCAAATTCAAAAAGTTTTCAAACTTTATTTTTGAATCCCGCTCTGATACCACTTGAAAGTTTAATAGGGATGTTAAGCCCTAATGAACTAGTCCCGAGGCTAACCAAGAGGGGGGGGGGGTAAATTGGTAGTTTTAAAAATTTGAGAGCAAACAACGAATTAGAAAAATCTTTTTGAATATTTTTAAAACTAATTGCTATAACACGATGATATTCAGATATTCAATGATAACAGAATAATAATCACAATCACACAATCATCAACAGAAGAATAAGTGCGAAAAATAATCAGAAAGAACACACCAGATTTTATAGTGGTTCGGTTAACTTGACCTGCGTCCACTCCCCAGAGCCTCCCCTCCTGGTATTACACTTGCACTAAGTGACTCTCCTTCTGCTCCCATAGCAAGGCAGAGAAGCCTGTACAAAAACTCCTTTCCACCAACCCGGTGAGGTAGAGAACCTCAACTCCTTTCGCTTCCTCCTAAAGCAGGCAGAGAACCTAGATTCCTTTCACTTCCTTCTAAAGCAGGCAGAGAACCTGGACTCCTTTCGCTTCCTCCTGAAGCAGGCAGAGAACTCATATCTTTTTGTGAACGATCCTCTCACAGAGACACCGACAGGATAAGAGATGACGAATGGAGAAGATGACTCAGATCCTTGCTTGGAGAAACCTTTGTGAATCCCTCACAAACTCCCCCTCACAAGATCCTCTTTCTCTCCCTCCTAAGCTCTCTCTCTCTCTCTTAAGGTTTTCTCTAGTAAGGAAAGTGACAAGATTTTTCTTATTGGAAGAAAAAGATCTTAAATAGGAGTGCTAAAAAATTTCCCTAAATCTCAACTGGTCATCAAAGATCGTCTAGGACAATCGGTCAATCATCTTGTATGATCAGTTCAAAATCCCATATATCAGCCTAGATGATCTGGTTAATCTGGATGATTAGTAGACAAAATTTGTTCAGATCGTCCTGTACGATTCTGCGATCATTCGGGACGATTAGTGTAAATCAGGAATTTCATCCAGAAGACAACTCTGGTCGTCCAGGGCAACTGATGCTGGACGATCTCAAAATGACTTGATCGTCCAGGATGATATTTCTATCGTCCTGTACGATTAGTTTAAAACACCTAAATTATCCAGGACACAGCTCTGGGTGTACAGGTCAAACATGCTGGACGATTTTAAAATGACTTGATCGTCCGGGATAATATGTATATTATCCCGTACGATTAGTTTAAAAAGCCGAGAATCATCCTACACACAGCTCTGGACGTACAGGTGAAAGGCACTAGACGGTCAGGATTTTTACTTGATCGTCCCGTACGATCTTGCGATTATCCAGGATGATATGATCGAATCAATCAAATATTAATTGCTTTCCTTAATCACTAGACTAATTTAGGCATTATTGTAAAGAATCGTCCAGGATGATACACGTATCATCCGGGATGATCAGATCAAATCTCTAAAAATAAAACTTGCCTAACTCAGTCTAACGATTGGGATTTTCCAATCTGAGCATATCGTCCCGTACGATTGGTCTATCGTCCAGGATGATCTGCTTAATCAAACTGACTTAACATGGTCATCTTAATTAGGGTATTTGTGTTCATTGGATCGTCCAAGATGATATGAATATCGTCCAGGATGATATGAATAAAAAAATAAAAATAAAAACTCTAATTCACTAAAACTCTCCCCCTAAGTGTGTGTGTGCAAGGTTACTTAGCTAGGGATCAATTATATTGAATTTGACTCAAGAAAGAAAAAAAGAAATACATTAGACCTTAAACCACAAACAGACTGACTCGATCTTGGACTGGCTTGACTTGCAATTGATCGTGTGAACCTGAAAGATTAGTCACTCAAAGCAAAAAGAAGAACTGTTTGTTATCTTCAAAACCATATTCCTGAAATCTAAGTTTGTGATAATTAGTGATGCAGATGGGGACTAATTGTAGAGCCTGACTACTACCATTCTAGAATATAGAAACTCATTAAGGATAGCTAGCTACATCTACCAATATTAGACTCCAAGGTGCCTTGTCTAGTATAATTCAAGTAAACCCTAAGGAGAACGGTAAGGAGAAGTTTAATGCCATTTAACTAAGGAGTGGGAAGGAATTAGGAGAACCCAGTAGGGGCAAGGATCAACCCTAAGAGGAATTTATGGTAGAAGAACTTGTAGAGACAAACCAGCCTAAGAAGAAACCTAAGCCTACCGAGGAAACCAAAAAACCTATAAGGAAGTTTCTAGAGAGGTCACCCCCACCTTTCCCTTAAAGCTTAAACAAGCAAAATCTAGATAGATAGTTTTTAGGTTTCTAGAAGTTTTCAAAAAATTGACCATCAATATTCCTTTCTCAGAAGCCTTAGAACAAGTGGCTACATATGCTAAACATATGAAAGACATACAAAACAAAAAGAGAAGATAAGGTGAATTTGAGACAGTAGCCCCGACTATGGAGTGTAATGTTATTTTACAGATGAAACTCCTTGAAAAGCTAAAGGACCCTGGTAGCTTAACCATTCTAATGGATATTGGGGATAAATTCTGTGGAAGAGTATTATCTGACTTGGGAGAGAGTGCCCTGGGAGTATTTATTGCACAATAACACCACCTATTCAAGCATTGTGGGGCCATAGGCAGTATTTATACTTAGTATAAATAGTTTTTTTACCAAATTTGTAAGGGCTAGCAAGTAATTTTAAGATCAGAATGGTGTGAGTGAGGGAGTTAAGTGTGAGGAGGGAATATGCTTAAGGGAGATCGATCTGAAAAGCTTCTAGCATTTATAATTGATTGTAAAAGCTATTTCAAATGAAATCTTTCACACTTAAACTCTTGTATCTTATCTTTTTTTATAAAATGAATTCTATTTTGTGTTAAATCAATTCATTGGTAGACTAATCTTTGAGTTTTGGACTTGTGATGTGTATTGATGCATGTTTTTCCTTAAGTAGACTCTAGTGCATGCAGTGATTAAATATTAATTTCAATGACCCCCATGCTTAATTTAGTTATTGCAGTGGCCGTGCAACTTAATACCCAGTGTTCTTCATTGCCTCGATGGACGAATGATGGAATACTTAGAAGTATTGAAATATAAAACTTTCATACCTAGGCATCGTATGGATAGGATTTTGGAATTTATAGAGATATAACCACTGTAGTAGGGTGAAAGCCTTTCTTAAAGTTTAGTAGAGATCAAAGAGTTCGTATACTCTAATTCATAATATAACTTAGAAGACTCAACTTAGGAAAACATTGCATCATTCACCACTATAGGTTCAAGACATTTTTATTTACTGAATTTTTAATTTAAGCATTTGTAGTAGTTCATTGGAAAATCATTTCTCTTTAGATTTGGTAGGAGAAACCTTGTAATTTGACTAAACTATTGTAGGGATTTTTTTAGGATAGAAAAGTCCTTGTGGGATCAAAACTTTATTACTTTAAAAACACGTAAACTTGTGTGTCATTAAGTCTTAGCTTAATTTATATGTGAGCTTATCTTTATACTGCATATGCTATAGTGATGTCATTAATACAAAATGATATATATATATATATATATATATATAATCAAAATTGACTATTCCATTCACCCTCACCTCACTTAGCTACCAGAGAAGGAGAAGAGAAGAAGATAGGAGAAGGAAGAGAGAAAATAAGGGAGAGAGATTTGGAGGACCAAAAGTTGGATTCATCCGTCGGGCAGTTAAAGAATCTATCAAGCATGAGGTAGGCTCCCAATTCCCTATTTTTTATTCCAATTCTAATATTTTTTGAGAAGTTATGAACTAAAATGTGTTTTTAATGAGTTTTACGAAACTTTCATTGTGTAATTTTTGGTATACTATCATATGTTTTATTTTTTTTGTCAATTTAATTATAAGAAATAAATATTTCATTGGTTAATTTTTTCTTATACTAAATTTTGATCATTTTATATTAAAAATGACAATTCTTGCACTAGCTTTAATTAATCAGAAGTCCAAAAATAATATTTAAAAGTTTCCCATAAATGATTTTTGAAATAGTAAATGCTCAATGTGTAGTCAAATTATACATGCATCATCCTCTATAATGTGGTATACATGTGTTCATGTTCATGTTCAATATGATGTATATCTGTTAATTCTGTTAAGCTCTACATGTGTATTCATGTTCATATGGTAGAAGTTTTGATGTGGGAGAATATAAAAGTGTACTACAAGTTCTATTATATAGCTATACTTTTTGTTATGTTTTGCTTCTATTTCTAGCCCCACTGCTTTAGGTGGATGTGGGAGCTTATTCTGGCCTAATCTGAATTATGTAGGTGTGGGAGGTTCAAGCGATTTATAAGTGGAAGTGTAGTTATAAGGGGAATCAGGTTGGTCTTTTTCACCTAGTGAGGGTTTACGCCGTGAGACATAAGTAGAAGTGGAGTTATAAGAAGATATTGAGATATACATATTATGATTAATATGTTGCATATTCTGCTAAATGAAATAAGTTTAAATATAAAGAATGTTTTATTGATAAGTACACTCTAATATTTTTATGAAAGTATAATTGAAGGTACAGATTCTTTTAATCAGTGCACTTTGACATTAATGTGAATGTATAAATGGGTGCATACATTAATGTCCATAATGTTCAACTTCAAATAACAAGTTTTGGAAAGTTGATTTTGATGCATCAGGGTTAAAACATGTTATGCTATCATTTTAATAATATTGGTATAAGTAATCTTTCTATTTACTTTTTGCACAAGTAAAAGTATATTCTGTAAACTTATAATGAATATTTAAATCCTCAATTTATATATTGCAAATTTGGACATTGATATCTATAATAGGAATTGCATATACTATTGAGCATATGAAGCTCATTCTATTATTTATGAAGTTTAAGTAAAAGGGAGGGTCCAACGGAGTAAAGATTATTAAGAGCAGGATTGTTTGGAGCTTAGTATTAAGGTATTTTGTAATCAAGATATTATGTTTTAATGTATAAAGTTAACTTAGGACTGAGTTATTAGTGTATGAATCTTTTGGAAATAATTTTTTGAACGATTTTTTTTTATTATTGATTTTGCTTTGGATTATTTAGTTGGCTTCGATATGTTTTATTTTGTGGTTGAGACAATTAGATTTGGGATTTATTTTTTCCATTAGATTTTGGGCGTGACATTTATTTAGTTTCATAAATACATAAAATAATTATTTTTTATGAATCATAATATCTATTAATTTCATTAATTTTCTTGTAATAGAATATATGTTCCAAATTACTATCATAATTGTAATTTCATGGACTAGCTTATTTGCCCACATCTATCCATGATGTGGGAACTCTTGGTCATTCATATTACAACTGAGAGTCAGTGCAATGACCTTTACACTTTTTTGTTGTATTCAGGTCATGCAATGCATTATTTTTAGAGAATGCCCTAATATTAAAACTAAAATCAATACTATGAATCATCCATAAACAAAAAATATAACAATACTATTGAAAACTAAATAATTCTGATACCAGACATAATCAATTAATCCTGCAAACATTGCCGCCTCTTTAAATATTACTAGCATTACCACCAAATTCAAATATCTAGGCATCCCTATTATGGCTAAGAGATTTAAGATATCTGATTTCTCCCCTCTCTTGGAGGAGATCACTAATCTTCTTACTGGCTGGAAAGCTAGGTTACTTTCTTTTGCAGGTAGGCTTCAATTCGTCAAATTCACTATTACCAATACTGTGGCATATTGGGTCAGAGCTTCTTCTATTCCTAAGAACATTATTAAGGCTATTGGGAAGCTATGTGCTAAATTCCTTTATTGTGGTGGCTCTTCTGAAAAGAAACTGCATCTTATTTCCTAGTTTAACACTTGTAAACTATTTTGTAATGGTGGTATGGGTATCCTGTCTCTTCAGGCAGTTCAGTTTGCCTTCAATTGCTATATTATTACTAGAATGTACAATACTTCTTTCCCCCTAGCTGATTTCCTAAAGATCCGTTACATCTCCCCGTAAACAACACACTACCAATTCCACCAAATATTGGAAGAGCATTTGTATTACTTCTTCCATGGTCTGCAAGAATTTTCAATTTATTATTAAGGAGAATAGCTCGATTGCTACCCTTTGTGATCATTGGTGTATGGGCGAGAGGTTGTCTAAGTATTTCCCGGATTATCCTTTGCTGGACCATTACAGGTCCACTGCCTAGCTGGATTCAAAACAATAACTGGCACACTCCTACCTCTCTTAGTCCTTGCATTGCTCAGATTATTCAGGCTATTCCCATATCCAGAGACAAAACCTCTCACATTACATGGGATAACAATACCGAAGCATCTTTTAAATATTATTATAAGGCTTTTTTTTGTCAATGATATCAAGTATGATTGATCCTCTTTTATTTGGCACAAAAAAGCACTCCCTTGGATACTCTATTTTTACCTGGTTGGCATTACGGGGAGGTCTTAAAACAACGGATGTTTTAGCTCGAAGGAATATTGTTATTTCTAATCCTCTCTGTGCCTTATGCAATATCAGTCCGGAAACTATCAACCATTTATATTTTGAATGTGAATTCTCATACATGGTTCTTATTTGTCTTCTCTCTAGCCTTCAGAATTTTCTTTTAAGACCAAATGTTTCTCAGGCTTTGGATTACATTGGAGACCTTCCAGGTGAAAAAATAGAGTCTCGATGCTCTCTTCTTACACTTAATGCTATTATATATCATATTTGCCGCGAGAGAAACAATCGAAAATTCGACTCTGAGGCTATGTGTGCTGTGTCCCTTGTCACTAAAGTTAAAAAAGCTTTGAGACTCAAAGTCTCTACTTGGAAGAAGGGGACTATTTGAAAGAAAAGTTTATCTTATGATCTAGGTTGTTGTTTAGGGGTTGCTCACTTATTCTACAGTGTCGCTTCTTTTGTGTACCAACTGATGACTTCGTGTTGCCTCATTTTTGGTCAGTCAGGCAGGCCTTGCTTATTTTGGCCCTGGACAATGATTATGGCTTGTCCTCGACCTCCCCTTGGACGGTCTCCGAGCAACCAGGGGATCGCTAGACTATCTTACTGATTATTTTTGTAGCTACATCTGAGTCCTCGGCGGCTTTTTAGCCAATTTTTCTCCTGAGCTTGGTTTTTCTTTCAAACTCCTGAGCTTTTTATTTTTCATTCCCTGTTGTTTCTTTTCATTTTACTTTTTTTTTTTCCTTTTATACCTGTAATTTTGTCGCCCCCCCCCCCCCCCCCCCCCCCCCAAAAAAAAAAAACCAGTCTAGTCCCATCCATAGTAAGAATATTTAAAATAAAAATCTTTACAATAGAATTCATAATAGAAAAAAAAATTACAATTTTTTCCTTATTTCTCATACTCGATTATCCCAAGCCTGATTACCATGTGGTTCCCTACTACAACTGCTACTAATACTAGATCGGCCATTCGACCAGAGCTCCTCAATCGTCTCTAATTCGGGCCTCCACATAGGCGGTCGAACCACAGAAACCGTCCACCGGCCCATTACATCCTCCTCCTCCGAGTATGGTTCACCCTGACTTGGTCCACTATCCGGTGATGTGGACCGGTCAGCCATTGCTTTGAGCCGCCTCACAAGCATAACGAGGCTGGCCGGAGTAGTGTCCGAATGGAGCACAACGGCATCCGGCAGAATGAAATAGATGTCACCTGGTTCAAGCCGATCTGTCCAATGGAGTGGAACCGGACCGGTTGACAAAAGCCGCGTTGCAGTCCAAACCGCATATCCGTTGAGCCGTTTCCTGAGGACTTGTTGAGCCGTAGCCGGAGGGGAGAAATATTCGACGTGGCCGTTGATGTGAACCACACGGATGAAATTGGATGGCAGAGATTGATCCCCGGAGGAAAAGAAGCAGCAGAAGTAGAAGCTCCTCATCTTTTGATTTCTCTCTCCTCTTTCCACCTTATACATTATATATATGATATATAGGAGGAAAGGGGAAACAATAGGGAAGAATTTGATTAATTTATGTGTATAGCATTTGTATTTTGTGCTGTACTTATATGATTGATAAATTTAATGGAGATTTGCGTACATAGCATTACATTTTTATATATTTACATAACTAACATATAAAATTTTTATACTGATTTACGTAAAATTAATATTAACTTATTTAATGTGAAATACATCTTATAGTTTGATGTCATTGAAATATTAGGATGTTATGATGTTATGTAAATCAATATAAATATTTTGATAATAGATATTTGAATTTATAAAAACTAAGTGGCATTTATGCAAATACCTCTAAATATAAAATAAATAAAAAAATTTATCAGGATGAGTTTTGAAGCTGATAAATTTGTTTCAAGATAAGTACAATATATTCATAACAAGTTTAATAATTTTAAAATTTTGTTGACAATAATTTTGATTGAGATATCTTGACCTCATTATTTTCTTAGGAAAAATGTCTTTCATACTCACGACCTTGTATTTATAATATATTGATGAGCATAAAGGTACTAAAATTTATGTATTTTTTATTAAAAAAAATTAGAATATCCTGATTTAAATTTGATATGATAAATTTAAATAATTAGATTTTCATTGGGATGAACGAATTATAAATTTTGATTGATTATTTCTGTAATATATTAATATTTAAAAAAACTAATGATTATTGATATATCTAAAAATCAGCATGATCAGCATGAATCGTGAGGTAAAATTTGAATTGAAATTTTCTAAAATTAAATTCATAGCAATATGAACTCCAAATTCAGCAAACTTATAGTCAAATTGAACATCTCAATGAGACAAGCCTAACAATACCAAAGGTGGTCCAATCCGAGCCCATATGAGCCCAAATCAAACACTTGAAGTATGATTGGAAGCTTAAAACATTAATTGGATGCCCAAATGATATCCAAATTTAACATATTTATAATCAAATTGAGCGGCTCGACGAGATGAATCCAATTAGCCCAAGATCACTCAATTCCGACATCACTAATGCACTTAATTGCTAAAAAAACTATTTCATTATCAAGGGAATCAATATGGATCATATGATGGAGTGTTTTGGATTCTCGTTCAAATTACCAAAATGTCAACCTCAAAAAGTTTATAAATAGAGCCCCATTCTCCATATAAGGCGAACTAGAAAGAGCTCTCTTGTATTTTCCAGCCATCTCCACCGACAACCACCACCAGCTATTGCCGCCAACAAACACCTTCTCCACCTATGATTACCTTCAATAATCGTCTTCGTCTTTAGACTTTTCACAAGATTTAATCCTGTTGCTAGGTATTAGCTATCCACTTAGTGACATCAGACCTTTATAATCCCTACAGAGAAATCAAGCCCTATTGTTATGTGTTAATTATCCATTTGTGAACATTTGATTTATGTTAACCCCATAATATAAATTAGACATTTTATTTTCAAATAACCTCCCTCTTCTTCAATTGTGAATAAAGGAAGATTTTTGTATCACTTACTACATTGTAAAATTTTCAACTAAGCCAGGCCTCACAATTTCTTTCCTTTTTTTAGATTTTTTATGTAAAATATTTATGACCTTACTACTTTTATCTGTGTGTGCTATACTTTTGTACAACATTGGGATATAAAACACACACTGTACTGACTCAACTCAAAATTTTCTAGCATGAAATAATTATAAAACTTAAAATTTTTTAGGTGTAACATTGCAATGAACTTCCTTTCATCAACTATAATAAATGTTGCTCGGTGGAACATTCATGATGGTAGAGAGATATGGGGTTTAACATCCTACTTTTATACAAAGATCTAAGACACACAAACAAGAGATAGGGGTGCAAGAGTCATAAGTGACACCAAGATTTTTATTTAGAAAACCATGAAAAAGGATTAAAATCATTGGGCCTTGCATAATTAAAATGATTCTATTAGTGTTTGTAGTTTATTACAATTGATGTCATTCATGGGGGGAAGGCCTTGGCTCAATTTAACAAATATACATCATATAGAGCACATTACATGGTAGGGAGTTAGAAGAATCCTGTGATATGAGAATTAATTTCAAAAGAATGTTGGCCTGTTCATTTGGTTGGTAGGACCATAGTTAAGTAATAGAGGTTGGAGGGGCCATAGCCAAGTGATAGAGGTAGAGGGGATCGTTGTCATGAGATAAATGTAAGAGGGACCATAGTTGGCGGGAGATGGTGGTCATGTGGACTTTAGTTAGCCGGCGTCGGTGGTCAGATTGACCATAGTCAACAGGCAATGGTGCTTAGAGGGATCGTAGTTGGAAGAGGATGGTGGTCAAAGGGATTATAGTCTGCGGGTGATAGAGGTTGGAAGAAGGCCCACTGATCGTTGCCAGATGGAGGTGCGATGATGATGGTTGGGCAAAGGTTCACCACTCTTGGCTTGGTAGTGAGGGTTTGCTAGTGGTGGTGCCGGGGTAGAGCTCCGATATACTTTAAGCCTCATAGCTCTCTTGAGTCTCTATCCAGTGTCTAAGCTTCCAAAAGTCGAAGCAGCCAAATGTCTAAGCCTTCAAAGTTCTAAGCCCACTTTTACATGGGAAGAGAGGTTCTATTTATAGGTTTTGAGATTGTCAGGCTTTGTAAATATGAGGAAGATCCAGGAAAATTTGGAGTGCTCCATTGGATGGCCCATATTCATTTCCTTGATTATGGAGTGTTTGCTCAGCATTTAAGTGCCTTAATGATGTCAGAATTAAATGATCTTGGGCTAATTGGATTCATTTCATTGAGCTGCTCAATTTAATTATAAGCATGCCATATTTGGATAAAATTTGGTCATTTAATCTATAACCCTTAATGTCATCCCATTTGGGCTTGGATTAGATCAATTTTGGTGTCGTTAGGTTCATCTCATTGAGCCATTTAATTTGATTATTACTTTGCTAAAATTAGAGTTCAGATGATCTCAAATTAAATTTTGGAAGTTTTTAACTTAAATATGCCTCGAGATCCATGCTCGATCATGGTGATCTTTATACTGTATTAGTTACCCCCTATTTTTGGGAGTCTAAGTCCACAAAGACAAAAAATATGTGTCTACCCCTTCCAATAAGATACAAAATAAATTTATAATATTAAGAAAATTATGAGGCATGACTGCTCCCTGGTCGTCAATGTGGACCTCCTCTTGGGATCGTGAACCAAGTAAAATACTATCGATCATAAATTTAGCATTCCAAGTAGTTAGTGTGAGGATCAGACGAGAAAAAATTAAAAAATTTTGCTTCAAAACTTTAAAATGGATGGAAGCTAACTTTAGAGGCTTTTTTGGACTTTAAAAGTATCAAAATTGAATCTAGAATATAAAAAAATGGTCTCAAAAACCCTAAAAATGTCTGAATAGTACTTTCATGCCGCGAATTGAGCCCAGACACTCATTACCGGACAAATGGCCAGTCACCTGGCCAGCTGCCGCCCACGATGGGTAGCACCACAACATGTGCTAGCGTGTGCCCTTTGCACCCGTAAGGGGCATACTACATCACCCTTCCCTATTATTGTTTATAAATTCCTTTTTTATTTCTCTAAAAAATAAGAAAAATTTGAATTTTTTTTTAAAAATTCACATGATTTTTGGGAAAGGAAATAATCAAATATATGTAAATTTAATTATTTTTAATTTAAAATTCTCCCATATTTTATTTTATAAAAAAGGAAGAATTGGATTTTTGGCCTTGAAAATTTAAAAATATATATATGAAATATCCAAAAGTTTTAGGGGAAAAATTCCAATCCTATCCACCTCATGGTTCTATAAATACCCACTTGGGGGTGGGGGAAAGGCATAACCCTCTTACGCAGTCTCTAGTTCTCCCCCATAAAAGGATGAAAAACTTGTCCGACAAGAGTTGAATACTATTAATCTCAGGTAAAGGCCTAGTCTTCTTACACAGGCTTTGATTCTCCCCCTAAAAGGAGGAAATAATTGTCCTCCAAGAGTGTAAGGACCATCAATCTCTGGTAAAGGCTCGATCCTCTGATGCAAGCTTTCATTCTGTATAAAAGGAGGGAACAACTATCTATCAAGAGTGTAAAGACCATCAATCATTGGTAAAAGTCAGTCCTCTTATGCAGTCTGTAGTTCTCTCCCATAAAAGGAGAGAACAACTATTCTCCAAGAGAGTTAAGATCATCAATCTCTGGTAAAGGCCCAATCCTCTTACGCATGCTCTAATATGCCCCATAAAAAGAGGGAATAGCTGTTCGACAAGAGTTTGATCCTCTTTCACAGGGTGACTTCTCACAAGAGTTGAATGCCATGAAAGGTTATTAAATCCAAGTCCATGTAAGCAGGTTGCCTAGTGGGCATGCATAAATTATGGTAATTGGAGGGTGCGTTAATGATGGGGTCAGAAGAAGGACCAATGAGTAGTTACTAGGAGGTAAAAGGTTAATGATGGTGGTCACGAGGCAGAGAGACAATAGTGCAAGTTATGTAAAGGGCCAATGATATCAGTGGTCATGTTATATTCTATTGAAGAGAATGTACATCCATGTTGATAGGGGATGATAACAGAGAGCCCAATGGAAGGGATCAGGTGGTGTGTTTATGATAGAAATATATTGGCACACTAATAATGTCAATTAATTGGAAACCTGATGGTGATAGTGATTCAATCTTTCCTTAAAGGAGTTGAGAGAGATACTTTAAAGTGCTGTATAGAAGAGATCAAGAGAAATCCATCAAGGATGTTTAACTTATCCAAAGTTATTTTTCAAAGCATTACTTAATGGCATTAATTAATCAAGATAAATCCACTAAGGATTTTGATCTATTAGTGATTATTTGTTAGAGCATTGCTCAATGATGTTAACTTGTCTGATGGAGGTTGGAAGAAATCAACCAAGAATATTTGACTTATTCAAGGTTATTTATCAGTGTTGCTTAATGATGTTAACTTGTATTGAAGATATTGAGGAAATAGAATAAGGATGTTTGACTGATCCAAGCTTATTTGTTAGAGTGTTGCTCGATGACATTTACATATAAGCTAGAGGTTGAGAGAGATTCACAAGGAACTTTTGACCTATATAAGGCTATGTGCTAAAGTATTGCTTGATGGTGTTAACTTGTGTTGAAGAGATTGAGGGAATCCACCAAGGATGTTTGACCTATCTGAGGTTATTTGTTAGAGCATTATTTGATGATGTTAACTTGTGTTGAAGAGGTCAAATCAAATTTCCATGGGATTGATTATGCCTTGATTGGGAGGTGGCAAAGGTTGTGTGTATTTGAAATAGAAGGTGAAGATTAGTCTATCATTAGACAATTACTACATTTTTGAGGTCACGATTATGAAATTGCCTAAGGAGTAGAAGTCCAACTGGGAACTATATAGAGTTTATAATTCACTTTAAACTTTCTTGCATTTATTGAAAGCTTTATTATATATAGTTTCCACCAAGATTATTTTATATGAAAAATATTTGAGGGAATTACATGGCCATAATTATATTTGAGATTACAACCAAGGTTGCCCACTAGTCAAATCTACTTCCCATAAACTAATTATTAAACTTGACAGTCGAGGGGAGATAAAAAGATGCATGTTTGTTATTATTGTTAGGTTTCTTTCAATATTGAATTACTTCTTTTAGACTTGATAATATATCATGGTAAAGAGACTACCTCACTTCAACTATGCCCAGGACATTAACGTGAACATCCTTTCGAGGTTACTATAAAGGTTGCCCCCAGCCAAGGATCATTTCTCATAGATGGATAGGGTTTAACAACCTAGCTTGCAAAGATCCGACACACATACATACAAGTGAAAGGGTTACAAGGGTCATATGTGACACTGAGATTTTCACGTGGAAAATCTCAAAAAGGGAAAAATTATGGGGTTTGGCCCAGTTAAAATGATGAAATAAGTATATGTAGTCTATTATAAATAATGTCCTTTATTGGGGGAAAGCCTTGGTTCAATGTAGCAAATATACAACATTTAGAGTACATTACATGGTGGGGAATTGGAATAATCTAATGATATGAGAGTTATCCTCAAAAGAATTTTGGCCTATTCATTTGGTTGGTAAGACTATAGTTTGGTGAAATCAGATTTTTGATGGTCCTAATTTTGAGTTTACAAGTTTTCAATTTAGATATGCCTCAAAATTTATGTAGGATCAAGGTGATTTTTGATGACATATCAATTGCCTCCTTTTTTTGGATGTTGCAACTCGCAAAGTCTAACAAAATGTGTCTTGGTATTCTTTTAAGTTGTGATGCAAAATTATAATATTTGAATAATTACAAAGCGTGAATGCTCCCTGAACGTCAATGTGGACCTCCCATCAGGGTCATGAATTAAGAAAAATACCTATGCTTATAGCTTAGTGTTAATTAAAGTTGGGGCATCGATTGGAATAAGAAATATTGAAGAATTTCACCCCAAACTTTTAAAATTGCTTGAAATAGAATTTAAAAGCTCTGTTGGGCACTTAAAATATCAAAATTTAGTCTGAAATGTCAAAAAATAGTCCCAGGGACTCTAAAAATGTCTTAATCGGATTGTCCGGGTTGAAAATTGAGCTCGGACACAACTCGATGGTTGAAATAGCCGCCCGATCAGCCGGACACCACATCTTACTAGTGGCCCGACCGAGCAAGCCAACATGCGCATACATAGTGCCCCCAAAATTTGAATTTATTTAATTTCCTTTTTTATTTTTTCAAAAAGGAAAACAAATTAATTTGAGCTTGAACGAATTCTAAAATTCTTTTAGAAAAATCTAAAAAATTTTAGAGATGGAAATAATTGAATACATATTTTTGTTTAAATATTTTTAGTTTTAATATAATAATTGAATACATATTTCTATGTTTAAGAGCTAGCCCTCTTATACAGGATTTGATTCTCCCCTGAATGGGGAAAAATTGTCCAAAAAAAGTTGAATATTGTTGGTGGCAATTAAGACTCGACCTTCATACACAAGTAACAACGAGTGTATGTTGATAGTGGCTGTTGGAGGGTGTGATACTGGTGGTGATCGATTGAGGGGACAATGATTATTGCCAGGGGGTGAAGGGACAGTGGTCGAGAGAAAAAGGGCCAAATAGTGGCCCTCAGGAGAAAGGTCGATGATGGCTATCAGGAGGTGAAGGGTGTTAAGTGTAAATTATGTACTATTTATTTTATTTAAATATATTAAAAATATGTTATTTTAATTATGTTTATGTAGAAAATATTTAAGAGATAGCCAAAATTTATAAGTGTTGAACAAGCATTGCAACACCCACCTATATAGCACCGCAGCTTGGCCTTATACAACACCTCAATGCCTATTTTTGACATTACAATGCAGGCCTATCTAGAATTTAAGGAAAAATCAACCCCCCAATGTAAATAAGATTAATGCTATAATAGCTAATAGCATCACAACGCCAAAAATTAACACCATAATACTGGTGTCTCAGGAAAATGAATGTTGGAGCACCGAACAGCAAAATGCCACATTATTGGATTGTGCTTTTAAGCATCATAGTGCTCAACTTTTATATCATCGTGGTGGAGAAAATATCAAATTAAAGAGCCATGCTAACTCAGCTAAAAGGCACACTGATTCAACCAGTAATCATACCATGTCAGTCCAGCACTATAGTAAAGCAAGCATTATAGCTTCAAAGTGTTAGTTCATTTTATATTGCCATGCTGTAACCTTATTGAGCACTGCAACACCTGAGTCTAGTTTTGCACTTATATAAATACTTTTTTTATTATCTTATTAGAAAGTTTAATCATTTCAGCGGAGTCTTGTACTTTATAGTGTCTTCTTCTAGTTTTCCTCTTAAAGTAAAGTCTAAGGGAGGCTAGAGAAGTGAAAGATACATTCATTTAGGAGATCATAGTTTGTATTGTGTAAGTAGTTCTATTATTGGAAGGAGTGTGGGGAATATCAATTGATCCTTTTGGGTGATATTTATCTTAGTTATTCTCCTATATCTTTTTCTTATGAATGAAATAAATATAAATTTATTTTCTATGTTATCCATGTCTGGCTAAATCTCTAAATTTTTGGCTAATGATGTAAACATATAGAAAATACTAATGTAGACTCTTATGCTTTAATTTCTTCCATAGATATTTTTAATATATCCCATTCTTCATTTTATGCATATAATGCATAGTTAATATCTAGTGTGATGTATTACCTCGATGGAGGAATATTGGAATAAATAAAAGTATTGAAATGGAATATTGGTATACCTAAACAAACGATATTAAACCTTCTAGGTTATGTGGAGATAGTAAAATTATAGGAAGGCTTTAAAACCGCCCTTTTCACCCCTATAAGCTCGACCACCTGATCCATATCTAAAAGTTAAGAATCTCATTAGGAAAACTATATTGTCTTGCATTCATTAGTCCAAAATATTCTATTTTCATTAGTATCCAATTTTCTTACAAGTTTTCATTAAATGGCATAAACTCAAAAACATCCATTTGACATTCAGTATGATAAATTATGCATTTAGATTGAATAGTAAATGTTTAATTATAATTAAGAAAAAACACTTTCATGGGGGATTAACACTCTTTTCTAACACTTTATTACTTGATTAGCATGTATACTTGCCTTTTAATGGGCTTTCATTATTTATATATCAAAGAAAACCAAAGCCTATATACATATCAAATCAAAGCAAGCCTTTGCATCAAGTTTTTGGAGCCGTTAGTTGGGAAGTAATATATGTATTATATTTTTAAATTACATTATTAAAATAAGTGCATATATAGACATACTTTCATTATGTATCTTTATTTTTTCTATGATTAAATTTTTAAAAAGCCCAAAAAATATTTTTTATTGATTATGTAGTTATGATCTTTATTTTATTTATCATTATAGCATGCTTAGAAGATTTAGTAAGGAGCCCCTATTGTTTGATTTTGAGATTGAAAGGAAGCTTATAAAAATTTAAAAAAATAAAAAAGATTTTAGAGATGTCTGACCTTGTATAAGATCAGGACCATTTTAGACCTTTTAGAGAGTATGCTAAACTGTTAGCAGAACAAATCTAACAGAGTATCAATAGACTTACTATCTAGGCCAATAACTTAGAACAAAAACCTACCATAAATTAGATGGTTTAAAATTCCTAGTTTGGGGGAACTATTGTTGAGGATCCCAACTTACACTTAGCTAGCTTCTTAAAAATGTATGCACCATTTATGTATAATGGTGTTAGTGATGATGCTATTAGACTTAGATTGTACATATTTTCTCTAGGGTACAAAGCTGAGATGTGGTTGAATTCCTTGCCTCTATGCTCTATAACCACTTGGAATGCCTTAGCACACAAATTCCTAGCTAAGTATCTTCCACTATCAAAAGTTGCCAAACTTAGGAATGATATCACATCTTTTGCCCAATTTGAAGGAGAGTCAATTTATGAAAGTTGGGAGAGATTTAATAAAATGTTTAGAAAACATCATTAGCATGTTTTACCCTATTGTTTGGTTATTCAGACATTTTATAATGGATTGGTAGAATCCCTTAAGTCAATCATAGATGCAACAACTGAGGATCCTTAATGTCTAGGTCATTTGAGGAGCATATAAATTAATATAGGAAATTGCTATAAATATTTTTTAGTAGCCTTATGATAGGGTGAATCCTAAGAGAGTAACTAATGTGTATGAATCAGGTGCATTATCTATTTTGACTACACATGCAACTATAATTGCTAAAAAGATAAACACTATTATAGATACATTAGGATCAGGATCAAGATTATCTATGAAATTGGTAGAGTATGATTTAAATTCTATTAATAATAGTAATGCACAAGGGAATGAGAATGTGAATTTGATTGGAAGACAAAGTATCTCTATTCCAATACATATAATCCAGGCTGGAGGAACCATCATATTTTTAGTTGGTCAAATAATAATATTGGTTGTAATAATTAGTAGAATACAGGTCAATCTAATGAATGAGAAAATTAGAATAATCATCAGTAATCTATAGTAAATCCTAGACCTTCATATTCCCAAAGTTTTAACCAAAGCAATTAATTCAAAAAGAGAAAAATCATCTTTTGAAGAGGACAAGATTCAATTAGGAACCTAGTTGCAAAGTCAGTCTTCTTTAATTAAAAAATTGGAAAATCAATTAGGTCAACTTGCAATTTTTTTTAGAAGAGTCCTCTTGAAACCTTGTTCAGTAATACAAAGATTAATCTAAAGGCTAAAGGAAAAGAGCATAATGGGGACCACTTGAGAAGTGATGGTGTTTCATAATAGCCAAAATGATATATCTTGGCAAGTCTAGCTAAGGACTAAAATTTAGCATTATATTAGGAGGCAACCTAATTCTATTTTGTATTTGTATACTTTATTTTATGATTTTTATTTTTATTTTCATGTTATGTTATGTGTGTGTGTTGTATTATTTATAACAAAATTAATATTAATTTTGACAAAGTTATGGAAAGTTTCCTCAGAAAAATTTGTTCTGCTTAAAATTGAACAAACACCGTAATGTTATTATTTGAAGCACCGCGGTGTTTGCAACCCAAGCATCATGGCATTCAAAAATAGTATTGCAGCACTAAAGCCTCGAGAAAATTTATAATATTGCATTACCACAACACTGTATCATTAAACATTGAAGCATTCATTTGCCTTATCAAGCACTCCAGTGCTACTATCTTAAGCAATGCAGCGTTAGTTTATTATCTCTATAGTGATATTGGCAGTGTAGTTAAATAAACCATAATGACAATCTATTTAGCATTGCAGCACTATTGCCAGTGCCGTAGTGTTATGTTAAAATCATTATTGTGATAGTTAAAGAGATACGGTGTTAGTCTTTATAAGTGCCATAACGCTTGAATGCAGCTACATTTTCTTAGTAAAAAAGCTGGAGCTTTATTTCTAAACTCTATGTTGTTGTGCCATGTGTCATGTATCATTGCAGCATCTATCTACGTGACCCTCTATCATTTTATATGTTCTTAAGCACCATGATGTTGATTTATTGAGCACCGTAATGCTCGTAATGTTTATTTATAGGAGTGCATGTTTTAGATTATTTATTATATTTTTTTATATTTTTCTCAAGTTACTACAATTTTTTTTTGCTTGAGATTACTGTGTAATGACCCCTAAGATGTTTAGTAGGTAGAAGCGAGCATCTTCCTCTTATGCTAAGAGCAAATTCATTTCTATTGAGGCTAAATAAAGGTATGGAGCACTAGTAGTAAACAAGTAATTGATCCCTGAGAGATGATTCCATAATTTGGGTGGGCGAGTTAAGTAAATAATAATGAACCAAGGCTAGGAACTTTTCTGTAAGGAACCCCATGTTCTAATTGTAACTGTAGTAAAAGTATTCTTTACCAATGGAATAGAGGCTGTGGAAAATAGATATTTTGTTAGAGTAAGTGGGTGCCCTTTCACATAATATCAATTAATTATCTCCTTAAGAAGAGGGATTTTGAGTTTGATGAGTATAAATTTTTCAACCATTTCTCCATAAATCCTGATGAGTTGCTTAGAGTGTTGAGTGAGCCTTATAGTGGATTTGTGTGGAAGAAGAGGGAGGAGAAAATCATTAATATTCCTACATCTTTCTTAACCCAACTTTCTAAAGCTTGGCATTATTTTATCTTTACATTTATATTACTAAGCAAGATTATTAGTGAGGTAAATAAAGACCGTGCTATACTCAATTATGCTATGCAGGTTGGTTACACTATTAATGTGGGAAATTTATTCTTCTATAAACTATATAATTAAGGGCATCCTTCTCTTATTTATGCCTTGTTAATGTTGGTGTGAGGAGAGATCCTAGAAAGGAACAATTTTTGTCCCATTTTAGCCCTCACCAAAAGAAAAATTAAAGGCTTTAAAAGGTCAAGTGTAAAGGAGGAAGGTCTAAGTGAGCCTCGTTTAATTAGTAGGCGAAATAGCAGCAATAATAGGAGTCTTAGGGCTCCTAAATCCTTAGTTGAGCAAGTGGCTAATTTGACAGAGTAGATAAAGGGGGTGATTAAATTTTATAAGGAGAGTAGGGAATGACTGGTACACTACTCGGGTATACATGAAAAATATTACAACTATACAACAGAATTTGATAAGGCTTTAGTGGGGATGTTCAGGAGGAGTCTTTTTGTGGAAAATTCAGACCAGCTGCATTTCACTACTGCTCTAGAATACCAGTCATTTGTTTGGACCCGATCGCATGATGATGATGATGAGAAGGAGGATCATGACTCTGAGTGATGGGAGTCATTTGTTTACTTTTATTTGATTGTTCTTGGTTGGCTTTTGAGAGAGAGAAAGACGTGGATGTTCCTACGTTAGTTCGTAGCATTTTTTTTTCATTTCTTTTGCTTAGGGAGGATCCGATGATGTTTTGACGTGATGTTTTTATTATGATGTTAAGTTGTGGCTGTGAATGCCAGCTATTATTCTGATCAGAATAATGAGCACGGCTCTCGTATGGAGATGGATTAGGAGAATAGTGCTTTATGCATTAGTTATCTTTTGTTTATTTTTAGTAGTTGTATTCAATATCTTTAAGCTTATTATTATTCAAATGAAAAGACATGTTTATTTTATATTCAATTTTTACTTGTTCTAGTGTAATGTGTTCTATTATTTATATTTATATTTAAATTTCTTTATGCTTAATTGGTGAATATTATTCTTTACATAGTGCTTACATTTGATTGCTTATTTAGCTAGAAAAAATGATAATTAAAAAATATATAAAATTAAGATTCTTATAAAACCCTAGATGATAGTTTGAATGAAAATTGTATAAAAATTCATAATTTGAATAGCTTAATAATTAACTAATATAGATCACTTAAGCTATTGACTTGTTTTGAATTTAGAAACTATACACTAATATACTGACTACTGAATTAAAGAATGAATAATTGAGTTTAGGAAAAAGAAGCGGGTTACTTAAATTAGAAAGATCATAGCAAACTTAAATATGAAATTTGTGATATTATTAAATCAATATATTAGGTTAATTAGAGTTACAGGAAGATGAAAGCAAAACTAGTTTTCAAAATCATTAATATGTACTCAACAAATATGAAAAAAATGAAAAATATGAAAATTCATAAAAGGAAATTTGAAAAAAAGAAAAAAAAAGAGTACATTCAAAAATTGGTATTTGTTAAAGTTCCATGTTCAAAAGCATCCTAATAACTAAATCAAATAGGATAAGATAATAAAACTAATACATATGATTGTGCATTAATGGACTTCTAATTTAACTACAAACACAATTAATTCTTAAATAATATATTATTCATTTCCAAAATCAGAAGTGAACCTTTCACATACACTCACAGTGGATAGGTTTAATACAAGCAGTAAGAAGTGTGACTGATTGGGATATTTATTATGACCATTCAAATTATGATTATAAATTTGATCATTATAAATTACTTCTAGGCCATGATGTATTATCTTATATATTAGTAATTTTAAATGATCAATTATTTACTTTGGCTATTAAGTTAATCAATAGGTTATTTTATCATTGCATGAGGATAAGCAAGAGTTTAAGTTGGAAAAGTTTATTAAGTGTAAATTATATACTATTTATTGCATTTAAATTCAATAAAAATATATTATTTTAGTTGTATTTGTGCATGAAATGTTCAACAGAAGGCTAATATTTATAATTGTTGAACAAGTACCACAGTGCCCCCCTATATAGCACTGCAGTATGGCCATCTATAACACCCCAATGGCTATTTTTTTTAAAATTATAGCACGTGCCTCTTAAGACTTTAAGGAAAAATTAGCACCCCGATAAAAATAAGGTCAGCATTGCAGTGCCTCACAGCACCGTTGCACAAGAAATAAGCATTACAGCACTAGAGTCTCAGAAAAATGAGCGTGAGAGCACCAATCAGTGAAACTTTATAGCAACAATTATGCTTTCAATCATCGTAGTGCTCAACTTTATAGCACGTAATGTGGAGCAATTATATATATATATATATATATATATATATATATAAGAGCCACACCGATACAACCAATAGATGCACCAGTTCAACTAGTAACTGTGCCAGGTCAACCTAGTGCTACAGTTAAGCAAGCATTATAATGCTAAGGTGCTAATTCATTTTATACCACCATGGCATAACCTTATCGAGCATAGTGGCGCCTGAGTCTATTTCTGTACTTATATAAATAGTTTTTAATTTGTTTTGTTAGAAGATTATATCATTTTAGTGGTGTCTTATACTTTATAGTGTCTTCTTCTAATTTTCCTGTTAGAGTAAAGTCTAAGGGAGGCTTGAAAATTGCAAGGTACTTTCATTTGGGAGATCTTAGTCTACATTATATAAGAAATTTTATGTTAGAAGAAGGAGTGTGGGGAATACGAATAGATCCTTACAGGTGATATTTATCTTTTTCATTCTCATGTATTTTTTTCTTGTGAATAAAATGAACATGGGTTTGCTTTTCATGTTATCCATGTCTAGCTAAATCTCTATGTTTTAGGCTAATGATGTAAATATATAGAAAGTACTATTGTAAATTCTTATGCTTTAATTTCTTACAAAGATGTTTTTAATTTCTTGCTTTCATAGGATAAATAGTGTATTTGATATTCGTAGGATAAATTGTGTATTTAGATTGAATAGTAATAGTTTAATTGTAATTAAGCAGAACACTTCTATGTAGGATTGACACTTTTCTCTATCACTTTATTACTTGATTAACACATATAATTACATTTTTAGTAGGGTTTAATTATTTATATATAAAAGAAAACCTAAGTATATATCCACATAGAATCAAAGTAGGCCCCCACATCAAAAGGTCAACAATGATGGTTGAGAGGCAAAGGACCAACATTAGTTGTTAGGCAAAGGGCCAATGATAGTGATGGTCGAGTTAAATTTTATTGAATGAAGTAGGCATCCATGCTAATAGGGGAGGATAGTGAACATCCCAACAGAAAAGGGTTAGGTGGTGTGCCAATGGTAGAAGTCTAAAAATGCACTAATGATGCCAATTGAGTGTAGGAGCTAATAGAGATGAGGCTCCAATCTTTCCTTGAAGAAGGTGTTTAGAGAGCTACTTAAAAGTAATGATTAGTGTAGAAGATGCCATGTGAAATCTATTAAGAATATTTGACCTATTAGAATTTATTCATCATATCATTACTCAGTAACATTATCTTTTAAGAACAAGGTTGAGAGAGATCCACAAGGAATATTTGGACATATCGGAGTTACTTTTCAAAGTGTTATTTGATGGCATTAATATGTGTAAAAGTGTCCAAGATAAATCCACCAAGGATATTTGACCTATCCAAGACTGTTTGCCAAAGTATTGCTTGATGACATTAACTAGTCAAGATATATCTATTAAGGAGGTAAGACATATTAAAGATCTTTTGTTAAAGGATTGCTCGATGATGTCAACCTATATGGAAGAGATTAGTAAAATCCACTAAGGATGTTTGACCTATATGAGATTATTTGTTAGAGTATTACTTGATGATGTTAACGTGCATAGAAGAGATCAGTAGTAATCCAACAAGGATGCTTAACCTATCCAAGATTGTTTACTACAACATTACTTGATGGCATTAACCTATATGGAAAGGGCCAAGATAAATCCACCAAGGATGTTTGACCTATCTAGATTATTTGCCAGACTATTACTTAAGGGTATTAACTTGAAAGAGGTTAAGGGGATACACCAAGAATACTTGACCTATTTGAGATTATTAGTCAGAGCATTATTCAATGATGTTAACCTGTATAGAAGAGGTAGAATAGAATCCCTTGGTATTAATTATTCCTTGATTGGAAGGGGGTGAAGACCACATGTTCTCAAATTAAAAGTGAAGATTGGTCTATCATTAGACTATTGCTACCTTTTTGAGGTTGAGGCTATGGACTTGACCAAGGAGTAAAAAGTCTAGCTGGGGACTATATAGAGACTGTAATTCACTTTAAGCATTCTTGCATTTATTAGAAGCTGTATAATAGGTGGTTACCAACAATCTTATTATTTAATATGGAAAATATTGGAGGGCCTTCCTTAACCACAACAATATTTGATATTGCACCAAACTTTCCTCCTAGTATAAATTTGCTTCCCATAAAATTGATGTATCAATAACTAATAGTTGATGGGAAACAAAATAATGCATGTCTGTTATTATTGTATGGTTATCTTCAATGTTGAAGGACTTCTTTTGAACTCGATAATAGATCATATTAAAGGGCTCACCCTTCTACAACCATGCCAAGGACATTAATGAGAATACTCTTTCAAGGTTATAGTAAAGGTTTTCCCCTAGCCAAGAATCTCTTCCCATAGATGGCACCAAACTGTTATGTCCTAGAACATTCATAACAAAAAAGAGATGAAAAGCATAACATCATAGCTTTAAACAAAAATCTAGTACACATATAGATAAAGAGATAGAGGTGCAAGAGTCATAAGTGATGCCATAAGTTTTACGTGGAAAACCTTGAAAATTGAAAAAAAAAACCACAGGGCCTAGCTTAGTGAAAAGATTCCACAAGTGTTTGTTGTTAAATACAAATGATGCCTTTCCTCGGGGGAAGGCATTGTCAATATAAAAATATAGAGCATATTACATAGTTGGGATTGCACCATAGTCGGTGTGTGACCATGGTTAGAGGGACTGTAGTCAACGGGCAACATGATCGAAGGGATCGTATATAGTTGATGGGCAATGTAATCAGAGGGATTATAGTCGATAGGCTATTGTGGTTGGAGAGACCATAGTTGATAGTCAATGGAGGTCAAAAGGATTATAGTCGGGTGATGATGTGTAGAGAGATAGTAGTCAATAGGTGATAGAGGTTGGGAGGATCATAGTTCGGTGATGGTGGATTGAGGGACCATAGTAGGCAGGAGACTGAGGTCAGAAGAATTATAGTCTGGCGATGGTGATTGGAGAAGCCATAGTCAAAAAGCGATGGAGGTCGAAAGGTCCATAGTTGGGCAACGGTGGTCAAAGGGATCGTTGTTGACAGACGATGGAGGTTAGAAGGGTCGTATTCAAGCAACGGTGGCCGAAGGGATATTAGTTAGCAGGAGATAAAGGTCGGGAGGACTGTAGTAGGTAGTCAATGAAGATCGAAGGGATTGTAGTCGATTGGTGATAGTGATTTTAGGGATCATAGTTGGTGGGTGACGGAGGTTGAAGGGATAGTAGTCTGTGATCGATGGAAATTGTAGGGACCTAAGTCAGCAGTTGATGAAGTTCAGAGGATCACAGTCTACAAGCAATATAGGTTAGAGGGACCATAGTTGGTGGGTGATGGAGGTCAGATAGACTATAGTTGGTGGGTGATGGTGGTCAGAGGGCCATAGTCAGTGGGTAATAGTGGTGAGAGGAGCCTTAGCAGGTGATGATGGTATGAAGGACCATAGTGACGAGCGATGGTGGTTAGAGGTAGAGTTAGTAGTGGTGGCTGGATGGAGATCTTACGATAATAATCGGGCTGAGGTTAAGTAGTGGTGGCCAAGCTATGATGGTTCGTCAGTGGTGGTGTTGGGGTGTAGCTCCGTGATTCTCCAAGCTCCATAGCTCTCTTGATCTCTAGCACAAGGTCCAAGCTTCTAAATGTCCAAGTCCTCTTTCATGTGGGATGAAGAGATCTATTTATGGAGTTTGAGAGTGGCTTGTCCTATAAATATGGAGAAGAATTTGGAGTGGTCCATCAGATGACTCATACTAATTCCCTTGATCAAGGAGCATATATTCAACATTTCATTTCCTTAGTGATGTCCAAATTAAACAATCTTAGGCTCATTAGATTCATCTCATCGAGCTGCTCAATTCAACTATAAGCATAATATATTCTCACATCATTTGGCTATCCAAGTAATACTTTGAAGCTTCCAAATATGGTTCAGTCTATTGATTTGAGCCCATTTGTGCTCAGATTGGACCAATTTTGGTTTCGTTGGATTCATCTCCTTGAGAAGTTCAATTTGACTATAAGTTTACTAAAATTAGAGTTTGGATGATCCCAATTTAATTTTGGAAGTTTTTAATTCAGCTATGCATTAAGATTCGTGTCGAACAAGGCGATTTTTGGTGAAGTATCGATAGTAGTAGTGCTTTAATATATTCTTTTTCTAAAATTTGATTTTTTTATTACTAATTTTTTCAATAACATAATATATACTTTTTCAACTTATAGCTGTTGACATCCCAAATAAGGGTTAATGAAATATCACCAAAAAATTCATTTGATTAAAAATAATTCTAGATGCAATCTTTGGACTAAAAATTTATGAAATTAAATTGAGGGTCATCCAAACTTTGATTTCAACTAACTTATAATTAAATTGAATGTCTTTAGAAGATGAACTCATTGAATTTAAAAGTTATCTAAGCCTTCTTCAAATAAACTCAAACCAAGCACTTGAAGTGTTGTTAAACTTCAAATTGAGCAACTCAATGCGAGTATCTAACTAGCCCAAGACCACAAAATTTTGAGGACAGTAAGGAACTTCATTATTGAAGGAACAATCTATGATTAAAAAGTCAACATGGATCATCTGATGGAGTTCTTCGAATTTTGGCTAAAATTTTAAAAATATGAATTCATAAAATTATAATTAAATCGACATTCTTTACATGAAGAAGAATTAAAGTTGGGAGCTAAAATTGAAGTTACAATTAGAAAGAGCTTTACCCAACAAGAAGCACTGACAATCATCATCACTTAACAACACCAACCTGACCATTGTCGTCTAACTACCATTGCTCAACTATATCTCCAACTGAATGCATCGTTTTCCTTTATAAATAATATCAAGGCACAATATCTCTTATAAAGCTAATACACGATATCGACACAAATGCTAACACCCACCGACTTTATTACCAATTATTGCTTTAAGTTCAATGCAAATCATTGAAACAAATGCTGATGCATGTTGACTTTATTGCCAACTATTACTAACAAAATGGACATACACAATCTTCAATAAAGCCAACACAATCCTTTCTACTCCAACTTTGACTCTTGCTGCCAACATTACAATTTATATTAGGTCTCAATCTCTGGTCTCTTTTATGCTCAAGAAAATGATCAAACATACTACAATGATCTTATAAAGATAATTCAAATGCCTCAAGGCTCTTCCAACTTCCACAAAAAAATTCATCATCCCCAATTCATGCATGCTACATTATATCAATGTATTCTCCAATTATTAGGAAAAATCATTATTTTTGATTTATTAGATAAACTAATAAATACATTCCAACTGGGCCATGCCCCATAATTTTTTCCTATTCAGATTTTCCACGTAAAAATATTGTCACTAACAACCTTCTTTCATCTATCTGTGTATTTGCTGTTCATATAAAACTAAAATACTTAATTGATATTATTGAAACATTGGCATATTTATTCATTGAAAATAGTCTAGTAAATATTGATATTATTGAAATATTGGCATATTTCACAAAAAATATTATATATTTATATAAAAACATTACTTAAATATTCCCTAAAATCAATTCGATTTACTTTATCAACAATCATTCAAGATGAGTTTTAGATGCATAAAAGTCCTAAGATTATTATAATTCAAATATTTTAATAAAAAATTCTAATCAATTTATCAAGGAAGAAAAATAAAAGAAATGCAATCATGAAAAGTAGATAAAATATTCATGTGTACATATTTTTCAAAAAACACATGTTGCATATATGTATTATTTGTTATACAAATGACATCATGAAAAATATCTTCTATTTTTTCTTGCAGCATTCTTCTTAGGCTTCGTTTGGGGCGGCTTTTTTACTGTTTCTTAAAGCAGCTTTCTAGCATAATTTTTTTTATTTTTATATTAAAAAGCTTCTTTAAGAAGCAGTAAGAAAGCAGTCCCAAATGAAGCCTTAGTCGGGTATGCTTACGGTTTGCATGTAGCAACGGCATGACGAAAGCCCTCGCTAGCCTAATTTAAGAGATAAAGACAATTAATAAATTATCTTTTTTTTTTTTTTTGAAAAATGCATGAAGCAATTGCAATTGCATTTTTTTGAAAAATGCATGAAGCAATTGCATTATTAATTTAGTTCTTTTTAAATTAATAAATTATCTAGCATATAAATAAAAGAGCAACAACTTGAAAGAAGCCAAAAAGGGAAAAATAGTTTAATTAAGGATAGACATAATGAAAGATGCATGCCACTCATGCCACATCACTTTGCTTCTTTTATATTCTTCTGATTACTTTTATAGTTAAAAAAAAACAGCTAGCAAAAAATATTATCTTCTTAAATTCAGAACATATACATACAATTTTCTCTTTAGGATGGCTTCTTATTTATGTTTTTTCTTTTTTCAAAAATGGTTTTTTAAAATAAATTTTAAGAAGAGGAAAGTTCATGTTTTTTCTTATCCAAATAAATATTTTTTTGCCGTTTTAGCAATATGAATCAGTCAAAAAATCCCTAGCAAACAAATTGTGAGAGAAAGATAAAAAAAAAAAAAAATTGTATGTATGTGTTTTGAATTTAAGAAGATATTATTTTTTGCTAGCTGTTTTCTTTTTTTAACTATAAAACAAATCAAAAGAATATAAAAAAAGCAAAGAGATATGGTATGCATGGCATGCATCTTTTATTATGTCTATTCTTAATTAAATTATTTTTTCTTGTTTGGCTTCTTTTCATGTGGTTGCTTTTTTATTTATATTTTAGTAATTTATTAATTGTCTTTATCTATTGAATTAGGCTTGTGATTAAATTTTTTATTCGATAATCCTATCATCATGTTTAATTTATCCTAATAAAATGTTTTTTTAAAATCTTTTTAGTGCTTGTCCTTTTCATAATTTCCCTGCTAGATGTAAATTCTCCACTATTATTATGATCAACACAACTTTGACTATAGTCACCTAAAGAGAAAATTTCAATATAGTCTACTCTTTCATTTTGCAGAATACCATTGACTACATGTCTAGCCTTGTAACGCTTTCTACCATCAGGTTCCTCTTTCAATATGTAAACTCACTTTTCTCTAGTGCTTTCTTTTCATTTGGTAACTTAGTTAACTTGCAAGTCTGATTCAACTTAAGTGAATGCTTTTCATCATCCATGACTTTCCTCTACTTTAAATCATCAACTTGAATGGCCTCATCATAACATCTGGTTCACCACCATTTGTCAGCAATAAATAATATAAGGAAGGAGAATACCTTTGTACTTGTTTTGAGATTCTACTGGATCTCCTAACATTAGTAGGTGTCTGAGGAATTCTTTATGTTTCATCAGTTTGAGCACGCCTTCTATTTTTTTCTTCTTGATCATCATTATCCTCAATATCAACATATTTGGAAGAGTCTCTAGGAGTTTTATTTTTATCATTGTGCATTTCATTTTCATTGAATTTGACATCCTTGCTCCTGATGAGTTTTTTATTTTGATAATCCCATAATCTATAACAAAATTAATTTGAGCCATATCCAACAAATATACTCTTTATAATATTTGAATTTATATTTGCAGTGACTTTTTGATAACTTTCTTACTCATATAACTAAGCCTATGATGCCAAATATCTACATCAACATCTAAATAAGCTACTCTAATAGAATCTAATCTTTTATTGATAATATATAAGGTGCCTCAATACTGCCCTAACAATAACCATAACCCCTTTTATCATCTTCCGTGAATCTCCTATGAATGATGTCACATGGACTAAGTTATTAAGATGACTCACATAAAAAAAATTCCTCTCAGACAAGGAACATGCCTAACATTTTTAGTCTCAAAGTTGACCTGTCGAGCTTTTTTATATCAATATTTCACTGTCCTACAATGCTAAATGGGCTTGCTATTTCCCAGATACACATTTCTTAAATTACCTTAATTGTAGTTCTTGAATGCCTCCTCATTATAACTTTCATGAAATAAAGTACCTAAAACTATAACCCAAGATTCAAAATTATTAAGAGATAAAATTAGATAATTACTATAAAATTATTCTATAGATATATTTGTAAAGTAACTTTTATCTTCACCTCCACCACTAGCCTTCTGTAGAATAGTATAGTCCTTCTTCAAGTGTCTCTTCTTTTCATAGTTCCAGCACACAACTTTCACTCTACCTAAAGTAGAGTTTTCTCTCCTTGATTTGGATCTCCCTCTACTTAAACTTTTATCTAAACCCCCCTTTTCTCGCTTCAACATTAAGAGTAGATGTGCTAAAGTCCATGAAATACCCTAATGATGAAAGCAAGGATTATTTTAGGGTTAATTTGAAAGAGACTATTGTAAAGAATTTTAAGGGAGATCTATTAATAGAAAGGACTTTGGATGAATCTTTGGAGGAAAATTCTAAGAGTTTGGAAGAATCTATACAGAATATTAGAGACACTTTTGGGAGGTTTAGGGGGAGATTTGAAACCTTGGATACCTAATCTTTGAGTAGAATTTTAAGATCATCTATAGAGGAAGCAATTATTTAAGAGCTTAAAGCTTTGCCTAACCATCTTAAGTATACCTTTTTGGGTAGCAATTCAACTTTGTCTGTCATTATTTTTGCTTGTTTGAAAAAAGGTCAGAAGGTAAGTTGATTAGAGTTCTCGGTGATTATAATAAAGCTTTTACATAGACCATAGCTGACTTCAAAGGAGCTAGTCCATCTCTGTGAATGCATAGGATTCTAATGGAGAAAAATTCCTTACCAAAAGCTGATCCACAAAGATAATTAAACCCATCTATAAAGGAAGTATTTAAAAAGGAAATACTTAAAGGGTTAGACACATGAATTATTTACCCCATTTTTTATAGCGATTGGGTTAGTCATATAAATTGTGTTCCTAGAAGGGTGATTTGATAGTAGTGTCCAGTGAACATAATGAGCTCATTTCTAATAAAACTTTCATTGGTTGGGGAATTTGTATAGACTATAGGAAGTTGAGCAAATAGCTAGGAAAGTTCATTTTCCCTTTCCATTTATTGACTAGATGTTAGGTTGGTAGGGCACTCTTTTAATTATTTCCTAGATGGATACTCTGGGTACCACCACTTTCCTATAGCGCCTAAGGACAAGGACATTTGCCTTTAGAAGGATGTCTTTTGGACTATGCAATGCTCATGCAACTTTTTAGTGATATATGATGTCTTTTTTTTTCAAATTTAATAAAGTAGGGCATTAAAATTTTTATGAATGACTTTTTATTTTTGGCACTAATTTTGACTCTTGTCTTGATCACCTGACCATCGTGCTTAAAGATGTGTAAAAGTAAATATAATTTTAAATTAGAAAAAGTGCCAATTTATGGTGACTAAAAAGATTGTACGAGGACATAAGATTTCCAAGAATGGGCTAAAGGTGGATAAGGCTAATGTCCATATTATACAAAAGTAGCCACCACCTAGTTCAGTTAAAGGCATTAGAAGTTTTCATGGATATGCTGGATTTTATATGAGATTTATCAAGGATATTCCCCAAATTTCTAAACCGTTGTATCATTTATTGGAAAAGGATGTTACATTGTGCTTGCTTCTGCATATCTTGATGCCTTTAAAATTTTAAAATAGTACTTAATTACTACACTTATTATTATTGCACCAGATTTGTCATTTTATTTTGATTTAATGTGTGATTCTAGTGATTATACTGTAGGTATTATTCTTAGCCAAAAGAAAGATAAAAAGTTTCATGTTATTTTTTATGCTAGTAGAACTTTAAATTCTACCCAATATAATTACACCACTACTAAGAAGGAACTACTACATATTATCTTTGCTTTGATAAATTATGGCCATATTTGATTGGCATGAAGGTTCTAGTGTATACAAATCATTTTACAATGAACCTTGTTATGATGAAAAGGATACCAGATCTAGAGTGGTGAGGTGGATACTCTTTTGTACAGATTTGGTGTAAAAATCTTAGAAATGAAAGTACTGAGAAGATCAAGACTTACATTTGAAGAATATGCATATCATGAAATTAACATTAATGAGTTTTTTTCTAATGAACAATTATTTTCTTTGCATATGAGTATATTTCCTTGGTATATTGATATTATGAATTTTATTGTTAGTGGTGTGATTCCTTGTGAATTACCTTCAATTCAAAAAAATAAGTTTATGCATAATGCCAAATATTTCTTTTAGGATGAGCCATTTTTATTTAGAAAATATAATCATAAAATCATTAGGAGATATGTCCGTGAGAGTGAAATAAAGCCTATAATTAGAGAGTATCATGATTCACATTATGGAGGGCATTTTGGAAGATTTAGAATTGCTTCTAAAATTATTCAATATGAATTCTATTGGCCTACTTTATTTAAAAATGTTAATGATTATGTTAAAAAGTATGATTGATATCAAAAAGTAGGAAATATCATTAAGTGAAAATTATATTGTATTTTATTATCTTAAATTCCTGTAAATTATTATGAGCCATATTTATTTAGAAAAAAATATTTTTGTTCTTTTTTATTTTCATATATTTTTTTATTTTCTCTTGCTCCCAAAAAATACTCCTAAGCTATCACAATATAATCATCACAGATTTCAAGAAAATAATAAACTCGAAATAAAAATATGAGAAATAAAAGGAACGAGCACACTAAAAATTTTATAGTGGTTCGATCAATCCTTGACTTACATCCACACCCCAGAGTCATCCTCTCTGGGTATTGCACTAAACCTTTAGTGACCATCCTTTAAGCTCCCATAACGAGGCGAAGAAGCCCTTATAAAATCACTTCCACTCTTCTATCATGCAACTGAGAACTAGAATCCTTTCCACCCTCCTAGTGAGGTAGAGAACCTGGAATCCTTTTTACCCTCCTTGTGAGGCAGAGAACCCGATGATTTTGGAGCTTGAAGACTTTCTCTCCAGATCAACCCAAAAGGTCAATGAAGATAGTTGGAGGAACCAAGGTAGAAGCTTGCTTGGAGCAACCACGTGACTCCCCTCACCTTACTTCTCCCTCTCACATAACTTCTCTTTCTCCCTCTCCAAACTCTAAGACCTGGTAAGCACTCTCATAAAAATATCTCAACAACCAAATATGTTTTTAAAGTCTAACAAGAGTGTTTAGATATGAGACTTTAAAAAAATCCTAATTTTTTATTTCTACCATTTTTTTCATACAGTACGATCTAGGTTCATAGAATATGATTAAGTCAAAAATTTATTTTGTGCAGTATGTCTTAAACAGTCATAAACAATCTATTCAAACTTTGCATATCGATCATATAGTATGATCAATGAATTATACGATATGATTAGTTCATTCATCTTAAAGCATATAAGATAAACTCCAATATGATTGAAAATTATCTCTGCCAATCATCTAGATGATCTACATCATATAGTATGATTAGTTCAAAAATCAAGTTTTCATCCAGTACGATCCCTAGGATGAATGAATTTTATCTTTGTTAATCATCTAGTATGATATACATTGTACTATACGATCTTCCATATTTATTAACCTTGATTTAATTGACTCATCATGGGGATTAGTTTAGGTAAGATTTTAAATATCATGCAGTATGAATTGGTTCGTACAGTACAATTTGTTAAAAATTTAAATATTAGAATACTTACTTAAATCTAACTGCGACAAGGATTTTTGAGTTAAACTGATCTCCCTATACGTTTGAGCTTATACAGTATGAATATTTCAAAAATCTTAATTACTAAAAAATTAAAAATTAAAATACTTATTTAAATCTAATTGTGACTAGGGTTTTTGAGTTAAACTGATCATCCTATACAGTCGAGCTCATATAGTACAAATATTTCAAAAATCTTAATTACTCAATTAGCTATTTTAATTGATTTTTTAAATAACTAATCGTATAGTATGATTGAGTTTGTACGGTACCATTAGTTCAAAAATTTAAAATTCATTTTCTCACTCCCTCATTTATGTGTGTGCATGATAACCAAGTTAGTATATACCTTTACATGATTATGACTCAAAAAATATAAAAAATAAAGAGAAGATAAATACAGACACTTATAAAACATTATCCTATTCTACCCACACTTGAGCCTTGAATCCTCTATTGCATGGTGTGTGATGTAACTGAAATGTTAGTACACACAAAAGCAAATATGCACTACAAATACTAGGAGAAATAAAAAGACAATCAATAACATTTGTTATCATCAAAATCACAAGCCCGGGATCCCAGATTGTAATAATCTCCTCCTATTTTATGATGACAAATATTATTGGTTGAAATTATAAGCATTTATATTTTATCCTAATCTCCCACTCACTAAGTGAATTACTTAAACAATAAGGGAAAATATTTTATTATTATTCTTATATATTTTTTTTAAAGTTTGAAATGCAAAGTAATAAGGTAACATAAGGAACATAAATATAGGAAAAATAAACTAAACTACATAATAGATGAACGAATATAACCAAACACATACTATCCTTTTTGAGATCACCAAAAAGGAGAGCCAACACAATAGAAGAAAAGTATAAACATAAGTATAAAGAAAATATAGAAATTATAAGAGAACGCACATCCTAGAAGTAGAAGGTCCCCTGATCAGGTAGTGGCGGTGGCTAGAAATAATGGCGAAGAATAATAAACTACTCGGTGAACCACTCCCTATCAGCCTCATACTATCATTGAAGCTGCTAATATCATTGTAGGAGTGCATTATTCTACTGTTGAATCTACATTCAGTGTTGATTTCATTCCTTGATATACGAAGTGATCCTCATGTTCAAGATGACAAAACCCTCTATAATAGTGTTGTATAGGTTAGACTAGGATGTAGGGGATGGTCTTGGTATAGGAGCTGATGCTGGAGCTGGGGGTGGTGGTGGAGGTGCTTCTCCCCCTACCTCGTTGAACTCTTGCTCTTCTTTGAGCTCATCCCCATGGTGTCGATAGAAGAAGATGTAAAAGGAGCCATCAGAGTAGAAGATCAGGTACATGTCAGATGGTGCAAGATACAAAAGTTGATGCTTTTGATCTAATATGTAGGCAACTAGATGTCCTAATGCGAGGTTATGCTTATGTCATGCTGATCATAGGTGAGGGAAGTAAGGTTTTAAAAAATAATAAATGAGCATATGGGATTCATCAAAAGTAGTGCTAGATATAACTAAATATGTGACAACAGATAGAAGTGGGGTGATATTGACTCTATCACTAGCCTTATGAAGGATTGAAGTGAGGAGAGCATGTTTGATGACTCAGGCATTTTGATTTAAGGATCTAATAAGGGGCTGGTGTTGTTTTAGAGGAGTAGTTTTAAGGGTTAAATTGATAGCAGTCCAATTATAATCGCTTCAAGATGCTAAGTTATGTAGTTTAACCCCTTCAGTGGATAGATGTAGGTTTTTAACGAGGTTATGTTTGGTTATTTCAACAAGATACCTACAAATACAGGAGTTCATGGAGGAGAATTAGCTCTCACTCTAAGACTTACAAAAAATTCAAAGAGTAGTTTATAGTTGAAGGGAAAGGTGAGAGATAAGAGGAATTGCAAAGTGGTGGATGCAAAGAGGTCTATAACCTAATAATTGATGACGGCTTGGTTCAAAATGTGAGAAGGTATAATGTGGGCTTTTATTGAACTGGTGATATACAGATTCATCTTCTATTATTTGAAAGTGGTCATCAATAGGATGACGAGAGGAACTTCCTTGGAGCATATGGGCTTGCTTACCACCTACCATAAGAAGTGCTAAGGATGAAGGCTTGAAGGCTTAGGAGAAGGGAAAGCTTAAAATGTTGATTCAATCCATAGAATTATTATTCTTTTATAGATGTTTTCACAGATCATACAAATGATAAGGGATCATATTGGATGATCAGAAGACTTTTAAGTCCTCTGGATGATCTGTATAAAAAGTTGTCACTGGATGATCTGTATAAAAAAGTTATCAAATCGTATAGTATGATCATGATCATACTGGATGATCTTCACAAAAGGCATTCATCTCATGGAGTCATCTTATATGTCCTTTGACTAAAGTTTTGTACTTTACGAACAAGTGTTCGTACAGTACAAAGACATTTTAAATTTCATAGCAGCCGATTAAATTTATCTAACGATTACTATCACATGGATTGTACAGTGAAAATAGGAGGTCATACAGTATGATCATTAATTATTGGTTAGATCTGGACCATTAATTTCATGAGCAGTGAGGATGTACAGAAGTGTGTGGATCATACAGTATGAATGAGGTTCATATAGTATGATTTGAACATTTTTTTATTTAATTTTTTTATGTGTGGTGTGTGATGATCAATAAACTTCTACAAATTAGGAGTATTAAACACACAAATGAAAATAATAAAAATAAATAAAAAACATAACAAACATAAAAACACACAAAGCACATAACTAAACAAGTTGTTGATTTCACTCTTGCCCTGAATTAAGCAAGAATGTCAATGACACCTAGTTTAGTCCTCAGTGTACTAAAACTATCATAACCTAAGGGTTTGGTAAAAATATCTGCCAATTAATTTTCAATTGCTACATGATATTGTTTTATATATTGCTTGGCTATATGATCTCTAATGAAATGATGTCTAATATCTATATATTTATTAAGGGAGTGTTGAATTGGATTTTTGGAAATGCATATGGCACTAGTGTTATCACACATGATTGGAATGATTTCTACAGATAGTCCAAAGTCAAAAACTTATTACTTTAGCCATAAAACTTAAGCACACATCTTTCTATCGCTACGTATTTTGCCATAATGGTGGATAGAGCTACTAAGCTTTGCTTTATATTGAACTAGGAAACTAATGATTGCCCTATGAATTGATAGGTTCTAGAAGTACATTTTCTATCTATTTTACACCCTACAAAGTTTGAGTTTGAATATTTAATAATTTTAAATGAAGAGCTATGTTTAGGATACCAGAAGTAAATTTTAGGTGCCTAGAAGGTGTATAAGGATTCTCTTAACTTTTATCATATGGGATTCTTTGGGATCAGCTTGGAATCTAGAGTAAAGATAAATAATAAACATTATATATAGTCTTCTAGTAGTCAAATACAAAAGTGATCCTATTATCCCTTTATATATACTTTTTTTGATCTACTAATTTTTGACTTACATACATATCTAATTGAATGGTAGAGATCATGGGTGTACTAATTACTTTAACATCTTCTATCTCATATATTTTTAGAATTTCCTTGATGTATTTACTTTGACTCAACAAGGTATCATCATCCCTTCACTTTACATTAAATCCAAGAAAATATGTAAGCTCACTCATCATACTCATCTCAAATTCTCTACTCATGATTTCTAAAAAAATCATTATAAAGATGTTCATTTGTTGATCCAAATAATATATCATCCATATATATTTGAATAATGAGTATACCATCTCCTACCTTCTTTAGGATTAAAGTGGTATCTACACTACCCTTAACAAATCTATCTAGGCAAAATATACTAAGCCTTTTATACCATGTCCTAGGTGCTTGCTTCAACCCATATAATACCTTTTTCAATTTGTATACATGATTAGGAAAGAATGAGTTTTCAAATCCAAGGGGTTATTATACATAAACATCTTCCTTGATAACCCCATTTAGGTCTCCTCAAAATTAATGACTTCAAATTAATTGTACCCCTTAGCTACTAATCTAGCTTTATTTCTAATCACTATTCTAGAATCATTCATCTTATTTTTGAATACCCACATGGTACCTACTACACTCTAGTCCTTAGCTTTACTAACAAACTCCCATACATCATTCCTAACAAATTGGTTTAAACTTTCTTGCATATCTAAGATCCAGAATTCATCAGATAGGGCTTGATATATATTTATTGGTTCTACCATATAGATGAATGCATAATGACTAACCTCCTTCCTAAGTCTATACCTAGTTCTGACTCCTACAAATGGATCTCCTAAGATAGGCTCGCTAGGATAACTAGATGAGTATCTCAATTCTTTAGACAAGGGCTCCTGAGGTTCTTCTCTATCTCCTAAGTCTGTAGATTGTACTCCTTGGATAACTTCTACCTCCTTTTCTTCTTTTAACATAGGCTCATCAGATTTATTAGATTCATTAAATACCGCATGGGTTGACTCCTTTACAACTAAAGTCCTCTTATTAAAGATCCTATAAGCTTTACCTATAAAGGAACAACCTAAGAAGACTCCTTTATCAGATTTAAAATCAAATTTTTCTAAAGGAGATTGTCCATTTATAAGAATGAATCACTTACATCCAAAGATATGAAGGTGTAAAAGATTTGGTGTCCTACCATTAAGTAGCTTATAGAGTATCTTATTGAGTTTTGATCTAACATTTACCCTATTCAAAATATAACAAGCAGTATTCACTACTTTTGCCAAAAAATATCTAGGGTGAGAATATTCAGCTAACATTGCCCTAACAGCTTCAATTATGGTTGTATTCTTTCTTCCAGCTATTCCATTCTATTGAGGCATTCTAGGGGCAGAAACATTATGTTCAATTTCTTGCTCCTTACAAAAATATTCAAACATATCATTCTCAAATTCTTCATGAACATTTTTCAAACATAAAGAATTTGAATAATCAACATAATTCAAATTAAGCATATAAACATTATTTATTCTTTTTTCTTCTAAAATAATTTTCCCATTTAAACTAATCAAACAATTAATAGATAAAAATTTTATGTCAAATTTTTTATCACACAATTGACTAATACTAAGACTGTTATGTTTCAATCCATCTACTAGTTAAACATTTTTAATAATGAAATTTTTAGAGTTACCATCATACGTAAACCCACTACTTTCCTAGTATTATTATCTCCCAATGTAAACTTGCCTCTAGCCCTAGCCTCCAACATGATGAATTTCTTAACATCTCCAGTCATGTGCCATGAGCATCTACTATCTAGCTACCACATGATCTCACTAGGCCTTTTATGAGAGCATCCATACTACATCAATCAAGGGTTAGATTTGGGAACCCAAGTGAGTTTGGGTTCCACCTTATGCTTTAGTGGATGGGATAAATATACATTATGCTATGATGTAGATGATTTTGGCCTCCATACTAGATGTGTTCTATGGTGTATAGTGCAAGTGTGGGCTATATGTTATACCATGCCACAAGAATAACACCTAACACCTAGAAATGGATTTGCTAACCTATGTGAGTGGTAGCACCTTCTTCTAGGGATGTTAGATGCATGCTATGTTTTGGCGTTATATAGTTATGCTAGTATAGGCGATGGTTTATTATTTTAAAGTGCATGAACTTTCTCTCTCAAGAACTCATTTACACTCTTAAAGATTTCAACTTCAAGTTTCAATGCATGCACACTATGGTTTAGTTCAATTACAAGTGTTCTAATTCCTTAAATGCATCCTATAATTCAATATGGTTGAATTTCAAGGATTTATGCGACTTGCTTAGTTCAATATGTTTCTTATTGAAATCATCAAATTCATGTAATAGAGATGCATGTTCTTTATCTAATGAAATATGCTTAGTTTTAAGATTAGCATGCTCTCTAACTAACAAATTTTGCTCACATTTTAGAACAGAAAAATCATTTTTCAAATTAGCCTGCAATTTCTTTAAATTCCTATATGAGTTATGATTTTTTTTAAGAAATAGTAAATAGTTCATCATAGGATAGTTGATATACCTCATCTTGATTAAAGTGATCAAGATTATCATTTATAATAAGGCATAAGTCTGCTACCTCCTCCTCCATTTCGTATTCTAATGAATATTAGTAGAGTCTACCCAAAAGGCTTTTTGCATCCTCTACTTGCCCTTTTTGAAATTAAATTTTCTTCACTCTTCTCCATGGTAGGGTGAGTCTTTATGTTTGGGTAGTCAAATCTTATGTGTCCTGGTTTCTTGCATTCAAAATAGATAGTGCAGAGGAAACTTTAGCCATTTTACTTCATTTACCTTTGTTCTATTATCAAGGATACCTTTGTTTTCACTTCAGAAAGCTCTTGATTTTTGGGTCATCAATGTTATATCATCATCTTCTTCTGCTGCAAAGCTATTGCTATCCAAATCATCATCCTTTAGTGCTACAGTCTTCTCCTTCCTCCCATCACCTACATCCAAAAATTATTTCGCTCACATTTTGGTCGTAAGAAATGAGCGAGCCAAGTAGATTAACAATAGAGTAAACATTTAAATATTTAGATTAAGAAATAGCGGTGACTTTTGCATCAAACCTATCAAGTAATCAACAAAGTACTTTATTCACTTTCTTAGAGTTTGATAGTTCTCTATCTAAAGCATGCAAGAAAGTCACTATCTGAGTAAATCTAGTATACATGTCAGAGAGTCTCATTAGGTTTCATGTAAAATAGTTTGTAATTATGCAGTAAAAGATTTAAATAGGATTGTTTGACTTCATTAGTTCCTTTATATGTTATGCACAATTTATCCCAAATCTCTTTTTCAGTGGTACAAGTAGAGACTCATAAAATCCTCAGATTTAAGTGTATGAAAAAAATAGTTCAGATATTTAGTATTAAGTTGTATAAGATCTCTATCCTCATTGATCCATTCACTGAACTGTGATTCAACTTTAATGCCATTCACAAATCTAAATGGTGCAGAATAATATTCTTGTATGATATGCCACATGCAAAAATCAATTGATTGTAAAAATGAAGACATGCGAATTTTTTAAAACTTAATTAGAATATTATCAAATAATGGTAAATGAGTTATTGAATAATCCTCCTCAGTATTCCTATTTTTAAACCGTGCCGTTTGATTTTTTCCTAAGGATTTTTAAATCACTATTTCAGAGACCCGCTTTGATACCAATGGAAAGTTTAATTTAGGTCATTAGATCGACTTCCAAACTGTGCTGTTTAATTTCTCTTGAGAGTAACCATTGAGTGTGAGTGTTTGGGAGAAATTATGAGAGTGAAGTGTGAGAGATCAAGTGGGATGGAGTTATGATAGATTCACAAGGTTTCCCAAAGCGAGGATCTCTTTGTCTTTTTCATGTTTTTGCCCATCTCCTCTGGATGCTCTTGACAGAAGATCTTCAACATTTTATCTAGGTTCTCTGCCTTCACCAAGAGGATGAAAAAGGATGGCGATTCTCTACCGCACCGGGTTGGCGGAAGAGAGTTTGCAAAGGCTTCTCCTCCATGCTGTGGGGGAAAAAGGAGAGTCACTTATGTTTAGTGCAATACCTGGAGAAGGAGTCTCCAGGGAGTGGACGTAGGTCTAGTTTGGACCGAACCACTATAAAATTTAATGTTTTTTTTCTTTTTAATTTTTCAGCATTTTTATTTTCTGCACTTTAAATTTTTGTGGTTGAAAAATCCTTTATGTTAATCATATCTAAACAACTACATATTTTAAGATTAGTGATTTAATTATCTAAAAGATTCAAAAAGGTTTTCAAAAATACAAAAAATTCTTTGTTTAACCAATTCACCCCCCTTTTGATTAGCCTTGGGATAATTTTATAAGGTCTAATAACATACAAGAACTCTTAAGTGGTATTAGAGCTCATTTCAAAAAATAAGGTTTAGACTACTTTTTGAAAAAACTATCATGACAAATTTTGGAAACCAAAATACTACTGAAGGATATTCGATGACTATACCACCTTTATTCGATTACATTCCTTTTGATTTTTGAAAAACTCACATATCTACTTTTCTACAATCACTTGACTATCGCATGTAGATGTTAGTATAAGAAGGGTATACTAGACCTACTAGAATTGTTGATGGTATTTGGGTTGAAATACCATTTACTGAATGGATTTTAAAAAAAGAGTATTAGCACTGTTAAATGCAAAATATTTAAATAGTTTTTTCTGTGTTTTGAAATATGAGGATTATATGCATGTTTCTACTTAAAAAACTGGAAAAGAAATCTAGGATAAACTTTGCATAACTTATGAAGGAATAAATGAGGTAAAATAATCTAGGTTGAACATTTTATTGCATGACTATGAACTATTTCGTATGAAACCAAGTGAGTAAATTTCTGATATGTATATGAGGTTTACTCAGATTGTTACCTCATTGCATGCTTTAGGTAAAGAACTTACAAATTCAAAAAAGTAAATAAAATTTTACATAGTTTACCTACTACTTATGATGTAAAGATAACTGCCATAACTGAGTCCAAAGATCTGAACATTTATTCTATTGACAATCTACTTAGATCACTTATTGCTTATGAGCAAAGAGTGAATTGAAGATAGATCGATGCAGGTGATAAAAGAAAAGAGAGAAATATAATATTGAAAGTTGATGATTCAGAGAGTGATCAATCAATGCCTAAGGATGAAGAAGATATTTCACTTATGACTAGGCAATTCAAAAGTTTTCTTAAGAGAAAGCAACAAAGAAGTCAACACTGAAACAAAAGTAAGTTCAATAAGAATATAAAAGATTCTAATAAAGTCATTTGTTATGAATGCAGGAAGCCTGTATATATAAAGACTGAGTGCCCAAATCTCAGAGCTAATCCTTACAAGGAGAATGTTGAGAAGAAAACTAATGTTAGGAAGGGCAAGAAAAGAATGCAAAGAGCTTTCTGGGCTGACTTAGCTTCAGGCTCTTTAGAAACAGAAGCAGAAGAGGAGGTCATAAACTTGTGCGTAATGGCAGATAAACTTGATCATTCAGATCAAGAGGAGGTATGTGACCTATCCTATAATAAATTATTTGAAGTCTCTCAGAAAATTCATAATGCATATAGGAAACTTAAAAAATTGCATGCGAACCTTAGAATTGAGTATTTGAATTTCCGAAAAGAGCATGAAAATATTAGGAAAGATCATGCAGATATAGATATCAATCATATAGCCTTGCTAGATAAATTTGATGATTTGAATAAGAAGCATGAACTATTGAAAACATCTTATAGTGAGCTTAAAAATGATTTTAAAGTGTTTATGGGTGAATCTGATCAAACAGAATATGATTTGAAGATTGAAAATTCAATTTTGGAAAGTGCAAACTCATTTCTTCAAATAAAACTGAAAGCTTTTGAGGAAAATAAGACACCTCCCACACTTGAATAATTTTACAATCCTAATCAAAAGCAAACAAGGTCAAAATTTAAGAAAAGAAATTATAACTCATATTGATTAGTAAACCCTTTTCCTGAAGTTACATGTTTTTCATGTGGAATGTTAGGGCATATTTCCCACACTTGCACTATTCATAGTAGAACACATTTAATGTGGAAACCTAAGATGCATAAATCACAGCATATCAAACATGCATCAGGATTATCATTGCCAAGAGGTGAATCCAAATTTATTTGGGTTCCCAAGTATAACATTTGATTATTTTGTAGAAACACTCTCATATAAGCTCTTGTGAGAGTATTTGGTACCTGAATAGTGGATGTCTAAAATATATGACTGGAGATGCAAATCAATTTATAACGCTGGAAGCTAGGAATGGAGGCAGAGGGACACTTGGAGATAAAACCACTAAGAGAGTAGTAGGTTCAAGTATGATTGGTAAAATAAAAAATTTTTGGATTGAAAATATTTTATTGGTTGAAGGCTTAAAACATAACTTGCTAAGTATCAGTTAGCTTTGTGATTAGGGTTTTAACATTAAATATTTTCCTTCAAGCTACATTATAAGCCAAAATGGAGTTGATGTGTTGCATAAAAATAAGGTAAATAATGTACACATACTTGATTTAAATTATGTTAAATCTTCTAATGCTTTTTGTCTAAAAATTGTTGCTGATGAATCTTGGTTATGACATAAAAGAGTTTGTCATACAAGCATAAAAAATCTTAGGAAATTTACCCAAACGGAATTAGTTAGAGGCATACCCAAATTAGACTTCACTAAGGATCACCTGTGTGATGCTTGCCAATTAGGAAAATAAGTCAAGTCCTCCTTTCATTGAATTAAAGATCTTAGAATTAGCAAATCCTTAGAAATCCTTCACATGGATCTTTTTGGACCCGTTAGCACTGTAAGTCTAGGAGGGAAAGTTTTTGGGTAAGTGATTGTTGATGATTATTTAAGATTCATATGGATTAGAATGTTATCACATAAGAGTGAATCATTTGATGAGTTTAGAAATTTTTCTACTTGGATTCAGAGAAAGTTAGGTTGTGAAATTCTTACAATTTATAATGACCATGGGGGAGAATTTGAAAATGAAAATTTTGAAATTTTCTATAAAGAACAAGGAATAAATCATAACTATTTAGCTCCTATGACCCCTCAACAGAATGGGGTTATTGAAAGAAAGAATAGAACTTTGATAGAAGTTGCTAGAGCCATGTTGGCTTAATATTCACTTCCTAAATATTTTTGGACCGAAGCGATCAATACAGCTTGTTATGTTCTAAATAGGATGAACCTTAGATCTAAGTTGAATAAGACACCCTATGAACTCCTTAAGGGTAGGACACCCAACCTCTCACATCTACATGTCTTTGGATATAAAGTGTTCATTCACAATAATGGCAAAACTCTTTTAGGTAAATTTGAACCTAAATATGATGAGGGAATTTCTATAGGATATTCAAATGTTGGCCAATCCTATAGAGTTTTTAATAAGGACATTGTTAGTAGAGGAGACCACTCATGTTATTTTTTATGAATATGATATTTTTAGAGGATCTAAGTTGGAGGAAGAATATGTTGAAGAAATTACTCAAGAAATTAAAAATGTAAATCTTGAAGAAAGGGTTGGAACAAAAAATACATTACCTATAGGATAGAAATAATCTAAAAGTCATCCTAAAGAACTAATTTTAGGAGACCAGAGTGAAGGTGTTAGAACTAGGCATGGATTAAACAAAGAAGTGAACCACTCAATATTTATTTTAATGATTGAACCCATTAATATGAATCAAGTGCTATCTGATGAATTTTGGATTCTAGCTATGCAAGAAGAATTGAATTAATTTGTTAGAAATGATGTTTGGGAGTTGGTAGAAAGACCTGAAAATCAGAGTGTTGTTGAAACTAAGTGGGTTTTCAAAAATAAAATGAATGATTCAGGTGTAATAGTTAGAAATAAGGCATGATTGGTGGCTAAGAGGTACAATCAAATAGAAAGAATTGATTTTGAGGAGACTCTGCCCCTATAGCCAGACTTGAAGTAATAAGGTTGCTTCTAGCCTTTGCCTATTTTAAAGGATTTAAATTATTTCAAATGGATGTTAAAAGTGCCTTTCTTAATGGGGTGATAAAAGAGGATATTTATGTTGAGCAACCTCTAGGTTTTGAAAATTCATAATTTCTTAATCATGTGTTTAAATTAAAAAAGGTATTATATGGACTAAATAAAGCACCCAAGGCATGGTATGAAAGATTAAGCACATTCCTACTAGAAAGATTTTTTATTAAAGAGAGTGTGGACACCACTCTCTTCATAAAAAGAGTAGGAGTTGACATTCTTATTATTCAAATTTATGTCAATGATTATATCCACTAATAAAAATCTTTGTGATGATTTTTCAAAAATAATGAGTAAGGAATTTGAAATGAGTTTGGTGAGAGATTTGAGTTACTTTCTTGATTTTAGCATATGGCACTTTTCTTAATCAATCAAAATACATTAAAGATATCTTTAGAAAGTATGAATTGGATAAGGCTAAACCAATAAATACTCCCATGAGTTCCCAGTTTAGTTAGATAAGGACTCTAAAGGAAAATCTATTGATTAAAAGAAATTTAGAGGGATAATTGAATCTTTACTTTACTTAACTTATAGTAGACCTGATATAATGTTTAGTATTTATCTGTGTGTAGGATTTCAATCTAATCCAAAAGAATCTCATTTGACTTCTATTAAAAGAATTCTGAGATATCTTTTAGGAATTCAAAACTTAGGGATTTGGTATCCTAGGCACAACACCTCTTTTGAAATTATTGAATATTCTGATTCAATTTACATGGTGTAGGGTTGATAGAAAAAATACTTTTAGAACTTATCAATTTATAGGAAACACTTTAGTTTCCTGGTCTAGCAGAAAATAGAATTTAGTAGCCCTTTCTACTACTGAAGCAGAATATATAGCCTTAGGAAGTAGTGTGGCACAGGTTCTTTGGTTAAAATAATAACTTATAGATTTAGGATTTTCAATTGGCACTATTCTAATCTTATGTGATAATATAAGTGCCATTTGTATTTTAAAGAATCCAATTCAACACTCAAGGACCAAGCATATAGATATAAGACATCATTTCATTAGGGACCATGTCACCAAAGGAGAAATTGAGCTACATCATATAGCTATTAAAAATTAACTAGCAGATATTTTCATAAAACCACTGGATTTTGAAACTTTCAATATCTTAAGAACCAGATTGGGTGTTATTGGTATTTATACTTGACAATTATAATTGTGCAAATTGAAATTATTGTGTATTTCTTTTGTGTTTATGATTGTGTTTTGTCCTTTATTTGTGGTTTGTTTTATTTGATTTTTTCTCTATTTTTTGGTGTTTGTTTTTTTATTTTTATTTTGTTTGTTTTGTTTTTGTGTTATGTAGATCTTGTTTGATTTATATTTGAAAGTATCTTGATCATCATGTACAAATAAAAAATTTCATCTCTAATCATACTATACGAACCCATTTCGTATTGTACGATACTTCTAAATTTTTTATGATTTCTTTTCTGAGTTAAACAGACAAAAAATTTCATAATTTTTTGGTGATATATAGTATGAACACCTCATCATCTATACAAACCTTCATTAAATATCTGTACGAATATGGTGGGAATTCTTAGAATGAATTTATTATGTTCAGGGCGGTAATTTCCAAAAATTATCCTAGATGAACACATCATCGTTTGTACGATCGTGTTGTCAGTTATCATGTGGATGACTTGAAATGGTTGGTATAATCATTATTGGCAAATTGTCATGTATGAACACCTGTTCATCTGTACAATTAGGTTTAGTCAAAATTCATACTAAATGACTCATTATAAAGGCAACTTTATGAAAAGACATTCCACAGCAATAACTATTCTTAACTATTTTTTATTATATGTACGAATTCAAGTTCGTACTGTATGAACTTTTGAATCATATGTATGAATACAAAATCATACTGTACGATCAAGTTTGATTTCTATAAATTGGAAGTCTTTCTTTGAATTTTCTTCACAATCCATCCCACATTCACTCTATTTCAATCCTTGTGCTTAACCTTCTCAAATGGCAAGCAGTAGAAAAAGATCACGTCCTTCTAAGGAGAGTTCATCTCGTTCTAAATGAGATATCAATTTTCTTTCAAGGGAAAACGAACAAGCCTACGATAGGTTTGTTCAAGCTAAAATCACTCCTTCTTGACTTCTTATTCAAGAAGACATAAACTTTCCAATCATGCCCCTCTTTGACTCTACACAATTTTTCTTAATTCTCACCTTGATTTATGCATTTCACTCTGACACCTTTTACTATTTTCTTGCAAATCTTAGAATGAGAGAAAATCATACAATAATGTTCTCTATTTTTAAACAAAGATTCAAAATCACTAAAGAAGATTTGGGAACATTTTTGCATCTCAGAACTAAAGGAGTTAGGGCACACTCGATGATTTTTAGAAGTGATTTTGATTGGTCTGAAGTAAATCAAACTCTTAGGGGTATTCCTTCAATTCAACATTTACGCCTAGTGCACACATTGAATCAAAATGCTAGGATCATCCAACATGTCTTAAGAACATCTATTATTTCTAAAGCTAGTGATCAAATCAATATCACCCCTTTTCTCCCTATTGTTACATATTATATAATGTCAAACACGCCTTTTGATGAAGCATACTTGATTCTGGACTACATCAATAATCTAACTGGCATTAGACTTCCAGCCACTAGAAGAAAGAAGAATGTGTCTTTAGAACACTTGATTGCATACATTCTAGAGAAGAAGTGCATTCTTATTCATTTCGATCCTCCAAATAATCTAGCTTGCTATCTTACCGATGCTTCATTTATTATTCTTTCCCACAGGGATCAAGGGGATGAAGGAGAAGAATTTGGTAAAGAAGGAGGACCTACACCAGCTCCTACACCTACACATGCTCCTCCTTCTGGACCTGAGCATCATTTATATCAAGAAATGGTCCAAAGATTTGATTGTCTTAAGTCTCATTTTGATCAACAATTTGATCATATTGAAACTTATTTGGATCAGCAAAATTTTAGATACAATGAAGATATGGGCTGGGTTAGAGGACAATTTGATTCACTCAACACTCAAGTAGCTACCATCAACAGCTATTTTACTCAATTCTATCCTCCATGACCTCCTCTAGATCAGGATCCCCCAGAGTATTAGATTGTTTGTTGTTATTATATCTATTGATCTTCTTAGTTTTTAAATGATGTTACATTTAGTTATTTTAGTTATATATATGTTGTATTTATTTTCTGTGCGAATCTATTTTTTTTATTAAAAAACAGGGTGTTCTTAATGTTATTCTATGGAAGAGTGTATGCTCTTAATGTATGTTTTAGTAGCTAATCTCAAAATATTGATCTAAGGGATGAAAATTTTTATTTTTGCATTAAAATGTTATTTCTTTAAAATTTCTTTTTACTCAAACTTTAAATCAAATTATAAATTAGATTTAGATAAAAAGATCATCTTCATATTCTAATAGATCTTTATCTTATAGTTATACTTATTGCAAAGAGAGTGACTTATGTTTTGTTTTCTTGTTCAATGTGTTGATTTTATTCTTATTAATTGGGTTTTATTTTGTGGTTTAATCATCCTTATATGAGAAAGTTCTATCTTTTATCTGGAAGATAATTACACAAGTTAAGATTTGCTGATTTAGGTTGTAGAAAGAACAGAATGTCAAAAGATTCACAAAGTATGGCAAATTTGAAAAGAGGCACAAAATTAGCCCAACATGAAAAGATGCACAATGTTCGCCAAATAAAGTTCAATATCAAAAGATGCACAATGTTCGTCAAGCAAAATTCTCAATTCTTGTTGATAAAGAGGAATAAAATGAGCCCACACCATATTTAGTTCTTTCCTCTATATCTCTAAATCTTAGAAAAATCCTTGCATTAAATGATAATTTCAACTATTGAATTTGAAACTATTTGATTTTTTCTTGTTAATTTTTGTAATAATTATTCTTTTTGATATTTCTCTAGAGTGAATATTGAACCTGATCAACTATTCTTATCATATTTGTTCTTTGATTTAAACTATGAGTTTTTTCATCAGAAATTTAATGCTGTGTTTGCAAAATATTAATATTTTTTCCCATTATCAATTTTTAGATTTGTCCGTAGTTTCTTACATTTTTTTGGGGATTTCTATATTTCTTATTTTTATTATCACCTCTCCTTTTGCTAATGTCAAAAGGGAAGGTAGTTTAATGTTTGTTTGAATTGAAATGTTCTTTTGCGGTTTGCATTTATGTTTATGTCTTCTGTACTTATGTTTGTGTCTTCTATACTTTTGTATTGTTTATGTTTGTGTCTTATGTACTTTTTATACTATTTGTGTTATGGTTTTGTGTGTTTTTTATAAAAATCAAATATTTAATAAAATTCATTATCTCCATGTTTTTTATTTTATCATTCATTGAGGGGGAGCTTAGGAGAAAAGAGCTTTAAATTATAATTCAAATAGTAATTATTTTTATCATTATAAAAAAGGGGGAGACTGTTGCAACTCAAGAATTAAGATTGTGATTTGTGATGATAACATAATACTATTTTTCTCATTTTATTATTTCTCCTAGCATATATTGGATATATCTATATGTTTTTGTGTGTACTAACATTTCAAGGAAATCATATACTACTCTAGATTTCTGAAGACTTTAAGACAAAATATGATTTATTGTAATAGAGTTTGTACATCTCTAATTTTTATTTCTTGAGTCTGAGCAAGTGTGATTGTAATTGGGTAACCATGCACACACACATAAGAGGAGAGAGTCAAAACTTAAAATTTTAAAACTAATCGTACTCTATAATATTCAATCGTATTGTATAATTTGACATTAATTTCCTCTAGAATGCAATTTCTCAAATCTGGGCTTAATAATTTTGAATTATTCATACTGTATGATATCCATTCGTACAGATGACTGATAGAGTATGAAATTGGGTTCATCGAAGATCACACTAAATGAAGCCCTAATTTGTGAACTATTCATACTGTATGATGTAAGTTCATACAGATGATTGACAGTGTACGAAACAAGATTCATACCATATCATACCAAACAAACACCCTGATTTTTTAAACTATTTATCCAATACAATCTGAATTTATACAGACGACTAATAGGGTATGAAATTGAGTTCGTACCTAATCGTGCCAGATAAAGCCTTCATTTTAAACTATTCATACAGTGATCCACGATCATACGATACGATTGTAGGATGGTTCTCTTGCAATTTTTAGTTTTTGGATAATTTTTCATGTGTTTTCTATATAAGGAGTTCTAAAAGCTGTCACTCAAAACCTTTGCTGTGAATTTCTCTTGAGAGTGACCATTGAGTGTGAGTGTTTGGGAGAAATTGTGAGAGTGAAGTGTGAGAGATCAAGTGGGAGGGAGTTTTGAAGGATTCATAAGGTTACTCAAAGCGAGGATCTCTTTAACTTCTTCAAATTTTTGCCTATCTCCTCTGGAGGCTCTTGAGAGAAGATCTTCAACATTTTGTCTAGGTTCTCTGCCTTTACTAGGAGGATAAAAAAGGATGATGATTCTCTACCTTCACTAGAAGGGTGAAAAAGGATGACGATTCTCTACCTTCACTAGGAGGGTAAAAAAGGACGATAGTTCTCTACCTTCACCAGGAGGGTGAAAAAGGATGACGATTCTCTACCTTCACTAGGAGGGTAAAAAAGGACGATAGTTCTCTACCTTCACCAGGAGGGTGAAAAAGGATGACGATTCTCTGCTGCATCGGGTTGGTGGAAGAGAGTTTGTAAAGGCTTCTCCACCTTGATGTAGGGGCAAAATGAGAGTCACTTGTGTTTAGTGTACTACTTGGAGAAGGAGTTTCCAGGGAGTGGACATAGGTCAAGTTTGGATCAAACCACTATAAAATTTGGTGTTCTTCTGTTCTCTTTAATTTTTTCACATTTTTATTTTTCACACTTTAAATTTTTGTAGTTAAAAAATCCTTTGTGTTAATCATATCTAACCACCTGCATATTTTAAGATAAGTGATTTAATTATCTAAAAGATTAAAAAAGATTTTCAAAAATCTAAGAAATTCCTTGATTAACCAATTCACCCCCTTCTTGGTTAGCCTTGGGATAGTTCTATAAGGTCTAACAACCTGCACAAACTCTCAAGATCACCTAAAAAGATCTAGTCAGAGGCATCATTAAGTTAGACTTCACTAAGGACCACCAATGTGATGCCTGTTAACTAGGAAAATAAGTTAAGTTTTCATTTCATTCAATTAAGGACATCAACACCAGTAGGCCACTAGAAATTCTTCATGTGTAGGTTATTAAACCTAAAGGAACCAGACCGAGGCTAACCAAAAGGGGGGGGGGGTGAATTAGTTATTTAAAAATTTTAAACAAAAAGTAAGCACCTTAATCCATTTAATGTGAAAGAAAATTAAAATTATAATACCAAAAATTTAGAATTAGTTAAACACATAGTAAACCACAGAAAAATAAAAGTGCAAAATAATAAAAATAGAAAATACAAAAATTTATAGTATTTTGGTTCAACCAAATCTATATCCACTCCCCGGAAATCTCCTTTTCAGGTATTGCACTAAAAGTAGTGTCTCTCCTTTCGCCCCCACAGCAAGGTGAAGAAGCCCTTAAAAAATCTTTTTCAACAACCTGACAAAGGTAGATAAACTGAAATTCTTTTTCACCCTCTTGGTGATGGCAGAGAACCAGCAATCCTTTTTCTCCCTCCTTGAGAAGGCAGAGAACACAAGTTTTTGCTTAAAGAAGATGAGGAGGAACCATGCTTGGAGTAACCTTGTGAATCCATTACAAATCTCCCTTATAAAAATCTCTCTCTTTCTTCACTCTCCCAAAGCTCTCTTATGCACCACTTTGCTCCCATACAAAATACTAAACAACCAAAAGTCATTTGAAATAAGATAATGGAAGTATTTAAATAGAGAGCCTTTAAGAAAGCCCTAAATTTCAATTTGGCACTTCTGATCATCTAGTACGATCTTAGATCGTATTGTATGATTAGTTTAAAATAGTACTTTTAGTAAGTACAAATTATAACCCACTGTACGATCAGTTCAAGTGTTTATATTGACCGTCCTATATGATTAGGTACGTCTTCCTATATGATTAGTATAAACACATGTCTAATTATCCAATATGAGGGGCAATGTTTATATATCATCTCATTCAGGAATCAGTCATACAGTACGATCGTATTGATCATCCTATACGATCAATACAAACATATTACTAATCATCTAGTATGAGGGGCAGCATTTAATTATCATCCCATGTAGGAATCAGGTTGTATAGTATGATCATCTCTAATCATCCTGCATGATCTAATTGAATAATTTAACCATAATTAAAGACCTAATCATAGGAGCAATTTAGACATGATTGTTATAGATCATACAGTACAATGACTATCTACGATTAAACACAGATTTTGAATATTTAAAATATTACCTAAATTATGATTGGCGGCTATTTTTCTAATTATAACGGATCATCCTGTATGACAGAGATCATACAGTACGATGAGTTTAATCAATCTTAATTAATCGAGGTGCCCTAATTAGGGTTTTCTTTTTTAACTGATCATTAGTATGATATAAATCATATTATATGATTAGTTTAAAAAAATAAAAAAATTTCTAACTCACTCTCTTGAGTGTGTGTGTGTAAGGTTACTCAGCTTAGTATCCACCATATACATGACTTGACTCAAGAAAGGTAAAAATATATTGAAGTTAAAATTACAAACAAACTCAACCCTAGTCTATCTTATCTTAAGCTTATTGAAGTTGTAAGTGAACTGTGGACCTGAAATATTAGTAAGCAGGGCAACAAAACAGATATTCAATAGTAACAGTTACAAGATAGCAGTGTGGAAAAAATAATATTTGTTGTCATCAAAATTATAGTGCTTGGGCCCAGATTTACAATAATCTCTCCCTTTTTTATGATGGAAAATATTATTGTTAAAGATATTCAAAGCACTTTAACCTTCTCTGAAACTCCCCCTTAAAAGATAAAATTTTGAGAAAAAAGAAAGTTTGATTTTTATATTTTTTGTTTTATATATTATTATTATATAAAGAAATACAAGCCAGACATAAGTAAAATAGAAAATAAGTAAAGCAGAAAACTAGCTTCATTAAAACAAAAGATGCAAATAATTAACAACACACTACTACTCTCCTTTTGACATCACAAAAAGGAGGAAAAAATACTAAATAAAAATACAACAAGCTAGAAACCATAAGAACCCTGATCAGGTGGAGGTGGCTGAAAGAAGTGAAAATCAAAACAAAAGTTGGAGAAGCTAAAGGATGGAATGTGATGATCAAGAAGGGTTCAAAACAAAAACAAAATGAGAATAACATAAAACAAACCAAAAAATAAGACAAAAATAACTACAAAATAAAATTAAACATTTTTTTAAAGAAAATGATGAGATGCATTAAATGAAAAATTTACCTTATGATTAGAGCAAATACTCAGTAAGAAATATATTGACAATGCTAAGATCTAGAAAGGTTAGAAATATGAATTTTGTCAACCCTAGCTCGGGCTCCTTACAAGTTAAAGTCCTTCTTAAATAAAAATCTAATTCAAAAAATAAATTAATGAGGAAATGTGATCTTTTCAAAAAACTTTTCAGAAATATATCTAAGAGAATAGCATTGCAAAGTGATGAATAAAAAATCAAGATTTTTAAATTCAGGTGTAGATGATATCAATTGGCACATTGATTTATCTAAGATTTAAAGATTTAAAAGGAATGTAAGCTAATTCATTGTGGGCTCATTTTGTGCCTCTTTTATCAGTGTTTGGTGCACTTTATAAATCTTTTGATTTTTGATATACTTTGTGCATCTTTCAAATTTTGGCGATCATTGTGCATCTTTTCATCTTTTGGGTTTATTTTGTGCCTGTTTTTCACTTTTGCAAACTTGCTTCCTTTTTAGGTCTTTAAAGACTCTCAATTGTGAGATTATCTTCTAAATATAAGAGAAGAAGAACTCACTCTCTTATATAAGGAAGAGTAAGCCATAAACCAAAACTTGATCCTTTTGATATTGTAAAACAACTTGATTAAAAAAAATTTGAAATAAATTCATTGATTTGCAAAAAATATTCAAATGAGATAGAAAACTATAGGAAGATAAAATCAATCTTTATTTCTTGGTCCAATTTTTAATTTGAAATAGATTTTGATTCAAAAAGAAATTACACCCCTAAAGGAGTTAGAGGAAGAGAGATAATCTTTAATTTTTCTTCCCTTAATTATTTTGATGAGCCAATCACTGCTTAAAAAATAGGTAAAATTTTTTATTTTAAGAAGAGTTCAACTATTGAAGCAAGTAGTAATCAGATTCTTAAGTTTTAAAAGAAATAAACAAACACATGCATAAAGAAAAACAATAAAAATAAAAAAAATCATTGAAAGGATAAATATACAAAACAGAAAATAACAATCAGATTTCAAATTTTCAAAGCATCCAATTTCAAGCATGAATATCTATGACACCTAATGTGGCTCTTAAAAGTCAGTGGTTTTGTAAAAATATATGCAAGTTAATTTTCAGTGGCTATATGATGTAGCTCTATGTCTCTCTTGGTAACATGGTCCCTAATGAATGATGCATTATGTCTATGTGTTTAATCCTGGAGTGTTGGATTTGATTCTTTAAAATATAGATGGCATTAGTGTTATCACATAAGATTAGATGGTGCTTACAGGTAGTCCTAAATCTAAGATTTGTTTCTTTAACCAAAGGACCTATGCTACACAACATCCTAAGGCTATGTATTCAGCTTCTATAGTAGTAATGGCTTCTAAGTTCTATTTTCTATTGGACCAAGAGACTAAAGATTATCCTATAAATTGGTAGGTTCTAGAAGTGATTTTCCTATCAACCCCACTTCTAGCAAAGTCTAAATCAGAATATCATATGATTTTAAAGGAATTATTGTGCCTAAGATAACGGATTCCCAAGTTTTAGGTTTCTAAGAGATATCTAAGGATTCTCTTAATAGTAGTCAAGTGAGATTCTCTTAGATCAGCCTGAAATCTAGTACAGAGACAAACACTAAATATAATATCAGGTCTACTATGAGTTAAGTAAAGAAGTGATCTAATTATTCCTCTAAATTTCCTCTGGTCAACTGATTTTCCATTTGAGTCTTTATCCAACTGAACTATAGAACTCATGGGAGTGTTAATTACCTTGGCTTTATCCATTTCTTATTTCTTAAGAATGTCTTTAATGTATTTTGATTGACAAAGGAAAATTTCATAATCCTTATGCCTTAAACTTGAACATATGCTTCATTGTAATCACCAATAAAAAATTATAACCAGCAAAAACAAAAAAATACCAACACGGCCACTAACAAAAATCAAACCCAAAATGAAATCATCCTCAAGAATATTAAGAAATTCTTGAGGTAAGTATAAAGAATTCCCATTCCCACATGTCCTCACAAAATTCTCTTCAATAGCCAGCTGGGAATAAAAGTGTGTTGCATTATTACTCTCTCTCGGCGTATGAATAAATACCACCACATTGAACAGCTTTAACCAGTCTAATTGGTCATTATCCTGAGAAGTATCTCTCCACCTAGCCTCTTTGCATATCCTTTGGATATGTATAATGATACTTACATTATCCCCCTCAATTAACACCCCTTGCATACCAAACATCCACCCTTCTAACACTCTTATAATGTACTTCATAACAAGGAATTCTACCTGTAAACTATCCCAGTGAACAATACTCCATCCCACCGCCATTATTAACTTGCCTTGGCTATTTCGAATCACTATCCCAATACCACCTGCATTATTCCCATGAAGAGCTCCATCAACGTTTATTTTCAGCCTATTTAGAGAGGGGGGGGACACCATGATGAATAAACCAGCCCATTTGGCTGAATGGAGTGCCAGTGCTTCAAAAAATTATAGTAACTTCTTTTATGTAACATCTCCACAACCAATCCAGTAGTCACAAGAGGGGAAGAGTAGACTTTGCCATGCCTTTTATCTTTTCTATTCTTCCAACATAGAAAAATAATATTACAATATAAGAAAGCCCAGGATTACTCTTCTTTCCTACACCTTCCAATCTCCAATTTTAGCACATCAAAGTTCCTAAATTTTGGTAGGAAAAAACCCCACTTCTCTAAAGCATAAGGACCAACTTTAACTGGATACATCCCATAGTTATGTGGCTTAAATCTTTAGTAATTTGGCATCCAAAAGGACACCCCATTCCTCCTTGCAGTCTGAGCTTATTGATCTATTCTTCAGTAGGGATTATCCCTCTATACATTTTCCACTAGAATAATCGAGCTCTAGGATTAAGCTTGAGTTTGTAAATATTTACAACTGAATCCTCCTCCATCAAAAATTGCTTCCCATAAACAATAGAAGCACTAGATCTTCCAATTGGGGTTTTTAAGAGCTCCATATAATCTTCATCTCTATCACTTTGAACGGGAATTTCACAAATAATTTGCCCCCAAACCTCCCTAAATAGCTCTAAAATTTTTACTTTATCCCAACTTCCATCAGGTGTAATCAATTGAGAAACCTTCATCCCTTCCAATCTTTCCATATCACCAAATGTGGGCCATTCATTTAGTGATTTATCCAAAATCCACATCTGTGTTTGTTTAAAAAGTGTTGAGTTTTTTAAAAAGATTAATTTTCTTTAGGAAAGTTTAATTGCTTGAATTTTAATCTTGAGATCGAATACATCATTATAAATAATATATTACCTCAAGAGGCAAAGATATTATTCCCTAATGGATTCAATTTATAAGATTGAAAATTTATTCTAGTTATCGTAGTCAAATTTGGGAAAGAACTACATATGACCCTAAAGGTCAAAATGATCATTCAATCAGATATTTAACTACAATAATTTTGGAGAAAATATCATTAATTTCATAATCAAAGTTACGATAGTGATTGTTATATCCTTTCGAGGAAAGAAGATATCAATTGTTATCAATTATTTGAAGATGATAATAATGATTGTTGATTTTAAATTAAATTTTCCCAAAGAAAGTTAATTGAGGTTTTGAAAACTTAATTTTGAAAATTTAATTCAGGTTTCTAAATTTTCTATGAGTGCAAGCCCTCATAGTTAATTACATCGTAGGGAAACTAAAGTTTCTTATGAATACTCTCGATTAAAATAGTGGTAAAAATTTTATTTAAGGATTTTAAAGCTTAATATCAAAGGAGGTAAGGATTGAAAATTCAACTGGGATTGGATCAAATTTGAACACTTATTTTTAGAGTCAAAAGAGGAAGGGTAAGAGGCACCTGGGATTCTGAAATAATTCAGAAGTGCCTCCGTCTATCCTAAGTGTTAGGCTTGAATTTGATTGAAAGATATTTAAGTTTGAATGATTTATTTTATTAGAAGGTCGGGATTAAATTCCCAGAGGGTGAGGTCTTATAGCCTGAGCCTACCTTAGAACTTAAGTCTAAATTGGGCACTAAAAATTAGTAACCTGAACCTAGCTAATGTAATGCAAGATCGGGACTTATCCCAGCCTGGGTTGGGGACCCAACTAAATCACCTAAATACTTTAAAACCATGTGTCCAGTCACTTATGAAAGAGTGGGCAGGAATATTATATTAAGGTAAGTTTAAGGAAAGCGGGGCTGACATCTAGAGCATATCCTAATTAACCCCTTAATATATATTGGGTATTTGATGCTTAAGTAAACGCAATCAAAGTTTTAGACACTTTTAAATTGATTTTTAATACAATACATACTAGTTGACTCGATTAAATGCTTAAATCAAATTGAAGCAATTTTAAAATCAGGCTTAAAAAATAAATTTTATCCTAAAATGCTCAGTCTCCCCTTGACAAATCTACACTCTCATAGGCTAGGTGGTCTGCCAGAACCCGCAGGCGAGGAGGTGCCTAACAAAGGATAGAAGGTGCAATAAATATTTTATGAGAACTTCATACGGACCCGGGCTTACTTCTTAAAATGTTAGATTTCTATGTGAGCTTAAAAATTTTACTTTTATTTAAGTAAAAGAATTTTAACATTCCCTCACAAACCTCCGATTGGATTCCAGGCTAAAATAAAGATCGACATGCAAGAGCTCTAAAAAACTACTAAAAGCATGCAATCCTATATCGCAATCAACATCAAATAATCAATTGGATAATTAAATCAAATAAAAAAAATATTCATAGGTAAGTGCCTTTTAATATTACAACCCAGGGTCTACAGAAAATAAAGTGGCCAAGTACCACTAACAACAACCCGAATTCTATTCCTAAGACTCAAGTGAATTTAAGAATTGGGATTATTCTTGCTCTTCATTTCTTCATCATTCTACGAGTTCCTTGGATCCAACTGGTCTATATATCCAAGGAAAAAGAAGCTTCCCCTTGAAAGGGATGTTGTCTTTTCTCCTTGGATATTCATAGTATCCTAACTTAGGCTTCCAAATGGAGGACTCTTCCCTAAGGGATGTCCTCTCCTCTTTGGAATCTAAGAAGGATAGGTTTATATCCCATCTCAAATCACTTTCATAACTCAAAATATCTCAAATTATATTTAATAAATGAGATAACCCTAGACTCAATATACATGCAAGGTTATCTTAAGCAGTTGTAATTAAAACATCCCAAGAAGTTATAATTAATCTCAAACAGTTATTAATTTAGAATAATCAAATTTACAGTCACGTTTGGCCATACTCTTTAAATTTTAAAGGGGGACTTAACAGTTTCTGAAGCACCTGCAGAAATTTAATTAATTTAAAATTAACTTTGCCCCCTTTAATTTTAATGCCCTATATGAACATATCCACCTACATAAGATTGTATCAGTATTTAAATCGCCCATATCCTAAGGATAAATCTAATGCATAATTAATCACCTCACAAAGTGTAGAAATTAAATAAATAATCATAGCAAGCATCTAATTATAACAACCAGCATGTAGTGAAAGCTTGAAAAACTTGTCACATAGCAGAAAAGTAAATACAGGCCTAGCCTAGATTTAAAAGTGGTGCCTTAGAGAACCATCTAAGTGTGTATAGAAGGTTGTGTGATTTGGATGTGTCTTATATCAGGTAATTGGTTAAAGATATCTAGTGTTTAGATTTGTTGAAGGTTTAAGGGTAAATTTAGTTAAAGTTCAAATGTTAATTTGTTAAGGTTTATTTTACAATTGAATTTTTGAGATTGATTGATTAAATAGATTTAATTAATTAGAAGTTAAAGAATTCATGTAATTTTAATTAATTTAATTAGTTGTTGATTTTAGATTAAATTAATTTATATTTTTCATCAATCGGTTCAGGCTTTTTGCCACCAGGCTCGAGGAATAAAGCCTCCTTAGGACATACAGCCCTACAGCCCGGAGTAGTCCATCCTAAAAACATGATTGATGTAGTTAAATTAAAACTTTTAATTTAATTAAATTATTAATAATCAATTAATTTTAAGGTTTAACACTCTATTAAATTTATTTATGGCGTTGTGCCACTAGGCTCGAGGAACAAAACCTCCTTAAGACACGTAGCCCCACATGCCGGAATAGTCCATCCTAAAAAGTTCATCTTTGGAGTGGTTATTGTGTATTAAGGGGTTTTTTTGGGTAATTTTAACATTGACTTAACATTTTCTGGATTTTAAAATTCATTATCAAAATTTGGAATTTTTTTGAATTAATTTAATGTATTAATTAAGGGGTCAAAAATAGACTTTTATATTCAAAGAGATTTTTGGAGTTTTGATATTTTTTTTAAATATTAAACCTTTCAATGAGCAATTAGACTTTGACTTTGTTGGATTTGGAGTTTTCTATGAAAAGTTATGAATTTTTGAAATTTTAATTGAAATTTGAACTAAAGTTAACCAAAAAGTTGACTTTTTGATTTTAAGTGATTTTTGATGATATGACATTTTTAATAAATATTAGACATTACATGAAGTACTATGCCTTTGAGTTTGCTCAATATGGAGTTTTCTATAATTAGTTATGATTTTTTAAAGTTTTTATATTTATTTGAATTATTTAATTTGTTTACTTAAGGGCTTTTTAATAATTTTACTCCAAATAAATTCCCAACTCATTGAAATCAAGTCCAAAGGTCAAGAATGACCTAAGGAGAAATTCTCAAGTGTTTGGGAATTTTTATGAAAATTTTAATTATTTTTAATTAATTAAATTAATTAAATATTTATTTTTAATTAAAATTAAATTATTCTCAAAATTGAAGTCAAATTAAAGTGATTTTAATTTTATTTGATTAAGGATTGAATCTTGGTTAATTTGACATATTATTTAAAATTTCTAGATTTAATTATGATTTTTCAAAATTTGGTTAATTAATGGATTTTTTAAATTTCTTAATTAAGAAGGTTTTGATTGTTTTAATCTAAACTTATCCTAAACTATATGAAATCACTTCCAAAGGTCAAGGATGACCCATAGGACTATTTTTAGGTGTTTAGAATTTATTTGGGATTTTTAATATTTCATTATTATTTTATATAATTAATTGTTGATTTCTACTTTAACTTAAATTAAAGTTAAATTAAAAGTCTAGTGATGGGGCTTTTAACTTTCCTAGATAGATGATAAAATTATGGTAAATTTGAGACATTTTTTTGTCATTTTTGGATTTAATTTTGATTTATTACATTTTTTGAAATTTTTGGGTCCTAAAAAGAGCTGAATTTTAATTTACTTAATTTTAAACCTAATGACCTCCAAATTCAATGAAATTTGAACCTAAGGTATAAAATGTCACTAAGTTCAATATTATGAAGTTTCATCCCTATTGGATGTGTGTACAATTTCCTATTATCTTTCTAAGTTAATTAGACCTTTTCCTTAATTATTTTCCCTAGGTGTCTCTAGTGTTCAAATAGGTTTGAAATTTTGATCACCTAACCCTGGGACATATGCAAGCATACCACAGAAATTAGATAACCTAATTCTACCAATTTGGAGCATTATAAATTTTCAAAGTTTTGGATCCAAAATGGACCAATTACTTTGTAAATTCATCCCACCGCAATCATTTGAGCATCTAGACCTAGGAAAAATGCAACAAATGCCTTAGATGCTCAAAAATATTTAACCAAAATTTGGGCTCGATTTGACCACTGGATTGTGAGAAATTTGCTAAAAATGGATTTTAAATAATCTCAAATAACTCACAATCTAGTGATTAAAACACTTTGATTTTAATTTTAGTAAATAGTAGGTCTCAAGACCTTTCCAACGAGCCCAAGCACACTCAATTTGGTGAAAAATTGGATTTTTTATGAATTTTGGAAATTTTGGGCATTTAATTGATTTTTTTATTCAATTTGAGCAGAAATGGCAGCGGCGCTCATGATGGCGACACGTGGCGTGATCAGGTCCATCCAATCAAAATGCAGTTCAAAATGAACTATAAATTCAATTGCCCATAACTTTCAATCCAACCGTTCAAATTTGATGAAATTTGAAATGTAGGAACTTGATATCCTAATCTTTCAACCCATGGAATTTCAAGGCTCCATGCATTAAGCTTTGGGAGAAATCAAGGTTTGATCATATAAATTAAAATGAAGATAACTTATAATCCAGATGTTAGATTTTGATATTCTTGGGCTTGTTGGAAAGATGGAGAAGTCCTCTATAACCTTGATGAAGACCTTAAGAACTTTTAACAACTGGATTTAAATCTGCTATTGAAATTCTCCTTTCTCTCTCTTTCTCCCTCTCTCTTCTCAAATTGGGTTCTAGAGCTTGCAACCACTTGGGAAAAGCTTGGGGAGGCTTCTCTTATAGCTGGAGAGGATCTATCTTCAGTTGGATGGGCTTTTGAGCTGATAGAATTAGAAGTTTTGGAAGATAGGAGAGTATAATGAGCTTAGGGAGGTTTGTTTTGGCATTTTCCCCTTATCCCTAATGATTGATTGAAGGGGAAGACTTTGGGCTACTGCCAAGTGCCCCTCACAGCCACTTAAATGCATGGATATATGGAGTTATTAGGAAAATTTGGCTTACCAAGGTGGCATAGCCACCTAAGCTTGTATTTTAACTTATTTGACCATTTTGACAAGTCAAACTAGTCAATGGGAAGATGTGGCATGGGGGAAGACTTGGTGAGCTAGTTTGGAATGGTTATCAAGCTATGGAATTAGAGTTTGATTTTAAAAATAGTTTTAAGTTGGTTTGACCAAGTTAAAATGAATTAACTTGGTCAAATGAACCAAGGTTTGATTTCAAAAATGGTTTTATATATTTTTGAACTATAGCTTGGAATGAGATTGAGGGTTTAAAGATGTTGATTTGATTAAATAAAAGGGTTTGGGTTTGAAGATGTTACTTTGATTAGATAAAAAGATTTGACCTAAGAAGGGAAGTTTAACTAAGTCCAAAATGTTGACTTCATCAAACCCACCTTAATGTGACTCATGCTAGGTTTGAGTTTATTCAAGACATACCATTGAGTGGCTTTGAGTTAGATTTGATTATATGTGGATGTATGAATAGATTTAAAGCTTGATTGGATGTTTGAAAGCTTAAGGGTTAATGGGTCAACCTAGGTTGACTTGGTCAACCAGGTTGATCCAAAGCCAGTGTTTGGGTCCAATGCAATCTTAATGATATTTAGGATGTATGGGAGGAGATTCCGGTATAGATATGATTATAGGGTTTAGAGAAGGATCCAAAGTCAATATCCACTAGGTGACAGGTCCAGTGGCATAGGCTATAAATATTTGAAGGTTTTAAAGCCTTTGGATTTCAATTCAGTTTTTGGGGTTAAAGGCCTCAGAATGAGCTCAAATTTGGAGGGTTACCTCTAAATATATATTTCTTATCAATATACAATATATAGACTCTAAATCAGAGGTCATTTTATTGGGGTTTAAAGTGTTTGAAAAATTATTAGAAAAGGCTTTTAGGACAGGGCTTTTGAACCTTGGATTTTAGTTTAAATTTTTTGGTTTAAACTGAATTGATCGTAGGGTCTGAGCTGGTCTAGGATCTAGATTGGTCCTAGTGACCTCGTATAAAATTGAGGTCAATAATCTGCTTCAGGACATCTATGCAATCACCATTTTTGACCTTCCATCTGATACTTTTCTGCAAACATTCCATTCCATCATAGATAATCTTCCATGTTGTAGATTTATTTCTTTTACCATCCTTCTCCCCTAGCCTTCCACCATGTTTTGCACCAAGATACTTCCTTAAGGACCCATCAGGTTTAGACAAAAAATCCCACACAATTCTAGCTCTAAGTAGCCCTATCCACTTAGATGAAGCTTGAACTCCCAATCCTCCTAGCTTATTTTGTCTACAAACCACCTTCTAAGCAGCATAATGCAGGCCTTTTTTTCTAATTCCTTTATCCCAAAGAAAATCTCTAGTGATCTTCTCAGCTTCCATTAGAATAGCCTTAGGAATCAAGGAATGTGTCATAGCATACATCAGGGATGGTATAAGAGTTGCATTAATTAAAGTTAGCCTCCCAACCATAGCCAATTGTCTAGTACCCTAAGCCATCACATGTGATTTTATCTTCTAAATAAGAGGATTATAATCTGATTTACTCACCCTTTTTAGACAACTTAATACCAAGGTAATAAAATTCTACAACCTTCTTGAAACCAAGTATATAAGCAAATCTTTTCTTCTTCCATTCCAATTTACCTTTGCTGAATAACACCACTGATTTACCTTGATTAATTTTCTGTCCATACCACAAACAATAATCCTCCAGAGTATTAATGATAAGCCTGACTTTAGCTCTAGGATCTCCTACAAAAATAATGATGTCATCAGCGTATAAAAGATAAGAGACTCTAGGTCCCCCCAACGAGATTGGAACTTCCATAATCTGCTCCTTTTGTTGCATAGCCAAAGATAATAACTCAGAACATATGATGAATAAATAGGGTGATAAAAGACACCCCCGTCTAAATCCACATTCAGCTATAATCCACTCTAATAAACTCCCATTGATGAATTTAGAAAATATGGTAGAATTAATACAGCTCATCACCCATCGTTTGAAGCAATCCGGGAATCCCATTTTAGTAAGAACTAATTCCAAAGTTTCCTAACTCATCTTATCATATGCTTGCTCCATGTCAATCTTTAGAGCAAGCATCCCCCTCTTGGCAGTTGAAATTCTAATGTTATTGATCAACTCATGAGCTAAAAGGCAATGATCCGAGATTGATCTACCTGGAACAAATGCAGCCTGCTCCTCTGATAATCAAAAGAAAGATCAGCTTAATTATGTTCACAAGAACCTTTGCAGCAATCTTATAGATTATTTGGCATAAATTGATTGGGCCTCAATTTAGAAGGATGATCCGATTGAGCCACTTTAGGGAGTAGAATGACCACAGTTTCTTTCCATTCATCAATCATAGCCCCATTTCTGAAGAACTCCAAACAAGCATATGACACCTACTTCTTAACTATACTCTAGATGCATTTGAAAAAAGAGGCAGTGATTCCATCTCTTCCTGGAGCTCTGTTTTTAACAAATGATTTCACAACTTCCTATATTTCATCCTCATACACATCTTTATCAAGAAATTGCTCAAATTTACAAACAATTTCTCTATGTTTATTTAAGGATGGCCAGCTTTCTTCCTTAATCTTCTGTTTACTCCATTTCAGTTAAAAAAAATAGTAATAATTTTTTTTATTACCTCATTTTCTTAAGTACTCTCTCCCCCAGGGACTTTAAATTCCCTTATCTGATTCATTCTCCTGCTAGCCGAAGCCACTGTAATGAAGAAATGTGTATTACCATCACCTTCCTCCATCCACCTAACTTTTACTCTTTGTCTCAACCTGCTGATTAGCCTGGCCAAGATGCTATTTAGTTTATGCACTTTATCTTTCAACTCTCCAGCTTGATCAAGTGATAGCCCCTTGCCTTCACATTCTAGCAGTTGTAATACATTAATATCCTTTTCAAGCTCTTCTTTCTCCTTCCCCATTTCCTTGAACTTGTTTTTGCTCCAAAAGAAAAGAGCTCGGAGAGTCCTTTTACACTTCTTCAATTTATAAGCTTCATATCCTACATCATTTCTCCCCCATTGCTTAGAAATAATCCTCCAAACAACCGGATAGGATAGCCATATGTCTTCAAATTTCATCCAATTTGAAAACCTTTTCCTACAACCTAGGATATTGCAAATAATCAGACAATGATCAGATGCTATTTTATTAAGATGCTTGATCTACATATCTTGATATAAACTCAATAAACTTGTGCTAACCAAAACACGGTCTAGTCTGCACTATATTTTACTTCTACCTTCCTTATTATTAGTCCACGTAAAAGTTGGACCAATGAAGCCTAGATCCACCAAACCATTTAAAACTATAAATTCTTCCATCTCCTTGACATCTAAAGAGTACTTAAAAGGTTTACCACCTCTCTTTTTCTCTTGATCAAGAATGCAATTGAAGTCACCACATACCATGAGAGGCAAATCATTATCATGGTTAGAAGAAATCACATCCCATAATTAACTTCTAATCATCCTATCATTGCTTGCATAAACTACAGCAACTTCCCAACAAGCACCATCCGAATTCTATAATTTACCCATCACACATTGTTGAGTTTGAAGTTTCTTGTGAAAAGACACCTCCCCATCTTTCCGAAGTAACATAATATCACCTGCCTTTCCAATAGAGGGTTGGAAATCAAACTTCTATCCTCTTCCAATCAATTTATCCACATCATGCTTACTGAATTTTTCAACTTTGGTTTCAATCAGCCCAATGAAATTCACTTTATTCTCCCCTACTATACACCTTAAATAGTTGCTCCCCGAGACCTTGCAAGGCCCCTACAATTCCAATAAAGAATGTTCACCATTAATTCACCAGAGGGGATGCGTCCCCACCGATCAAACCAATCATTTCATCATTCTCATTCCCCTTGTCCAACCCAAAATCATCAACCTTCTTGTCTCTGCTAAATCTAAAATGGGGCAAGTCAATAGAAGGTCTTTAGCCAGCAGCACACCTAAGCCTCTACTCTTCTTATTCTTGACTAAGGAACTTCCATCTCTTTCTCTCTCACTGTTAAGAATAGCGTACTATGGAAAATCTTCCATAGACCCATCATTGATCATCTCACTGGCCACCATTATTTTATTCACCTTTTCTCTTCTCTTCTTTTTGTTAGCAGATCCAGCAATACATGTCTTATTATTAGACATAGCCAAGACCATAAGTCTAGATTTTTGAGTACTGGCAATGCTAGCATTACTTATTATCTAATTCTTTATCCCAATGATCTTTATCATCACATTATCATTCTGTTCACTTTTCTTTTCCTCCTTGGTCGCATCATTAACCACTTAGGCTATAACCATTTCACTCAAATATTCCTTTATTGTCTCGTTTTCATTATCATTTTCATCCAATTTCTTCTTAGAAACTTCCCTCCAAACTGAAGTCCTATTGGAATCCAACTGTGGGTCTCTATAAGGACTCTGCTAGTAGGAAACAAATGCAAAGGGTCTGATCACACTATCCCGTAGGATAAAATGGTCGTAGGCCTTTACATTCTACGCAAGTAGGCCAATGGAAGAGCAGATGATATCATATATATGATTAACCATAGAGGATAAAGGCTTTCACTTGCACACCTCGATGGGTAATAATATATATGACTAGATCAAAGTCATAAGATTTCTCCCATTTGATACATCAGCTCGAATGGGGTTTATTTGATGTTGGGATCAGTTTCCCATAAGCGCAAGCCCCCGTGGTTAATTAGATCTTAAGCCTCAGCCTAAGAAAACTCTTAATTATTGACACTGCATTATTCTCTCAAAAGGGTTTGGGACATATGAAATTTCTAGGATCTTCCTAATCAAGGAAAAAGATAGGCTCAACTTGGTTTAATGAATATACACGGATCATATCATCACTCTGCCGGTTCGAAGAAGAGAAAGTGGAAAAGAAAATATTGCACTCAAATATGTACGAGAGAAAGATTAAGGTGGCGTCATCCATGTGACGTGGGTGGATGGGCTTTATAGTCTTTGAAAGTTGGAATACTCACTTATCGATAAGGCATATAGTAGTACACTAGTACCACCAGCCTTTGATCCTAAATCTATAAGAGATGTAGTATTATACACACAACACTAACATCCATGACCTAACTAATGCAATCAAACTTATATCTTGCCTGAAAGAAAGCCAACTAAATCACCTAGTCGTATAAAATTCATGTTGTCCAGTCTTCATCAAAGATGGGTGGGTGGCTGAGTTTTTGGAATTTAAGGCTGACGTGTAGAGAAGTTCCTAAGTGGCCTTATACTTATGGAGGGTAATATGCACCTAAGACTAATGTAATTAAATTTTAATTTTAGTTTGTTACTAATACAATGTATGCTAGTTAAAGTCTCCAAATCATAAAATGTATAAAATTTTAAAAAAGGCTTATAAAATATTTTTTTAGAAGACTAGGCTTCCCTAGGTTCAACACCTCATCCTCATAGGTTGGAT